>CM021698.1:95978770-96432808 GCA_011074415.1 Stictonetta naevosa
AAAGAGAGATTTTGCTTTCTCCCTCCATCTGTATTGAATGTAACTACTATAATTTGTCTGGCTAATGGGAGTGTGAATTACAGTAAGAAAAACAGGATGGAAGACAACAAACCACAGCCAGAAAGACTAAAATGAAGTCAGAACCTGGTCAGCTCTTCCGATTGCTACCATTTAGATTTGTTGATACATGAAACATGAACGTACTGAGACACAAATTTTCCACAGAAACCAACTCTACCCTAATAAACTAATCACCGAAGCTCAAGAAGGTGCCCACGATTGTAATAACCCTGGGCAATAAGAAATAAAGAAAGTAAGATTAATTGTCCTGAAGTGCTTGAAATCTGTAGGCTGGGTTCTGCTTGTACTAAAACCCACAAGCAGAATTTCCAGGGATTGCCAGTGTGAATAGGAGGAAAGTCACTGGAAAGCAGATAAAGTTGACGTTTAAAAACAAAACAAAAAAAAATATTAAAGGTGAAAGAGCAGGTAGATGCAGTACACACTGCATCCTCTGAGATTCTGGGGCATTCTAATGAACCAAACAGTAACTGCTGAAGAAATTATGTTATGGTAATGCATTTTGAAACAAGTAAAATCAGACACACAGAAAAACAGGCATCCCAGCAGACTGATTCAGCACTCAACTCTTACAGATTAAATATGGTTAAAATTGAACACATTCCAACAACTTACAGTTGAAAGGTAAGAAACATAAACCTACGGTATTTTTTTATTTTTGGTAAATCCTGCTTCTCTTTCTGAACCCTAAAGCTCTAGTGAAGAGGTATTCATTGATAAAGGTTAGGTTCAGTTATTTATCATCTAGATAGAAAATTAAAATTAAAAATTAAAATTAAAAAATAATTTAAAAAAATAATTAAAAAAAAAAAGAAACAGTTACTAAAAGCACTAGGGAAAAATCAGTCAAATGAGAAGCTTGATGCAATTTCTATGCATAAATGATTAAAACAAAAAATGCAAAAAAACTAAACTTTCTAAATTACGGATATAAATCCAAACCATGCAACTTGTGCCAACCAACAGAACAACACAAACAAAGTTTTAAGCAAGTAAACCTTTCTCCCTCTCTGTGTGGGACACCCATAATGATGACTCTACAGCTTCCTTCTTCTCGTGGTAACCAGATCCAAGATGATTTTTTTGCCATCTCCTTCTGCCAATAGAAGGAAATTTGTAATGAGTATCTTTCTCCACATTTGTGCCAAGCCTTCAAAATAATGAAGTCTAAAGATGGAAGTCTCCTTTTCCAGTAGGCATGCTGAATTTTAGGATTTTTGCCCATTTTGGGAGTTTTGCAGCCTGTTTGCCCTTAGGTACACCTCCTGTCTCCTTGGGACCGGACTCAGTCCCTTCCCACATGGCGCAGATGCACTGGCTCTCGAAAGGTACGTGCAGAGTAAGGTGTTCACCCGGGGTGAGCATCCAGGCTGCTGGACGCCCAAACTGCTGGGAGCAGTGGTGCCGGCTGGGTTGGCTCCAAGCCCCCAGCGCTGGGGCCAAGACCAACCACGGGCTTCCTCAATCCCCCCTCATGGGGAGGATCAGCCCTGGCACGACCCACAAGCACGCACACGCTGCACCCTTTTGGTGGCTCTGAGCGGGCAATGCATTCCTTACTTCAAGGGTGTTGAGAAGCTCGGGTCCACAGGAATGAGTCCTCACAATTAGAGGAAAACTTAGAGCCTTCCCAAACCATGAGATGCTTTAAATTGCCGCGGTGCCTCGAGACACGAGAGCTTTGCTTCGTGAGAAGTCTACCGCCTAATAGAAATGCATGCGTCCTCGATGTCGGAACAATCTACAGTGAAGTAAAAAATTAAAAATGCATGTCCGTAAAAGCACCAGTTACACGTGCCGCGTATATCACAGCCACACCACTGTGTATCTTGATAATTACCATTTGGAAGTGCACTGAATTAGACTGCATGCAGTTGATATTAGTCTGAATCACTAACAGTATCTCTAATTCAAACACAAATATATACTCTCATGACTATGTCCCTTCCATACCTTTTCTCTTCAGCAAGCACAACTAAATCATTATTACAATCTAACTTGGCACGCAAATGGCGTTTTATTAAGTCAGAAGGCTGGTCGTGACTTCCCTGTCCCATCCGCAGTACCAGGCTCCAACAGAAGGGTCCCTGCCCCGCAGCCTCCCACTCGCTTGCCGCGGCCTCCTCCAGCTCCACGGCCGGCTCCAGGCCACCAGCCTCGCCCAGCGCAGCGTCTGCACCAGCTGCGTCAAGATGCTGGGAGCTCTCCTGAATGGAAGGAAATTGCTCCCATTTCAAGCGGTTTTCTTAAACACTAAAAATAGAAGCTATGTGCTGAAGGTCAGGTTTGCAAATCTAATAAAATGATAGGTAACTGAACAAAAATTGGCGAGATAATGTAACACACATGTTACCTTACTCCACACACTTTTCCAGTATTTTCTTATTAATTCGCCTAAAAGCGTGTGCAGGTTTGGAAAGCTGCTACGTAGGCTGAACTCATTTTCCTTACTAAACTGTAAACAGGCACAAGCGTCCAATAGGAAGGACCAAATGGCAAAAAACGGATAGAGAGGAACTCGGAATACTGGGTCTGGAGCAGTCATTTCACACACGCTTATCTTTAATCTAACCAGCTGAACCAAAGGCTGATGTTTTGATTGGCCACATCTGTAGGTACGGTGTGTGTAATTAATTGTTCGTTCAAAAATGCGATTTCATGATGCATTTGATGATTTAGGTATACAACAGTTTTAGTTTCCAGAGCCGACTAAAAATAGTGATTTTAATTTATTCCTGCTGCCTACAATTACCCACAACCATGTATTTTTAAATATTTCCAGCCTATAAAAATTACTAATTTTTGCCACTTGTGTTTATCTGCATTTAGACTTTGATTTGGATAAATTAAGCTCTCAAGTGTTCCTTGCTTTATGAAACTCTGCATGTTGTACACTTCAACACAAATAAATGACTTCTACCATTAGAGGTTTAAATAATGTAATGTATTTCATGCTCAGCCTGAAGCTGGATTCCAATGAAGTTGCTAATGCACGTAATGATTAAGTGTAACTCAAATACTAACTGTGTTGTTGAAAACATGACAGGCAATAATTTGGTCTATTATATTCTGCCATTTAATTGCCTAGTACAGACATTCTCTGACACGTTATGAAGCAATGATTTACAATTATTCAAGCTGCAAAGGTCAGAAAGTGACATTATAATCATCTACACAGAGATCCCTTCTAATGCACAAAAACTAGGTAATACCACACAAAAATAGTTTTACTAGAGTAGCAACTTTCTATTTGAGATTTCCCAAACTGCACAAGTATAAATAATTAATTTACATTACAGTACATTAAAGCATCCTTGAAAATATAATGTTTTTCCTGCTCCTACCAATAAATTTACGAATAAGTCTTTTTGCTCGCTGAAAGTGATCTTAAGAGCGGGCTTTCACTAAAAGTAGCCTGACATTAACAGGCTGAAAATCTCAAAGATTTTTTTAAAACATAACAAAGGAGTACAGCCAATTTTTTGATGCATCTGGTCAAAGCACATTCTCATCTATAAAGCAGGAAGATCTCCTTAGCCACTATACTCAATATAGGTGAGTATTTTTCTTTAGATGTTCTCAAAGCAACCAGTGTCATTAAAATACTAAGCTTTATACAGATTAAGATCTCCAAACTATTCTTAGCATTAACAACAGCAGCAAAAGTGAAGTTATTTCCATGCTTGGGACAGTGTAACTCTTGTCAAAGCTTATTTATATGGGGCTTTAAAAAAAAAAAAAAAAAAAAAAAAAAAAGAATTTAGCAAGATACTTATTTAGCAGAACATTTTACAACATCTCCAGAATTAATTGGGAAAAAGAGTTTGAAAGCAAAATGAGGACTGAGAAGCACAAAGGAAAAGAGAGTAATACATCCATTCACCAAAACAAGTCCAAAACATAAAAAACAAAAGTAGGGAAAAAAAAAAAAACAACAGCAACACAGGGAAAAAATAATTCAGGGGAAAAAAAAAATCTATTTCCACCCCCTCCAATTTCCCTTGTGTCTGTTCCTTAAAACACTTGACTACTATATATAGAATAAACATGATAAAGACATTACTACAAATGACCTTTCAATTTTTAGGAGGGTAGTAAGAAATGTTTATGTGCATGTTTTAAATACTGACAATTTTCCTAAAAATCCAAACCTACCTTACACCTATCTTCTTCGGTAGATTTTTTAGGAAGTCATAGAGGAGAGGGGGAAAAAAAAAATGAACGAAGCAGCCATTCTTACTTGAAACATATAACTACATCCCCAAAAATTCTGTTTCTGAAAGCAAAGGCAAGAACAAGGCAAAGGAACAGTAGATGCTTTTTTAAATCAAACATTGCCTATAAATTCTGTTCAAAATCTCAAGTGCAGAACAATGCATTTTTCATGTTCTACCTGAGGCATAAAATTTGAAAAGTGCATGATAAGCCTTTTCAAGCCTTTTCACTGCATTCCACCAGGCAAATGAAACAAAAATTTTAAGTGCTGGGCAACCAAGATTTGCTCCTCTAACACAGGGTGTTGTGTCAGCCAAATTCCGAGCCAGACTTACAAAAATTAAATTCAAATATGCAGCAGTTTGCTACACACGGAAAATAGATACTACCTCTGAAATAACGGGATATATTTTACAGCCCTGGGTATGGAAAAGAAAACAATTAACGCACATCTGTGATAAGAAAATGAGTAGCAGACGGTTTATTCCAAATGTTAAAACATTAGCCGTGTCCAATTTCTGTATCACGTAGCTTCTGCTGTGCAGCTGAAGAAAAACAAACCCTGAACTTCAATTAAAAAACAACAACAAAAACCACAGCAACATTACTGCGTTTTTCAATAACCAAGTGAATTATAGATTGTGTACTCTGTATCATGTAAATATGAGGAACATGTGGAAAATTTAGACACAGCAAACCCTTCCAATAAGAGCAACACAGATACGTTGTTTGTTTTTTCTTTTTTAAGTGATTTTTTTTTTTAAAAGTGTTGTTTTGAGAACACACTACACCACAATGTTGCACTGACATTTCACCTTTAAAAAGTGCCCAGGCAGATTCAAAAGCTTTTGAAACACAATTTATCCTCACAACTAGCAGAGGGCTTATTACTACGAATCTAAAAGTCAGAGGATAGAATATTAACTACTGCAGAAAAGAAAACATAGTGCAGGACCTTCTGTTTGTGACAAAATTACAGAGTTAATGTTCCTGAAAGATCACTTCACCTTTTAAAGCATGATTTTTAAAAAGGTAAAATTTATAGCAATTAAAGCTAATGAAGAAATGCAGCATGAGCTGCTTATGTTCAGGAACTAATAGGTCCACTGAGCATTTCTAAGATTATTTAGCCATCAATGATAATGAATTGACATTGTCAGTGGTGTTAATGTACCAATGCTCTATAGTGCCACTAATCCGATAGCCAATCCTAGCAATTTTATTTTTTTTATGTTGCCACTTTATGTTTTTTAACTTACACACTACCCAATGCTTTCATTAAAAATAACAGAAACACAGCACAAGCTATTACACTTTTTTCTGTTCTTCCACATTAAAGGATGGCATATTCATTATTTGGACTACAGTTCAAACTGCTGTGGTCATTCCTCCTCCCTCAAATCCTGCCCAATTCTTCAGGTCTGTTAGCTATAGTATAAAAATGCCTTTTCCAATTAAATCAATGTTAATGTGTAATTCTTAAATACATTTTTTGGTGCACATTAAGTGAAATGTGATGATTATTTGAAAAAGTATATAAATCAGATTTTTGTGAGCACGGATTATCGTGGTGTATGTCTCTTCAGCTCGTTGTTTTGTCATATCTAAATAGCACAGCTTCATGTTGTTGATGCAAATTAGTAGTAATACAATACTACACAAAAATGGAAAATGAGTACCTGCTTGGCTACCAGGTATGACATATCAGCAACACGTAGTAAGCAATCAGCTTCCCAAACTGACTACCATTCAAGCCCACTGTTTAAATCATCCATGTCATGTATTACAACCAAGTTGTGTATTTTCTGAGACATTCTAAGAACATGTCAACCCTGGAGGGAAGGAATGATTTTTGAAAAGTGAGAAACTGTGCCAAAGCCTAATCAGTTTAATTCTCTTTTTATAGAAGATACACTATTAACTATTTCAAGATTTTCAACTTTGCCTTTGATGATTACATAGTTAAATAACATGATTTTTCTTTCTAAGTTAAAAGGGAATTAAATAAAGAACCATTGTCAAGTTTGTTGAAAACTTCTAAAGAACAGAGCTTAGCCTCAGCTAAACAGTTTTGTGGATCTGTAGTTGATAACCATCTTCCATGCCAAATTCTCAGCAATCCATATAGCAGACACAGCAAATAAGATTTTTCAAACAACATAAAATAGGCTACTGTGCATAAAGTTCATTTCAAGCATGCTGCAATATAAAGAGTAGCACGAGTTATTCTACTACTGATATTCAGTGGACTTAAGAATTAGGCTCATACATTTTTATTTCATGTTCCAAGAAGTCAGCAATTAATTTTCTTAAGTGAGTAAAAACATCCAAAGTATCTCATAATGCTGCATGCAAAATTATTTGAAAAACAGAGAGATGAATCAGTGAAAATCACTCAGCTGCATCTTCAGCTGAAGATTCACTTGTCCTTTAAAATGTGTAACTCACTTTGTCCTGCAGTGGATCAGTATGCCACGACTGAAAAAAAAACCTCCCTGCTTAAAATTATCCCTAACAGCACACCACACCATTCAAGTGTTCACTGCATCATCTAATTGAACCTGTGCTGTTCTACACATTAGCCATAAGACTGCTATAGCAGGTTACATAGGTTTGAGTAAAGTGTTTTTATATGATGCATATATTAGTTAATTTCTCTAGCATAATAACATTAAAATATATTTTTAATCAGAAGTAGGGTATTAAAATCCAACTTTGAATGTCCTATGATGTACCATATATGCCATGGCATTTTAAAACCTTTTAAACATTTCTGCTAAATTAATTAGTTTTGCATTAAGGAGTCTCAATGCCTCCTATTAAATGCAACACATTTGAAGGACAATTAAACATTATGAACGATCCTTCTGAGGAAATAACGATTAAGTAAAAAAGAAAAACAAGATTTTTTTGGTAACAAACAGGAACACAAGCATACATAAAAGACTTCAATTTATTTTTAAAAGTCTTATGCCTGCAATATTTTAGAGCCATTTGTTTGAAAAATCCGTCTCCTGTTTTGTTTTCGTAAAGAATGAAAACCCTAATGGAGTCCAGAAATCTGTTAATGGTACTAAAATTATAACAGTATAGCAAAAGAAAAAACCCCACACAGTAAAGTCTATATTATATATTTTTTATGTCTTTAAATGGAATTTACAGTTCTCCCTGGCAATGTGAATGAACATCCTATAATTTAGTCAATTTACAGATTACAGGTTCAAATTGACCTTGTAGCCCATAAAATTGCTCATCTTCAGTGCAGGATTAGAAGTGGGAAAAGAATGTCATAACTGTATTTAAGGAATTTACCATAACAATGGAAAGGAGGATATGCATGCATAATTTTAGCCACTCTTGCTCACATCAGAGTTTTCAATTCTGAAACAATGCATATCCTGCACTCTTCTCCTGGTTAACCATGGTGGAGACTGTTTCAATTTACTCACCCACAGACATGACACTTGTATTCCCTCATCCCAAGGTGCCTCTTGACATGGTTTCTGGCATCTCCGAGCTGAGCTGTTGCAAAGTGGCATATCTTGCACTTGAATGGCTTTGATCCTAAGTAAAATTTAGCATAAGATATGAGTTGAATTAGAATAATATATCACCCACGGTTAAAGAAATAAAAAATCCTAGGAAAAAATAACCTTTAAAAAAGCCTACCCCACATTTAACCTGTTTGAGATTTTTGCCTAATAAAAGAAGTATCTCGTGCATAAATTTATAACGCCCAGGACACATATGGTATATACTCATTAAAGTTTCCTTAGCTTCAGGACCATGGAAACTACTCTCTTAATGCTTAATAATCATTCACTCCTTTTTTTCTTTTTTTTCCTTTTTTAAACAAAGAATATTAAAATGAAGCAGATAACCTTTCAACAAGATGATAAAAGTTGTTCTACACTTTTCGCCATTTCCAAATACAGAAACTCAGGTAATGGTCTAAAATTGGTTTGATATTGGTGTAAACTCAAAATGTACCTTTTTTTTAAGCAAGTATATTTAAAGTAAAGTAATTTTACAAGTCTTCCGACTTTGAATAGATTTCACATTAGCATTGGTATTTCAGATTTGTTCTGTCACACACAGAAAATGATTCATCACCTAGCCATTGTAATGACATGCAATGTATGAATATACAGTGGATAAAATATTATGCCTTTATGACTGTTTTATGGTCAAGAATTTATGATTATTCTGCAAACCAGAAGTATTGACATTTTGGCTATTATTTATTTCAAGAACAAACTTTAATATTAAATGTCTAGCGCAGACCAAAGAACTTTAGAATTATTTCTCCAAGGAAAAACTACCAGGCTATTTCTTGTATCACATCAGTTCAGCAAAAAGTCCAATTATTTGTCTGTCTTAATTATCAGGGATCCTCTCCAGAGTATGGAAAGATTATTTTATTTTTTTTTACTGAAACAGTTGAATTGGGCATGCGTCAGTCCCTATGTTACTAAGCAGTAACACTGTTCTAAAGTAGGCTGCAGCACTTTCCAATTTTCTGACCGCTAAATCCTTAAGCCAATACATCAAAATCATAGAACTGCAGTTAAAAGTAAGTACAATATGGTCACAGATTCTCCATATTATGTTTAGTATATGTTTTGCGAAGTACTTCTTCCAATACAGTTAAGCATAATATGAAATATGTGATCTTTAACAAATATACATAAAGAGCACTCTATCATAGTTGATCAATGAATCTTTTTGCTTTGCCCTTGAAACAGAATCTCCTCCAAGGATCCACTGGTGAAATTGAGGATCTTAGTAAAAAAATTTAGAGTCTTAAATTTCAATTTAATTCCCAAAAGCTGACGAAAAATGAAGCATTTAATTTTAATCTTCTAACTGAAATAAAAAAGTCAACAGTACTAAGCACGGGCAGACAAGGTTGAATATTTCACAGTTCAATGACAATGAAGCCAGATCTCTTAATACTTCCATTTCTACTGTTGGAAGTAGATGTAAAATATATTTAGCACCTGAATGGTTATATCTAGTCAGCTTTATATGTTTAAATGTCAAAAGCAGGTTGAGACTGGAGCTAACAGCAATCACATTCTATCAATCACACTGAAAAACCCCAGTTTATTTAAATGATCCTGATAAAACTAAATTAATCATTAATTTGGTGACATTTCAAATCAACACTGCATTCTATAAAGAGACCCATGCAAATAAAAAAGCCTATCTTTGCATTAAATAAAAGAGTATTAAAAGTTGATGTTTTAACTTATGATCTTAAAGACTAATTGCACAATTAATAATATCAAGGCCACAGTCAGGATTTCTTTTTAATCTATTGGTGTTTATACTGCTGTTTTATATCACAGAATTCAAATACCAGGTGGATTCAATCCTATGTTCCTTTAGTTTCTCTCCCACTGATTAAATTGTAAATTCGTTCCTCATTCTGTTACTGCAGGTGTCCCGCAGGGTTTCCATACAAGACCTTTGCTGTTTTCCATTTACATGACTCCTTTGTGAAAAACTGTAGTTCAGACCAATCGTAGCTACAGTGTGCTGACAATACATAAATGTATTATTCCGTTGACTGCTCTCATCCAAAAATCACTGAGGCCTTGAGGTTTTTTTATTTATTTATTCCTCACATCCAGAGCTGAATATCTGTTAACATCTCCATTTAAGCTCCATGAAAATTCACTTGCTGGCAGGCTACAGTCAGTACTTATCACCTGGAACAAAAGCAGTACATCTCCCCTTTAGGTTGCTGATGCCAAATTCATTCCAGTATCTTCTTGGATGGAAAAAGAAGTAAAAATACATGCTTAAGATGAAGGCATTAGACTGAAAGTTAAACAAATGGGGCAAAAATCTCTATTTAGTATAAGGTTATCTGAAACAATATTGAAGCAATTAAACATTTCTTAGCCATGTTTATCACAAATGTCAATGGTTCTCATCTGCTGTGTTAATGTGATACTTACTACTGGCTTTACATTTGGCTTTTAGTTCACTAATACTTGCAATACAGCACCTTTCCAACCAGATGACTTAAAAAAACAAACAAACAAACAAACAAAAAAGTCATGGAATTACTTTGTCCACAAGTGGAATAGTGGCATGGAAACACAGCGTACATTTTCCAAGGCAGCAGTAAACAATAAGGCTCTTAACTACAGAACTGGGGGGAAAAAATGAAAATAGACTAACTCTTAACTAGAGGATTGGGAAAAAAAATGAAAATAGACAAAATAACACAAACCATGCTGTTGTTTCTCACGAGATGACAGGAGTTAATAATCCTAACACAAAAGAAACCCAAACCTATAACAAAAGTTCACTGTCTGTTTTAAGCCAACATCATCTGCACGTGCAGGCAGAGCTGTGCCTCTAGCTCAGGCCCAACGCAAAGTAAGCAGAGCCACATGAAACACCATCGTGCCATCTCCTAGTACGGTTGGGGTATGGGTAGTAAGATGCCACACTTACATTGGACAAGCCTTCCATTAACTGAGGAAATGTGATGAGAAATGAAACAAAGATGATGTGGTTGCAGGTGATTTTTCCTCACATGTTGATTGTTAATTAAGTTTGTGGGACCTGCATCAATTGCAAACTAAAAGTCTTCCACCTCTACTACTCCTTTTATTTGTCTTTACACTTCCTCATTTTCACTTGTCAACATGTGATGGACTTGCTTGTTATCTCCTCTCTAGCAAAGCTTTCCTTTCATTTGCAACGTGAAAATCTCTTAGGTTATTTAACAGTATTTTGAAACGATATTTTTTCTATTAATGTAAATCATTAGTTGTTTCTTTCTACAACTTTCCCTTCCATTCCTCCCTACCCCAAAACCATCACCAATTACTCAAATTAATTAAAAAATAATAGAAAAACAAGGAGTTAGATATGGTTATACATAAAAACATATATCTATATACACATATGCACATCCTGATGCTGAAGAAAGACTTAGAAAAAGCACATAATCAGAACAATAGACGGGAAAATAACTGCAGCTTCTTCTCCTGATGCTACCGTCGAAAAGATGAGAGAAGCTAGAAATACTACTGTGCTTTCCTCACCAACAGTGTATGTACAGCTGGTGGTGTAGGGCAGTTCCCTCTGCCACCATTCCCAATAACCCCATGTTTGTTTCTTATTCAGCTGCATCTGTTGTGATCTGACGGACTGGAAGGAAAGGTTCTATGATACGCAAAGGAAATCACAAATATGAAAACGGGGATTGGCAGAGAAAGCCTTCCTCCCATTAACGGTTAATAAAAGTCTCCACGTGGCTACTCATGGGAATAAGCAAAGCATCAGAAAAGCGATCCATTTAGAGGTGCTGTGAGAAAGAGGCCCGATTAAACTCCCATCTGTAACCCTTCTACACCCCTCCACAAGCACCACCAAAAAGTGACTTGCAGACTGAAATGTATTCTTTTACTGCTTTGCATATTTAGGGCCATTCAAAAGCACGATGAAAATATTCTTCATGATAAGACCTACGCACGAGATGGTAAAAAGTACACTAACTTTTACTAAATGTTACAATCAATGATGTAACTTATGTAAGTAGGGTTGCTTTGTCATATATTGATAGTTACCTCACTTTCACATCCACATTAACTTGATTTTAAATGCAATTAATACATATAGTCAAGGAAGACTAATGGACTACATTCTGCACTTAACCTGGTGGACATTTTCAAATGGCACAAGTGACCAGTGCAAACCTATTTTGCATTGTAAACGACTAAATAAATCTTAATGGATTAAGAATGATCAGCTATCAACACACAAGGGAAATTAAGTGCTGAAATGCCTACATTGATTATTTTAAATTATTAGCCTTACTCTGTTCTTGAATTTGTATGCTTTTAGTGAGCTTTAACACATTTACAAGACTTATTGACTATAATTACAAGAGAATTCAAGTAATGGACACATCAATTATAAGCAACATGTCTTGACCAGACAGTTGCATAAAGAATTCTAAAGAGAGCTCCATTAGCATCTTCCCCCTTAGTTTTATTCAGTTTTATCTGCCGTAAGAGGGCATATTAAGGGCTTATACAGCTGCTCTGACCATGTGAACATGACTGTCCCTCTAAAGACTTAGCACTGCATTCAAAGTTGGACATTAGCTGCAACAATCCAGATAACTGCATTATTGGCAGGCCAGAAGTAACGCTGAAAGTATTAAGTAGGTGAGTTATTGGCATCCATGAATACTGCAGCTACAGTAAAATGCTTTGAAAGGTTTGAAATACAACGCCCACGTTCCCCAAGATTAATTTTGAACTTTGTTGTCCAGTCATGCCCTCGCCTTTTCATAAAAAACTTACAAAACTATTTTAGGATTATGCCAGGAATTACCATACTTACATGTTTCTTTATTTCTTACCTTTTTGTTCTCTTCCTTGTAACCATGCACTAAGTTTCAAATACTGCATGAATTTAAACTATAGCTTCCATAATAAGCCATTATTTAAAAGTACAGTAAAATAAACCTTACAGTTTTAATGAAAATATGTTCATTGAAATGTGAATTTATTATTCAAATCCACTCATAAATTCAACCATGGAGACACCACTTGTCTAAGCAGAGCTCAGTGATTTAGAAAAGCTGTCTATTTAAAATAAAGAATGTATGGCAGGTTTATAGAAACATCGCAGTGAATTTTTACATAAATTTAGAACTGCAGCTTATGCATTTTTCTACAAAAATGTTTTTTTAAATTTTCCACTTAAAATTAAACATAAAAATGAATTGAAAGTGTGATCAGCACAGAAACTTAATCAGATATTACATCCCCGTGCATCACATCAACATTACACACTACCTTCCAAAAAGGCTGACCTGTTCCAATTCCCATAACTTATTTCTACAATAAACTCTTGATGCTCATTATTGGTATTTATTAAGGAATGATGTATTCTCAAATGGCTATCCTCAAGCATCATGCTAAAATGCTGCAAGTGTTACTGAATTGAAACAAAATAAAACAATTTGGATATTAAACAACTGCGAGGAAGAGGACGTTAGAAAGAACAGCTAATTGTTCTCTTAAACCAGCACTGCTTCATTATATGAATTTAAGAACCAATTAACGATTACGATTTAGATTAAAGGGAAGAAAATCTCTGTATATGAAACAAAAAGCAGAAGGGTGACTGCGCTGAAAATGTTCTTACATTTTCTGCCCTTTGATCACCATATTTTCATACCCCTTTAGGTAATTTTCAATTTCATCAGTGGCTCATCAGGCGGTATGAATACCAGTTCCTAAGAAACGTTAAAGAGATTAACAAGCAGAAAAAGACCAACGGTAGTAATTCACTCAGTTTCAAAGAGACCACTTGCAAAGAGAGCGTTTCCATACCTGTATGGGTACGAATGTGAGCTAGGAAGGCCATGGAATTGCTACTCCTACACATCTTCCCACAGTACTTGCAGATGTTGCCTTGGTTCTCTTCCCTCTCTCTGTTTATTTGCTCAGTGTCTTCCACGATGTACTTATTCACTTCCCGCAACAGTTCCTCGTGCTGCTCTTTGATGTGGAGGAACAAGTTTTGCTCCGAATCGAAGGGCTCCGTGCACTTCACGCATTTAAAGGTAGCGCCTCCTTCGGGCAGCTCCTCCACGCTTGCCTGCTCATTTCGCATGTGCCCCGCGCTGGCCAAGTGCTGGTGAAGGTTGCTCTCTGTGTAAAAGGATTTTCCACAGAGTAAACAATGAAAATGTTTTTCTTTTGAAGGATGTTTCATGGCTATGTGAACATTTAGTCCGCTCAAACCATCTGCTAGGA
Organism: Stictonetta naevosa; assembly: GCA_011074415.1. Taxonomy (NCBI): domain Eukaryota; kingdom Metazoa; phylum Chordata; class Aves; order Anseriformes; family Anatidae; genus Stictonetta; species Stictonetta naevosa. The sequence goes on from CM021698.1 coordinate 95,992,864, forward strand.
AACCGCAGTCATCACAGCGAATACGTGTCGATTCCCCCAGGGAAATTCCTTCCGACTTCTTCTTTTTCCCACTGTTTGGCGAAGTGTCTGCTTTCACTGCGAACTCACTAACTCTCGCTCCAACTGACGTTTGTCCTTCACCTGCATGGTCAATGGCCTCCTCATCTTGATGGCTTTTTAATCTCACTATGGAAGGATCAAACTTGCCAAAATTTTGCATTGCCTTTCCTTTATCATCAGCACTGATAGCTGTTCCTAAAGCCTCATTACTACTTTCTTGCATGCCCTCAGCTGCTGAGCCATCTGCCTCCCAAACACTGTTATTTATAGATACTTCTGCTTCATGTTGTGCTTCCATAAGGGCTTCTTCCTCCTCCCCAGTAGGATCCTCTTTGAAACTTCTGTCACCCTCTAAACTATGTATATTTTGCACCATTTCTCCAATGTTTCCAGCAAAATCTGATTGCTGTTCTGCACTTTTTGTTTCTGGAAGACTTAATATAAGTGGGTTATTTTCTTTCAGTGGTATTTCTTCAAGAACGTCTGTGTTTCTACATTCTACTTCAGGGTTTTCTCTAGTTGCTTCCAAGCTTTCCTCGCCTTTTCCTGAATTCAAGTCTGTGCCACCTGAACTATTTTGATTTTCTGCAGTGCAGTCATCTGAATTGAGCAGTTCCTCACCATGCCCATTGCTCTGCAGCTCACAGGTGCCTGCTTCTTTAACCGATACCTCTTCATCAAGCTTAACAGCTTTATCTTTCTGAGGACCTTGCTGGAATCCTTCGCAAAAAAGGTTTTCTCCTCCATTTTTAGCTTCCACTTCAACTTCACTTTCTACTGTATTTTGGGAGCTGCCTTCTTTAGGCATTTCTGGGGATGCATTTTCATCTAAGACAATACCTTCAGTTAAGCTTTTATTCACATGATCACCTTCTGCTGCATCACTGGCGTATTTCATTTCACATGGAACAGTTTTCATCTCTCCTGCACCAGGATGGTGTTCCTCTTGAGACAAAGCAGTGCCTTCTCTAGTGATATGTGCTGCGTCTGCTTCCTCCACTGAAGAATACACATGCGACTCCCTCCTAATTTTATGTTTCTCTGTTGCCGCATGCCTAATCATCTCTCTCCGAGTAACAGCATAGTAGTCACAAGCCATGCAGTAGTATTCAAATTGTTTTGTATGTTTTCGTTTCACGTGCAACTCCAAAGAAGAAGAAGAATGAGCAGTGAAGTCGCAATGTATACACCTGTTGTCGTTTGCACCCACTGCTCTTCTCTGGAAGCACGGGTCACCATCCTGAGTAATCTTTGCTGGTTCAAGCAGTATGTGTTGTTTTATATTTACTGAATTGCTAGCATGCTCCAAATCTGGCAGCCTACTGCCATTTTCAGCTTGTACCTCAGCCTCTCCTTGCTCAACTTCCTGATTGTCTAAGACAGAATTCCCCAAATCTGATGTCTGGCTACCATCTTCAACATGTTCACACAAAGCAGTCACAGGGCTGCTAACCTTGCTCATGGATTCAAAATTACCTCCTTCAGGGTTAACAACAATCTCTGAGTTCTGTTTTCCATGTCCTTCTATTTCCACACGACTTTTATGTTTTTTGGTTGCACAGTGCCGTTCCATATCTCCTTTGGTTACAGTGTAGTAATTGCAAACCTTACACAAATAGCTGTACTGATGACTGTGCTTTCGTCTGATATGAACAGTCAAGTTTGTAACACTGGAGGCCAAAAGACCACAATGGGTACATGTCCTAGAAATAGTGCCTTTGGGTCTCCCTCTTTTCGGTGCATTAGCTAAAACCAATTCATTTTCACCAATTCTTTGATCAACTGGAACAAATTCCTTATTTCTCGATATGTTTTCCACAGTAGAAGATGAAACGTGTATAATTTCTTTATCTAACTCTGTGTTGCCATTCCCAGAAATGGAAGGATCCATCACTGTTTTAATACCACCAACACCAACGCAAACTTTTTCAATGCATTCCTCAAAACGTAGTCCAATATTGTTTTTCCTGGCATTTTCAAGGTGTTTGCTTCTTTTGATATGCTTCTCCATTCCTTCCTTACTCAGGGAGTAAAGATTACATGCTTTGCAAAGAAAGTGATACTCCTGTGCGTGTCGGAGTTTTATGTGCCTTGTAAGAACCGTGGAAGATCTTGTCTTATAAAAACACTTTTTACACTGAAATTGGGTTTTATTCAGAACAGAATGCTTTACATCATTTCTATGATTTGCAAAGGAAGAGTCTGGAGTTTTTGGTTTCATTGATACTTCCATTTCCTTTGCAAGATTTTGACTACTGTTTGATAGTGAGTCAGCAAAACTTACCACTTGCAAGGTCGGACCACTGTTACTTAATGAAGTAGCTGGCTGAACTAATGAACTATCATGTTTCTCATCCTTTTGATGATTTATCAGCTCTTCTTGTGTTTGAAAGAAAAGAACACAAGTTGGACAACTATGGGACATATTATGCACTTCACTCATATGGCTTTCAAAGTTTATCACATTCAAGCTGGTAAATGAACAAAGTTGACAATTAAAGCTGCAACCTCCCATCTGGTGTTTACTGTCCTGACAGTGTAGCTTCATGTCTTCCTCGACTCCAGAGGAATAACTACATGTCTGACAATGAAACTGAACCCTTTTTGTATGAAACTCTACAGCATGGGTTTCCAAACTTTTTTTGTTCTGAAAAGCATGACCACAGTCAATGGAAGTATGATGAACACCGTGATCAGCAGTAAGTTTACCTTCAGAATTTTTAGTATCCATAGGGCTGGAAGAAAGTATATTTGGCTTATCTTGAGTAAGATCTTGAATTTCTGAAGTATTACAAAGACTTTTATCATCTGTTTCTAATTCTGTATGTGATGAAGGGCTTGAATCACCAGGTTTAACCTGTGTGCTGGAGACATGCTTTATGTGTACTCTCTTAGTTTCAGACTTGCCTCTCTTACCCAACAAGCTGTACCTTCTTTTAACTTGCCTTTTTAATCTAAGAGACCTGCTTCCTCCAAAAGAAGTTCTTAGCAATACAATGTTTCTTTTATGTTCCAGTCTATCGAATCTCTTTGTCACATTTAAACTGCTAACTAGCTTTTTGGTAGTTGGAGGGAGTTCTGATTTCTGCAATACGCTTTCTGAGGGTCCTGGTATTTCTAGCTTTTCCGTATTAACTTCATGATTTCCTTCTATGCTGGAAGAAAGCAACTTTCCTATCGTAGTTTCTGTTTTTTCATCGGGAATATTTGTAGATGGTATCATTTCAACAAGAAGTTCAGTGTTATTTTGTTTAGACAAGCTTGCTTTTGAGCCTTTCAGTGCACTGCAAACATTTGATTCTTTTGCATCATCAGTCCTTGCCCTTAATTTACTGCTCCCAGGTTTTGCTCTCACACTTCTCTCTCTAGTTGCAGTAGACTGTTGCTTTTTAAAGGTTTTTTTGGTCAATATCTGCACAAATCCTCCCCGTGCAGCAAGATTTTGGCGTCGAAGGTGTGTCTTGCCAAGGAAATGAGAATTTAGGAGATTTTCCTCGGGACTCTGAAAACCACAAAGATCACAACAAAATATCTTAGATTGCTCACAATCTTGCTTAGCATGTGTATGTAATGTTGAACTACATTCAGTTGAGCAACTACACTGAGGGCTTGTTTGCTCTTCAGATTGTTTAGAGTGGCTTTCTTGTATATGCTTTTCCATATCAGAGCAGGATGGTAATAACTGATCACATGTTTTGTCTTTAAAATCTTTGTCTATGTTTCCAACTCTGTAGCCAACATTGATTTCTTCTGAAGAAGTTAACTTTTCAGGAACAGCAGCTAGCATCTCTTGTGAATGTTTGCTTTCCTTGTGAATTTTCAGGATAGCACCATCAGCACATTTGAAATCACAATGTGGGCACATGAAATTTGAATTAAATAAGTTGTCACCATGACAACTGGTGACTCCTTCCTTCTTTGCAGCTCCAGCTTCAATACTAACTGCTCCTCCAACTAGGACTTTGTGCAACTTCCTTCCACTATCCTTCATGTCTGCTGAAGAAATCAGCTTTCTTTTCCTGCAGACATTTTCAGGTCTCTCTGCTTCAACAATGTCCAGGCTTGGTGATCCTGACAATGCCTTTTTATTTGTTCCATTCTCTTTTCTTTTCTTTTCAAGGTTCCTGAATACTTCATCTGATATGAGCTTTCTTCTCTGCTGAGATGAAGAGTCACATTCAGCATTTTCTCCTGATGCATTTTTCAGGGATCCTTTTCTCAGCTTAGTTTCCAAGCTCTCATCAACATCATCTCTCTTCTGATTATCCTCCCCATCCATTCTTAACATGGATACTGTCAACTGTAGACCATTTGGCTTAGTACCTATAAAAGAAAATGATGATTATTAATCTTTTATATACAACCAAAATTTATAAAGTTCAATTTTTTAAAAAAAAACGAAGAAAAAGTTTTTTTTTATTTATTTTATGAAAACAAGTTTAATAAAAAAAATAAAGCAAATTAAAATTGTGTCAAACCTCGTGACACCTGAAAACCAAAACAACTCCTAGGCACTTGGTTCTCTATAACATTTAAACACCATGTGACCAAGAACTGGCTTCAAAAGTGGTTCTGTAATCAAGTAACTTACCAGTGAGCACTGCCAAGACTCACATGCTTAGCAACCCTAAAAATATGTTAATTTTATTTAAGTGCTTGAATTTTTACATGCTTAAACTTGGGCAGACAAGCCTAACCCTCATTTCTAGAAGCATTTTTCGGATATGTTAAACACTAACAGAGTTCAGGAAACCAGTCGTGGGACATTCAACTTTTCCTAGTCAAGAAATCCAGGATCACAAACTTAAAAGCTCCGAGGAGCAAATGACCATGACTGCAACGCAACAACAAACAAAACAAAGCCGACACAAATTACTTTAAGTATAAAGATCTCTATCCTTCCCATTTAGATTACCTGCTAAGGAATGAGATGAAAAATGCTAACTGAGCCATGTTATAAAAGAAAATGCCACTAGTATAGTTCCCCAGCACTCCTTGAAAATCCTCTAGAAGTTCATTTCCCAATAAAAAAGACATGAAATAACAGTGCAGAGACGCGAAACATCTTTGAACCCCAGCTCAAACTCTAGCCATCCACATCCAGTTACCAAAAGCTTTCTTCCAACTTCCCAGTGTGACCTTCCTGCTCCCAACAAGATGTCACCAGCAGAAAACTGATGCTACCAACACACTTTACAAGGGGGGCGGGGGTGGGAAATCAAATCTTGACGTTTATTACCTTGTCATTTTGATATGAAGCGATTGAGAATTGAAAGTGCATTTCATTTTAACAGATGATTAAATACTAAATGTTTATCTATGTGCTTTATGCTATGATTTAAACATCAGTTTGCTGCAGATCCAAGTATCCATTTTTTTGTTCAGTTACCCATTGAATGAGGCCATGACCACAATTGTAAGTACTTCCTGACAAGATTAAGTAATTGCAACGTTGATACAAGCAATGCAAGGTACAAAAAAAGTATTCAAGTACATGTCCAAAAAATCTTGGTTTTGAGAACGAAGTAAAAAAGTGTTAAATTGGGGAAATATACCGAAATCAAATGGGCTTGTTACTCACAGAGGTAAAAACAAAATTTCTTTGGGGCTTAATGACAGTTTAAGGAAGGCCTGTAAGCAATTGAGTGCATGGAAGTTACACATGTTGAACAGACCTGTTTTCCAACTGCAGGCCTGACCAAACTTATACCCTGTTAGCTATGCCTAGCCTTTTAAATGAGAAAGCAAAATCTCCAGATCTCAGCAGTCTTTTGGAGGCTCCAAATACAGCTTCTTTGTGTTTTTCTGATTCTTATACTGTATTATTTTTTTTCCTTTTTCACTAAACCATGATACATACTATCACAATTAGGTAGAATTAAAACAATCAGGTCCATATTTTCAGTTGGTGTAAGCCAATATACTGTCAATATACTCAGAAACACCACAGCAATTAATAGCAGAGGGGAATGAAGCCTTTGAAGAGCAAGCATACCCTGAAAAGGTTTACGACCACTGCTTGTGATATGGAAAAAAAGATTAGGTTAGAATTATGTTGTTTAATTGGAGTACAGCTTTATGTATATAACTTGCTTAGGAAACATCAAGAATTATTTCAGTGATGAGCACCACAAGTCCATCCTTAACTGTCTGCAAGCAGCAGCCATGAGTCCTCTGCCTCACTGCACTTCCACAGCACTGAGCTGTGCTGTGTTCCCAGCCCACCACTGAGACCTGACCACTCTTTCCTTATATGACCGGGGGGAAAAAGCAGTTTTTCCCTGCTGTACAAAACAATTTGCAATGTCAGGCCAACCCTCCATCTTCTTTATAGGATACTTTCCTCTCAGAGCGTTTAGTTTATCAGAGAACCTGTTCCAGCAGTGTACTAATACCTGCACTGGAAACTTCCACTGTCAAAGGTTGCGTCTGGGGAATTAGTGGTTTCTCCATTGACAAAAATTCACACATCCAAGCCATATTAATAAGCAGAGGATTGGTGGCTCCTCACCACACTCTCTTCCAACATGCTTCATGCCCATTTAAAGTCATCCTATAATTTGATTTAAACCTTAAAGTGCTGTCACACCTAGATCAACCTCTGACAGAAATCGCAAACCACTTTCAGCCAGAGATACAGTAATCACCTGAGGTGGATGCTTCCCGGCTGTCACAGAAAGGTATCAGCTCCTCTCAGAACAAGCCTTTCCTGCCATACCCGCTCGGATTCAGCTCATTTCCAATAGCCACCTGCAAACCTCAAAAAAGATGGCTGCTTATTGGCATGCAGTACCCACAGGCTTAGCCTTACTTCTCGGCATTTGTTCACTAACTCTCCGATAGAAGGTCATCCCACTCTACGAGCTATCAAAAAAAAAAAAAAAAAAAAAAAAAAACAGATTGCAATCCCAGCTCTGGCATCCATCCTTGTCTGGCTGGATTCAATTCAACTGTATTGCATCAATTAAGGGTTTTCACATCCTCAGAAAAAGAAATACATTTCCCTTATTTTATCTTTGCAAACTGTAGTCACAAACAGGTTGCTGGGCAAGTGTAACATGCGAAATACAAATCTCACAGGCGCTCCAATAACTTCAGTGTGAAATTAAACTAGTCACGTATGCAACAAACCTGCAAAGCAGTTTTATGCCCCAGCCTTCTTACCTAATGCCCACAGTCCTCCAAGTCATCAGCAAATGGCCACACTCGTTTCTGCCTTCATTCTGTGATAACTTTTCCCATGCAGACCAGAGATGCACTTCACTTCAGTTACAGGCAGTGCTCCTCCTGGTGAAGTCAACAGCCTGGCGTCTATCCCACAACTAACAACAGGTATCAGTCATCAAGGCAGTAACTCCTCAAGCACACAGAACAAGTTATGTGTAGCCTTCACATGCTTTGTCTGCAACCCACACGAGTGTTCGTGATAACAATCTCTCCCTGCACACACTCCCCAGAGGCATATTGGTCTCTGCCCCAACCACCATATGCCCTGTGTCAAAATATTGTCACACTGGAGTTTCCACCTGCATGAAACCATAATCCATAAAGAACAAAACGTAAAACAAAACATCTTTGAGGTGACTGCTGTTGTCCTGATAAAATTACTCACATAAATCTAAGGACTTTGATTTCCTTAAGTTCCTTTTAGTTCTCTCTTGACGTTGCCTTTAGGACAGGAGTGTGTCCTCTGAGGTAGATGGTAATGGCTATTGTCCCTTCTGTTTTCTGGGACCACAGTCAGTGATTTGCTGCGATGGGGTCAGTTTTCCAAACCCCAGACAAGATCTAACCCACAGCACGGAAGCACATCTCAGTTTCTCCCCACTCCGATCTCTGCTCAGACAACACCACTGTGTCTCTAACACAACTTTAGAAGCATATGCCTCCGTTCTCTTGACGGGACTGTGGTGTCTTACACACAAAGCAAGCTTTGGGCAGAACTCTTCTCAGTTTTCTGCGTATATTTATTGCACAAATGACTATTATTACTTGAAGGATGTGTCCAGCACACCGTAAGTCTCCTTGAGGCAAGAGGAGCCATCTTAGCACCATTTTGCTCTTGCTTCCTGTGCTTCTTCCTTTACTATAAGCTTCTTTCCTGAAAGTGCCTGATCAGATTTGCCACCAAACAATGGCAAAGGAGCAAGCTGGTCTCAAGTCTGGACTGTCCTAATACTCGGTCTGCATAAGCTAATTCATCACCACTCTCATCAAAGCCACGACACTAATTAATGGCTAGCCTACATTTAGTATTAGTATGGGAACTGAGACATCAAAGAAGGCATCAAAAGCACTTTGAGTTTGTACAGTCCCAGTGACCACAGCTAAAATATTATACATATGGCTAAATGTGGGTGTTTTTGTGCAAAATAGATCTTGAATGAAGCATTTGAGTGGAACAGGGATCAGCAGCAGGAGCAAAGATTCTGCATCTGGAGTTTGATTAAGTCAGGTGGCAACCACAAAACACATCCTAGATGTAACAAGTACCTCTCTGCAGCCACAGCAACTTAAGCACAGGCTTAAGTCCAAATCCTACATACTTCCACCATGACCGAATAAGGCTTTTGACATCTGTGTGATGCTGGCAGACTCATACAGCAGTAGAAGGGGAGAAGCACAGCTTTTGAAGTTGTTACTACCTTAATCATGGATCAATGAGCCTAAAAATGTGCAAGTGTTCATGCTTTTCAGTCCATCTTCACTTTTTAAAGATTCCATTTAAGTTTTTACAAGTAATGATGACAGGTAACCACTTAACCTACCATATCAATAAATCAGATGGGATTTTGCAGGCCCTGGACCTCACCAATAAAATGGACAGGTACAATGCAGCAGACCACCAGGGCACAGAATCAAGCCGAACCGAAACAGGCAAAGGTCAAATCTTCGGTATTTCAGTAGCTGAAAACTCAGTTCTGTCAAACGGCTCTCTCTGAACATCATGCTTGATGTTCAAAATGAAGCTGTTCTAACTCAAAAGTGGGTTGACTTTTTGTAACATAAATCTTTTGTTAATGTTCATATAAATCAAGTATAGCTGAACAGATTCTTAAAGGACGTGAACAAAAATTAATTTGCCACATTAGCTTCAGGTTAACAAATTCTTCTGCTTGGAGACAGTCATACATTACTTAACACACTTTAAGGTTCTTTGTAGCACATAGCTGCTCATAAGTTTTGAAAAGAAACCTGTTGTGGCCCAAACATTTGTGCTAAGCTCAGTAATTTTACTGGAAATATTAGCTAAGTCCTTAACATAATGCTTTTCTTCAATAATTACTCAACTATCCAAAAGAAGTTAAACATATTTTTAAGATCTTCAAAAGCAGAATGTTGATGTTACATATGCTAGATCTACATCCTAAAAATACCAAAATCCTCACCACATATATGAGGAAAGATACATTTTTAAATTACAACTGCATAACACACAGGATTTTGGCTGTGACACAAAAGCCAATACAGCTAAAGAGTCTCCTCTTCCATGCACTAGGGCTTCCAAATGGTAGGAATCAGGAGGCTTTGTTTTAATAATTAATCTAATTTAAAAGATACATTCCACTGTCACAACTCATCACTTCTTCACGACCTACAAAGAAGAAAACAAATAGAAAACAAGAGAAAAATACCATTTCTTAAGCTACTACCACTATTTAATACCAGATAAGAATACAGATTTTTTTTTATTCTTCCTACAATGCTTTCTCGTATATTGATATTGTATTTGCTACAGCTCTATATAAAAGCATCAGTCATCTGGGGACAGAAGATCTTCTCTTTGACAGAAATAGAAAACATTTTACTGGAGTGTTTTCACTATTTTTTCCTCTGATAGTCCACAAAGCAGGATATAATTCCTCTATGGCAACAGATAAAGACAGTACAGTTGAGATTTTCAATGTGAGACTTACATTTCCCTAATCCTCAGATGAAATTTAGAAAGTTGTAATCTCAAATTAAAATCAAAAGGACAAGCAATTTAGTAATGTTCCATAAACCTGAAATGAACTGCAAAGCTCCCTAAGTTGATGCTCAATACGTTTTTATTTACTTCTCTTTCTGGTCATATGCCAGCTCTATAACAAAAGGAGTGTGGATGCGTATGGAAGAACCCAAAGAAAGTATATTTACAGGTACCATATTCCACTTAGATTTTTATTTTGTGTGCTAATCCTGGCATGAAAATTCCCAAAACACTTCTCAGTCAGCATATTATCATCTCCAAGTACTCAACATCCTATCTGCAGTGTTTGTAAAGGAAGAGATACATCAAAAACAAAGCTTTACTTCTCTCCATTAAAAATTTCCCTTCTTCAGACAATTAATTCTTTCAATGAAATAACGGATACAATAAAGCAATACTAATTTAAGGAGCTCCTTACATAGCCTTAACAAAACTGAATGTGAACAACTCAATTCAATGTGTAAACTTTGTGCCAACTAAACATTTTCTCACTCTCAAAGGCAGAACATTCTTAATCAAACTGTGTGTCTTTCTCACAGTCTTACAAGGGTACATCTCTTCCTTCAGAGCGACTAATCCAAGAGAATAGTCTCTCATCAATGGAATAGACAAGACAGTAGAAGTGTTGGTTCAAATAGAAAAAAAAGATCAACTTTACTTTGATAAGTCTTTAATGCTACCAGTCACAAAGATATTTTTCCTTGCAGCTCAAGAACACTGGAACTTCAAGCTCTATGTTGTAACCCTTTTCCTTATGTACAGCATCTCATTTTGTTTTTTTTTTGTTTGTTTGTTAGGCACCAGAACCTCCAGAGGAGACTTCCAAACAAGCTATAGGCTTTCAAAGACTAAAAACTTTGAAACATCCACACTGATGAATCTCCAGTAGTTAAAACAGCAAAATAAAAAGCCCACTGATAGTCGTCACCTCAGTATTACTGAGGACTGTGAGCTATCTGTGCTCATTAACATCGTTTTCCCATAGGCATCAGAAAGAACTGTAAGGGCATCAGAGGGAAATAAATGCACCCTGCAATACTACACACGTCTTTCTTGCTTCTGCTTCCAAACCACTGAAAGTCCTTCAGGGGGAAAAGAAGACAAAATAAAGGAAGTCTTTACAAATGCCTGACATAATATATATAAAAAAAAAAAAAAAAAAAAAAAAAAAAAAATAAACTCACACAAAAAAAAGGAAAAAAAGCATCTTAATTCATCATCACCTCACTTCTGAAAGACCCAAATGCTGCTCAATTCAGTAATGATTAGGCACTAGATTAGTTTTGCTGAGAGTCCACATACACACACACAAAGGCAGGGGTACAGACTCAGTTCAAGTGCTGTCAGAAATAATTCAATGTCCAAGACAGAAAGTAAGAGGAAACGCACTAGGATCTCCTAAGAAGTGTTGAAGGACCTCAAAATTTTCAATTTTTAAAATTTAAAGCCTATATTTTGACTTATAAATTCAAAGAATTTTGACTACTTATAGAGGGAAGCATAGATACAGCAATAGCAATAAAAATATTCAGAAAAACTTCTGAGGATCCAAGAAAGATCGTATTTCTACAGCACTGTGATATTTATGGATAAAAAACAGTATTTAAGTCTTCTCAAAACAGTTTAGAGTGTTCATCGGATCCATGAAAAAAATAGCTGAATCACCTTCCATACACAGTAACGAGTCCCTTGGTTTGTGGGAATCCTCAGAATTACATGGTTTCGTGCAAGATGCAATTCTGACCAACTTCACCAATTCAAACTAGGAACAAAAAAAGTAAAAGTAATTTGAATTTCTTCTCTATCATAGGCTGTTGTACGCTCTAACATACAGTGAATCACACTGAAATGTGACAGAGGAAGCACAAACGCACTAACGCTATCATGCTGCCACCTGAAAAAACTTACTTTTTCCTGCACTTTTGCAGAAAGAGTCAAAAGTAAGGTAAAATTGCTATTTCTTGCAAGCTGGCTCTTACAATTTTTACCCTAGAAGCCCTGACTCTATTGACTGTTCTCCTTTAAAACAAAAGCAGTACAGATTTCCTAGAGAGCTCTTCTGGTGTCCAGTACTTGCCAAGATTTTCTAAATTTTCACCAACTTTCTTTTAAAACAAACAAAAATAAAATACAAACGAGAGAAGATAGCTTTGTTGGCCCCTTGTTTTAAACTACTGTGTCACACGAAAAGCAGCCAAGAGGCCCCCAGTATTGCAGCCTGGGCTGCACTTGCCTGCTAACACTGCTTGAGGGGCAGCAACAGCACAGCTGGAAAGCCCAACACAAGCAGCCAGCTCTCTGCCAGCCGAAACCTGGTTTTTGAGTAAGGTGAACCAGGATGCAGAAGGGAAGTAGGAAGTAGAAAAAAATGCAGGGAAGAAGGGAAAAAAAAGACAAAAATATGCATTTTTTCACATTGAAATGTTCTCTTAATTTCTTACATAACAACAACAAAAACCCACACAATTAAAATGCAAATATGGAGCATTTTTCGGTTATTTATTACCCAGATACTCACTGAGCAATAGCTCACTGTATATATAAAAAAGAACCTAAACAACACCATTTCAAATCAAAGGTACCCCAACAACAGTTTGGATGCATTTTACCCATAATTTATGCAAGTATGCCAAACCATTCAGAACTAAGTTAAATAAATAAATAACCTTCAGTGTGAAGTTAGAACACCAAAACTGTATGAAAGGCGTAAAAAGGAGGGAGGATGGTGGAAGGTAGAAAGGAAAATCCAACACGTTTCAAACGCTGGTGTCTTCTGACCGATCACTTTAATTGCCTTGCTTGTTGTTCTTTAATGACTCTAAGATCTACCAAGGTAAATTAGGTGCACGTGGTTTGGCTTAGTGTATTTATTCCCCTCTTTTAAATGACTGTGGCAAAGAATACATGTAATAATTTGTGTGTACCTGCACACACTTGGTGTTACAATGCTTCTTGTTTTCAGCTGAGATCCTTTAATAGGCTGATGATAAGAGGAAAAGGGCTCCATGAGTTTTTCACTGAGCAGGTTAACATAAGGAGTTAGGACTACTCTTGCAGTAGGTTAAGAAAGTTTCCGGAGAAGAATACAAATTGTGCATACACTTCTAAAGAAAACAAGAAATTAATAAAAATAAAAGCATTCTGATGACACCTGGTGGCCACTTCACACAAGGAAGTAATTGCATTTCTCTGAGAAAAGCAGTTCCAAGAGAAATGTATTACGTGTCTCCTTGGTAGGCGTACCTACAGAACTGACAGATGGCATTATCATCAATTAAAATACATACTCATTAGAATATGTACATTTACATGTATGCACATATCAAATCAGCATAGTATCCGTATGAATAAATACACAGCGATGTACTCAATTTTAACTATTAGCTTATTACACAAAGACAAAGCCCATTTTTCTGTAAGACGACATAGAAGTGCGCACACTGAAAGTATTTCAGCTCAATCCTGTACGACACATGAAACCTAGACTTTCTTTTCAGTTTTGATTTTCCAGCTCAGTTGCTTAAGTAAGGCAGAGGGGGAGGGGGCCGAGGAGCAGTTGAAGTGGGGGGCTGTTTCTCATTTCGGTGTATTCAGAAAGGCTCTGTGCTATAGATGCTGTCCCTAATCCCTGTCACAGCACGTTAGCCCTCCAGTACACTTCAGCAAAGCATACGAAGCAGCTTCATTTCTTTGTATGACTGTATCTCTAACAAAGAGAAAGTAATATCCACCCTTAGAAATTAGTATAAAAAGATGATAGCAGTACACAGATCTCAGCTGCATAGGTGATAAACCTCTAACACACGGTGGAAAGGCTGCGTGTCAAATTACACCTTTTCTCCTCAACAGTTTCTTCTAATGCATGCAAGCAATCACAATAGTTCTGCCAGCTCCTCTGCAACAGATAGGGTGATTTTTTCCCCGATAACCTTAGATGATTGTCACCAAGACTTAAACCATCCATAGCTGCTCGAAGCCTGGCTTCCTCTGTAATAACTGTTATTTGCTTTCAAGAGAACAATCCCTGCTTCAGCTGAAGTCACTGAACGCCTCTTAGAGCTACGTACTTCTGCGCTCTGAAAAGTTCAACAGTTTACCATTGAATTTCGCTCTAATTTCCATCCCTGACTGTGTCAACAGATGGAAGCAAATACAAGACAGCAGAGGGAGGTATACAGATGTTACGGTGACACTTGCAATATGAGATGATACAAAAACTAGTACTGACTGCTGCGGTGCCTGTGATGAGTCGTGAGCTACTCTTATGGCACAATATGGAGCCTTTTCCCTTCCCCATCCCCAAGCCCTCTGCCCCAGCTAACCATGGAGCTACAAAAGGTGCCTCTCCTCCAGCCATGGAGAGAAGAGAAGCCAAAAGCCAACCAGCAACACACACTCCTGGTCAGTGGATGGAGAGAGAAGGCGACCAAGGCAGGGGCAGTGCGCTCTGTACAGGAGAGTGGGGACAGGACATGTGAGAGCAACATCCACCTTGCACCACAGCTGTGCAGAGAAACCAGATCTCCCCAGGACAGGTCCTTACCAGGGGGACGGGATGGAATTTAAGAGTAGGGACAGCCCCTTGCTGACACCACCATCACCTATAAAACCCCAATTACCCCCTTGTACAAAGAATTGGCAGCACTGATACTTTAGGAACAAACACCATGAAGGTTTTAAATGCCACTCATTATCAATAGTACCGCTTCCCCCATGTCTACTTGTGTCAGTGCAGCAAATTCAGTGCCTACCCAAATCAGTCCTTGAAATTCAGTTATCTTCCAGAATTAGCACTATACTTAAGCATGGGGATAGTTTGGGAATGATTCCTCCGAGGTTTGAAGTTAGGCACATGTGCTCAAGTGCATTCCCAAAGAAGGACTCACTGGCAATGAAAATTTCATTCCTCCTCTAGGAACGGTACACATAGTACAGTCGCACTGGAGACCAGAGCACTTCCTTGGGACCTACAAACATTGTGCAGCTTCATTCTGTGATATCAAACAGCTGCACCTTGTTCATTAGTTTTCTATTATGTGGGTATCTAGTGCAAAATCTCGGTATTTTAAGGGTTATTATATAACAGCTACATAGGACTGCAGTGCGTCTCCTTCAGTTTATCACAAAATCGTACCTCCAGTCAGCACCCCAACTGTCAGACATCACTGAGAAACATCAGACGTGGAGTCCAGGGTAAGCAGTGTTCTCCTCTGCCCAGGTCTAGAGGCAGCAGCAGCACCTAAAGCTGAAGTGCTCGGGGTAACATCTGTAGCGCTCCTTCTCTGCGGGGAGGAAAAACAGGTACCAGTGAGTTCAGTGACCGCAGCCATCACCTCCCCCTCACTGCATCCCATTTGGGCAAGCAGTCCGAACAAGCACCACAGCCTGGGAGGCCCTTTCCAGACAAGGCTCCACGCATCGCACGCCAGCAGAGACACACCATTTTTCCCCATGAGAGGAGACCTTGGGGACTGCAACTTGTGTAAGTTGCCTTTTTATTTCCTCTATTCATCACTCTCTCTTGGGAATGCATTAGGAGAGTGTTATTGCTAAAAATACTACTAATTCCCTGAAAAGCACTGAGTTAAAATCAATCTTACAAACTTTCCTGAGATCAATAGGTTTTAATGAACAAAGAAAACATATTCTGTGGCGACAATGGGCACGCACATGGAGACCAAGCTAGAATAAGAAATTACAGCTGTCCCAACGTTTCCTTAGAGAAAAAATTGACATATTACTAAGTAGGCTATCACTCAGTTCAGACTGCGCGAGGATCCGGAGGACCACAAGCTCACCCTTATGGGCTACCTGCACGATGATTTATAACAGCAGAGCACAGCCAGGATACAAAGTCAGTTTTTCCGCACTGTAGACAGGGCAGCAGGTTGGCTCCACACTCCCAGCTTACTAAGCAGAGGAGCTACACCAGCCCAAATTACAGACAGTTAATTTCTCTGACGGAGCAATACGGACACAGAAAGCAGGCTGCCAGCCAGACAGGCTGCTTCCTCTAGCAAAGAGTACAGGCACAGTCTGTTTTGCTCTCAAGTGGTAAAAAGAATATTTAGTCCCATGTTTCAGTCATCAATAGCCATTTTCCTGGTATTCATTTTGTGGCAACACTTTTAACAAGTGCTACAGGAGTTCTTTTCCTAGCTGTAATAATCAATGTAAAAAGAGGTAACAGTCTAAAATTGAAGCTTACAGAAAAGGAGAGCAAAAATATTGCTCATCTCTTTTTAAGTGAAACCTTATATTAAGTGTTCTGTTCCATTTTGTGTTTCCTAGAACATTCGAGCATTACATCCTATTTCTCCCAAGCACCATGATTCAGATTTTCACTTTCCGGTAAATTCCATAAATATTTGATAATCAAATACAACTTCTGTTTTGTCAGCTCTACAGCCTTCCCCACTCTTAAGGCAGCATATTCTTTCACTTTTTACGTGAAGCAGGAAAGGAATTCACTTCCAACAGTTGCCCTGTAATTCTATTTTACAAATAAAAATACCACTTTGTAGCACGCACACCATTTTTCAGGACTCTAATATATGATATTATTTCTATAAAGTAAGCCATACAGAAGGTTTTGTTCAAACTCTGTAACAGCACAAATCACAGCACTATAAATATGCAAAGGTTCTAATTAATACAGCAGTTACACTTTTCTCATCGTACCCATTTTGCATTATCGTGCTAAGGAGATCTATGAATTATTAGAGGCACACACAAAAGAAAAATAATTATTCCTTCAATGGCTACAAATTCTTCACAAAATCCACACCCAAAAAAGCCTACATTTGGACTGTCAACTGCTTAGTAGACATCCTAGGTCAACACTATGTGTTTGAAATACCGAGAATACCCACAGACTTCTAAATCCAACTGAAGTCACTGGGAATAGGGCATTTGAAAGTCAAGATATTTCTTTAGATACTCAAAAGGGATTCAGAAAGTAATGCCAGATATCCAGATTTCATTATTTTATCCCCCAACTTTGTTGTTTAAAGTGACATAAAAACACTTTTTCGTAATTAGTGTTTTTATTTAGAAAGCTCAACAGTTAGGAACAAAATCTTAAGTTATATATACTAGACTATTTTCAATAACTTTCAGATTTCTGAAGTGCCCACATATAAAAGAAAAAAGACTACAGAATAAAGGTAGCAAATGCACAAATTCAATGCTGTTAAAAGGCAGACACATGAAATCCCATGTATCTTGTGCCATTTGTAAAAAGGTTGTTTTATTATCAGTGTAACTAATCACAATGAAGCCATCTCTTACTACCAAAGACATTATAATGAATTTTCTTTACAGCTACAGAGAAATGGGATTTGCTGTTCCATATCAAACTAGAACAGGCTGTATAAATTCTTCTTCATATTTACTGTTAAATGTAATTTTTATCTATAAAATCAGCCATGAAATATTAAAAACTGAAACAACAGAATTTATACCCTTTACTTAATTTAGTTTAAACGGTCTATTCACTAAAGAGAGGGAAAAAAGGTTACATATGTATTATAGTGCACCCTCCCCTCTCCCCCTCTAAGCATTTCCATTATAAACCCCCCAGATTTTGGAATTTACGGCCGGGCTGTAAAAATTCACTTCACACTTAGAGTCCGTATGCTTTCACATTTTTTTTTTAAATAAATACGGAGGAAGACAGGAGAGGGCCGCAAGGGAAGAAAAGCAACCGGATGGGAAACTTGACGGCCTAGCCACCCAGACGCCTGGGTGAGGGCCACGCAGCCTCCCTGGTGGCCTGCACACCTCCAGCAGTGAAACTGCCCTGGAGGGATGGGCAAAGGATGGCCCTGGGCTCCCTCAGAGGGCTGGGGAGCCAGGCACCACCCCGGGGAGGTAAAGCAGGGACCCTCGGTGCACCCCTGCCCAGGAACAGGAACACGGAGGCAGCAAGAAAGCGTCACAAGTTCGTGCGAGCCGAAGGGCTAAAGGGTATAAAAAAGGGGTTTCTTTAATATAGAAATATATCCATAAATATGGAAAACAACTCATACATAAGCAGGTCGATTCCAAAATGAAGCATGAAATAAGGCAGCGAGAGACAAACAACCATGGCCTTAAGGTTTATGCTGCAACCTAGCCCATTTCCAACTACCAGTATCTTATTTTCAGCCTGGAGCACAACAAAAAGCACAAAACCAAGCTGTACCTCAGCTCTCGGGGTTGCCATTTTGCCAGGGAGCAGGGCCCTGCCTCAGCTTTCGCAGGCAGAAAGATATCACCTACACACACCCCCACCACACACTCAAAAAAGATGCATAAGAAGAGAGAACTATGAAGTGAGAATGTTAAGGATCTACCAGACACTGATACCATAATTGTTTCAATGCTATAATTTAATTTGTAATATAGATGAATAGTGAGGAGCAGAAGAAATACTGAGAAAGTTGCTGGGCCATGACAAATGTATCCTAGAAAAGAAACAGAATCAACAGCAAGGGCTGCAAGTGTAAAATCAGTTACCAGTTTATGAAATTTATGACAGATGACCAAAAGGAAAAGATGATGGAAAAAGGATAGTCAAACCAGACAGCATGGATGTTCCAAGGGTTAGGGTGGTCCTACGGAACAAAAATCTGCACTTGATTTCCAAAATCCAACAGTCCAAAATTATTTAAGACTGCGTCCATACCAGGGATGTCAGGCACAACTAACTGAACCACTCAACACCAAGCTTTAAAATGTATGGATCACCAAGTGGGATCTGCAATCTTGAGTTAGGTACTTGAATAAAATACACAGAGAGAAGAGAAAAACAAAAACAAACAAAAATCCCAACAATAACAACAACAAATCAACACGAGACAGCCTCCCCCAGTGAGAAGAATGACAGTGAGACAGAAAGCACAAGTCCTGAACCCAGGAAAGCAGAGCTGCTGGGTCAAGCAACCTGGGCAAAAAGAAGACAGCATTGACTCTGCGGAGCTTCTAGCACACTCTTTACCTCTCACACACTGGGAAAGCCTTGGTCCTGCACCTGTGCCATCCCGGCTGACAGAAACATCCTGGCATCATGAAGCAAGCAGCTAAGCAAAGCCTCCTCCAAGCCAAATGGAGCTGCTCAATAATGAGATGTCCCCTGCTTCTGAGACTAGAGCAGAGCTCAAAGTGTTCACATCTCATGCACAGGTTATTAAGTTTTCATGATGATTCTCTAAAAACCACATTCTCTCTAGGAGTATATTTATTTTTTATGTTAAAAAGCATTTAGACATTAAGAGTATTTCTTTTAGAATTCATTATATTTATTTATTCTTAGAATTTACAGGAAAAAAATGTATTCATTACAAAAAAGGTATTGACCAAACACGAGCAAACACATTGTAGCTTCAGCTGTTTTTAGTAGAAAGACATTGAAAGTGCATTAGGAGCACTCTGTAGAACTATCTAAACAAATAAATATCTAAACAAACATCTGAAGCAAAGACCTTAACAATATGCCATTTAGTAATAAAGCACACTTTACGAAGCACTGGAATTTGGGGGAGTATTGGTCTTGAAAATGCCTTTAAATTGCCCGTATTTGGAATGACTGGCATGACTGCATTATGTATACATTTTTACATTGCGTTATCCAGCTGACTAAATTGTTAAAAATAAATGGGACTGAGCTTCAGTTTGACCTTCGGTGACTTCTGTATGTATCCTTAAAATTAACACAAGCACTGAATGCTACTAATCTCAAACTTCTAATAACTGATCAAAGAATACTGCCCTGTAACTCACTGCAATCTAAAATCGTAGTGCTGAAGTGAGCATTTTCAGAAAAGTGGTTTATAGCTCGAGATTTAAAATGCAAAGTTTCCATTATATTTAATAATTAAAATGCATGCTGTGTTATGGTTACATTTGGTGACTGGATTAGTAGTACCCCAACTGAGTTAAACAATGCCTTTTTCCTATTAGAGTTCGTATTACCATATCAGCTATTTGTTTAAGAAAAGGAAGAAAAAAGCACAGCACGGAAGAAGGAATAAAAAAGAAATATGAATATCAAACATACTGAAAGACAGTGAGGACCAAGACAGTGAGAAGACCTGGTATCAGCAAAATCTATGCTAGCTGAAAGTGGAGAAGCTGAAATACCTATGCATTTAAAGCATGAAAACTTTTTTTTTTTTTTTAAAGAATAAACATTTGTCATTGAGGGTTCTTGTTCAAAGTAAATGGTTTAAATCTCAGTCTGTTTTCTTGGATTCAGTCTCTACAAATTTAGGGAATACAGACATCACTGTCAAAGAGCGGACTCTCTCAGGCTGTCAACTTCTTAATCAGGGTCTGACTTCACTGGAAAGTGTGAAATTATGTAATTATTTATGCGTGGCAGTTCTGATGGTTTAGACAATTCCAGCACTCTGAACATCTTCTTTTATAAATCAAAATCCTTACTGCAATTTTACTTCAGGGAGAATACCATTCTTTCTTTCTGTGCTTTCTAGGTGGTTTATTCAAATAAAATTTGAATACTTAGGTGGTGTATTTCTCCTCTCCCAAAACAGGTAACATCAAGTTTTGAAATATAACTTACAAGGATGAAAATGAATTAAAAAAATAGAATCAAGGTGAAACCATGGCTACATGAACTGAAGTTTTCTCAGCACTGTCAGTTAGATCAGACGTTATCGAAAGCTCTGTAATTACAAGTCTAATGACCTTTCAGTGCTTATAACAAATGAGTAAATAAAATGCGTTTTGACCCCACACACAGACACACTCCTTACATATCTGCACTTCCATACAACGTTTAAATATAAATTTCTGAGATTAACTTTTTTATTATTATTATTTCAAGTATATTTTTAATTATCTTGGTATCAATAGCAGGTTTAAAGAAAGGCTTGTGTGCCTGAAAGCTTGTCTACCTCTCTCCACCTGTAGTAGCTGGTCTAAGGTACTACCTCTACT
Source organism: Stictonetta naevosa (assembly GCA_011074415.1). Lineage (NCBI taxonomy): Eukaryota > Metazoa > Chordata > Aves > Anseriformes > Anatidae > Stictonetta > Stictonetta naevosa. The sequence goes on from CM021698.1 coordinate 96,013,835, forward strand.
TGCATACCTCCTCCTCCAAAATTTCCCCAGTAGGGTACCCCTTGGCACAGAGCATGCACCCTTAACATACAAAATAGAAAATTCCCCATTCTCTGACCAAAAAAGTCTCTGTTCAATGCTGTACCTCAGAATATACTGTGCCAATACCAGCAACATCTAAAATTATAACGATGATAATGAGGAAAAAAGAGAAGGCATCCCTCCAAGTCAGCCTCCACCTGCAAAGCTCAGCATGTTTTTCACACGGAAATGGAAACTGAGTAGCCTGAACAGAGCTGGCAAAATGCATTCTCAGGTGTTTTCTTGTCCTCTCCAACTAACTGTCTATCATACCTAATAATCTTGGGCCCAAGAGGGATTCCTGGGTTGCAAGACAAGGAGCTTCTTTCATCACATCAGGCGTCTGCTGCGGAGCTGCAGAAGGGATACCTCCAAAGTCAGACCTACGCTCCCCTTCTCTTCAATCTCTTCCTCTCCTTCCTTCCCCATTTTACCATCCCTTTGCAAACTCCCTGGGTGACAAAAAGATAATCAGACAGGGAACAAAGCCTACACACAACCCTCTGCAGGTATCATCAGAGGCGCACACAAAGAAGTCCACGAAAATAGTTGTCAAGAGGTTTCAAGCTACCTAGATATAGAGTGGCTCTCAAATTCATGAGTCTGTAGCTTTGACAACTGAAGTCTAATCACAAGCAACAACAACAAAAAAGAGATGTTTCTGCTTATGGCATATACCTGTGAAGCTCCTTGTACCGGCCAGAAACAACACTGTGTTACAAAACCTCTGCTCTAAAACAGTTCTGGGGTTTTTGGTTAGTATTTAGACAAATAAAAAAGTACAATTTTATTTCTTTGTTTTTATATGCACAAATTATGAGACGGAGGGCTTGTGTCAGGTTCTGATTTTGATCATTTTGACGCAAATTGAAAAAATTCTGTTAAACTAAATGGAGATACTCCAATTTATATTCAGGTAAATGACATAAAATTCTAGTCCCAGGTTTTCTTTCCTTCCTGATTAAATTACATTAATGTACACTCAAAACAAAGCAACTACTGCTAGTCCTAGTGGGTTTTTTTGGTTTGTTTTTTTGTGTTTTTTTTTTTGAGCAGAATAGCTTAACCATTAACAACACATCACACGCACATATACATTAAGTCATTAAGGGCTCTTTCATACTTCGGCTGTTTTTCTGAAGCCTTGCCAACAGCGACCAACATTACAGTGTGTGGGCACCAGCCTCCTAGACGTGGGACATAACTGAAGCTGCTTCCTGTAAGGAAAGGACCTACAGGCCACTGTTTTTCCCTAAAATACTTTTAAATAACCTGATACTCAAATGAGATATCAAAGAAAAAAATACCCACAACACTCTGTTCTTACACAGAACACAGCAGAAAAAAGGCCCAAATACTAAATATTGCATCTTCTCGTTGTTAAAAGGTTTGACATGGTATTTATCGCTATATTACCCCTAATTAGCGGTTTAAGCTTGTTAACAAGAAGAGTTCTTTTCATTTAAGATAAACAGGAATTATCTCTCCATTGTATAGGTAAAACTTGTAAATAGGACAGCTCATAAATTCCAAGATGAGAGTAACTAGGAAACTATTCATTAAGGCTTGTGTTATAAATTCAAAACATGAAGCATAACACGCTTAAAGAAGAAGGTTTTATTTTTAAAAGCATTCATTAGGCTCTCATCTCCAAGTCTCAGACTTGTAAATAATTTAAAGTGAAAATTTGAACAACAGGGAGAAAAAAACAAATGCAATTCAAATCATTCCATTGTTATACCAAGAAAACTGAAAACAATAGAAAATAAGTAGGCAAATTGTGAACAATACATCCATAAAACATTTCTGTGGAGTGTATCTTTGAATTTAGATGTTAAGCTACCACTGGATCCAATCAAAAAAAAATTAGCTTTGACTTACAACAATCAGGTTGTGCCTAATAAAGGATACGAATGCTAAACTAGTAATTTTGAGTATTCAGTTCACTTTATCCTGCTGCTGCCAAACAAACAAACAAGCTGCAGCATATGGATGCTTTTAGATTCTTCATTGTTCCCTTTTGACTTTTCAGACACGTATATCTTATTAATAATTTATATGACATAAGGTGAGAACCCCCTTCCCAGTAAAGAGTAAGATATATCCAGATTTGCCTCACATGATGAGCATGAAAAGGAACAGCCTTTTACTTGACTGGCAGTGAAGACCGATGTAACAAACCTAACGAAACAAAACACAAGGATCAGTGCTGTCCTTCCCGCATATCCAGCGTCCCAAATCCAGTGTCAGCACACCCCTGCAGAAGGCATGCTACGCAGCAAGGAACTAGGAGTGAGCATTTTTTTTCCATTATTGAATTTCTAGGAGCTGGCTATCCTTTTCCCAAGTACTTGGAACAATCCAACTGACATGTAACACACTCCTTCACTTAAAGATCCAATGTAAGAGAAGCGTGCAACAGGCATTCCCTTCCCCTCGTTAGCATGGCAAAGGGACTGAAAACTGTGTAAGTGTTGCAGAAGTGTTGTGGAAATCCACACCGGGCTTCCCCGGGAGATCGATGCACGCGTACACTGTGTATCACACGAAAATCAGTACTTCCAGAAGCGCTGAGCTTACTGTGCGCAGCACGCACCTGCACCAGTAAATCTGAGGCTTGCAAGGCACGTAGGACCCGCTGTGCAGGTGCAGAGCGCAAGCAGTAAAGCCGGCAGGGTGCGAGTCACTCAGCTGAAGCACACAGATGTTACTGCCAATGTGCTGGAAGCACCCAGCCTGCCCAGGGGGAGCCGGGGCGCCAGGCAGTACGTGAGCAGTGACTGCGATGCCTCCTCGCTGGAGCAGGACTAGCTCGCGCCCCCCTGCTCATGCTCTTCCTCGGGCACAGAAGAGAAGCGGGTGGTGCCAGGGTGGTGCCAGTGTGTTTGGCACCATCCTTACAGGACCCTGCAGCACGCGTCCTCCTGCTACGGCATACCTTAAAGCCAGCTCTGGGTGGTGTATGTACCTCATGTGTTCACCAAACATCTTCTGCTAACTTACCAAAAGCAAACAAACCCCATCAGTAACCCGTACGGGATGCAAACAGGCAGGCTTCCAGAGAAGGCCCAAACGTAGAAACCTGTCTGGTACAGCAAAAGTACAGAGCCATGTGGGAGCCTTTACGGCAATCCAAAGAGCACACAGACAGTTGGTTTCTTTCTTTGTTTTATCACAGTTCTTCTGAAGACCTCCATGCTTTCAACTTTCTTGCTTAAATGTCTCCCACAAAGTTTTTATCACACATTACTGCACAGATTCCAGAACAAACAAACAAACAAAATCACATGAAACAATGACTTCTATATAGATTGACAAGGCTATGTTACTATTTGAAGAATCATGGAATGGGTTGGATAACTGCAATCAATTTTAACATTCATGTATCTTTGCACATGTATTTTGAGAGAGACTTTTGGGATGCCAAAAACTTGGCTGAGCACAGCAAGAAAGTTTCTTTTTAACTACAATGAAACAAAGAAATACCAGACAGGGAAGCATCTACATGCATGTTTGTAGCAAAACAGTAATCTATAGAGGTGCATACACCTGGATCTAGACACTGAAATACTGCACACCTTAACAGCTCTGCGTACTTACTTCGTAACTACTGCATGTGCCACACACACACATAACCTAAGTCTCTTCTCCTGCAAAGACAGGCTGAAGGAGTTGGGGCTGTTCAGCCTGGAGAAGGCTCCAGGGAGACCTTATAGTGGCCTTCCAGTACCTACAGGGGGCCTAAGGGAAAGGTGGGGAGGGACTCTTTGTTGGGGGTGTAGAGATAGGACAAGGAGGAATGGCTTTAAATTCAAAGAGAGTAGGTTTAGATTAGGTATAGGGAAGAAATTCTTCACTCAGAGGGCAGTGAGGCACTGGGACAGGCTGCCCAGAGAAGCTGTGGATGCCCCATCCCTGGAGGTCCAAGGCCAGGCTGGATGGGGCCTTGGGCAGCCTGGCCTGGTGGGAGGTGTCCCTGCCCATGGAGAGGGGTGGAATTAGCTGGTCTTTAAATTCCCAAAGCATTCTACAATTTTTAGACTTAGAAAGGCATAGGTTAATTCAAATTTCTGCTTGTACTGCTAAGGACTGAAGAAAGCAAGAGCATTTACAATCTCCCAAGCCAGTTAAACATAACCCAGGAAGTGGTCACCCTGCGGTAGAACACCAAAAATAAGTTGGCAATTAACAACTCTGTTAATGCAGCACTGGAAAGCAGGCCTGAGTCTTAGAAACAAGCACTTCACTTGTGGAACATCACCGCTGCTTCTTTCTAAATGGCACAAGGGTTATATCTTTGTGAAGGAGCGCATAGTTAGCTAGCTCTTGCTGTCATTTTATTTATGCAAAGCAAAATACTCTTTTGGAGTTTCTCTAGAAATTGCAAGGACAACATTTTAATATTTTTTGCTTCTTTACTGGCTTTATATGTACACGTTAACAAAACTATTGAACTTTTGTTTTAGCATGGACCAATATGGCAAAAAATAATAATAATATATTAAAAAACTATTTTAGAAGAAAAATAGGCACAGGTATTTTTCCTTAAAACTTTTATAAATTTCTTTTTAGTGCTGTTCAGCATAAAGGCAACAGACCAGAGATCAAAACACTGTGGTGTTACCGCAGAGGTATCCCGTTAATCTGACACCCTGGGCCAGGCAGCACACCCGAGGTGTGAGGGAAGCGCCAGCGGACAGCTCACTGCTCCGCACGGAGGCCAGGCACCCAGTGCTTGGGCTCTGCCCAGAGCACTCGGCGCCGGCCTGAGCACTGCTCGCTTGAGAGAAGAGCGAGGTCTCAGGGAGACCACCCAGGACTGGAGCCAGCACAAGGCCGCACCTGGCCTGTGCTGGGAAGCCCCGACGGGCATAAGAATGAGGAGAGGTGGTTTGCAGGGTGTAATTACAAGGTTGGATGTGTTTGCATGGTGTTTCGATGCAAGCTTTGGAGGGGGGGCAATCTCCCTCTCGTTTCCCTAACAGAGAAGGGGTCTCACAATCATGACTAAACTTTAGCAAAAACCTTGTAAATCTTCCCTTGGGTCCTGTTTCCTCCTTGGTCACAGAACCTCCTGGGTCACTTTTGTGGCAGAGCTTTACGAGGCCGCCTCCCGTGCAGCCCTACTCCTAATTCACTCTCTCAAAGACATCCAGGGTTAATCCCACACCTTTAATTAGCGCTGAGCACCGCCTGTAAGGTGTGCTGTTCATGTCCAACACATTTTCATGTTCACTAACTGTCATCCTTTGTTTTTCCTTTGATTTTGATCCTTGTTCATCCTTGGATTTTTGGGAACGGGTCTGTGCTGCTGGCAGAGCACTGGGTGCAACTGCACCTTATGCAGCACAGCTCCAGAGCCACAAAGGCCAATGCAAAACAAAACCTTCAGGGGGTAGAAAAATTGGCTGGCTGCTGATCATTAACTTGTCCAAAGTGAAAGTACCACGTCCATTTAACTCCTTAGATGATACAAGGCACGGAAGAGAGATTCCTATGGCTCATAGCTAGTTTTGTGGACAAGTGAACAGCTGCTCTTACTAACATTATGTATATATACACACACACATCACCGAAAGAACCGCAGCCACCACAGTTTGTGGAATCAGGTCATCATGTCTCCCTCTCCATTTCCGGTGCTGTGCTCATTACAAAAGAATAACCTATAATCCAATAGGAGCAACCTAAAAAGTGAATGCAGCAATTTTAACACGCACCATAATGATGCGGCATTCATTGGAATGAGTGACATGACCAGAAGTATATTTAACCAGTGTTTTTATTTGAGTGATGGGTCGTCCAGTGCAACCGTTCAGTTTCCCCAAAAAAGAGAACATTTAAGTTCTAAGCCACGTTAGGAAATTCAAACGTAGGAGCCACTCAACAATTTCAGTTCAACCACATTTCATATACCAGTTAGTCCATACATTTCATCTCATGCACAAAAGCACAAGTCTGTAGATATTTAAAAAGATCAAAACACAACTAGGCAAAGCAGGTTTTTATATATATATATATATTTTATTATTTCCTAATGGTGTACACACTAATGCAAAAGGCTGCTCTTCCTCACAGAAGGTTTTAATGGAGCATTGTGACTGAAATCTGTTCCACACACATTATGTCTCCAAGTATTTTTCCACAAAAGAGCTTAGGCTTTAGGAAACTTTTAAAACTGAAAACTTCCATGCAAATAAATTAGAAATTATTGATGCCATTAATATACAGTATTTCCTACAGAAGAATGATATTAAAGGATTAGCTCAATGTTTTCAACTCAGGTCGTTTGAATTACATTACCCAAAATGCTAATAAAACTGACATGTTTGAACATACTGAAAAAGTCACAGTCCATCATCAGGCTGTCACGTCAGTGCATTTGACTTTTTTTTTTAAAATGTATGGATTATACAATTACTGCCAGGCTCCATATTTTATATATAAAAGCTACAATCTGATTATATGTCCGGGTTGAAATAATTTATGAAATAAGGGTGGAACGACTGTAATGTTACCTCTGTGATGAATGTAACTTGCTGTGAATACTCTAAGAGATTGCAGGGGAGACCAAACTGAAGCCTGTAATTGCCTTCATCTTTCATGAAGAGGTGTGACCTGGGAAAAATATAGATCCCAGCATCCAAAGCTCCAACCTCCTGCAAACATCTTGATTACTCAAGTTCTGATATAGGACTGGAAAAGTACAATTTACAGTTTTCACAGGCTACACCTTTAGATTATTATGGTAAGAATCACAGCAAATTGCATCTGTTGTTTAAATTATATATTTGTCTGTTACTGTTTTTCACTGTCAGCAAATCACTGCAACCACTACTACCCTTTCAGTTTTGGATTCCCGTTACTTATTACTCTCTAGGTGTCACCATCATGCTCAGTATGGTGCAGATGAACACAAACATATGAAAAACTCAAGGTCTTGCTAGTCTACATCAAGATAACTATAAAAAAGAAGAGGGTACAAGCAGTGAAGAATTAAAACAGTAACTATAGGAAGCCTTCCCTCTTTTTATCTTCTCAGGAAGAGCAGTCAGGCATTGGAACGGGTTGCTCAGGGAAGTAGTGGAGTCACCATCCCTGGGGGTGTTCAAGGAAAGGTTGGACCTGGTGCATAGGGACATGGTTTAGTGGGTGATGTTGGTAGCAGGCTGATGGTTGGACCAGATGATCTTGGAGGTCTTTTCCAACCTGAACAATTCTATGAACTCTGCGATGACCAATAGGTACAGCCCAGGGATCACAAATTAAACACACACATAGTTTTTCAGACTGCAGAGCTAATTAAGGAGGATGAGCACTGGGGTTCGCAGGCCATACAAGTTATCGGATGAAGCAACAGGAAGCCTGTCACCCCATGCCAAACTAACCGAAGCCACAACCTATCCCTCGACGGCCACCTGCACGCCAGCTCCGATTTGGCGACCGGTGCAGCTTTTCACCCGGAGACGAGAACCTTTTCGGAAAAGGCACTCAGGAATCCCCAGGGCACTTGTACAAGCCCCCTCGCCTCAGCACAACCCCACCGGCAAGGCCTCCGCCGCCCAGCAGACCACAAACACCCGCCCACAACCGCGGGCGGCGGCCGCGCCCCAAGGACCGACGCGTTGGGGGTCTGCAGCGGAGCGAGGAGGACAAACACCGCCAAAAAGCCGCTTTTGAGCACCAAAAAACCCTCCCAGGGCCCCCTGCCCTCACGGGGGGCGCCGCCGCGCCTGCGCAGAGCCGCGCCCCGCCCCGCCGGCGGGCACGCGCACGCCTAACGGCCGCCGCGCGGCGGTTGGAGGCCGCGGGCCGGTAACCGCCGCCGCGCGCCGGAGGGCGCCCGCCGATGACGTCAGCGCCCCCTTTCCTCTTCCTCAATTCTCCCCCCCACACACACACACACGCACCCCCAAGCGCATGCGCACCACAGCGCTGGGAGGGGGGCGCGCACCCCGCTGGGGGCTCGAGGCGCCGCTCCCCCCCGCCCGCGGCCGCAGCGCCAAGGAAGAGCTCAGGCTGCGACGGCCAATCGGCACGCGGGACGCTCGCCCCGCCCTCCGCGCCGCGACCAATCGGCGAGCAGCAGGGGAGGGCCGCGGAACCTGATTGGCTGCGCCGAGCGGCGCTGGCCGCCCGCCCACCGCACCCAAAAAAACGACGGCAGCGCAGAGGCCCAAAAAGCCCGGGGGAAGGCGCCGGGCCGCGCGCGGCCCAACCGCAGCCCCCGCCGCACCGCGCGTCCCGGGGACGCCTCCGGGGCCGGGACGCCGGCCGGGGGGGGCGAGATAGCCGCGTGGCGGCCGGGCGCGCTTACCGGCGGGGGGGAGCCGTCCGCCTCCGCGTGTGGCGAGCTTGGTCACCAGTGGCGCGCCGTAGATTCGCCGCCTTGCGTCACGCCGCGGGGAGGGAGGGAGGGAGGGAGGGGGAGAGGCCCCGCTCACGTGACGCGGCGCGAGGGGCGTCGCGTGGCGCGGCGGGCGCGAGGGGCTGCGCCCAACGGCCGCGCCCAACGGCCGCCGCGCGGGGAGGGGAGGGGGGAGGGGGCGCCGCCGCCATTTTGTGGCCCCCGCCCGGACAGGTGCTGCGTACCCGCCCTGCGCCGTGGTGCCTGTTAGGAGGCGTGCATTTTTAAAAGGCTCCGAGGAGTTGGCCACGCTGCTTTAATTCTTTTCAGGGGATGCAGTTTAGAAGGGAAACGGTTGGATAAAGAGATCGTGGGAAGCACTCTGTAAAACATGCTACGTTTTGTGACCTGGTGAAGAAACCGTAGTGCTAAAACGCTTCACAATGCTTCACAATAAACCCCCATAATAACTTCATATTCCGCCCCCCCCTCCCCTTTTTTAAGTCACACGATGCATGTAATACCAAAATTAAAGATGTATGGCCTAAAGAGCTTAGAAATCCACGGTAGAAGGCAGTTGCTTCTTCCCCATTGTAAGTAGGAAACCATAGTGCTAAAACACGTCATATTCCTCCATAGTACTTGATACTCCATTCCCGTTTTCTAGACTAAGTCACACGATGCATATAATACAAAAATTGAAGATGTACGGCCTAAAGAGCCTAGATATCCACAGTGGAAGGCAGTTGCTTCTTCCCAGATGCTTATGGGTTTGAAAATGCAGGTCTACCATTTAGGTTCTGATCACACGGTATTTTTTTGTCAGGTCTTGGCGTTAAACACGATTTAGCATTCTTCAAAGCTGTTCTGGCTGTGACAGGAGAAGCGAAGACGCTGCTTGGAGTTTCACTGGCATTTTCCAGCCACACAGCACACGTAACGCATAGTCAGGCTTACTAATTAGGCCTAACAACTCACAGTTTCAGGGGGCCAGCTAGTCATCGGCTAATCTGTTAGCAGCGTGACACGGCAGCGCAGGGGCTGTGGCGTAAAGACCAAGAACGGTTTGAGGATGAGCGGTCACTACACGTAGACTGAGCCATACGTTCCAGCCACGCTGGAGAAGTCTGAAATGAGTAAACAAAGTTGAAAGTATGGGAGTATCTGTAGGTAACGTGTAACAAAAGTAATAGGAGGATCTCTCTTTTTATTTGTCCAGTACCTAAGGACTATAGTACATACTGTAGTTGTCCTGTTTATAATAACAAATCTGAAGAGGGGAAGATTCTCTGATTTCTAGTATGGGTGCCTTAAGTTAGAGATACATATTTGCCTTTTTCAGGACATTTAAGAACTTTCATAGAGTATCCAAAGAGACTATGGAAATCAGTGGCAGTTTAAGAATGATCTAATTAAGAATTATGTAACTGATGACAGTATCACTATTCTTGATTTTTTTCAGAACGGGAAAATGGCAGAAGACAACTTTTTCATGTCGCTTAGGCTCAGCTCAGCTTCCCTGCACTTTACAAGTTCCTTCTGTACTCCTAAGAATTTTTGGAGATTTTTGGAGATCCTCAAGTAACATCTGTACTTAAATTTTTGTAGTATCCAGAAGAGTACACCTGAGGCAGCAGTTCCTTCATCATCTGCTTACTCAGGGTGAACATACTGAGGCAGACAGCATGATGAGAGCTGGAGTTTTATAAATCTTTTTAACAGTAGAATATGAAAACGTTGCTTAGGTATAGCCTGAAGAGGGAGCCATTGGTATTGTAGAAGCAGCAACAAAGGCAGAATAGCTACTAATAAAAGGAAAATTATATCTGTAACAAATGTAATTACTTTTTGTAATTTCAGTCTCTGTTAAATGTTTACAGGCATGCCTACATTTAATATTCTGTTTTAGATAGGTAAGTAATTAAAGTCATGCTGCAAATTTAAATGCTTGTTTTTGTTCTGGCTATTTATTGAGGTTAAAATATATCAAACTAAATAAGTCAGGGGTTAATTAGTTAATAAAAAGTTAATTAGCTAATACATTAATTTATAATTTGTAAATTATAAGCTAATAAATTGATTGTAAACATAGAATTTGTTTTCTAACCAAATATGACACTAGGAATTATTCTGTAGTTGCTATATTTCTTTGACGTCAAAGTACTGATCTTGCTAGAAGTGCTGCTTATTGAAAGAGTAGAACAGGTTTTTACTTAGCTGTGTAACTTTAGTAGGAAAGGTAGACAGAATTTTAATGTTCTGTGTTTATTCAAGTATAGGAAACACACAGCTCCGTGTCATTTAGCGTGACAAAGGCAATCACAGTAATCATACTTACCCACTTTGAGAACCACGGGTTTTCTCACACACACTTGCTTGGAAAAATCATCTTGTGACTGGAATTTGGTGATGGCCACATGGGTAATGTCTGTGACAGGCCCTCCTGAGGGCGCTGAGCAGTGTCTGCAGGACAGTCAAATGGGCTACGGCAGTATCCATAAGGGTTTGTTAGCCACCAGTATTTTTTTCCCAGAGTGGCAACTTGCTGAAGAGTATCTGCATGTAGTTTTGGCCTGTCTGTGCAACCAAAGCCACAAGAAGACATCAAACAGAATATCTAGGATGTAAACACCAGGAACTTTTTTATGTCACTTGTCTACGCATCTATACATATGTATACTTGTATGCCTTCCCTTTTTTAATCCAAAATGTTTTTCCTGCAGAAATGACAACCCTTGAGAAGCCGTATCAAGTGGTAGCTTTTCTCTCACTTGAAAAGCAGGACTAAATGTTTTCCTCAATATTCTATTTTTTTTTAAATTCACGAATTATTGTGAGAAATCCTATTTCATGTATTTGGGTGACTGAATAAAAGGGGCTCCTTGCTGGTCCCTTCTGGTTCTCTTAAGCAAACACTGACAAAAGTTAATGAGATAAAGTTATACATTCTTAAATAACTAAACTGAGTGACAGGCTGTATCAATCACATACGTGTTGCACAAAAGTATTCACAGATAGGCCTAGGAAAATAAAATACTGTGCTTAGGCTTTTTAAGGTACTTGGACGCTGACTGCTCAGAGGTCCAAGGCTGTGATGTGGGGGGCACAACGCCATGCGCCGGTCTGGTCTGTGAGAAAAATCTCAAATAATTTTCTTCAGACAGGATCTTCTATGATTTTATTCGCAATTGCAATGGTGGGCATCCTGTCAATCAGGAGCTCATTTTAGTGAACAAACCATAACTTTTTATTCCCTATTACCCGACGCCTGATCACCTCCCCTGTTTCCTCATTGGCTGAGTACTACAAGTTCACAAGCTACTTGACACTCCTCTGTACCACAGATGTACAATTTTTATTTTTTTTCAACCCTTTAATTTCTCCTTTCTTATGTTTTGAGAACTTGTGATCTTTGTTTTACTGTTCTCACACTGCTCATCCTGTTTTTCTCAAGCTTCAACCATATTTTGGAACAGTGAGGCCTTCTGTCCTATTATCTGCTTAGCATTTCTCCTTATTATGACTACACAACTACCTTGGAATAAAGAAAAATAATTCTCTACTGCAAAAACACAACTTTGTTTCTCACAACTTAAACATTCTTAAATAATCAAACTGAGTGACACGCTTGTATCAATCACATACTACATGTTGCACAAAAGTATTCACAGATAGGCCTAGGAAAATAAAATACTGTGCTTAGGTTTCTTAAGGTATTTGGACGCTGACTGCTCAGAGGTCCAAGGCTGTGATGTGGGGGGCACAACGCCGTGCGCCAGTCTGGTCTGCTGCCTCTGCTGATCGCTGGCTCTGGGCACTGCCCTGTCAGAAAGAGACCAGGGGAAAGGCAAGTAGCTTTCTGGCGTGCAGATCTACAGCGCGGCCCGGCAGCCACCTTCAGCTAGGGCTGGCCAAGTGTTGAATCGTGGCAACCCTGATGCAGGTCTGTCTGAAACTGCCGTGGGGCTGCCCCCGCAGACACATTGGGGCAGCCAGGCTGGTGTTTCTGCCCCACCTGCCACATGTGGGAAAGAAAGGATTGAGCCTGCCCCCGAGCCCAGCCTGGCGCTGAGATGCCTCACGAGGTGCCAGCCAGCTCACGCTGCTTTGGGGACCCACGATCACGCCTTCATTAAGGGCTGCATCTTCTTACCCATGTCCTTTTGTCCTCCTGAACGTTCGCAGCCCGGTTGTGCCAAGTAAGTACACCTGGAGTACAAACGGTTATCCCTTTCCATGGGACCAAAGCGCGCACCTGCTCCTCTATACCTTTTGTTAAACTTCTCTGTTTTAACGTAGAGAACCTGATGTGAAGAAATAAATGTGATTAACACGATGTGCTTTCCTGATGTTTTAACTGCAATATAAATGGTAAAGAGAAAAACGAGAGACTGAATGCAGGCTTTAATTAATATTCGGAGGTGATCAATCTGAATTTCTTGTAATTTCATACAACCTTGGAAAAGGAAAATTTTCAGCAGTTTCAAGAATGCTTTTTTCAATTACAAAATCCTATTTATAGCAGGTTTTTGTGTTTCAGTTATTAGAATTTGGAGAAAAGAAAAAGAAGAAAATGTTCAAAGACCCTTACCACCTAATCCTGAGGCAAATACTTAGGTTCTCAAATTCTAATAGAAGAGAGTAACCATATCTGCAGATCCTTTCATGTGGCCCACAAGAAGCATCTTTGGGGCCTCCTGTAAGGAACATTACAGGCTTCCTATTCAGATCTTGAAGAAATGAAACAACATCTTTCCAAATGTGAGGAACACAGTATTTTGTATGCTACAAAGAAGTGAAGCTGGATTTCTACAGGCTTTACTTTTAGCCTTTTTGCTTTTATAGTTGGATGACTGAAGACCTCACTGTAGCTAAAGATGATCCTTTCTGTTGCAAAGGAATGACAAAATTAATGTGTACTTTTCATGTTTTGGTTTTCTAGCAAAATTATGACATTATTAGGCTTGGACTGACAGCTTTAGAAGTTACCACTAGAGTACATTTATCTTTAAAGTGCTGATCCTGCAAATAGTTGCACAAGAAACCCCTGAAGCCTGTGGCACAGCAGCCATGGAGAGGTGTCTTCACAGAGGCACGTGAGGAGTCGGGCATGTCCCTTCAGTCAGATTCTGAATAACCTTGAGTTATGTTCCTCTGAAGCCACTTACAGTACAGCTGAGAAATGTTGTGAGATGTACATAACAATGTACGTATGGTATATGCTTATCTAGAACAGTAGTCAACTGGCTGTCTACTTAATATCCCAGTAGTCAATACCACAAAATAAATACTAATAAATGGTCATATAAAACAATTCTGTATAAGCACAGACATTAAAATATGTCTACACAGTACAAAACTCTCAAATGTTTATCAGTTGAGGAGCACGACCATTTTTCATTGCTGAAAAAGATGTACCTTGTGCAGCGTGTACCTTGAAGCTTAAGCACAGTTTTGTTGTTGTTTTCCCCTCCCAAGGATAAGGTTTCTTAGCAAGCAGAATCCAAGCTCAATGCCTAGTTAAGCTTTGCAAACAATTTTATGCACCTGTTTGATTTAATTCCACAAAGAACTGCAGCTGTTGTTTCTGCCTCGAGGAGTAAGTGAACATGACAAGTTTCATGCAAGGAACCTAGGGGGAGTTATATAATAAAACATAAGCATGTTTTCAGAAAGTATTTGCATGTTTTGAAGCTGAGCAAGAGCAGCTACAGTGACTAGGAACCGCTTCCGTAATCCCCCATTGCAAGCAGCTCATTCCACATGGGCTGCAGGATCTGTTGGAAGGATCTGCAGGACCGCTGATCCTCAGGCAGGTTTTGAGGGCCCATTACATTCAATGGCTCTTTCATTTACCTTGTTAGAAACCAGTGGAAATACACAAGTAACTTCTAAACACCTTGAGAAAGAAGATTCAAGCCCATACCTCAATTGAAAAAAATTGGGGGAAAAAAAAATTGTACACCACAATGCTTTCATTGTTAGCAAGCCAATTTGAATTTGCTGTTGTATTTTTCTGTAACTTAATGTTACAGTATCCCAGGTGTTGTGGTAAAATTATTAATATCTAAGCTTTAAGAGGTCTGGCTGAGAAGTTTATCCTAAGCAAAATCCCATTTCTTTGCACTGAAAGCTAGAAGTCTGTGACTGCTTCCACCTACCACATCTGAGCTAACGCAGGGCGTGCCGCTGCTATGGTGCTCCAAGCCATCTCCCCACGCTGCCACGCAGCCACTGCTCGGCGCCTGCCCAGAGCTGTGGCACTTAGCAAGCCACTTAGCAAGTCCTCCCCTCCCAGGGATGGTACCTGGCCTCGTTAACGTTGGGATGGGTGGTTTTCCTCACCACTTTTTTTTCAGAAACAGCATATCGATTGGATCTTTGCCATCACTGGGCAGAGGACAGGGGAGCAGAGAAGAAGATGCTGTCCAAATGTGCTCTCACTGTGATCACAAAGCTTCCGTCTGACCTGTCCTCAGCTGTACTTGTGCTATTACACGCTCAGAATCGCTATATTCTCCAACACAGGAAAAGCAGTAACCCTATATTTATCAAAATGACCTCTAATCCCATAAATTCCGTATGCAAATTTTGCCCACACAGGCACCCTTCACACCCTAACAAGGAATGAAGTGAAAATGAGACAGGGAGACTAGAACAAGATTGTGCTCAGAACTTTTTCCATGAATCAGTATTTTAACTTCACACGTTACTTGCAGGTGGAAGTTCACAGCAGGAACCAGGGGACTGTGGCTCCTCGCTGGCACTGGACGCTGTGGCCCAGGCTCCTTGTGTCACCAAGAAAGGGACAGTTGCTCAATCTTCCCTGTCCAAACATGGACTATGGCCATCCTTAACTAGCAAGGCATTTTGTAACATTTCGTCAAGCAAGCTAAATGGCGTATTCTGAGAGGAATGACGAGCGGGAGTCAAAGTCAAGCTTCTTGGGAGTAATGTTTCCTGAAAAAATAAATAAATAAATAACATAGCTACATGAGTATGCCTAATCTTCCACTTTCAGAGCAGATGGTGACCTGATTAGTTCTGCATCTCAGGAGGCTGCTCATCTCTCCATGCCTTCAGCTCCTATTGTCAGCATCCTATTATTTCACTCGTTCTCTATGATTTTAGCTGACTGCCTCATTTTTTTAGATTTGCCTTTTGAGACATTATGTAAGGAGTAAAAACTGTGTTTATCTAATCTAAAAAAAAAAGAAAAAAAAAAAAAAAGCAACTTTCACACTTAGCTTGAAATTTAGCCCACTGATTTTAAATGAACATTACAGTGTTCCAATTTCTTCTTTTAAAATACTAGTCAGTAGGAAAATATAATCCCACCGTCGAGCACTCGATTCCCTCAAACATGTCTTACCTGTGCAGTCTAGAGGAGGGAAGACCCGGGACAACATACCAGACCTTGACCCTCTGTGTACAGGTACCTGGTGCCATTAGAGGTGCTCTAGGGTGCCCCTCCACTGGCCACGTTCACGCAGGGCTTGAGCTGTGCCTGCCGTCCTCCAGGCATACCTCTGCAGAACATCCCCAGGGGCATTAGGCCTCCAAGTCTTGTATGCTGCTGATGGACATGCTCACAAAGTTGTTTTCTTCCTATCTGGGTGGGTTTAATCAGCAAAATGTTCTCTTAACATGGTTATTCAGAAACAAACAGTACTTAGGTTTCACTGTGGTAACCCAAAATAAACACAGATTAATACTAGAGCTTTACAATGTTGTTAAAAATAATCTAGAATAAAATTAAACCAGTCCAACTTACACTGAGAAGTCACCTCTTTTTGGTGTCCCTTTTCTGTGACTTCATGTAAACTGCACTAATAAAGATACTAGGTTTTGTAGTATTGCGCATAGACAGGCCAAAGCCAACAGCCCTCATTCAACCCTTAGTAAGAAAAACCTGAATCGATATGATAGAAGTGGCATGTAATGGTACAGACCTTAGAGAAATGCACACCATTTTTTTCCCAAAAGACTGATGAGATGCTGCACAACAGTAAAAAAAAAAAAAAAAAAAAAAAAAAAAAAAAGCCAGAATGACTGGTGGATGCACTCTTGGTTTGAGAGGGAAAAGAGTAGTTCTGGAAACACCTGTGGGGAGAAACGGCTCTCACAATGCTTTCTTTTCTGGCCCGGAAAATCTGAAACCAAAGTTTTCTGCTATTCCTTTCTTTTGGAACTGAAGGATGTTCTGCATAACTCATTGGTCCCGGTCTTTCACACTTACAGTTTTACCCTGACAGTAAGTGGCTATTTCAGATCTGAACCTTATTTCAGTGTGCTGCTCTGACAGCGTTTGTGCACATAAAGTGATACCATCTTTGTTGATTGTGCTTTATTTGATGTTCAAAATACATAGCAACAGAAGAAACTACATATGGCAGAAGCCCACTCTAAATTGTTTTAGGATTACTGTCTTTTTCAAAGCAGTTACATTCCTGGAAACACAGCCTCCATACCTCTGGCATGAGCAAATCTACCAGCTCCACTATCTCAACAAGCTTTCTTCTCTTCTTCTAGAAGCGTCATGTTTAATGTTTAGGAGTAGTTATTTCTTTCAGTGATGGTTGAAGTCACTTTTGAAAGCCACACAAACATGGAGACTCTGCAAAACAGGAGATTGCAAATAATGTTTTATCAATTGTACATCTTTGAGCACTTTGGTAAAATTCAGTCATTTATTGGTCCATAGTTTTTAAGCGTGGACCAGTGTGCCCCATGTGCAGGGCAGAGCTCCTTACTTACTGTCTTGCTCCCTAATGGTTCAAGCAGGCGAAGGGAGCAGAGAGATTGCCGAGGGTCTGTCCTGCAACTTGATGATGTGCAAACTGACGTCTTCTGCTTTAGGGGCTCAGTCCTTGTCTTCTCTTGTAGGCCTCTAGGCATGGGCACCAGAAGTTGAACTTCAGTTACGTGGTCTACGGAGCCAACACAAGCAAGAGATCCTGCGCTGGGCCCTCCTCTTTCCCTTGAAGGCCTTCAGCAGCCGGTGTACGTACTCAGTTCTCATCAGCTGACGGGGGAAGCTGCTTGCAGCCCTGGGGAAGTCTGAACATGGGGTTTATTGAGAACCCAATGTGAAACCTAACCAGCCCTGATCATGCCTATTCCCAAACCTCTCAAAAGGCCTGCCACATGTATGTCCAGCTCCCAGGGGAGTGAATGAAAAACAAGCTTGTTTTTTGGTTGTGATTTCAATCCAGCCAAGGCTTGTCACCTGATAACTTTCCACATCAGCAGATTTTACAGGTTATCTATGGCATGATATCCTACTCTGAAGGCTCCACATCCGCACTTTATGCCCTTAAACACCTTTATTCCTGCTTATTTTTCAAGAGAAGGAGCAGGAGAGGAAGGAAAAATACTAGCCAAGTTCCTTAACTTAATTACCGTCACTTGTGTTAGCGGTAGAGATAACACTACTGGGCTTTTGTTTAAATCTGGTTCAGTCATTTTTGTTGTGTGTCAATTAAATACATATCATAATGAAAATCACGTTTTGAAATTGAAATAAATATTGATGTGAATTGTTTTATATTTGCTAGATGTTTTCCCTAATCAGCAAACAGAACTTTGGAGCTATTAGTGTAATTTCAAGATATATCATGTACATTTGATTTAATTATCAACATAAACTGATGCTTTAAAAGCAATAGTTGCTAATTTGATGCAAAAACACCCTTCTGATGGCAGATTTTGGCCAAAACATGTTTTCAAATTGTTGTTGTTGGATAAAAAGAAAGTGAGATTAAGGAACACATATTATGTAGTAATTCCTAATAGTATGCTCACAGCACAATAAGAAGAAATTAAATGTATGAAAAAAAGCAGAATCCAGACTGGGAATATTTATTCACTACTGCAGTTCTACCGACATCCATGATTGTTCCCAGAAGTAAATGTTCATAGGCAAGTCTTTGCATCAAATGAAGCAAGCTCACCGTATTGCAATCGTACGTACACCTTCTGTGAAGGACAGGGAAGAGATGAACATCATAGTATATCTTTATTCTAAAACTTTCATAGTGAAATTTTGTATATAGTTAGGAGGCATGAAGTGGTGTGAATTGCTTGTATTCAGAAACTGGAATATGAGCTAGGTAGCATTAACATGGGTGTACCACAAAACAGAAATAAAGTAATTTTAATGAAGCAAAAATGTCAACATTCCCTTTGCCCTAAATTTTAGAAGTAAAATATAACACATTCTACTCCATAGGAATGAACAAGCTGTAACTCTGTTTTATAGCATCAATCAGGGATAAGTCCAGTTGACTGGCTGAATAACAAATGCATGTAATTTAGCAGTGTGCCAAGTAATAGCATGGCATTTATTTCTTCCACAAATTCGGTCACATGGAATATGTGATTTACATGTTTTTCCAGATCAGGAAATTTGCCCAAAACTGGGAAAAAAAAAAAAAAAAAAAAAAAAGTGCTTTGCTAATTTTGTTATGATGGTCTGTCAGTTGTTAGTCTCTGGGCTGGAAGTTTCATGTAACTGCCCACGTAGCTTTGATATCTCCAGGAAAAAGGCTGCAAACACTTTGGTTCCTTCAATGTAGTTGTGTCTGTGAAGAAGGAAAGAAGAGAATGACTTCTGTCAGGCCAGGCTGCTGTTCAGTTAGTAGCCTAGTCCAAGGTTTGAGTATATTCAGGGGAGTTTGAGACTGCCCACCCAAAAGAACTGACAGAAGATCCTCATAAAAAACCACCAATTTATTAGTGATGAGTTTAGCATGTGAAATCACTCTGTCAGCTCCTTATTACTGTCCTGCATCATGACTTACTCTAGTTCAGGAGAAGGGCAAGAGGAAAAAAATCTCTCCAAGGATGAGAGAAGAAAAAAAAAAAAAAAGTGTTGTGTTCTAGCTGCCCATTCATGCCTGTGACGATGCCTAATTTCTGCGAGTCAAGATCATAACAGTCACAGCCAAAAGAAATGGACAGAGAGGTGACTTCATTTTACTCTCTGATGTGAAGAGTGCAGATGTGGTTTGCTCTCACTCATTTACATTGCAAAGAACAGAAGGATGAAACAGCTTCCTGAAAAAAGGACAAAGTGCTCTGAAATTCTGGATACCCTGCAACTGGCACTCCTTTGCAGGATTCTTTTGCAGGATTCTCAAAGAAAACTGTTTCAGCGTAAAGTAGGCTGATTACTGTTGTCTGTAACTGAAAGTGTCGGGGCTAAACCAAGGGGGGAAAAATAATCATCTGAGAATTAATTTTAGGATGAGCTTGGCACAACCCAACTCAGAAACTGCAAGGGCAGCACTCTAATTTTGATATAGTTACACTAGTTTGGCTCGCTGTAATATAAATACACTTAACCATCAGCCTGAGTACATCTGACTGCAACACTTCAAAATGTATGCTGTGGGGAAAAGTGCCCTTCTACGTCATCATCTTTCAGACTAGAGGCAGATTTCACTGGCATGGCAATGAAAACTGCCACTGTGATGTACTTAAAGATGGAGCAGACATTTAATGAAAAGTACATATAGCAGTACGTGATAAAGTTGGAATTCTGCTTTCTGTGTGGCAACACAACAGGTTTGCTGGAGTAGTTTGGGACAGTAGTTTGGGACTGTCCACTGGAGAGCAAACGTTCCCATCCGTCAGTGGTTATGTGTGGGTGTCAGAAGACTTCAGTTTTCCCCCCTTCCATTATAGCATAAATGAATAAATAAAAGAAACCTGCTTATTTTCTCATTTTGGGAGTGCTCCCCAGCATCGGCCGCTCCAATCGGAAACATTATTACCCTTTTCTGCGTTATGGTCTGAAACAGTCTGGCAATAGGAATTGTTGAACCATCCCGAATAAAATCTGGATCTTCTCCAAAAACTGAAATACATGCAAAGAATTAGTTTATTCATAAGTGAAACAAAAGATGCTTTCTTCTGTTACCAAATATCCGCAATCTGCTCAATCATGAAGAGCTTCTGAGTAGAAACTATCTAAATGATGGTCATGAATCAGTTGCACTCTACAAACCTCTGGCTTTGTAACTGGACATGAAAGAACTAAACAAGTTTTTTTTTGGCTACTCCTATTAAATTCACCCCAGCTCAGCAAGATGTGGAGGCTGAGTTGTTCTGTCAAAATCAATGAGACACATAAGGGTACGTGACCATAACACTGAATTGGGAAATCCCTCCTTTTCTTTGTGGATGAGCACAGTTTCCCTGCAGACTTGCAGACACATAAAAAACTAAAACAGAAGAAACATACCTGTTTTTATTGCCCTTCTTGCTGCTTTATATAGTGGATCATTAACATCAGCAACCCAGGGCTTCGCACCCAGTGGCATAGACACTTTGAGTTTGTTTGGACTGTTCCTCTTGGAAAACACATTCTTCAAGTGCTCCTCCACCTACAGGGCAAACACCTTCCAGTTAGATGCTCTCATCTTCTTGAAATTGCTCTTTCAAACTAAATGCTAGAAACACTCAGTTTACTACTGGGGTTGTAGAAGTGTGAGGTACTAAGGGGGACTTTAGTTCACACAGTAGAAAGACCCTGGCTTTGGCTTCTTACCTGTTGTTTCACAACTGCAAGGTCCATATAGGGAACTTGGCGAATTGAAAATTTCCCTATAACTTTGGCTGGAATTACTGTTTTAATTCCTGGTTCGTGAAAAGCTCCTTCAATCCCATGAATAGAGAGTGAAGGATAACGCCACAGGTGCAGAAGTATTTCTTCCTTAAAAAAAAAAAAAAAAAAAAAAAAAGACCAAAAATAGAAGAGGGGAAGAGGGTGACACTGAAACCATTCACAATTGATAGAATCAAAGTGAAGACACAAGCGTTTTCCATCCATGTTGTACTTGGAGACCTCTGCATTGTAACGATATTTGATTTGTAATTCAAATGAGTGCTATCTTTTCATTTTAAAAAATACTATTCCTTTCAGTCCACATTTGTTTCTCTGTAGAAACGTTTAGGTTGAGAACAGCTTTTCATGCACAACAAGAAGTGTGAAGCACTATTAAAAATATAGTAGCAGTGATTTTTTTAGTGTCACGTAAGATCAGAGCAACAGATTGACCCTCTACAGATCTCAGGATTTCTACAAGGAGAAGCCTGTGACCAGTTTAGGCAGACCCCATTCAGCTGATACCAGGTGAGAAATCCTTCTAATGAGCAGTTAAAGAGTATGAGAAGTAAGAGGATAATATTCAAGCTGATGCTTTTTTTCTGGAGAAGGTAAGAAGGACAAAAAAAATAAAAATGAAAATGCTTATTCTAAAGAAAGAGACAATAAGAGGACACTTTTTTTTAAAAAAAAAAAAAAAAAAAAAAAGTAGCTCTATATAAGCTGGTCTGTGTGCAGAAGCCCAGAGTGCTACTCCTTTCTTTGTACTGCATTTTTATGGCATTGGAGCTTTATGTACACATAAAATTTGCACCACTTCACCCAAATATAGGTAAAGCATCAAAACCCATTTACTGTTGCATTATACTTGGACATTACTGATTATTACGATCTAACTCAGGCCAATTCAGAAGCTTCTTCATGGAAATAAAAGCATTCACATTAGAACTAATACCAGTATAATTATGTTAGTAATAAAAAATGAATCACTCCTCCCTTTCTCCCAGCTGCAAGCCTTCTGCAAAGAGATTTTTCTAAGCCAGCCCTCACCTGTTGTTTTTTATTTAGGCAATAATTTTTAAATTCTGGCAAAGAGAGGCTTATAGCTTTGGATGGTTTTTTGGCATGCTCAACAGACATCAAGATCAATAAACAAAATGAACGAATAAAAACCACCCAAAACACACCAGCCGAAAGCTGCCTCCCACTTCTCAGAGCTGAAAATAGTTTCTTTCCTACTCCGTAACCTGTATGCAGGGTTTTAAATGCTTAGTATCTTTGGTTGGGTAGTTGGGGTATGGAGAGAGAGGATCTGCCGTACGAGAGAGGGAGAGCCAAACTCTTTGATTTGCTCATTTATTATTCATATTTTGGATCAACTTGCCCAGATGTGGTAGCTTACATTTTCAGCACATTAATTTTATTTACATTTTAATGCTCTGTGCTCCTTTATTTTGCCGTTGACTGAAAATATCTTTCAGTTTGGCTTCGTCCTTAAATGCTGTGAATGGGTGATTTAAATTCTTTCTGCTGTCCTTTTATACAGATCTTATTTTACCTTGGTACTGTAGAGGAATTTTTTCACTCCACTATTATTTTTATGTTCCTCTAGATCATATTCAATGGATTCATACAATTTCCTCTCCTCCTCTGTCAGGGCAGCCACACTGTCATAGATTCCAGGGATCTGAATATGACCTGTGGGATCCACAAGGCTGTCTATGAAAGAAGACAAAGATATCGTTAAAAGTAGGGCCTTCTGCTTGGCAATATCTTTTCCCTTCTACCTAACTCTTTTGAGTTAACCACTTGAGTAACCCATACAACTAACTCCTATCAACTGTAGGCAGCCATCAGGTTGCCACACCTGAATTGATGTCTTTTCATGTTTAGTAAGAAAAGCACTGAGCTGCTGTTTGTAGTGGGTCAGCCCAGCTGCAGACATGAGAACAACATCCTACCAGGATACAAATCTGCATTAAAACGTTGGGTTTCGCTACCTGTGTATGTAAGTAATCCTTTAACATCCTTGATGAGCATCTGAGTATTAGACTGAAAAGAGCTCAACAAGCACATCTGGTCTTACCAGGGACATTCCCTTCCTCAGCGGCTGTCACCATAGCTGTGCTGAGATTTGGAAACCTGGGAATCATGCTTCAGTTAGACTTGACTTACTCGGGTCAATTAAGTATGGCACTGATCTTCATTAGGTTGATTGCTAGTCATTCCCCAGCTACTCCTGAGCAATGACGCACGTTATTACCCAGCAGAGCTACCAGGTCCGTCAGCGGCTCGTGAATGATGCCTCCAAAAGTTCCAGAGTGAAGGTCCTTGTCACCACCCTCGACCTGTGCCAAAAACATGGCTTAGATGTAAAGACTCCCTACCTCATTCTTCCGCAGGTATTTGTTTTCCACTGGGACTGGTAGCTTTGATTTTTTAAATGAGGCCACAAATAAATGGAAAGCTATTATGAGTTTTTATTCATGAAATAGGAAACATCATGCAGGAACAATCTGCTCCTGGTAAACAGAAGACAGCGCTTTGTTGTTAACCTCTGGAGAGAGAAATTCAGCTGTCTATGCTACTTACAGGCATTTGAAAGCAAGGATCCCTCTCCATTCCCTCTTTTGCTTCAGTAAGATTAAATACATCATAAGTGACACACTTGCATAATACTGTTCCTAACATTGCAGAATAAATATAAAAATCTTCGTAACAAAGGAAAGAAAGAACCTTACTTGTTTTACATTAAGAAAATATATGTCCAACCTTAATTCCAGATTGCAACAAATAAGAATTTAGAAGCATCTCAAATCACACAGCTTTAGAACAGAGAAAGGCATTTGCTTTATTAAATGGGTTGCTTTTCCAGACGCATTTTCATACTCAGTTTTATCTTAAATTATATTCGTGCAACAAACTTGTTTATTCTTCTCTAAACCTCATTAAAGCCAACTGTCTGGTAGCAGGCAGAGATCATTTCTGATGTTTTAATATCATAATTTATCTTAATCTAGACTTAGACAAAGAGAACCAAGGCTGCTGAGGTTGCTTTGGTTAAAAACAAATTTCGTTCATTTTCAGACATAAAGGTTGATGTAGATTTTTCCTTTAGGTCCCTAGTTCTTTAATCTTCTCTCTGAATTTCTTTTATGCTTTAAGTTTCCAGATGACAAATTTCTCTTTATTTCACAATAGCTCAGGTTGGCTGCTAAGTATACTGCAGTGCACTGTTACTTGCTTCTGCAAATGGTTAGGAAAATTTTGTACAGCTTTTAAACACACATATCCAACTAGACTGCCTAGAGTGCCTCTAGGCAGAGATGTTGCACTAAGCAGTATCTGCTGCAGACGGGCAAGAACAGCAGAAGAAATAGTGTTGGAGTGGGGCAGGGAGAGGTGTAGGGACAATGATGCAGGAGAATGGAGTTGATGTGAGGAAGGGGTGATGAGGGAGAGGGACAGGAGAGTAACTGGGTAGGAGAGAGAGCAAGAGGAGAGAGTGAAGATTTCTCCTAAGTGGAGAAATGATGATTGAAAAGAAATTAATGAAAGCAAATAAGGCTAACTACTGAAATGAGGAGGGAAATCTGCATAAGCAAGGAAGAGCATGGAAGACCTCCATTTGTAAATACTCAGCTTGCTCTCAGCCTTTCTCTGCGTATAGAGACAGATGTGATCACAGGTGCATTGCTGCTCATTGGCCAGAGGCCTCGCCAGCTCACATGAACCTGTGTCTCTTACCTCCACAAAGAAGCAGGCGTTGCCCCGCGTCCCGTATGTGAGGGCAGGCTTCTTCTTGCTGAGCCAGAGGTTGTCCGAAATCACAATGTAATCAACATCCGAGAAAAAACACTGTTTTTCTTCTTCAAGTAGCTTCTCTAGCCCCAAAGACCCTGCTTCTTCCATACCTTCAATAATAAACTTAAAGTTTACTGGTACAGCCTGAATGAATAGCAGAGAAGTCTGGGTAAGGAACAAGCACTTTCAAAATTAAAAAGGAATATTTAAAAAGAAAAACCAGACTGACTTGCAGTATGTAATACATTAGGAAAAGAAAGACACAGGATATACAGCTTGTTTCAATAGTAGGGGTATTGATAGATACACACATACAGTTCCCCTTCAAAGTTCATTTTCCTCTACTTTTTTTTTTTTTTTTTTTTTTTAAAGGAGAATGTAAAAGCAAATACCTTTTAACTTCTGTTTCCAGAAAACTTGTTAGTCTGTCATGGGATTTCTCTTTGGTACTATTAAATACTTGAATTGCTTTGGAAAAATCTGTGTAATAGCAATGGCAGTTTCACAGAGTGTTCCCAGCCTCTTGTATTCCCGCTACTATTGCCCATGTGGGAAGCACTGGCAAAGGTCCACTGCTGTTTTCCCTGCATGTTACCCATCGCCAGGGGTAGTCACCTGGTGGTAAAAGTGCTGCTGGTGATTCCCTGATAGTTGTTCTTGAGTCTGTAGGCCTGATAGCTCATAAGGATGCATTTCCAAGAGTAACAATGAGAACTTTTATTGTGGAATAGTGAGAGTTGGAAATGCTGACCCGTCCCATAGGAGAAATAAATTTGAGCTTAGTTTCCCATTCCAATTCATTTTCTCATTGTAGGCTTTAGGATGCTTTCTGTTTTAATTCAATTCTCAGATTAAACCCAGGAACAAATGTTTAGAGTTAAGCGAACATGTGCTATGGATGGGTTCACTGATGGTTCATCAAATGTCCCCAGAAAATTTAGAAACAATTTGTGTATATTGCGTGATGGCCTGTGCTGTTTTCTAAGGGAAGACCCCCAGGTAACAAATATTTCTTTTTGCTTACTTGTTAAAAATGACAAAATAGCTATTAGTGATTTGAAAAAACTGGGAAGATGCAAAAAGACAGACATATAAATTGATAATAGCTAATCAGTAGGCAAATAACAACATGTGTTTGTATGTTAGAACTTAGGGGCACCAAGGTAAATAGAGTACTACTGATGAAAGAAGACCATTAGTTTTCTAGAGGCTGCACAAAGGCTTTAAAAGCCAAGACTTGCAACTCAAACTGTGCCATGTCATAGCAGAGGAACAAAGCTGTTTTTCATCAGTCTAACAAAATGCATTGTGAAAAATCACCTTAAAGGGTGTTCACTAACCAAGTTACAAGCTTAGAGTCTATGTTGGTTTAATTTTGCACTGGGGATAAAACTACCACAAAAGTATTAAACATGCAGACTGATTTAATGATAACCATGTTGGCCATTGTAGCGTTTAGGCAGGAGTTTGAGTCTTAGACCTATGGCAGTCTTCAAGCAAATATATTTGTACTTGGCTAATGCACCCACTCAAAGCCTTTTCTGTGATAGATCTACTGTTGAAAGAACATCCCATTAGGAATAAGCATTTTAGGTGCTTTCTTCACGCATACACAAACGGAAGGTAACTTGCAGGTAGCCAAGGCCAAGGATCAACAGAATTTAACAGTGCAGATGAGGTTTCATGACCATTCCCTGATGTATGTTATTTTACCATTTAAAAAAATATCAAGAAAATAGGGTATCAAAGCCATATAATGTATGTAATATAAATTGAATGCTTCCCCTAGTTTGTTTTCCTTTGCAGGGCAATGACAGCAAAACCATTTCTACATTGCCAAAGGCTACTCAATGTAAGAATACTCAAGTATGTATTTGTACTGGAGTGGAACCAGTGCCCTACATACACCATTAGAAGTAAGCTGATATTTCAAAATACACATAGTCTTTTGGGGCAGAGAGGTATTATCTATGTCACAACAAGGTAAATGCATTCCTCCAGAGAGCTACTGTAATAACTAAATAATTCCTCACTGATACCTACTAATTTCAAGGCTCTAAATGTTTCCACTGCATTTATCCAGGCTAAGACCGGTCCTTTATTATCAGTTGCTCCACGGCCATAGAGATTTCCTTACAAAAGGAAAAAAAAAAAAAAAAAAAAAAAGATGAAAGTTTTCAAGCAATCTTTGAAACTTCTCAGGTCACTTAAAAGCAATCAGCAAATTCCTATTGCTGTAAAAGCTGTAAAAGAGGTGTGTCAAGAGAGGTGTCAGCACAATCAGAATTTTATTGACTCGTTACAATGAAGGTGGTGGCGGTTTCCCAGTGGACTGGTATGCTTCTTTTTCTTTCCCCTTTTTTTTTTATACACATACTGTGGTTTCTGCTACATACCAATTTCTGAGTTCCACTTTTGTTCTTAAGAGCTGTTTCATAAAATCATAGGATAATTAAGGTTGGAAGAGACCTTCAAGATCATCTGGTCCAACCATCACCCTACTACCAATGTCACCCACTAAACCTTGTCCCTAAGCATCAGGTCCTACAGGTATAGGTACATATATATATACATATATATATATTTAGCATTCAACTATACAGCTATATACAGGAACAGATTTTGGTTTCATATACAGCAATATATACCTATGCCAATTCCCACTGGAGGCAGAAGAGTTACCCCAATAAAGTTGTTTGGAACCAGTCCCAGCAGATGGGAAAGGGTAACTTAATGGTTATAGTACAGGGAACCAGGATCTCTTGGCTCTTGGCCTTGCTCATCCTCTAACCTGCCATCCAGCATTTGTCTTCCTTCAGAGAATGGAGTTTTCCATGCTCTGTTGATTGCAGGGGAAAGATTGCTACATGAAGAAGGACCTGACCTTCTTCCACCCAAATGCTCCTAAGCTCCAGCATGATGGGTGGAGGTGCTAAAGGATTATGAGGCAAGAACAGAAAGGGTGAGGAAGAACAATGGTTGATCCAAAAACCCAAAAAGAACCTTAGAGCAGAAATGGAATCTCTAATGAACACTCTGTAAAGTGACATTAACCTCACATGGCTTTTCCACACCAAATACTAAGCAGTCAGTGATGAGTCTCACCAGTCACAGCATGACATCAAGATGTAAAGCTGCTTGGATTTATCCCATAGATTTCCATGGGAGAAGTGCTCGTGCTGTAGTTAAGTGTACAAGGAACTTCCTCCTACTGGAGATCCCAGAGTCACGTATCCAAATAACGACACAAAACCTATGACCAGGTACACACCATCGATTTCGGTCAACATGTAAGGGTCAGTTTTCCAGCCATCTTCCTTCCTGGCAGGCTGCACGTCCACATGGCCATAGAAACAGACAGTAGGGTTTTGTGGATCCTTGCCAAGCTCCCCAAGAATAACAGGCGGCAGTGGGAGGTTCTGGCCATCAGGAAGCTATAAAGTAATATTAAAAATAGCAACAAAGGAAAAAAACAAACCTTTGTCTACTTGCAAATGTTGTAAGAAGAACTGGAATTCTCAGTATTGAAAATGTTTCTGCCTACTCAGTTGGCTCTAATTTGATCAAGTCCTTACATCTGACGTTGAATCCAAATCTAACCTACCCAGTGGAATTAATATTTTCTCCCCAAATGCTTAGGCTTTGCCAGGGCTTTATGGAGTTCTTCCAATGCTGCACTGTCATAAATGCATTCTTTAATAAACTTTTACTTCCCAGCAGTAGAGAAGACAAAGTCAACCGTGTGCTATAGTGACAAAAGCATATGCTGTTGCATTAAAATAGTCAAAAGCCACACAAAAACTCATGTGGGGATTGATTTTGCAACAGACAGATGGCAGGAGGCCTGCAACTTCAAATAACAAAACAAAATAAAGTTTTCCTGGCAGGATGCAGCAGCAGCTATTTAGGAATGTTTTTTTAGGTTGAGGTTCCAAACTAATCCTATAATTCATAGGTATGCAGAACAGATCTCCACGTTCGCCGAAAGAGGCCAGGTGTCTCACAGGAGCGAGAAATAAGAAGTAAATAATGTGTGTACTCCCTTGTATTCACAATAGTATCGGCCTGTATTGGTCTGTTGCAATACCAAAGTATAGCAGCTTCTTGCCCAGCAATCAAAGGAAAAAGTCCGTTTTGTGAAACAATATTTAGGCCCTAGACAGAGATGTATCTCTGGTGTCTGCTCCAACAGCAGGTCATCCATTCCTTGCTGTTAGAGTCACAGGCTGTTGCTATATAACTTGTCAACCATAATTGCATGTGTGGTCTCCTAAGTCTGCTGGTAATCAGTCTGAGGAGGTGCTGAATTCAGCAGGTATCATGTGGCTATGGGACTATTGATAAATTGTCACCTAGCTACCAAAAATACCAGTGAGTCATAAGAGATATATGCATATACATAGCATTGAAAGTAGTAGGCAGAACACGATATAAGTGCAGGTATGACATTTTAAATACAAGAAAAGGACAGGCACCTGATGTGATCCCAGGTTTACTGAATTAACAGTGGCTCCCAAAGCTGTAAGTCTGCCTGCTGCCAACGCCATCATTCGTATGACTTCTTTCCTCAGGCCCGGCTGCACAGAATCGCTTTCCACAGCCACCCATTCCTTGAGATCCTGTGCGGGAGGACAAATACAGCTAAATAAGCCAATTGGTGTAAAACACAGGAATCTGTGGTTGGCCTATGGATATGTAAAGCTTTTTATTGGAAGACGGTTTCCCTTCTATCCTGTCACAACAACATCATGCAAGCTGTATTTTTCCACCTGATAAAGATTTGCCAAGAGCTAGGATTACCTTTCATGTGCCTACAGTGTACACATCAGCTCATCAGAGCCCCCAGCACATCATCAGAGCCCAATGCTGTCACTTCTCTGCAGAGCTCCCTTGAAGACAGAGGCAAGATCTGCAAGGACTGGCTTGCTTCTCCCATTCGGGTGCATTTGGGCTTGAGGGAGCCTTTCTGTGCCCACACCTGGAGGATACCCACAGCTAACTGGTCTGTGGACGTCCATGCAAATCCCACTTCCAACTAAAGTATCCCCAATACTGACTGTCCCCTTGCAACCTTGCTTAGTGGCACACCTGATGCCAGGTCCAAACCCTGCTGTTACCTTAGTGGCAAATGCTCATCTGGCATATGGAGCATGAGCCTCCGGGACGTTACTGCTGCCCTCCAGCCATTTCCCTGCAATAAAGTTCTTACCTTAATGAAATCACTTTGATGCAGATCAATGTACTGGAAGATCTCAGTCTCTAATGCTGAAGAGGATGGGGAGGACATTCCTGCCTCAAAGAGCAGCTTGAGGGTGAGGTGGACAGTATCTGAAAGTTAAAGACAAAATTCAACATTAGAGACATCCTGCAATATGCAGATCTGTTCATTGCTGAAAACCACAGAGAACTGCAAAACACTGAGCCTTATTTAAGTCTTATTTAATTCCTTCAGGCCACGAGAAAGGATACCTGAGACATTTAATCACAAGAAGTCTGAAATCAATTCATAACCAACTTTCTGAAAGAAAAAAATAGTAGTGAAAAAATGACCAAAGAGTAAATAGCTTTACAATTTCTGCTTTATAAGGAAATAAAGGGAAGTGTTTTCTAAAGAAATTCTTGCTGCATCATTTCTCAATGCACAAACCTCACACTGCACATTCTGCAAAACAGCTGCAGGGGAAGACTTGCAAACACCAACACGTACCATCTGCCCAGGGGACTCATCTTTCTTCCTCTTCATTTCCAGAAAGAGAGAGAAAAATGGATTCCCTGACACACGTTATGTGTTTCACATGAATAAGGGATAGCAATCCCAGTGCAGGAGAGTACCTCCAGCAAATAGCTTCTGCAGTTGAATAAGAACAGCAGCAATACCGAAACACTTGATAAGTGCAGAAGTCATTTAGTACTTACAAACCTCTCTGTGCCTTGTTTTTCACAAGATGAGTGAAGATTTAAAAACCATAGTATTTTAGTGCTTTTCTTTCTTTCTGCAGTTTTCCTTTCTTGTTTCCCTGAAGTGCCTGCTGTAGTTCCTGAATCAGTGTTAGCCAACTAATACGCAGAGGGTGGGGCTAAGTTCAGAAGAGCTGCTGTATTGGGCTGTGCAATGGGATGGATCCCAAGGTCAAGACCCAACACGCTGACTCAAAATATTCTATGCTGGGGATGAAACGTGCAGTTGCAGGTCCATACCTAACTCCTTAATTCTGATGCATCATTAAGATGATAGTCTATAGCAATAATAATAATTTCAATTATGTTTCTCTGACAGAGAAGGAAGGCGGAAAACCCATGTTATGAACAAGAGGAGGGAGTGGAGTTAAGGAGAGTAGGGGAGTGGAAACAAGAACTGGGGTTATTCCACCTGGGAAACAAGCAGATGGGTATGGCACTCCAGCACCCAGTGGCACGGTGTGCTTCCAGCAATGGACACAGCCACTTTTACTGCAATGGTACTTGAAACATGCAAAGACTAAAAAATAAAAAGAAATATATATATATAAAGGGTAAGCAGGCTCTTTTAACCCAGTCAGGTAGTTCATGTCTTAGATCTCAGTTACTCCAAAGAGTCTGGAGGTTTGATCTTTAAAATCAAACTACAGCCAGCAAATCTTTAAGTAAAAACAATGCTTTTGTGGTTCCACTGTTGACCTAAAAGCCTGCAAGACCTGTTTTTAAACAGTAAGGTGTTTGTCCTTTTGTCAAAGTATGTTTACCTGTAAAAACCGCAGATCAATTTTGCTATAGAGACAAATGAGACAAAACAGCTTTGTGAACGCTCTCTGAAACAATGCCTCCATCACACATTCTGGGAACTCGGTGAAGGACAGGTCTGGAAGTTGAAGAGCAATTATGGAGATCCTGGCTGTATGAAGTGTAGGCCCCATTTTCCAACCTTTCCTTGCAAGCAAGGTTACATCTACCCTGCCTGTGACACAGCTCACTCTGTGAGCTCTGAGAAGCTCCAGTGTACTAAATTTAATCACCAGAGTCCAGCTCCTATTGCCCGCTGACACTGGAAGGACTGGTGTTGCAAGAGGCCAAATGCCAGTTTTGCAACAGAGCGAAGTGTCAAAGCACAGATACAGAGATGATTTGTTGATTGAGACAAGACAAATCCAAACCTAGGGGATTTTAAGGGTGGAGATATTAAGCACTGGAATATTACATGACACCAAGCTGAGTGGTGCAGTTGATACAACAGAAGGAAGGGATGAGGTTCAAGAAGTCCAAGTGCAAGGTGCTGCACCTGGGCCGGGGCAATCCCAGACATGGGCACAGTCCGGGAAAACAACTCATTGAGGGCAGCCCTGCAGAGAAGGACTTGGGGGTTCTGGTGGATGAAAAGCTCAACATGAGCCAGCAGTGTGTGCTTGCAGCCCCGAAGAACAACTGCATCCTGGGCTACATCACCAGAGGGGCGGCCCACAGGTGGAGGGAGGGGATTGTTCCCCACAGCTCTGCCCTCATGAGGCCCCACTTGGGAGTGCTGCGTCCAGGTCTGGGGCCTCCAGCACAAGAATAGTTTTAAACTAAAAGAGGAGAGATTTACATTGGAGGTTAGGAGGAAATTCTTCACTCAGAGGGTGGTGATGCACTGGCACAGGCTGCCCAGAGAAGCTGT
This sequence comes from Stictonetta naevosa, assembly GCA_011074415.1. Classification (NCBI taxonomy): domain Eukaryota; kingdom Metazoa; phylum Chordata; class Aves; order Anseriformes; family Anatidae; genus Stictonetta; species Stictonetta naevosa. Next base: position 96,046,283 of record CM021698.1, read on the forward strand.
GGATGCCCCATCCCTGGAGGTGTTCAAGGCCAGGTTGGATGAGGCCCTGGGCAACCTGCTCTGGTGGGAGGTGTCCCTGCCTATGACAGGGGGTTGGAACTGGATGGTCTTTAAGGTCCCTTCCAACCCAAACCATTCTGTGATTCTGTGATTATTTAAATGCTAAGATGTTCTGGGGGGAAGTGATAATCAAAGTTTTAACCAGCAGCAGGTCTGAGGAGTGTGAAGGCTGACTTTATGCTGATCTTTATTGCAGACGTAATAGCTTCCCCCCTCAGAGCTCCTCAGGGAGCTGGTCCCCATGTGGGAAGAAGAGGATGGGTCAGAGCCTGTCTTCATAGCAGAGGTGCTTCAGCCCTCTGATTATCTTTGTGGCCCTCCTCTGGACTCTCTCTAATAGGTCCAAGTCCTTCTTGTGCTGGGGGCACCAGAGCTGAACACATTAATGTTTGTTAAAGTAGCCAAGTTCATACAATGAATAAGTTTTGGTTTCTTCATCATATTTGATTTTCCCTCTCTCTTCAAATATTCAATTTTCCTGAATTCCATGCATTTTCTTTCTAAAAATAATGAGCACATAGTTTGCAGCTTAGAGTGACTTGATGAAATGCAGTTCTTTTAATATTACATGAAGGTCAGAATCACAAAAAGTTGCTTTTACGTGGGGAAAAGTGCTATGGTGACGGTATCCTCCTCTGCTTATGTTACATGCAAATGACCTGGAAAGATGCAGACAAGAGACATGTGTCTTCAAGTCATGTTTCATTAGCTTTTAACTGCATAAGAAAATGAAAGAAGGAAAATTAAACACTGTGGGAGGAAAAAAAAAAATTCAAGCAAGCAAAACATCCTAGGAATAAATGAAATAATTATTTGAGATTTTCCAGAGACAGACTTCAATAAAAGTTTATAAAACATCACAAAAATGGTTACTTTCATAACAGAGATAAGCATGAACAGTGGCAAAGTTCAGAAAACGAGTGGAAGGAGATACTTACAGTCCTCTGAAGTAGCAGAGTACACCAAACACTAGCAAGTCAAACAAGAAATTAGGTAACAACTGTGCTGTGCTGCAGTTCCTGGAGGGAGGGAAGCAGCACGTCAAACATTGCTCACAAACAACGCTGATGGAAAGCATTTGGACAGTATAGGAAAAAGTTTGTGTAAGAAAGGGAGTCTGATAAAGGAGTAGAAAGATTTCAGGCAAGGCTAAAATAGCTCAGAGTTGCAGGGAAGGGAAAAACAATGTGAAAGGGTGATAAAGCCTGCAAAAGAAAAAACGTCAAACAAAGACTTCAGTGTTCAATTTTGAGTGTATTTGATTTGATCTCATTCTAAATTGCAGTTGCTGCCTTATGGAAAAAAGTAATATGACTATTTTTAGAAATAATGTCTGACAGACGCAGTTTCTCTTCCTTCATTCCTTTGCAATAAGAACATTTTGCGTCTCACTTCCTTCCATCTCACTAAGTACTGTTAAAAGAAAACTTAGCATCCGTAGGGAATGATTTAATAAGAAATCAAAGTTGATTCTTTAACCATGACAAATCTTTGATATAAGATCAGCTAAGCTTACAAGATTCAAGAAAAAGCTCCTGAATGTGTTTTACTGCCCTTCTCCCCCTTCCTGGCACATATATGTCTCAGGTTGCAGTCCTCCCTGAGATGCCAAGATAGAGCATTTGACTGGGGTATGAGGAGGGATTGCCAATGAAAGCTGAACATTTTGCAACCAATCCACAGGAAAATAAAGTCAGAAATCACCTAGTTTGCCAAAAATATAAAGAACATTTGACATGAAAAGAAATAAAAATATGTATGGTGGTAGGAGCTAGCTGATCAAACAAACCGGTGGTAGTGGGCTCCCTCAAAAGGAACCTTCCCTCTACAGAAATGGCATTGGAGAAGATAAGTGAGATACCTGGGTTTTTATTTAACTTCCTTTAACAACGCTTACCAATAAGTGGCATACCTTTGGCGGAAGGAGGCAATCAGGCCTCCGTTGCCTCTCCAGCTAAGGGGGCGAGGTTCTCCGAGGTGGTGAATCGAGGCAGAAGCTCTCGAGCCAAGCCCTGACCACGTGCAGCCACTGGAGCTGTAACGACCAGGAGCTGCAGAGATCCGGACACAGGCACAAAGCCTGACCGCAGTTGTCAGAAGTGGTTAAAAAAACGGCATCAAGCCCGGCAAGCTGTGTGACAGCAAGGACTGGGTTTGGTGGAGAGTGCAGGTAAAACCTGGCATCGCCAGCAGATGAGGGTGCCAGCCACAGCAGCCAGCTCTGGAGGAGTGTTGCAATAGGAGCTGCCTCAAGGACGTTTCAAAGAATGGCAGTGACAAACCCCACACTTCTTGATCAAGTTGACCCCTTAGAGAAAAAAACAAGACCCTGTCTATCAGCGCTGCTTTGCTGTATTGAGGATGATATGAAAGAAGAAAATCCTCACCTCTTTGTGCCCTTGTTTTGCAGCTGCTGCTATGGCTGGTGATGAGACTCTGAGCTGGAAAGGTCTCCTCTGCCACATGCAGAACAGGGATTTTTAATCTCCGTTCACCGATGTGTACTGCAGTTCTGAAAGGCTACTTGAGAGTTAAAGATTAACTCTTGGTTTAGATGTTTAAATCTGCTTCTCTATCATATAATAATCCAAGCAGGATATCCAAACCACTACCACACCAACTCGGTAGAACTTTTCTCATTCCCTTTCCTCTTCCTTTCCTCTCTGGCAGCGCCAGATCCTAGCAGTAACCTCAGCATCAGAAAACACTCAGGCAATGCTGATAAGTATTGCTGCTTTACAGAGGCATTTTAGAGGAGATGGATTTTGTTTGTTGCTTTTATTTGGAAAATGGAAAGGAAAAGTGTAAATTTCTATTACGGGGAAAAATTTCTCCCACACAGCAATATTTCACTCTTTGCCCACTGAAGAGAAATAATTCACTGTTTTTCTATGAAATTTTTCTGAGCTTGTCTGCTCATCGGTTTGCAGTCAGATAAACACTGGTTTAAGATCCTTGCTCTTTTCATAGCAAAAAGGTTCATATGAAAGAACGACAGGAGGTAGAGATGAGTGCTGAACTACACGTGCTAGCAGGTAAGGCTGAGCTACTAGTCTGGTTCTTAATGCCCCTAAAACACAGCAAGTACCAAAAGGAAAACCACCATGCACACGAACAGTATTTATTATGTTCTGACTTGCTGGGTGTTGTACCTACTTAGATGTGGATAGTTTCTTCTTTTTGATGCCATATCTTCCATACAAGAGAGCCTCTGAACTTGTACCAGATTTCTCATTTTAGGTGCTATCCTTATGGTTCTGCATTCACTTTGAAAGCACTGCTGTCCCCATGGTCAGATTCAGTACTAACCACCATCAGTCTTGCAAATGAGGTCCGATCTCAAAGCATTACAAAGACCTTTTCATTTAAGTTCTGCCATTCATTAATATATAAAGCTCATCTGCAAATGAAGTACAAAAGTTGGGGGATAATTAAAGGTTTATTTGCATTTATTTAAACTATTTCTATTTTTACATAAATCCTGCCTTCCTTTACTTTACAACTCTTTCTCACTGGAGTTACTCCTGACTTACAATACTAGGTGTAAGATTAGAAATAGGTCAACTAAATTTGTAGTCATTTAACTGTGCATTTATCACTTTATACTACCGAAAAACAATATGATTGCTGGGGGGTGAGGTGGGAGGAAGACTGATTATTACTTTGTAACTTATTATTTCATTGCTAATTGCTCCCTATTTTATGCCCTGTAACTTGGAACAAGGTTTAGAGTCCACAATGTAAGAGAGTTATTGTTTGATGGTCATTATCCCGTTTATGGAGTATCATAAACATTGACAACATTATTTAGAAGCCTTTCTACATACGGGTGGTTTTATCTCCTTCATAAAAACACTGTGATGGTAGCTTATTAACTGCAAGAAAGGCTAACTTATGAGGACAGGTAAAGAACTCTACTTGAATAGTAGCTAAATGTTGACACGGATACCTCCTCCTTGGAATACAGTACGTGTTTAAGCAGGAGGAAATTAGTTACAGGAAATTAAGGGAAGAACTAAAAGAGCAGACTAAAGAAATGGAGCACTGATGTTTTTGATTCTCTTGTCCTTTAAAAAGGTAAGCTATCCAGGGCAGAGATGGTCTCCTCCTTTGATTTTCTCTTACTCCATTAGGACAGCAGTCTCACTCGTTAACAAAGTGTTGATGCAAATAAGAGTAACGTAATCTCAGTGGCAACTTCAGCAAAACTAGTGTGCCTTAATTGTTACCTTAATTAAAAGTATCTTAACTAATAACAGTAGTAAGTTTGAGTGAGCAAATACATAAGAAATATGCTGTGGGGAGGAATACTTAATTGGCAGAGAAATTATATGATGGTTTGCAGGACTACCTGTCACTCTCTAAGCAATTACCTCTAGCTCCAGCCGGCTATTTTTCATTTATTGAAGGTGTATTTCAGGAGAAGTGGGAAGATACTATAATGTCATAATCAGTGGTACCCAGTTATTATTGCAGCCTACTGTCATTTCTCAATATACCGCCTCCATAAAACTGAAATTATCCTTGTCTACTAGTAGTATAAATGTGGAATGGAGAGGCCCCTCCACACAACTCCCCAAAATATCTCTCCCTTTCTAGGATTTCTGTCTGCTCCCGGTGTAGCAGCTGCAAGCCCTTCCACCTCCTCACTCCTACCCACTTCATGCTGCAGTTTGAGGAGAATTTCCCAGCCATCATCTCTGGAGATGATCCTGACTGATGCCAAAATCTGAGACCACAATTTAAGCAGTGCTTCACACTGCATAAAGCTGTCAGACAGGGGAACGAGATTGCACTGGTAGGGAGTTAAAGAATCCCGAGACACTGAGTAAACAATTGTTACCTGAGCATTGATAATCCCACCTGGGTATGGCTCTGGAAGGAGGTTAATTTAGGAAGAACCTTCATACCCAGGCAAGAGGTCACACAGTACTTCATGAAGGCTGCAGACTGTACTCTGTGTGAAGCAACGATGCTTAGCACCTTTCAGGAACAGGGCCAGCAAGGTTCAGGACACTCTGAAACACCATGTTCTCATCATGTAGCAGCCAGTTTAGCAGGCACTTTGTACACAGATCTCTGAGTATGCAGAGTTTAAATGACAGCCTGGGGAAGAACAAACAAGTCCCTGGTCAAGCATCTTTTCCACTTCAGTGCATTGAATGCTGGGATAGGAGACTTTCTATTTGTTCCAAGAGCAAAAACTGTAAATTTCTTTTAACAGTTATGCAGAAGTATTTTCAGATATTAATCACACCAAAGTGATGGCAAGAGGTTATTCCAGTCTTGATATCCTTCAGACAGCTTTGCTCAGCCAAACCACAGCAGCATTCCCCTGAGGATGATTAATGCCCTCCATGCAGGTGAGGCTCTCACCCAGTAGATAACTCAGTCATACCCAGACAGGAGCTATGCAGTGGCTAGAGTCGGAGGCTGGCTTTACGAGTTTGTGGCATTAGGTTGATGCTAACCATGCAGAACGTGTGTTTAGGCAGCTCTTCACACCACCATCTTCCAGAAGGAAACTGTCTGTGGGGCCCAGGAGTCGGCAGAGGCAGGAGACAAGTAACTGAGGTGGTGGTGTGCACCGTGCCCCTCTTCCACACCATGCCTTCAAGGCTGGAGTACCTGTGGTATTTTGCTGATGTCTGTGTCCTGGCTGGGTGTCCCAGAAGCAGCAGCCTTTGAAGAAAGCCTGTGAGTGATTTTCCATTTCAGCCATCCCGTCTTTGAAGGCAATTTGTGAGAATGCCAAAGCAAGCAGAGAGGTTCTTCTGTTAACAAATAGGATTCATTCTAAAATAGCTTAAAAATACAAGAACTGTTCATACACGTAATGCATATACATGTGTATGTATATTCAATGTGCATACAAACACAGCTTGCATCTTATGGCAGCAGGTGTTACCACTGGAAGGTCTGTGTGGCTGTAACCTCCTTGAGGAGAAGCATGAGATATTTCACAGCACATCTCTTCTATCAAAGTGCCCCTGTTTATATTAAGGGTAAAATAAATGCTTCTAGATCCCAGAGCAGACGTGCACGTTAAGTTGAGCCTCTGCACCAGAGATGTGTTATGCAAACCATGCCAACGACGGCCCATTTTTGTGAAAGATGCGTTATCATCTCAACAAAAGCAGAGACGGACGGATAATTACAAGACTGGTGCCGCTGGTTAGAAAGCTAATTCATATCTAGACACCTTATTAAATGCCTGCACATAGGCTCTGAGCCTGCTAACAAGTGAAGTGGATCCATGACAAACGGATTAGGATCTTTGGATGAGGTGCTATAATCTTAATTACAACTTCTGTGGAAAACAGGCCCCTACTTGTTCCACTAGGATTTATAGTCTGGACTTAAAATATTTTCCCTACAGATAAGTATTTTTTGCTCTGTTACAGTCTCTTCAAGTGGAGGAGAGGCTTCTTATATGTTCAAACAGCCTTCCAATAAAAGTGCAGCATGTGTCTTAACATGGCTTAAAAGGCAGTGACGGCTTTGCATTTTTTGCACTAGAGGAACCTGAACGTTTAGAAGTGATGGTTTCATAGCTCTTAGCTTCATAGGAATCAGTTCTGAAAATCAGTTTTGGATATAAACCATGAATCCAGCCATTAATCCCGCACTCCATGTGCCTAAATCCTTATATAAGTTTTGGAATTTTGGTTGAAATATTTTAAATAATTCATGAATATGCATGAAGATTGCATCCATTCACTGCACTTCAGAGGGAAGGAAATCACACATTGGTTACACATTGCCTGAATGACAGGACTTTTGCACTTAAGATGAGTTACACATCCCTGGCTTTGGTTTTCATGTTTCTGATGAAGGCTTCCTGCTCAGGGCCCCAAATACAAGGTTATAGCCACCTACCTTTGAGAGAAGGCCTGCAGGTGAGCTCTTTCTGCCACGCTGAGTTGAACTGGAGGCATCAGACAGCGCTCAGCTCGTTCCCTTAGCTTGCAGAGCTGCCTGACTGCTTGGATCCACACCTGGGGCATCCCCACCTGCCGCAGGGCTCCAGCCTCCCCTGCAAGGCTCTCACCCAACTGATCAGCATCCAAACCCGTGCTGGGCTCCAGCCCTTCCTGCCACCGCCACCAGCAGCTTGCTCTGAAATCTAAAATTTGGGGAACAGAAAGCAGTCATGTGGACAAGCGCAAGGGTGTGCAAGAGACAGAAGGACAAATACTGAAACATATCAGAGCAAAATGGAAAACTTGTCTGCCACAGAGACAATGCTATACAGCCAAAAGGGCCAAGCATATCTTGGGGTGCATTAAGCATGACATTGCTAGCCGGTCAAGGGAAGGGATTGTTCTGCTCTGCTCTGGTGCGGCCTCATCTTGAGCACTGCGCACACTTTTAGTCACTACAGTATAAAGAGGGCATAAAACCATTGGAGCGTGTCCAAAGAACGATGGTTATGAGGATGGTGAAGGGTCTAGAGGGCAAGACTCAAGGAGTGGCTGAGGCCCCTTGGTTTGTTCAGCCCCGAGCAGAGCAGGCCGAGGGGAGGCCTCATGGCGGCCTGCAGCTCCCTCACGAGGGGAGCGGGGGGGCAGGCGCTGAGCTCTGCTCTCTGTGGACAGTGACAGGACCCGAGGGAATGGCATGGAGCTGGGACAGGGGAGGGTCAGGCTGGGGGTTATGCCTTTATCAGAACAAAACCAAACCTTGAGTTTAGCAATTTTTTGTAGGTCAAAATCTTGGATTCCAGAAAAGCACAAAAACTTCTTCCTCTTAACTTTTTCATGGCACCTCCCCCCTTTAATCCTAATGAGGTTAGGATTGTTTTTTTTCATGTTGATACCTATGGGAAACTGGCTAGGCAAGTAGATTTCTGCAACAAAACCTACCTGAGAAGCACAAACAAATTTTACATGTAATTTAGGGCAGGTAAATAGGGACTGAAGATAACGGCATGATGAGATGCACCCAGTTTTCCCAGCACATTTAGAGAAGCCCAGGTATATTTATAATGCCAGCCTTTAATCTCCCCATTGGCAAACAAGTCTGCTTTCATTTATCTGATCATTGACTGTTGGGGCAAAGGAAAAGTGACTACGGAAAGTATTGTCAGAGGCAGAACAGGTCTTAATTTCCAAAGCAGTAATTACATGAAGAACTCAGCTAGAGGATCTGTCTCTGGAGCATGATGAACATAAGAAGATGAAGTCCAAACTGTCAATTTTGTGTCTTACGTGGGTGATTTCAGCTGAACACAAAGGTGCCACAGCTATCCAAGGTTTTTCAGCAGCGTGCAGCATCCCCACCACACATAAACATACCTGCTATCTATCCTTAACTAGGGCTCCTTCTGAACTAGAAAGAGAGGATATACTCCGTGGAGATATTAGAAAGATAACACAACTCACTTAGATGAGGCTTTATGGGGATTCTGCAAGAGAGAAGCAAGTTTTTTTCTCATAAATAGTCAAATTTCAAAGAGCCACGTCTATAGCAAAATAAATAAATAAATAAATGTGTCAGCCTGAAGTAGCATGGCTGATTCCTTTTGAATTATCTCAGCATGGTGTCATTTTATCCGGAGATTTCATTCATCCCCATGACTGGTAATTGGGCCCTAAACTGGGTAACAGATTTAGTGGGATCAAGCTCTCAAATTCAGAGCACCACGAAAACTTAGTTTTTCATCTTTAAAATGAAAGATAAATGGATGTTATCCAGGTGACACATGCCACTTTAAATGCTGAAGTAAGGAGCTTACAGGGTAGGGTTTTTTTTTGGCATTTGGGGCATTTCGTGTTAATATTAAGACACAAGTCACTCCTTGACCTTGCCAATCTTGAAAACTCTGACTATTGATGAGTCTGAAAAATGACTGACAAAGCTAGAAAATTTATGCATCATTTGCCAATATATCTGTCTTACCTAAGTAACCAATTCTCCCTAATTAAGGACTACAAGAGGTTTTTTGTTTGGTTGGTTGGTTTTAATCATTTAGCCATGTTTGCTAGTTTTGATTAATAGAATAATGTTAAGGTTTAAAGGACTCAGGATGACATGCAAATAATATCAATACAGATAAAAGGATATTTGGAACAGATTAGTTACAATCCCTACTTTTTTCATTATATTCTTATCCAAAGTGTGTGGAATTAAGATTTACTGTCTCACTCTGTTACAAAGCAAAAGAGTTTCCAAACAATTATATTACAGGTTGAAATCCCTGTGCTCTGCACTTTTGATTTAGATCCAAAAGTAAAGTAGGCTCTGAGATTCATAGAACACTCTCATCTTATCACTCCAAACTCTTAAATTCAGTAATTGCAGAGGACTAATACAGTGTGCCAGAGCGTTAATTATTTTTAATGAAATCAGAGTGCTTTTGAATTTAGATGATTAGAAACAGGTACGTACATCCAAGTGTATGAACAGATTACTAGGTACCTCTGTATATATTACCCTCACTTCTATGAGGATGTTTGTGAATTTAAGTGGATGAAAAGACTGCCCCGTTGGAGACCATGTGCTATTGAAAAAAGTAAGTTGGTATTCCAGATTCCTTAGTTTTAATTTTAGTGTTAAGTCTCATTATTTTCAGAATCTTTCCTTTACATCCTTAAAGAGTTGTGGTCTGTCAGTGGCAGAGATTGAGTCATTAAAGCTTTCTTCCACATAAATCAAATTACAGGAAAGAGATAGAGGAGTATTTATTACTGAAGCTCTCTCAGCTTCCTCTAATGAGGTCAGAGAAGCTGAACAAGTTTTACATTTGGAGCAGATAATGCTAATCAGCTGTTACTGAGCACGGCTTCAAGGTGACTGCTGTGTCCCACTATATCTGTCATATTTGCTCAAAGACAGTTGTGAAACTACAACGCATTAAAAAAGTGAAATGTATCAGCTTAAATATTAATATTTTAGGTTGATGACTCAATTACTTGTCATATCATATAGGAACACTTCCACAAAGCGAGCAATGAATGTAATATACTATATTTTTCTATTAATTTAGAACTCAGTACATCTCTAGCGCTCCCTTTTCCATGGAAAAAAATAATCTCAGATGTGTTTGCTGCTTTTTAGTGTATTCCTATTTTAAATGAATCAATGCATGAGCTGTCAGTTAAAAACATTTGATTTTCCCCATTTCTCAAATCCCTCCTCAAAAATCCCTTTAACTTAAAAAAAAATAAGGACTTCTTAGTAGATTTTTTTAAGGTAATTAAATGATCATATATGGGTATCAGACAACTCCACATAAAGCTTCCAAATATTACATGCACATGCAGCTCTACAAACGTAAAGCTCATAAACAGACAAATTCCATTAAGCCCCATTTGCAGATCAGTGCAAAGGAATGTCAGCAAACTAAAGCCCAGAAACTAACAAGTTCTGGCTTCCCTTACTTCAGGGACACATTTATACATTTACGTACGTCTCATACAATTCATACAAAGCCTTTGACTGTATTTCTGACACCCGCTCCCTACCTCTTTCTTTTTTCCAATCTGTCCACATTCAAGTTCTCATTATTGACATCTGGAGATTGAAATTGTTGTAGGACTATTGATCATTGGTAACCAACACGTGCCTGAGCTTCCAAGGCAGATAGCTTTCCTCCTTCCTGATATACGCTTTTGAGTGCAGTCAAAATTAAGACTGCCTTTAAACAACCATGAGCACCACTGTGCCTCATTGCACAAAGGTTTAGGATATGGTTGACAATGCATAACAAGACATTTCCGAAAAACAAAGACTCAAGGCTGTGTAGAAATGAATGTGTTTAAGGTTCTTTTCAAAAAGTAACTCTACTGTCATTTAATTAATCCTTAACATGAAATTTAATGCCCTTATATACTTTAGCAGCTATCCTGAAATTCAGGAATTAGCTGCAATTTTACATACATCAAGACTTCAGGTTTGCTTGTTCCTTTTACTTACTGTCCAAGAGAACAATAAACACAGCCCTCCAAAGTCTTCAAAGAATGCTTCCTTAAATGCATTGCTCACGAACCCAAACTTTACTACAGCTAGTTCTTCTGTACTGACAACTGGATTGTGATTGACCGCTGTGGAGCACACGTATTCGCAAACAGCTAACACAGAAGAGATGGCTCTACACAAAGACTTCCTGAAGTATCTTCCTGAAAACTGAAATATGTCACTCTCAAATAGTATTTGGGCACTTTTTGCTGTGGGTCAGATTTGTTGCTACAGATTATAGCTATATACTTAAACTTAACATGGTGGAATTTGCTTCTACTTCTTGTGGAGACCTCTGAGGATGCAACAGGTCTCATGACTCACATGAATTGCTAAGTAGTGATGATAAAGGAAGCTGTTCCACTGTATTTGTTACCTCATTTTTCAGTCTAAAAGGCAGAAACATAAGAGGTCCATGGTCTGTCTTCATGACTGAGAAGAACATAAGCCTGCCCAGACAGAACGAGGACACTGCATGCATACAAACATGCCAGCATTAGCCGGCCCGTTTCATTGGCATGCATTTTAAGCAGTCCTCAAGAAATCTCAGAATCTCTAAGGATATGCAAAATTAATAGAAAGATGAATATTTAAAAATACTAGAAAAACATGCCTTAGCATTCAGGGTTTGTCATAACCTAACGTCATGATCTGATATGGTATAATCAAGCGAGCAAGGGATAGAATCAAAATTATCTGCTAATAAGCTTTTCTGTGCAGAATAAGCAGATTCTCTGAAGAGTGATTTAAATCCTCTGCATAACTTTATTAATTATGAGGAAGATGATTTATTCAGATTGACTCTTCCTAATGTAAAAGCGTATTTAACACATGAATCTATTTTAATGGAATGAGTTCAGACGACAAAAAAGTTATGTTTTTAAGCTAATACTTTGACAGAACGAGCAAACTTGGATCCTTTATCTAGATCACCTGTTACCTCCACTTCACGTTGCTTCAAGATCACAAACATGACGTTTTTGAATATAGTCCGTCACGTAACCTTATGGAAAAAAGTTTTAATTTAGTTTCTACATCAAAATTCATTGTGCTAAACCAAGGCGGCACCTTGTGATTGATAAGCCTAAAATAGATTGCCACGCAGTTGATAATCAGGACTGCATTTTAATATGCAGTATGCTTCCCAGTACAGCAAAAAATAAAGATAATTGACTTTTTAAAAGACATTTGGACTTATTTAGTGATAGTTTGTAATAACTCTGGCTACTTTGGGTACATACTCTATATCAAGGTGCACTGTCATGGACTTTGCCAAAACACAAAATCTAGTGAGTAATGAAATACTTGCCAGAAGTCTGCACTCCTTCTTTTGCAGTAATTTCGCCATGTGGACAAGTGACTGTAAAATGCATATTGTAGATCTCCTATTCTTAGTGTAAGAGAAATGAAAGTACACATCAACTTGACTTGAGAACAGCAGCATGCCCCTGACCATGAGATTGAGATTTCCTGATTTCTAATCAGAAATCAGGCTCCTAGTTAACATTAGGAAACAGGGCAGAATAATGCACCTACCAAGCATATAGATATTCTGTTTTTTGTCAGCCACCTGTTCATGAAGTCACCTTCCCTTCTGCAAGTAATCCTACCACACCCCCAGAATTGATTTTCAGGTAACTGTTTCTGCTGACTTAAGTTACTTAAGTAGGAAAAAGCAGCTAAATGACAATATACAAACCTTTATAACTCCAGTTTTCAAATAAAGCAGTGTTAGGCAATTCCCTCAAGTTTGTCTGGAAGGAAATCTAAACAAGAAAAGATTACGTTGGGGGAGGAGATGAGTCAATGAAGAGAAAGTACAAGGTGATCCAAGTACTTCCACATTAGTATTTGAAGGTGCTTAGCACAGTTTGGCTGAACAGGAAGTCTTACCAGTTTAAAGCCACAGGCCATTTGGGTCAACAGGCAATAAGCTGAGCTCCTGCCTTATTGACCCATAACAGACAAGTAGTAGATGATTAAAACCAGTGTGGAAAAACACATTTAAACAAGAGTAAGCAGTAAGCTAAGCAGGCATGTATTGGTACCCCTTGTTGGCCCAACCAACTCTCAGACAGATTAGAGAAGTACATAAACCTATTCGTTTTGATAGCTTTGCTTATGTTTTCTTGCAACTAGAAAGCTAGCACATCTCTTCTCAGAAAAATTGGAGACTGTAGCTGCTCACCTTTATGAAGTTGTTTCAGGTATAACTCTGCCCTAGACTATAGTGACTGTAGGTAAAGAGCATGAGGAAGGAACTGCAAAACCAAGGATGTTTTCCAGTACTTACCATCATGAGATATTTAGCATAGTGAAAATACGCAACAGCTTTGTCTAACCAACATCTGCAGTCTTACACTGCTCCTGGTGCTACCTCTCCCTAACCAGAAACCGGTTTGGCAGTCAAGCCACTTAACTCAGGAGACTTTTAATGAGAATATATTAAGGGACATTTATACAAGTGTTCGTGTTAACTGTTAACTGGAGCTGATCAACCCCTCAGTACACAGGTAAAAAGCAACTGTATATTCTGTGTGAAAAATACCAAGCAGTCATACACCCAGCAGATGGTGCTGTGATGTTGTGTTTCACTGATACTTTTTTCCATGTTTAACTATTTTGTGCTAATTTCATGTACACTTGAACATTTTATGTAACATTTAAATGTATTTTTAATTAAACTTATTTTCATTAAATGTATTTTTATTAAAGGCATTTTTATTAATTAAATGTATTTAAACAAAAATACATTTTATGAACATTTTATGTAACAAACTTCTGTCTTCTGTGAATGCTGCTACTGAAACAACTTGGGCTGCTGAGAGTATAAGCAAACCCTTTGTGCAATGCACAAGCATACAAAGATGTGGCAAACCAGGTCTCTGCAACAGATGGTTTTCTAGAAGTCTTCAAGGAGATAGTTTTGAAGCAGGCAGACTGCAGAAGCAAGCAGGTACTACCTGTCCTTTTTGCCTGTGCCATCTGTTCAAGCCACATACAACTGCTTTTGGAGTCTCTTTGGGCAGTGACAAGAGACAGCAAGCTTTACTGTTGTGGTAACATACAGATTTCCAATTTGAAAATTATACATCTAAACAAACATGAAGTCCCTGTAGTCTCACAAAGGACCCAACACTTTAGCAACTTACTCGAGTGCTTAAATAGGCCCCTTCATTTTGCTCAGACCAAATAATTTTAATCTTTTTCGTAGGAGTCTGGCACTCCCCGCATGATGAAATATTTCAGAGGCCTATCCAATAGGCGCAGCTTCCAAGCCTCTTCCACAAACCCCTTACGTTACTTTGCTCTGTTTTGGACATTCTTAACAACTCTGCCATACTGTGATTATTCAAGAAGTATTGGATCTAGTGCAGTATCTTCAGTGCAGAACTTGAGTCAATTACCTGGTTCTCAAGCCAATAGCTATAAGTGACATTAGAACTACAAGTATGCTTGCTTTCTGAGCATAGTTCATGACATTAACAACTTTGACTGCCCAAGTAAGCTCCTCTACACATTGAGAAACTAATACCTCAGCCCATGAAGTAGACTTTTTTATACTTTTCTAATTCAAAAGAAAATAAGCAATATGAACCCATCAACTGTCATGGAATTATCTTTTCAGGTAAGTCACCCCCCTTTAAAGTATGAATTGTCAATTCAGTAACAGAGGGAGCTGCATTGAACATTGACTGCTTGGACTGGTTATCCCATCTAACATCTTGACCTCCACATACAGGTGACCTTTGAATATTTAGACATGCCAGCCTGACGTACAAGCTGCAGGTTATACCAGGCTCCTTCCACCATCACTGGCAGGTGAGAATCTAGCAGCCCACTGTCCAGTGTTTCCCAATGCTTGGTGCTTGAAAGTACTGACGTGTCCCTAGACCCGAGCCTGTACCCCAGCTGCAAGTACAAGTGCAAAGTTTAATCACACTAGGTCTCAGGCCATCATCTTCCATAAAAAATAAGCAAGCAGGGCAGAAGCTTTAGTGAGAACTGAAACCTCCTTCCCACCTCAATAGATACCAGATTGAGCAACAATAAAAACCAGATAGACAGGACATTCCTGCCCTCTTTCCTGAGGGAGGAAGCAGCAGACGCTGCTCTATTTAGCAGTATACAGGACTACAAGCCTGCACCATGCTCTTAGGCAGTTCCCAGAGCAAAGCATCATCACTTAAACCAGCTGCCTAGCTTAGCCTGCTAATACTGGTGAGGGAGTTGAGAAAGTGAGGCTAATCCAGTTCAGATCAGCATGTGTAATAGTTTTTGACATAATGCCAGAAGTCTTGGAGATGAGTGTTTCCAAAAGACACCTTGAAGCTGGATGTCAGTAGTTGCAATGAGTGATGCTCCTCTCTCCAGTTCTGCCTACGAATCCCACCCACTGCCTTTCACTATCACTTGTGTTAGCGATGTCCTGGCTTACAGAGCCCAAACTGAACACTTGGAGCTCTTCTGTCAGTTGAGCAGGATTCTGCAACATCAGCTTCAAGTCAGCAAGCTGTTACAGAAGCAAGGCCTAAAAGTCCTTTGGAATAAAAACTTTGTTTCCCCGAAAGTCTGTGTAGCCCTGTTGTCCATCTACTTCTACAGAGATGGAAGAGCTCCTCCCAAGTTACTTGAAATTGTTTACTTTTCTTCCCAAGTCATTACTTAAACCTTAGAAACAAAGAGCCAATTGCTAGAGCATGATTTATTGTCCTTTTTAGGGAGTACAAAGGCAGCTTTACAAAAAACAGCCAGTAGTCATTACCCCAGTGAATTTTGTTATAACCTAATTCACTGTAAATCAAAACCTGCAGGCAGGTATAGACTGTAAGAGCCAAACCGCTCTCCCAAATCACTCAGAAGCTTCACTAGAGCTTGAACACATTCCAGTACAGCCCCATAATCTATCACTTTGACTATTTCCAGGACCTATCCTGGAACAAGAACCTTAAACTTCACTGACAGTTGTGCAATTGATGTGGCTGCTTAAACAGCTGAGAGCAAACAGTTCCTCCTGCTTTTACAGGAAAAGTAGATGAGTACAGCAAACCACATCTTTGAAGTGATATAGAGGGGACAAAGATGCAGTTCAGGACTACTGGCTGGACCAAGAGTAGTCTGTGTCATTTGAAACATTTCAAGAATGAGTTTTGGTATACAATGTTCTTTGTTTCTCAAGTGGAACTGCATGCTTCCCTCTTCCCCAAAGCAGTGGAGTGTTGGTAGAGAAGGGAAGCCACGTAAGAATTGACAGTTGATGCTGTTTCCTAAGAAAATTCAGACTTCTGATTCACAACCCAGAAGGCATCCAACTTAGTCCTTCAGCTGGGCAACTTCATAGAGGTATGCACCAAGCATCTTCACCCCCTGGATGTAGTTGTACCTGTAGGGAAGACAGCTTCCATTAGCACGTCTTAGTCTGAGCTGTTTCACTAACTATACTTTGCAGTATCTGTCCTATGCAGCCAACAGATGCTACAGAAACCACTGCTGCAGGACACAAATGCCACCCTTGGGGAAGGGGAAAGTAGTCCAGCTTTCACAGCAAAGTACAAAAGCATTCTAGTTTCAAATGCACATAATCAGAAGTGGTAATAAGGTCAAGATTCAGCTACAGACCAGTTACCACAACCATCCACTCAGTCATCCTCTGATGAGAAGTTGCACTCTGCCTTCCAACAACTCAAAGAGCCCAATCCTCCTTGGTCTTTTCCATAATACATGTTAAGACCCACAGTACAACTCAGTCTGGCAGAGATAAATGTTCTTACCTATTTAGCTTCTCATTTTGAGAGTGTGCACCATCATCTGCAGCTCCAACAGGAAGCAGCATGACATTCTTGCCTGTTGCTTCTTGGAATGTAAGGGTAACAGGAATGCTTCCTCCTTCCCTTGTCAGGTCTGGATCAACTCCAAAAACTAAACCAAGGAGAAACTTGTTTGGGGTTGCATTTGTTTTTTTAATACATTCTTACTGCTGCTTAAGCAATCAGGTACCAAACATTTCTGTATACTGCTGGCCCAAACAAGCAGCTCTTAATTAGCCACAGAAAGATCACAGAATTGTAGAATTTCACCCCAGATATTGTGTAGGAGTATTAGCAGAGTTCAGTTCAAGCAATTAACACTACCCAAAAGGCATTTGTACTCCAACAGCAGTTAGACTTGCTCTAGTTCACTTCTTATAACTGATTAAGAAAGACACTAAAATGCCTAAGGTTTGAGGACTTGAGCTAAACAAATGGTCTCAGCTGACAATTTCATCCTTATACAAAAGCAACACCATACCAAAAGACTTGTTCCAATATAGTAGGAATGAGCTTGATAGCAACTTGCCTTCTATCCTGCACCTCAGAATTGAGTTTAAGCACTGCAATTGAAATAGTAGATTTGGCTCACTAAGTAATAAACTACCTACATGCAGACCACCATAGATGTTCTGCAAACATGACTTCCTCAGTATTCCTTGAGGTACTGGAACAAGAGCTCTTTGATCTCCCCAATACCAAGCAGAAAACCCACTGACCTGTCTTCATGGCCCTCCTGCCAGCCATGTAGTGTGGATGGTCGAAGTCAGACACCCAGGGTTTCCCACCATGGCCCAAGTACACTTTGAATTTGTTGGGGCTCTGCAGCTCTGCAAACTTTTTGTTCAGGTAGTCTTCAACCTATAGGAAAGATTAAGAAGTCTTACTGTTATTCACATGAGCACTGGTGAAGACGGTGTACGAAAGGCATATTAGGAACTTGCAGGTCACTATGGCTGTACAGCAATAGTTTTTCAGTAGCTATTTCATATTACTACGTAGCTCTGTGGTCAGAACCTCCTTTAGGCAAGTAATAGCATTACTGTTAAACAGCCGTTATGTCAAACTCTTACACTTCTGAATATGCTCTGGTGGCAATGCAAGTGCCCTGCAGTTAAATCAGCTTTCATTCCTGAGCTGTCTTCAAGTTAGCTGAGAGAAACTGGACATCAAGGCCACTATACAACTCCCTCAGATACCTGAGCTCAGGTGCAGAACATGGAAGACTGTAGCAAAGTAAACAGAAC
Source organism: Stictonetta naevosa (assembly GCA_011074415.1). Taxonomy (NCBI): domain Eukaryota; kingdom Metazoa; phylum Chordata; class Aves; order Anseriformes; family Anatidae; genus Stictonetta; species Stictonetta naevosa. Next base: position 96,064,356 of record CM021698.1, read on the forward strand.
TGCTTCAGAAACCAGAAAACTTCTCCCAGACACAAAGGAAGTCTAGAGACTGTTGCTTTGAGACCAAAACATCAACATACATGCTTTGTCACTTCTTCAGGAGTCATGTTTGGCACAAGCCTGATTGAGAACTTGCCAATCACTTTCCTAGGAATCACAGTCTTTGCTCCAGAGGCTGAGAAGGCTCCTTCAATTCCATGGAGAGACAAGGAAGGGTATCTCCACCTGTGCATAAGGATATCTCTCTGCAGAAGAGAAGGCAAAGATGCAAGGTTACAATCAGAATTCAGAGCTCCCCCAAAGTAAATTCCTTCAATATATTAAAGACATTCAAGTAGCAGTGCTTTCTCAGACAAATGCACCTCCAATCATGATCACTCAGTTAAACAGAAGCCATTACTCCCATCAAGCACACATTTTAATACAACAGCTGGCTTCAGCACCTTAAGAGGTTTTTCAGTAGCCCTAGTTTGGCTTTCTCCCACTTCTATGGAACTTACAGGACAGTCAGTCTGCTTCCGACAAGGACAGAGATACCATTTTAAGATGTTCAAGAACTACAGGAAGCACTGTGGAAGCTCTGGTCCGCACTGCCTCACATCAGGCAGGTACCTTCAACAGTTACGTGCTGACAGATCATAAATTTTCTAAGTCTCTCCACTACAGACTGAGGCACAGTGGGCGCCTTTCAGCTATCCAGAATTCAGCTGTATTAAACTGACAGAACTCTGGGTTCATTGACATGAGTACTACTGCCTACCATCACTAGACCCTTTCAGATACACATTTCCTCCTTGCTGCCTTGGACAGTTGTCCAGTACACTGGTACTGCGAATTCAACACATTTGTGCCCTCTCCAGACAGCTACAGTATCTCAAAGATGAGCTGCACTGCAAAGATTAGGGATACTTAGCAAGTATGGGCTTTAGCATTAAGTTTTTGTTACAGGTTCAACCTCCTTCTCATCTCCTTTCAAGCAGAACTATCGCTGTCCAAAGTGTTCAAGCACATTGCTTCTCACCTGGAGATTACAGCCTTCTTGCATCTCCTCTTAGTCCAAGTCATCTACTGCACGCATATAGATTAAAACTCCGCAAACCAACCCAGGATTTCAGTCTAGCTAAAACTGAACAGCTTTAGTGCAGTATCTTAAGTGACAAGCATCTTGCCAGCTCCTCCTTACAAGTTATATTTCATCCATTACTTTATAGGACAAGGCTAAACAAGGAAGCCTGTGTGCTCAGTTGATGTAAACCTGAGCACACAGAGACAAGACTGAGCATATAAAACTGTTACTTAGGGCTGCCTGAGTTGAGCCTGACGTCCTCTCCTGACAGTACTGTGACAGAAGACAGACCTGCACATGTAAGCAGGTTCTTTACAACACTTTTTTTACAACACTTTTAGTTTATGATAGATGCATTTACATCTATTACTTATCTCTTTAAAATTAGTATGCAATACTTACACCTTTAGACTCAATGCAGTTAAAAGCATTTATTTGGACAGCCCACAGGATGACGATTTGAGAAGTACAGACAAGCATTTAGCAAACTTGAGCCTGGACAAAGATTGGGGCAGCTACCTAGCTCATGCCTACAAGACAGTCCTTGCTTGCCAGGTCTAGGAAGATGTTCTGTATGTCAACCTTAAATTCACAGCCACCCTGTTTTCTCACCTTATGAGAAGTACTATCTACAAACAGCTAGATTGCTGATAACCCACTGCCACTTCCCACATCGATGCGGGAAGTCAGACACTTTGTGTAGATGTGCTATCTGACCTCTGGAAAAAGTTTCTCCTGTGTTAGCTGTTCTTATCACATCTTAAGGGAACAGCACTAGATAAGGAAAGTTCTGCACAGGTTTGAAATGTTACTTATGCACAGCAAGGAGCAACTATGGAGCAGCATTAAAGCTGCCTAGATCGCTTGCCTAAAATACAGGATAACCTACACAAAGTTTCCAAGCACACAACAGTTTGCAGAGGAACTGCAACTATGAAGTATGCAGTCAGCTGTGCAGTATGGGAAATCACCTTCAAGGCAATCTCATGATTTTAAAGACATCACATGAGTTCTCTGCCTACCAAATTACTTGGTAACTACACAATTACCCACAGAGGCTTGCTTGCCTTCTACCAATCCAGATGTCTGAACAGACACAGCTAACCAGAGCAGACAGGAATACAGAATACCTTTGTATCATGCAGTAGTTTTGCTGCTCCTACATCTTTTGTATATTCTTCCAGGTCAAAATCAATCTTCTCATATAATGCCAGCTCCTCATCAGTAACAGATGCCACTGCTTCGTTAATGCCTGGGATGAGGATTTTTCCTTTCTTGTCTATAAGAGAACCTGTGAAAAAAAGGCACTTAGGATCAGCATTCAACCAGAAAAGATGTCATTATGGGGAGCACTTCCAATGGGTGGTAGGAGTCAGTTTTCTGAAAATCTGCAGACTTAAGAGGCCTCCATCTCCCAGAGCCTGTTCCTCTAAGCATGGAAGGCACTCATGGAATTTGCAGCTATCCAGAAATCTGTACTTCCTTGCACCTCAATTCTACTGCTACAAGTTTAGCTGGTTGTTTGAAGGCAGGATTGCCCAAGGGGTTCAGTATGGCATATGTAGAAGAGTTTGCAAGAGAGATGATCTAATTAACATTCAAGTCTCCAACAAGATTTTAGGAGAAGCTAGGTAAGACCTTCCTCATATTTCTCTGTTTAAGGGATCTGCCTGTTTTAGGCATACCTGGCAAACAGCTTCACTGGTTATAGCTTCACTAGCTTACAGTCCTTAGGAACTCCTCATTGCTAACTCATGCTTTAATGGGTCTTAGTCCCACTTTAGATGCATTCAGTGAAACCTGCTTTCTTACCCATTAGAGTAATGAGATCTGTCATGGCCTCATGTACTGAACCACCATAAACTCCAGAGTGAAGGTCCTTGTCACTGCATTCAACCTGGTTAGAAATGAAATTCAGGTGAATCTTACCATGCAGACACTAACAACTGCACAGAAGAGATCTATCTGTGTTTTTTTTTTCTGCATTTTAAGAATGCATCTATTTTTGAATCCAGACCACTCAGTTGTATGTTAAAGCATGTGCTTTTTATTGCTCTGAAGTGCAAGCCCTTAGTATACAGACTGTTCCAACCCTGGAGACTTGGGGTGACTTCTTCCTTCACTCATGGAAATATCTGGATCAAGATATCCATGCAATGAGATAATCATCCAGTGAAGCTGCTGGATAGCCAAAAGATATCCTTTCTACCCAACTATCATACAGGATAGTAAAAGGAAGATATTTAGACAATTACAGCAGAATCTGTTCTACTTAGTCAATTCTACCTTTTCTGAAGAAAAGCTATTCACTTGAATAACCTGGAGCTACCACTCATCTTCTGTAATAGAAAACTCAGCTCAATAATACCTTTTTGGCAGTGTATTTCAGAACTTACCTCTATGAAGTAGTAGCAGATACCCCTCAAGCCATAGGTGATACAAGGCTTTTTCTTGCCTAGCCAGTAGTTGTCAGAAATGCAAACATAATCAACATCTTTGAAGAAAGCATCTTGCTGAGCAAAAATCAATTCATCAAGGCCTTCTGATCCCGACTCCTCCATACCCTCTAGGCAGAACTTCACATTTACTGGAAAATCCTTTGAAAATGAACAAGTACAGATTAAATATGTGAAAACATCTGATTCCTTCTGTCATCAGTAATTCTGATCTGTGATGTACAAAGCAGAACAGAGGACAATGGTAACTTAGTTCCATGATGGTGGAATCTCGTAATTATATCCAAAATAAGTGCAGACTGTGCTTAAATTAAGGACGCTTATGCCACTCTTTATTTTATGATATTCAAGCTCTTCAAAAGGGTTTTAAATAAGTTCTAGAACAACTGGTTCCCAATCCTCTTAACTGTGGAAAACCTTCAGAGATCAGTTGCCAAAAGTTAAGTCACAAGGCTAGAAAATCTAATATTAACCACAGGAATTGCATGCCACAGTAGGAGTCAGAGCTACCTTGTCTGACCAGTCTACCATATTCTATGCCTATGCAGCACTTGAGAATTGCTAATTCTTTACTCAAGAGCAACTGGTCTTACAAGAGGCTCAGGATATCTGCTTTATTTCTGATTTTTCTTTAACAGAAGCAGCAAAGATCCCAGGTTAGTGTTACCAAGTTAATCTCTCCTCAGAATTCAGTGGCAGTGAGACATTAAGCTTTGCTGAAGGCCAAGCTAATTATGACATCCTTACATGAAAGAGCACATTTAATTATTACTCCTGCTCCATATGTATTTTCCTTCCTACATATTTCATTAAAGCAAAAATGTTTTAAGTGCAATCCAAGCATCTACAAGACCAGCTTGCCAGAAAGACAACTCAACCTTACCAGGAAGTCGGGGAATTTACAAGACTGTTGCATCATTCCTCCAGTCAGCTGAATAAGCAGCCTTGCCTCGAGGCTTTGCAGCTCAGATAACATTTATTGCTACACTCAGCTGTATGTAAAAAAGCAGAATATATATTGGGAACATACCTGGTTAGTTTGTTGATAAGCCTCCAAGGCATTTAGCCAGGCAAGCACTGGACCTTTGTCATCTGTTGATCCTCTTCCATACAGCTTTCCTGCAGAAACCAGAGATAAATTAACCAGTAAGGAGGAAAAATTAGGATGAAGTTTGTCATTTCTCACCTGCAGAAGAAAGCATCCTTCTGCATATGTATTTTTAGCCCTGCTTATATAACTTTCACATCAGATTCTTCTGAAGTAGCAGTTTCTCATCCTACTTCACACACCACTGCAGTGGGATAAGTACAGGACTGCAGTAGTTGTCCCACTAAGCCACCCATCTCTTCTCTGAGCTGCTCTCTGCATAGAACAAAGGCCTAGAAGAGATGCAACTGCCTTGGGCTAAGTCATTCCCAAACCCTTTACAATAATTACATTTTCTACAAACACATTGGTAAGGGTATAGAAACAATAGACAAATAGAGACCTTTTAACAAGTCTATTCCATATTCCTTCAATTCAGTAATTCTTTATTTTGAGAATAAGGCTTTAGAAGCTAGTGACTAATCACTTCTCTGGAACCGAGGAAGGACTTCAGCCAAAGACAAGTTTTTCAGGCTGTGGGGAAGTCCCAGGAAACACAGCACATGGGATCATGGCAGAGGAAGATATTGTTGCAATAATTCACTAGAACTGTGACTCTAAACCCTATGCAGGAGATGCAACCGCAGTGCCAGAGAAGGCCATGGAGCCTGCAGGGTAAGCAGCAATTGGCAGATCTACCTCCTGCACTGCCAGGCTGCACAGAGACAAGCCACAGCAAAAGCCAGACTTGCCTCAGGCTATCAGATGAGATAATCTGACTTAGTGACTTGGACTCTGCTACATGTGACCAAGTGCCCTGCTAGAAATACTAGTTACCACAGATACATCTTCTTGGCAATGATTAACACTTACACAAGTGTGGTTAATGTCCCTCTATTTGTATGACCTTTGGCTCTCAGCACTGAACAAATGAAACAAAGAAGGGGCTGTTGGTAGCACCAGCTTTAAACCAGCATTTTAAGGAAAGTTCTAGTCTCCTCTTGGCTATGTGCTATTTCAACAGGAGCTACTGCTTGATTTCTTTATCCCCATTACAGGAGACAAACACTCCTCTGGGCACTAGCTGAAACTTCTGTGTACTCCTCGTAGCACAGTACACGAACCCATGGAGGCTGCTGTACCACTCCTGCCTCCAGACAGAAGGAAGCAGCGTTGAGCTCCTGTTCCCTGCAGTGGTTCAAAATCCCAGCCTGACATGACCTCACAGGCTGCAAGTTTGGAGATGTACAAAAACCCAGCTCTAGGAAGCTTTCTGGCAAAATAGAGGGCAGTAAGATTTGTTGTAGCTACAAGAGAGCATGCAAGTACAGCCTAGAACATCAGGAAAAAAAACCACAAGCCCTAAGAGCAGCTGAGATTTTACACCTCTGTTGTTTACCATTTTCCCCTGCATCTTTTCTCACTGATATTAAATAAATGCTCATTTCTGTTCTTATTCTCCTTTGACATTCCTGTCCAGGGTATGACTTTGGAACAGTTAAACACTACACATGTTTAAGAAGTGCTCAATTTCAGAGAATTCCACAGCTCTCACCATCTCTTTCTACCAGTGTGAAGGGCTCACTATCCCAGCCATCCTCTAGTGCTGCTGGCTGAACGTCCAGGTGGCCATATACACACACGGTCTTCTTGTGTGGATCTGAGCCAAGCGTTCCCAGAACAATTGGAGGCAGAGGGATCTCTGATCCATCAGGCAGCTAGAAGTAGAAGGCAGGGGTTTTTAATGCAAATGTGGAATGCCAGTGGCACATTTTTATCAAATGAATACTTGAATGTTATGCCTATAAGCTCATAACCTCTGCAGACAGCTACACAAAACTAAGCTGACTGCCAGAAGCAGGATGTGCCAGTGAAGGTATTACAGAACCATGTCAGAAAAAGTTTCTCGACCACTCCCCTAACAGCCAGTGTTTCCAAGCCTCTCAGCACTCCTTTTAACCACCCCTACACCAGATTTTAGCAGAGCAAGCTGTCTGCATGCCAAACTGCCCTATCTAACACTTACCTAAGCATAAGTGCTGAAATGCTTTTAATAGTGTATTCTGCACTGCTTGGCACTGCACTTTCATCCTGTCTACATTACAACTCTCAAAGACTTCCTGACAGCAGTATCACTGAGGACAACAAGTACCTAAACTCAAAGTCTGTGTAGCAGCTGTATTTCTCTGCCTACTGTTAAGCAATTGGCCGGGTAATGCTGATGAACTTTGTTCAAGAGTTCAAAAGCTGGATTTTGCTGAGTTCTTTCGAGTACCCCATAAGCAATTATCCCCTGATAGTCTCAGTCAGCATATATTCCATTTTGGTGAACACATGCCTAAACACTGTTCAGCAGTTTAAATCAGAATCAGCTTTGACTTTTGGGCTCCAAGTTCAGATTTTTATCAGTGGGTTACATGATCTTTGGCCAGCTGCAGTTTTAAGTCATTAAAGCAATATTGCAAGAATTTACAGTTACAATAACCAGTACTCAGTACAAACTGCTGCACAGCAGTAAACCAAGTCAGTTGTTTTACTTTGCTCTTCATTGATGTGGCAGCAACAGTTCCTCCCCAGCAAAAAGTTACACTGATGAAAAGAACAAGATTGACTCAGTGACATGAAACACTCGTGACAGGATTTTAGGCTGTGGTTAATAGAGCTAGAATTATCCTACAGATTCTCAAGAGCCTTCTCCCCTCAAGAGCAGACATGAAATGAACTGCTGTCCTGCTAGAAACAAGTGTATTCCAGTTGCCAAATGCAAGAACTGCTCAGAGGACCCTGATATACTTGGATTTCCTCCAGCAATCATTCGCACCAGTTATAATAACCATCTAAAACTTGCAAATGCTCCCGATGCCTTTTGAATATCACTGTCCAAATGCTAGTCTAACCGCTTTGGTGTGGGTCTTATTCTGTGAAATACAATGACTGGGCACTTCAAAGGATAGCCATATCGAGTGGATGGCTTCCGCAGATGAAGCTCTCTCTCAATCACATTTCTCAGGTGAAGAGAAGCAATCCAGACAGCCAAAAATAAGGAAAGATTCACCTATAAAGTATCCATCTCTACCTGGTAAGGAAGGAGTGCAATCTTTTGCTAAATGTAGTAGCCTTCTGGAAGAGCTGCCTAGAAGTCTTTTAGACCTGAAACTTCAGTCAGCACCTTCACAGCCTATGGGCCTAAGGGCCAACACCAGCCTGCTGTTAAGAATGTCTACCACTTTGCAGGTACTGCTCCTGCTTGGCCAGAAAGGTATTAAATACATTTAATACATAATCCAACACAATGACATAACTGATATGGATCCGAAGACTTACTATAAACCACGAAGGTCTTAACAGGAGGCTCAGACTGTATGGCTGCAAGGATTATCCCACACCAGGAGGCTATTGCCTTTCTAGGTCCCACAGGACCCTCGTGTGGTGATACTGACCAGAAGAGCATCATACCTCAAGGAATTAGTGACCCACTCAAGAGTCAGCCTGAGTACACCCAAGCTTATGCAGCTTGGCCTTCAGGCCTGCATCGTGCCGTGTACATCCCTCGGCTGCAGGATAAATTTAGCCAGCTGATTGCAGCTTGCAAGGCAGTTCCTATTTGTCACTGGCAATTACACCACCTGCATGTCCTTGTCTTTATCTAAAAGCACAGCAAGAAGTTCTCACGTGAACACCCTTTTGTTTGACACTGAAATCAATGAACAGTTGTTTTTTTTAAACTATTATAGAATTTTCAAAACAAACCACATGTGGCAACATTTCCATGAAGAGAATCTGCACAGCTTATTGGATGCCTGTACAGTTTAGGTTCCCAACATCTGAAGGGACAGACAATACCATTCTCTTTCATTCTAAAAGAACATTTTAAAAAATCCTTTACAGAGTCTGAGTGCCTTTCCTACTGGGATCATAAGAAACCAGCACACCTGGTGCAAACCCACCTGGTCTTCTGAACAAAATTTCTGCTAGGCTGATATGGCGATGCTCACATACCTTTTGTTTGCCAATATCCATAAGTTGGGTTGTACCTCCCAGTCGCTCGATATCCTTTGCGGCAACCTCCATCATGCGTTTGATTTCACCCCTCTTCTCTGGCCATGCTGACACACTCTGGATTGCCACCCACTCAGCCAGCCGCTGTTGAAAAATGGAAGAGGTACGGGTTTTACTACACATCATTTATGGCATAAGATGCACTATAAACACCAAAAATCAACTAAAATTTTAGCAAAGCTTAAACTTGAGGCAAAACAGCTCTGTCCTCTCCTCAAAGGAGTACTCTAACACTCAAAAGCTCACTCAAGTCTCACTTTGCTACATCTGCCCTCCTGCCCCACCAGTATAGTGCAGTCTGCAGATACAGAAGGTAGACTTAAGAGTATGGCAGCGTATTTTGCTTTTCCAGTTGTGGCTCTTTAAGCATCTCAAACCAGCTAATGTCTACGAGGCTTCTCAGGCCACCTGAGCTCTTTCCCATGTGAGATCAGTGAGAGGAAGGGAATTGTCTGGTAGTTGAACACTTGGCATATTTGTCTGGTAGGTGATAGTGTTGTACAGCTGATAACTTCACAGGTTTGGGTGAAGGGGATTCCAAACAAGGTACAATTAACCTGTAGGTTAAATGCCAAAGTGCAGAAGTTAACCTTTTACCACAGGAGAACACTGAAAGAAAGCTTACCTTAACGTAGAGGTCTTGGTGATCATCAATGTATTTAAAGAGGGTGTCAAGAGCAGACATCTTCTGAGCAGAATGCTGTTGCTGCAAATTCTGTGACAGAAAAAAAATTTAGCCTTCAGAAGTTTAAGAAGCAGTCAGCAATGAAGCAGCTGCAGAAGACTTTCACCTTTTAACTGCTACCACCACACACCAAGCCATGTGAATATAAAACTTGAGGCCACTCTCTCCTTGGAAATCTGAGTGAAGCAACTAAAAAGCAAATCCAACCTCAACAGCACTGCTTCTGCCCCTCCCCAGACTAACCCTGGAAGCTGCAACTGAGCAAGCTGACCTGTAAAGATATTTCATGACTTCACTGCACAAGTACAGGCAAAATGTTACTCAAGTGAAACACTCTGAAGCTGCATGTTATGGTACGAGTTGAACTAGTGGTGTGCCATAGCTTGAATACTAGTAGCTAAGTCCAAGTACAACATATGTTTACTTGACCTCCTGTGCAGAGCACTAAAAGCAGGCAGTTTAAGGATTGTTTTACTTACCCTTGAAGTCCTAAGGTGCCACTCAGCCTTCCAAAGGAGGTCAGAGTAAAGGCACAGGAACAGAAACCACCCCCAGCAAGCTACCAGCAACTGGTCAGTGCCTAGCTCAGCACTACCACTTCCTTGTTTTGTTTTTTTTAGTTTCAGCTGAAGCTCACGTGAGAAAATTTAAGACTTACTCTATCCTCTTTATCAGTCCTAAAGGTTTGGTGCTGCAAAAGACATACTGTCCACTCAACCAACAAAGCCAGCAAGCTTAAGCTTAGTTCAAGTTAAAACTAAAGCTACAGCACCTCCTCCAAGTCAAGAAAAAGTGAGTTTTACAAGCAAGCCCCTGGACAACAAGCAGAACTCCAGCACTTGTGCACTATGCTGAACAAGCGTGCTCAGCAGGACCAGCTGCTGCAGGTCAGGAGTTTGTTCAGTCAGCTTATTGCCACAGCCTTTAAGCCTTTCCACTTCCACACAGAAGTCACAAGGCAAGTATGATGCTGTTAAAACATTTCACTGTTTGTCTTAGGATTTCTGGAACAGCTGACTACTCACACATGGCTAAAATGAACACTACCAAACTGTCCCACACAGCCTACTACAGTGTAAGCACATTCTACTGTCCCAAATCTGTGAGATTTATAGAATGCATTCACTGTCAAACAGGACTGTATTTTTACACAGATCAACGATGTCCTTTTACTCACTGGAGATGGCTTCTATTTTGCCTTGCCACATGCAATTTACAGCATAAATACTAAGTTTCAAGTACCGATTAAAATCAAATCCCTTCCTTTCCAAGGAACACTAAACCAAAAAAAACTAAACTGCTGGATCACTCAATCAGTCTCTTTAATAGCCATGAATGGGTTCAGGCCTAAGAAAAACAACGCCTTTAACAGGACTATATAGACACTGTGAGGTTAAAGCAATACTTCTTCCTGAAGCCCAGTCTCCCTAAAGAAGCCATCATCCTCACGTGCAGTTGAAGCTCAGGCAAGATTCAGAGAAAGCAGCACACAGGCACCATCGCAATATCTGACTAACTCTGCTGACCAGTTTCTATAGCAGCACCAGGACTCTAGCTTCACAGCAGACATCAAACACAAGCTATTATACAGGCTGTCCAACACAAACAAGAACTGAGCCACTTATTGACTCGGGGACTACTTTAAGCATCACCTTAAATGTAATTAAGTGTTCCTAAAAATTTAAAGGGGCACTGAATCATCCAAGTCAGTAGAGCTGTGGCAGAGGCCTGCCCCAGAAAGCTTCAAACCTGGCAAGGCAGACACAGTTCACTGCACAGCACAAGGCTGGGACACAAACTGCCCCGCCACCCTTTTAAAAATTAGGGTTAGCATCTTCTGCAAGTGCGTTGGACTAGAGAGCACATTTCTTGCCCGCATGCAGGACGCTCTGCACTTCTACTTCACCAAAGCACCACAACCTTTCCCTCACGAAGCACGGCAACGCAGCGGCACCCCAGGCCCTCGCTGCACAGGGACAGCTTCTCCCCCCTTACCCGCAGGCAGGGCCAGCGCCGCAGCCGAGCGCCCCTGGCTGGCCTGCGGCCCTTACCACTCCCCCGCGGCCCACCGGCAGCTGCACCACAGGCCCTGCTCCTCCGCAAGGGCGGGCCGCGAGGCCGCAGTGCAAGACGTGGGGACGCGGCCGGCCAGGCCCCGGGCCGCGCCCCCCGACCCACCCCCCCGCGGCCGCCACTCACCGCCTCTGCGCACCCCGGCTGCTTGTGGGAGCTGCGGCCGCTGCGGCGCCTTAAATAGCCCCGCGAGGCCCCGCTCCCCGCGCGGACGGGCGGTGGCCAATGGACGGGCGAGGAGCGGGAGGGTGCGGGGATTGCCGGTGGAGGGGCGGGGCTTGCCGCAGCAGGTGGGCGGGGCTTGCCGCAGCGGGTGGGCGGGGCTTTCGGTAAGAGGGGCGGGGCCTCGGCATCGTGTAAAGAGCCGGTTGGGGCTGCGGGGTGAGCGGGCAGATAGCCAGTGCTGGGACTGGAGGGGAGGGCGTCAGGTTGCGCTAGGGGAAGTTCAGGTTGGCAACGAGGAGACATTTCTTCCCAGAAGGAGCAGTCAGGCACTGGGACGGGTTGCCCAGGGAGGTGGTGGAGTCACCGTCCCCAGGGGTGTTGAAGGAAAGGCTGGACGTGGTGCTTGGGGACACGGCTTAGTGGGTGACACTGGTGGTAGGGGGGTGGTTGGACAGCTGGAGGTCTTTCCCAACCTTAATGACTCTATGATTCTGCGCTAAAAAAATATTAGCGAAATATGAGAATAATACCTGAAGAAATTCAGGTGGTCTTGGCCAGAGCCTGTCTAGATGATTGAATTATTCAATTTAATTGAATTATTGAATTATTCCTGACATTATTAATGTCAGGAGTGTCCTTAGGATCTTCTTAAATTTGTGATTGAGATGGATGAGATAGATTTGGATATGGTTTAGGTAGATTAGATAAGGAAAGCTTAATGTAGACATGTAAAATGCAGAGGTGAAATAAAAGCACTTAGTGAAGAGTTTTCTTAGCTCCTAGCAAAAGGAAAGAGGAATAAGGTCATTTGAGGAGCAGGGAGAGAAAAGCTCGGGTAAGATAAGGCTTGCTATTAGTCCGCACCTAGCCTGAATGAAGCAAGGCATTGAAAGATGGGAGCTGCTGAAGCTGCTTCTGTTCATGAGTAATTGAATAGCTCTGAAACATATAGCTGCTAACCATGTATGGACATAATCATTTGGTAACTAATGTTATTTTATAGACATTCTTAAAAGTGCTGTAGAAAGGGTAGTTGGCCTAAGGCTGCAGTAAAATATTTGTTACCTGAGTTACTGAAGGAGGCTCACCACTCCATCAAACCTGCTGGGTAGTATGATTCTCAGTGCCACAGATATCAAGAATGAGCTGATAAAATTCCCTGAAGGCATAAAGCCAGGACTTAGAGTCGATACAGAGAAGGGAAATGGAGCAACTTGATGACCCTGAGGACTGCAGAAATAAAAATAGGTTGAAATCCACTAACTGGGGGCTCATGAGTTAGAAGTGACTGAGGAGAGGGAGGCAGGTATTGGCTCCTTGCACAAGGCTGCGGTGAGTGCTGGCTTGTGTGGCGTACATGCCAGGCACAGCCCCGGTCACCCATGGAGGCGACCGAAACCAGAACATCAGGCCTCCGCTGGTGCCACCTGTCTGATCAGGGAAGTGGGGAGTCTCTGAATATATCATCTCAGATAGCCTGCAGAAAAGTCTGAGGAACAGCACATGGTTGCAAGTACTCTTTGCATTGGGTAGGCACACAAGAAAATAGTTACAGCCCCTGGCTGTAAGGGCTCTGAGCATCCCCTCCTGGCCCATGGGAGCTGCTTTCAGGGAGGTCCTCAGGTTTGGCCCCTGCCTGAGCTGCTGACTTGCCCCATCACAACCCTGCCTGGGCCTGGCCATGGGGCATGTTGACATGGGGGCTTGTGGGCCCACCTCCCAGCATGTCCCCAGTGACCCTGGCTACCCTGCTTCTGGTGGGGCGGTGGGGTGGAAGGGGGCATGGCTGACAGGCCTTGCCCTGAGGGACCCCATGGGAAGACCCCACCGCTTCTGGTGCCCTGGCCTGCAGGGAGCCCCCAGCACCTCCACAGCCCTTTCTGGCCTGTGCTGGTGGAAGAGCACATGGCCAAAACTACTGCACATGGACAAACTTGGCTTAGGAATGGGAGTAAAGTTTCTATCCATGCGTGTGTTGGGGAAAACCTTGCACAGGAACAATGGAAAAGAAAAAGAAACACAATAAAAAGAACTGCTTCTAAAATGTGGTTTGTTGCATTTCTGAAGGGGATTACATGACATGACACGGGATGATTTTTGGTGGCCTCTTTCCATTCTGGTGTTCCTATGTGGAACTTAGCTTTTGGTACTTTTTCTCCACATCCAAAACAAATCCCACAATCCAGGAATACAAATAAAGAAAACAAGTCACAATAAAACGTCAAGGAAACATACAAAGAAAAATACTGTGTGTTGTACTAAAGAGGTTTTTTTGTATGCCTATGTTGACCTAAAACTCATGAGGGATTATGTGAAGATCAAACAAGAACATGAAGTAGTGCCTTACCCAAGTTAAAACAGCAAAAACATTTTTGAAAGACAATGGGCAATTATGACCTTTGAGGGCCTTGTAAATTATCTGTAGGGAAATGCAGATTTGTTTTACAAGACTGGTAATTTGGATACAAAATATATCTATGTGCATATATAAAAATTATTTGGGAATACAGGAGAAAGGAAGGTTAGGAAAGGAGACATCTATGAGGAAAATTTTAGGAACAGTGAGTGACAAAGCAAGGTACTTTATAAAGAAAATGCAAAGATGCTCTGCTCCAGCAGAAGCCATCTAAACATCTAAGCTGCTCTATTTCTTCTTCCTCATATGCTCTGTATGAAATAGTTTTGTTCTACCAAACAAACCATTCACTGATACTTGTGCTATTGCTGTTGAATCACAGGGGCACAGTATGTATGAGACAGCTGAAGCAGTAGTAGTTGCATAGGTGAGGGGTCAAAACCGAAGCCCTGGCCTGAGTACAGAACAGACGTGTGAATTGGCTCTGTGGGATGGCTGCAGACTGGGAGCTGCTGGCTGTGGGAGGTCAACAGAGATAACATCACCTTAACAGCTGTGATGATCCTTGCTGAAAAAATCCACGTGAGACCATGAATTGGACCAGAGAGCTCCTGTGGATGCCACACTAAGCATTTGAATTCTCACTCTCATTTCTTTTTGAATTAATTTTTTTCCTAAGTAAGATAAATACACAACAGTTACTTTAATGTGCTTTTGAGGGTAGAAAAAGAAAAACATAGAAGGCTGTAAATTACCTGTCTTCAGTCTCTATTTATCTTGTTATTTCTTTCTCTGTCTTCCTCTTTTCATCTTTATCCTGATATGGTTCTGCTTATGTGGGTTGCATGCCCAGCTTAAACGTCAGACACTCACCTTACATTAGGTGGATTGCTAGACTGAAAGGAAAGATTATGTTTCTGTATATTGCACAGATTAAGAGAACAATGCAGTTTTGTTGGATTTACTTGCTTTCTCACACACAATAGTTTTTAGACTGACAGTAAATCCAAAGCACTAGGCAGGTTGCAACTGATATTTAAGGAATTCCCCACTGATGGCTTTAATCCCTTCTAAACTTCAGTGTGTCCTATTTATATCACACCCACATACATGCCTCTGTATGGACATTTTGACTCCATTAACATCACTTGCCTTGAATACACTAATCTGAATAATGACTTGAAAGCTTCAAGATAACACTTTTTGCATGGTCTTCTATCCTTTCATGTTTTTAAACACATGAGAATTTGGAGTGTGTTAAATCTGCAGATTGTAGGTGTGGGTGTGTGCTAGTCAAGGTGTCATGTCCAGGGGATTCGTGGAGATATTGTCTCTGTTTTCCCAGGTGCTTCACAAAGTAGGGGGGTGTTTCACACAACCAAACTTCATCACAGTCCTCATGAATTCAACTTAAGAGCCCAGAGCACATTTCTGAGGTAAAAGAGAAGTTAATCCTCTTCTTTTAGGACCTCATTGTCATTGGGAATACCTCATTGTCACTGCCTTAAAAAACATACTTCTCTCTGGAGTCTGAAAAATATCACCAGGCTGTTACTGAAAGTACATAACTAGCATGATGGATCTGTAAAACTGATGTACGTCAACACCTTATACCAACCCTTGTAGGATTTTGTGTCCTCTCTGCAGATGTGCATATTAACACACAGACTTTGCGGGATGCACTCCACAGTCTTCTGAGACACAGAAGTTTTTCTTCATAAATCTTTTCTGCCCTCCCCCACGATACAAGAGAAGTAAGACAAACTGGAACAAACTGGATATGGACGAACAGGACTGACTGTTGGCAGAGGACCACCAAGATGGTTAGGTGTCAGAATGGAAGGGGCTGAGCACTGGGACAGGTTGTCCGGGAGGCTGGGGAGCTTCCAGCCTTGGAGTTACTTGTCAGGGAGCACTGAGCACAGGCTGCAGCAAGGGTGACCCAATGCAGGCCGTGCCCCCGCTGTGGGGCACAGCCCCACCGCATCTGAATGCTGCGGATCCAGGGGCTGGTGGCAGTGTCCAGTGACAGCCTCAGACATGGCAAGCAGTGAGCAGAGCCAGGCCCAGGGTCCAGCCAACATCTCACATCAGGACCAAAAGGGAGTGGGACCAGAGACAGGTCTGGAGTCAAAGGTGCAACAAGGGTCCACAGCCCATCCAGGGGACAGGACTGGAAACAAGTAACAGTATACCTATGCGGCTGTCAAGTCCTTGAGGTTCTGCCAGCTCTGTCCGTGCCTGCCCACCCTCACGGGGCTCCCTTCACTCTGCCCACAGCCCACAGAGCCTTGCTAGAGTTTGTGGGAAGCCCCAGGTGTTGCGTTAAAGGGTAAAGAAGTTTGGCAGGACCTAATCTCCCTTGAGTTCCGGCTTGTCCTCAGATACCAGAGGGGCTGGGGGTGACTGGGCTTGGATTTTGGGTGATGCCCTATTCAGCACTAAAGGCCAGTCACATTGAATATATTGAATTACCACAATCAAAGATGCACAAATGGTGCAATACACCTTCAGTCTAGTGGATTAATGACTGGCGTAGTGTATTGAAGCAACAGGAGTACGGGTTCTTTTGGATTGCCAGTGATAAACACACAGTCTGCAAAGCACTCACAAATAACAAGAATATGACTAACAGCCAACTCCATATAAGTTAACTTACGAAACTTATGAAGACTGATAGGCTTCCTGTGGAAGCACTCAGCATAACCAAGGGTTTGAATCGCACCCAATAGGTGTCCTTATGGGGGAGTAAGAGAGGCTCATCCTGTTGATGGATCCGAGAGGTCGGTGATGTCCTCCTGAATTGTCTGTGGTGGTATCTTCCCCAACATTTTTCTTCTCTTGGGACATTGTTATACTATTTTCTTACTTTTAGGTGGAGCTTGAGTGACTCTAGTCTTACATATCTTCATTATGATCAGTATAAAATTTTCTTGGTTTTGCTTTAAATGTATAGGCTTAGAGAAACTCAGAGCACATGCTCAGTGAGGGGTGGTGGCACTTTGGAGGTGGGTAGCCTTTAGGATGGAGGTGTGTTTTGGCATTATAACGAGATTATAATGAGCAAAATTCACCCAGAGAACATAATTTTGTTATCTGTTTAGCTCAGGGCTGGGGTCTATCAGTTCCGTAGTACCATCAGGTTCCCCATCCCTGCAGTGATATCACAGAGCTTGGCCATGGTGTCTTCACTCCACCCTCCATGCTATTTCTTGTAGAGGCAGCACACCAACACTGGTGTTGCCAATATCTAAGGCTGCAGGGTTTTTTGCCAGGGGGGCTATCATGCAACAGATTCCTTGCATATCTGCCACATCTAACACTGGAAGTTTCCTCAACTCTGAACCTTTTCTTAAGATGTGGACATACCTTTAGTGTCCATGAGTCACCTCCAGCAGTTATTCCACACAACACCCAAAGGCATACCCTGTCCCACATGGTGCCCTGACACCGGGGTCACCAAGAGACAACCTATCTACCACAGAAGTCTAAGGTCCATCAAGGAGGCAGTGCCAGAGTTTGGGGCAGGCTTCTGGACTATCTGATTTCCAAAATCCCTTGCAACCTAAATTAATTTGGAGTCCAGGAACCTACAACCTGACAAGGCTTAAGTCAAAGAGTCATAGAAGGCAGAAACTTGTTGCATGATAGAGGCCTGTATAAAGCTGGGTTGTCTTGCTCTGCTAGCTATTTGTCAGTAAACAGATAACTGTAATTTCTGGGGGACTTAACTTCTCTCTCTGCCTTCTGATGACAACATTTATTTTTGTCCAGCTATGAAACCTCTGGGACTAGAGCAGGCTACTGCTTGTGTTGGACCCAACAGAAGGAGATAAATGGGCCAAATACAATGATGGAATTACACACATTCCTGCCAGGTTTGCCTGTGTTAACTAAATGTGAACAGAGCAGTTTACATCTGGAAATTGCCTTGCTGTTGACATTCTAGCAATGTAAGCCTCACCTATTACCTCTGGCTTTTCAAAAGCAAGTGGTAGGAAGAATGTGGCCTCAGAGGCCAAACTCATTTAGAGAAATAGCACTAAACTAAAACAAATTAAAATATCATTTACTGTCAATATCTTCCAGTCAGCAATCCAGCACTCCAGCTCCAGAAGTAACCTTGCTGTGGTCTCCGAAGAGGCAGGGCTGTTTGTGTGATGAATGTAATTGCAGAGTGCTGAATATTTAGGCATGTTCATAGCCTTTCTAATCTATATATGCATGAGTGCCTTGTAGTAATTAATGAGTTGGATCCTCACAACCTTTCTCCAACCAAAAAATGCTCCTTTTATGTGGCTCCGCAGCCCAAGTAATAACAAATACTAAAGGACCCTTCCACCTCTCTCTGCACCTTTTCTTCCTTTGCCCCACCATTTATTGTACACTTCTCTTTACATCTCCAGTGTCCTCTCACTAGAATGAGCTTGTCTGGTGGAGGGCTGATGCTGCCAGGGCACATATCTCCCTGTGACTCCATGCAGTCCAACCCAATACAAAGCTGTCCACACTAACCCCCTGTGAACTGCACAGCGTGCAGTGGTTCTGTGGCTGGCAGACGAACCTGCATGATCATAGCACCACGTTGGGGTAGCTCTGTGCTGCTGTGCTAAGTTGACTTCCTGGCCTGGTTGGCACAAGCCTGAGGAGTTCCACTCAGTGCCCTGCAATGGTGTGTTGTAAGTTGCCTGGGATTCTCAAGGGTCTTCTCCTTCCTCACTGATCCCTGTAAACTTCTTCCTGTCCTCGGCTTCCTTTCTCAGTGGTTGATGCATCAAATGTCTCTGCAACTCTTGTAGCACCTGTATGAACGAGGTTGTAACTTCCCTGTTAAAAAACACACTCAAAAGCTTGTTGCTACTTCAGATCCTCTAGTGTCCTCACAAAGTACCAAAATTTGATTACTCTAAGCCTTCGGTAGTTGCTCTCTGCTAAACTAAGCTTATTAAGGACAACACAGATCTTGAGTCTCTCATCTTAGGCACAGTTTTTACCAGCAAACCATGAAAGCGCAAAGTAGAACAAGAGTCTTGCTATGCACTGCTGGATAATTCCTCACTCCTCCTTTTCCTGCCTTTATGCAAGGTGGCTTTTTTTCCTCCCTACAAGTGCTATTTTGCTGAGTCTATACACAATATTGCAATCTGTATTTTCTGTATCCTCTTGTCAGGTTGCAGCAGTGATGTGTTGGAAATGTAGGTAGCTGTTAGGAACCAAAATAAACCCATAGACTGGCTAACCTGCCTACAGGCAGGAGAGGCTGTCTCAAATTAGGAGGGTGGCAGAGAGCCAGACAGAAAGAAACTCTCCTAAATTTAATGAGCGGATTGGCCAAAAATGAATGTGCTTTTGGCAGCATGCTCCACGTTGCACTGCCCTAATGTAGGCAGTCTCTCTATTTTGGGGATCTTAAACTCAGGGAGGGCAGGTACTGTTCCCTCTCCTGATTTTGAAGCGCAGATGAAAGAATGTCAGGAGAGGCTGTTAGTAGATTGCTCTTCCCTAACACCTTGGAGGACTCACAAACTGCAGAGCCAACATATCTTGGAAAGTCATTGAGTGGGCATGCCAAATGATTCCTTGTTTTGCTGAAGTGTTAGGCCAGCTGTGCCAGTTCTCTAAAAGGAGTAAAATACGCACAAATGTCCCTTCTTTCAATGCCTGTTTCTCTGCCCAAGAGTCACTAAAGCACTCAGTGCTTCTGCCTGCTTGTCTTGATCCCCAGCATTAATATAAGAAGCCAATGGCTCATATGGGAATGGTGGGATGTGCGTCATGTAACAAACAAGTGTAATACGCAGGCAAGCAAAGGGTCAACATCCTGGCTCAATGTGGTCTGACTGTAAATGAGAACCACAGCCCTTGGAGACAGCCTCAGTCCAGAACTTTTCTTTGGAATGACCATAGAGCCCAAATGCCAAAACCTTTACCCTTTTGTAACTTAATCTCAACTACCCTTTATTTTATCCTAACTTTTCATCCCAACAGCTTGCCCAGTTTATCCACGCTGAAAGTGCATAGGATATGCTGTGTGCATGTGTAGATGCCACTTTCAATTTCTGGTTGAATATATTTTGGAGTGTTGGGAGACTTTATTTCTGTCTTTTATAACTTGTTGATTTGCCAAAGTGAAATAGAAATATTAAAGAACTTGGCCAGTGCTGCATGTTCTCCTAGAGGAAATGAAGCTTAAGTGCTTCCCCAGATGGAATTTTCCTCTCGTGTTGCAGCTCTGCAGGAGTGTTCTGCAGTGTCTGATGTGGTTTCACCGTGGTTCCTTTCTCTGCACTTGCCCCTCACTACAAGGACATTGAGGTGCTGGAGCGTGTCCAAAGAAGGGCAACAAAGTTGGTGAGGGGTCTGGAGAACAGGTCTTATGAGGAGCGGCTGAGGGAGCTGGGGTTGTTTGGCTTGGAGAAAGGGAGGCTGAGGGGAGACCTTATCGCACTCTACAGTTACATTAAAGGAGGCTGTAGTGAGGTAGGGGTCAGTCTATTCTCCCGAGCACCAGCTGATAAGACAAGAGGAAACAGCCTTAAGTTGTGCCATGGGAGGTTTAGGGTGGAAGTTAGGAAAAAAATGTTCACTGGAAGTGTTGTGAAGTATTGGAACAGGCTGCCCAGGGAAGTAGGCTGTCCTGGAGTTCTTCAAAATAAAATAAAATAAAATAAAGTGTAGATGTACAGCTTAGTGGCATAGTTTAATGCTGGACTTGGCTGTGCTAGGCTAAACGTTGGGCTAGATGATCTTAGAGGTCTTTTCCAACCCAAATGATTCTGTGATTCCTTTCCCCACCCTTTGGTGGATCTCCCCACTTCCTGGACATCCAGAATAATGCAATCCCTGTTTTGAGAGTCTTGCTATGAAGATTTTTTTGAGAAGAATATATGTGTGTTTCTCTGCATAGAAAGGGCTAAAAGCACAATTTAGGTATATACAGGAGTCAGGAGGATATGAAAGTGAGGAATATCAAATATTTTCTAGTAAAGTGTAAACCTTAGTGTAAATTGAAAATAAGTCCACTGATACTTGGTAAGAATTAGGCCTCTCTTTGCCAGAAGAAGCTTCTTGCTAAGGATTGTGGAAGAAGGTATTCCTTCTACAACACATAAAGTCCTCTGAGGAAAAACATGATTGACAGATGCTGTTGATGGTAGATAACTAAAGGCTAAGAAGGACAGAAAGGGTCAATCATTGAAGAAAAAGGAGAAATGTAAAAATAAAGTAAAAGGGGGGAGAAAAATGGGATCATACAGAAGAAAAATGATGGAAAATGGAAGATGGGAAAAGGATGACAACATGGCACTTGGAAAAAAAATAATAATAATAATAATACCAGTTGCCAGTTAAATTATTAGAAGTATTAGAAGTTCTGGATCAAAAGCTTCATTACACAAAGACATTTTTCAAGCTTATACAAAGTTTTGCTTTTAATAAAAAAGACATTTTGATTATCAATTAAAGAAGTGCAGATAAAAACAACTTGTGTGCCTCTCTTAAAGCTGAAAGTTACTCATAATGCCAAAGCCAACTGAAAACTATGGGATGACTCCTGCTAACTGCAGTGGCCATTGGCTCCAGCCCATAACAACTGGTATTTGTTCAAAAGATACATTATTGCCCTATAAAGTATTTCTCAGACAATTTAGTTTCTCACCAAAAGACAGCTCACCAAAAGCAATGCGGCCTGGTAGGAAGAGATGGCTCAGTACCAGATTTTAAAATAGCACAGGAAGATAACATTACATCTCCTGAAAAACCCATCTACAGAGTGAGCCATACACACCAGCTCAGTTTTGCTGAGAAGCAAATTCTCCTCTCTGCCTGTTCTCAAGAAATGAATTGCAAGTTGTGTATGAAGATGGTTTCTGTGGAAGAAGCTGTGGCAATCCACTTCTGAGCCTTCTCAGCCGTAAGAACTTTTCAGTGCCTTGGCAGTCCTTGTTTATTATTTTGGCTATTGATGGCTATGCAGACATTAGCCCCTCATAAATAGACCTGGCCACCAGAACTACTACGCAGGTTCTTGGAAGATGTCTCTATGTAATAGGAGGAACATCATATGGCAGTGGTATTGCTGTGGCACAGACAGCTAGACAGGGTTGCTCACACCTATTTCCTCTCCAGGAGCAGCATGGGGGATTTCCTTGCACTAATGGACATTTAACCTTGGTATAGTTGTGAGCTATTTGTTGTAGGCAGTGCAGCAACTGACTTGTCTACTCTTCCCTAAACAAATGTCATCCAACATTGGATGCATGTAAATTTACAATGTATTACCTAAAGAAAAGCTAATTACTTGCAAGGACAGAGAGAAAATTGAATTTCACTAATGGATTGTTTTGCAGCTTGCGCCATGCCCAGCCATTCATCATTCACAAAGAAACTGCAAAGAACAGTTTCAAGAAAACAAGTGAGAGTAATTAAGTTTTACAGAACTGGCACTGCAAGTTATCCATGATACTGCTGAATCTTTTTTTTTTCTTTTCTTTTTTTTTTTTTTCCTTCTCTTTAATATTTGGATTTGTAAAAGAGAAATCAAGAAATGGACATACCCACTTGTAAATGAACTATGATCTATCATAGGTGATGGCTACAGCTCATTTAATTGTAAAACATAGAGTACTATAGTAATACACACTCCATGAGCCAAAAGAACAAAGCAAAACAATCAGAAAAATGCTACAAATTTAGATTTCCTTCTGTGAATGGAGAAAAGTGACACAGGTTGACTCTGGAAGTTCTATTTATAGTTTACAAACCCTTACGTATCAATATCAAAAGTGCAATATCTAAAGTGTCCACTTGGTGGTCGCTTGTGCCTTCAATAAAGATGCTTTTTTCCATGTCCAGGAGTCAGTCGTACGCTTTCCATGGCTCTGAGCAGCAGGGAGCTACTCTTCAGAGCTCTGGACACACCTGGGCTGCATTTTCAACGCCACGGCAAAACAAGAAGCAAGTGGGGGGTCTTGGTGACCCTAGATCAGTATTGTCAGCGAAACAACTTTAAAATCAGCCTGGTGCAAATTCCTAAAATAAACTTGTTTCAGAGGCTCTTCAGACATGGAACTGGACTGATTTTAATCTATATGACAACACGGTAACTTTCGTGACAAAACCCATGCCTTAGAAACATCTTCTGGAATACGTAAGATACATGGGAATGTATAATGAGGTCATTGGACTAGAAAAGGTGAAAATGAACTCTCTTACTCTTTTGAGCTACTATATATCTAAAAGATTGCAGCCATGTGTCTGTTGTGTGAAATAAGCTGCCTTTATGAATGACTTCAGATCAGTAGTGTAAATTACAGCACAATGCAAAAGGCCACAGGGAATTCGTTTATTAGAAATTTTCTTTTTTCATTTTATATAACCTTACCGCAACTTCAAAGTATTTCTAGGATTGCTTCAGAATCTCATAACAGAAGGCCAGAAAGAGCCTTCAGTAGAAGAGGTTCAGTTCTGGTGAAATGAGATCACTGGGCCTGAACCTGGTGCAAAGATTAGAAACTGCGTATGGAAAGATGTGACGAGAACTGCAGCATTTTCCTTTCTTTGTTCTCTCTTTCACACACCCTGGCAGATTCCAATGGAAAGTATCCTTTTATGATAGAAAAATTGTTCTCAAGTCACTGACTCCAATTCTTTGTTTCCAGTTTCTGGCGAGGACAATTCCACTTTTAATTCCGCTTACAAAATGAGGGAGCTGCAACTTACTGTTAATTCAGCTATTTTCCCCCATCCTGACTGGTAGAATGAATGGACAAGGAATGTAGTAGAGAAGCAGAAGGCAATACCTTGTTGGGAATAATTTCTGATACATGAACAAAAAATCGAGAATATTTTTGCATCTTTGTTGTTCCACCTAGTCTGAAGAATTACAAGTAAACAACCATCTGCCACAGTCACTGCCAAGGTATCTTCCGGGCTTCTTCAGATGAAACTGTTCCCAAACGAGAGGGGAAAGTTGGCATGAGGTTAATAACAAGATTAACTGGAAGTGGATGTATGAGAAGAGCAAGGCAATTAAAATTTGCAGTGTGGAACCTAGTAAGTGGCAAGAAGGAATAAGAAAATAAAAGCGTTTGGCTTTCATGGGCAGCTATGCCTAAGCAATATCTGCAGAAACTAAAAAGAAAACAGGACAAAGCATATTAGAAATTCCTTTTAATATATATAACTGGGAAACATTTCTCTGTCTGAACACCCTCTCCTGTTTAAATTGGTGAATCAGTCTAGGCATTTCCCTTGCCCACAAAGCTGCACTCTGTATTTTATATCATGCCACTTTTCTGCTTCTGGTTTGCAATGTGACCCAATAAACTCACTGCACACTGATGCGGTAAAACTTCTGTGAGTAGTTTGCACCGTATTCTTTTTGATTAATGGCATAAGTGAGAAAATACTTTTAGATTCCTCTGGTGAACTCAGGACTCTGCAGGGGAATTTCACTGCCTAAAGGACATGTTCAAATGTACGTCAAACCCTGTGATGTTATTTCAGCTACTCACCTTTGCCACAGGAAATCAGAAAGAAATATTTATATGTTAAAATTTAATTTAAGGTATATTTGAACAGCGCTTGAAAGTTTCCGGAGCTTCCATTTGTGCCCTACAAAAGACTGTCAGAAATGTACCCTATTTCCATCGGCAACTTGTGCTAATGACAGAAGGTGATGAAATCGATCAAACTGAACAATAATTCCTAATGAAACAGTTTTACATTTCATTAATTTGAGTGCCAAGGTAGTTCTTAATGATAGATTCATTTTTTCCTTTTAAACCCTCATGATGAATTAGGTAGCTAGGAAAATAAGGACTAACAGCCTGATATAACTTGAGCCCATGCAACACAGCTTCTGCCTGAAGTCGATGAGAAAAGTGTGAGCTCAGCAAGATCCCACGGCGAGGGCTCCTCGTGTTCCTGGCTTGATGGAGATGCCACAGGTGGAACCAAGCCAGGATTATTTTTGCTGCCCTCTATGAAGCTAATTCAACTTCTACTAATTAATTTCCATGAAGATTAATTCGCAGTTAAAATGAGAAGAGGGATATAGCTTCTTTCAGGGACACAGGAACACAATGTCAAATTGCCACATTTCAATATATAAAGGAAACTAAGTTCCTCTAATGCAAAGGTGTTTTTTTCATAGTGAAAATTGCTACGTGACAGAGAGACTCTTAAATTTATGTTTTACAGTGGGTGGGCTGGAACAGACTCTGGTAGTCAGAAGATCCTTGAAGTTCACAGAAACCCCAAACTAGCTTTTAATTTTGCATCTGGCAACTGATCGCTATAAAAGGCTTCTGGTTCTTAAACACCCAGGCTTTTAATTTTTAATGAATCCCAGTTTCTGGATCAGCTCTTGTTCTGATCTAAAGATATGTATATACGGGTGTGTCTATGTATACACGCAGGTGTAAGTAGGTAGGTGTGTGTACACACACACACACACATTTACTACTGTTGTTCAGCTTTTCACTTCTGCCAAAGTCATTGAGATATTTGAAACTTCAGAGGCTGAAAAATGAGGTACAAACCCTTTCTACTGTCTGAAGGCTGTATCAAAATCTATTGGAAAGACAGGGTGTTGTTCTCTGCAAATGCCTCCTGTGGGATTTACCGTGAAATTAAAGCGGCAAACAGTCTAGCGTGAGTGCTGCGAAACTTGCATTTACTTCATCAGGTTTCTTTCACCTAACACTTTTTAGCTATTCTTCTTCCTTATTCCATTTCTCCTTAGAAATGCCATAATTTCATTGGTCTTGGTAATGTCGCACTGTGCCCTTGACGTGCAGACGTGATACAGCTGAGCCAGCGGCTGTGCCCCACGCCACCCCTCAGGGCCTGCCCCCAGCACTGCTCCCTGCCACAGCCTCATCAGCGTGCCCGGCTGCGTCCTGAGGCACCCCGACTTCCTAACCCGTCTGAAAATATCGCAGCAAAGATCAGGTTTACAGTTTCCTGCTCTGTTAATGAGTTCAGTATATACACTGGGCAGCGAAATACTTATCTTGCTAGGGGAAGGGAGTGGTCTACGCAGCCACAAACAGGGGGAAAACAGGGAGGGAATGGTAGAGGAGAGGAGGGGATGTGCTTGGCTCTGCCAGCAGCAATTAGAGCAGCTCAGCTATGCCACCTAACCAGACCTGAAGTCTCCAGATTTTGTTCCCAGCTCCAAGTCAGGAGGAGTTAAGATTTGATTTCAGAACAACACGAACGATACACATACGGAACTTTACAGATGTGAAGAGGTAATGCATAATGAAAAGATACCGCATGATGTCCTTTGGGGAATACTGACACACAGAGAAATTGAGAGGCACGTTTTAAAAAAATGTAAAAAATACATAGTTTTGGTAGTGCCTAAGCCATTAAACAGATAGCCTGGAACCAAGCTGGAGGGAGAACTCTGATGCTGAGTGACCCTGCTCTGTGTGAAACACGCTGTACCCCCGGTGCCGCAAAAGGCACCTTCCTCTAGGTAAAAGGACCGGGGAAGAAACAAGAAAATACAAGAAGGGTGGCCATGGGCAGCCTCTGCAGGTGAGATGGCAGGAGAGAGCAAACCACTAATGACAGAAGATGTGGCTAGTGGCAATGATTCTGCCTCTGCAACATTTTGGAGATGCAAGTGTTGTTGTTCTCCTTGTATTCTCCTCCCCACTGCCAGACCTAGAAAGCTAGAGTAATTTCAGCCATGTGTTTATCTTTCCATTTTCTTTTCTGCCATAGTCTGCCGTATACCTGGGAGCTGTATTTCCAGCACTGCTCTGCTGTGCAGGGAAGAACTGTAGTGAGCACGCAGAAGGTGTGGATAGCAGCAAGCCTGCTGCCCCTTTGCTGTTCTGAGAGGTAAAATTCAACACCACCAATTGTCATGTATTTCTTTTTAATTATGTATACAGGGAGATGTTTTTCATGATGCTGGACATGAGGGTACAGAACATATTTATTTCCCCGAGTCCAGCTCTCCGACAGTGAACCTTAATCTATTAACCCTTATCACTTTAATTTATTAACAAATGTGCCCCAGAGCAGCTTACAGGAGGCGCACATTAAAACAAGCCCACTGAATTCTTTTCTGGCTCTCTGTCGACGGGCCAGGCTCTGCTATTCTCACTCATTTGTGTAATTTACCCTCCGAGCGGTTTCACTAATTACGATTCATCTTCCTGAAACAGGACTGCAAGTAGCCTGAGGGTAACTATCTGCACGAGGGAAAAAAAAAGAAAAAAAGAAAAAAAAAATGAAAAAAAAAATCTGGTCCTTTTTTCGCCGTATCTGACAGCAAACCTGGAGCAGTGCATTGAGTGCTGGGCGTTACGCTGAGCAGAGCGGTGGGATGGTGATGGGCTCTCAAGGAGGGAGCGAAGGGAGGAAGAAGAAGTGAGCCCAGTGATGCAAAGAGGGGCAGGGAGTGCCTGCACCTGGGCTGAGGAAGCGACGCCAGGACCTCGTGCGCTGCGCAGGAGCAACCCCACAGGCACAAGCGGGAGAAAAGCGGCGAAGTTCCTGCAGAATAAACAACTTTTTTCCTTTTTTTAATTTTTTTTTTTCTCCTCATTTAACGGGAGCTTGGCACGGGAGAGAGCAGCCAAAAGAGGGCGGGACTCCGCTCCCCTCAGACCCACCGAGGCCGGCACCCCCAGGCGGGGATGCGGTGCGGGGCCGGGGCGGGCGGCCGGACGCCGCGATGAGGGGCGCCGGGGGCTGCTGGAAGCGGCTGCGGCTCAGGGGCCGGCGGAGGAGCTCGGCCGCCTTCCTCCTGGCTTGGGCCGCCTGCTGGCTGGGGCTCAGCGCCTCGCTCCTCGCCCTCCTCCGCCGGGGAGCCTTCCCCGGGCGCTGCACGGACGAGAGCGGCCGCAGCATCCTGGCCAGGCTGGTAGGTGGAGGGGCAGGGCGGAGGGGAAGGAAGGAAGGGAGGGAGGAAAGGAGGATGCTCCCCGGCCCCGGGATCCCCGTCCTGGGGTAAAATGAGCCAAAAGCGGGTTTTAGGGTTTGCGCCGGGAGCGCTCGGGAAAGAGGAGCGGAGTGGGTTAAGGCGCGGAGCGGGGTTTTGCTTCTTCATTCGGGCTGTTCGTGGTGCCGTTGGTGAGAGGGGAAGGGAGGAACGCTGCTGGCAGTGAGACAATGGGCAGCAAGCAAGAGCTGCCCCCCGAATCTCCCTCGGCTCTGTGTGATAGAGGAGGGGCGATCACAGGCGCGGGGAGTGATGCTGGGCACCGGGCTGCAGCCGGGGGGAAGGGTCCTGGCCACCCCTCTGCGAGGGCACGGGACGGTGGGGAGCCCCCGAGCTCCATCCACTACCATCAGAAACCAGAGCAAACGGGTGGATGGAGACCTGGTGCTGGGTGACTGGAGGAGACCTGGTGCCGGGTGGATGGAGACCTTGCTGGGTGGATGGAGACTTGGTGCTTTCCCTCGGGTTTGGAGAGGATTAGGCACAGCTGCAGAAGCCCAGGCAGAGCCAGATGTCAGGCACCAGCTTGGGAAGTCGTCTCCACTGGTGTGTGGCAAGCGTGGTCTCGAGGTTGTCTTCGGAAGGTCCTTCCAGAGGAACGGCAGCTGAGAGCGCCGCGTCCGTCTGCTTGCTTCGGTGAGTCTCGGAGAGTAGCACCAAGGGTTGTAACCAACAGGCTTCCTGAATGGCATTAGAAGGGGACTGTCCTAGTGGAACAAGGAGAAAAAGAGCTCATATTCATCAGCCCAGAAGTAGGTCTTTGTACACCTTTGGAGCACTGCATGAGTTTCGCAGCTCTTCAAAGTACAGTTGGTCGCGAAATAACCGGGTGGCTTTAGCCTCACGTCGTTCACAAAGCAAAGTCAACTTCCAAGGAAAACTATATTGCCGGTCATCTGTAATGCATTCAGCAGGAGATAAGATGATGAATTATTTTAAACAAGTGGGTGACGATTGCATGGGTATATTCTCCTTCGGGTGATATTTCTGAGGGTTAATTTCCCTCTCGTAAGTAACACGTACTCTGTGTAGCTGTGTACTGCTCTGGGAAGGGCAAAGCAGCACCGTGTGTCTGACAGAGGCAGCTTCCAGCTCTCCGAAGGACCGCTTGCTGTTCCCTAACACCAGTCTCACCTTCGTTTATACCGAACAGACTACATTGCATAGTGATCAGTTTTGATTTTCTCTGGAGGGTTTCATTAATTTTGCTGCCTCTCCAAGCCTTGATTAGCATAGCATTTACATAGAAGAAGTACTTGATTACAAGACAGGACTCGTTCTCAGGCCTGATTTACACACAAAGTGGCAGTGGTGCAGCAAATTATTTAAATTGATATACATTCTAGGCAGAGCTTACATTAATTTAAACTTTTACATTAATTTAAAGCCATCTTTTTTAACTTATCTTGATAAGTGAACTAAGGATATGAAAAATTATGTGGCCAATTTAAACAGAAACAGATGAGTGAGTCCAAGACTCACTAATGCTATGTTTTTGTGTCTGTCTCATCAACAAATCTCAAAGTGCAGCCATTAAGATAGAGGTGTCAGTGTGATGGACCATTTCTAGAAGATTTCTTTGGACTTTAATTCTCCTGCTGATCAGCAGTCATCATGGTGCTATAAAATCTTGTGTGGTGAAGTCTGCAGTTAGTGCAAAGTTTCCTGGGTGGGTAAATTATAGAGAGAGCATCTTTTTGTTGCAGGGTAATCTGACTCACCTGGCTAAAAGTTTTCAGCCCACAAAAATGGGCTTTAATAAAATAAGTTACAAGCTAACAGACCTTTGGAGCAAAGCAGTAAAGGCTATGCCAATAGGATGGAAGACCGTCCTGTGAAACTGCATGACTTTGGAAAGGATGTGGGGGTTAAATAATTGCTTCAGCATGAGCTACCAGTGCAGACTGTGCCTGAAAGGCTGATACGAGCTCTGACTGTATCCCAAAAGGAGAATTAGGGAAGGGCTGCTGCCTGTCTTAGACCATGGCACTCAGTTGCGATGTTTGTGCTTCTAAGATCGGTGGGCGAAAATCAGAGAGAAGAAATGGGGATAGAATAAGAACACAAAAATGATGCAGGGGCTGAAAAAACAGCTATCACAGTGAGAGGGCTGAGGAGCTAAGTTTACTCAGTGTATCATGCACATGGCAAAACATAAAACACTTGAAGCTGGAATAAGGTGGGCTGAAGTACTGAGGACATTAAGTTGGGGTCAGTCTTTGCTGGCCTTTGAGGTTGTAATGAACATGAAAACGAGGACAATTTTAAAATAATCAAGTGAATTGCAACTCACTATGTTCTGTGAGTAGAGAAACCCCTGAAAAGTGTTCAAACTGCTCTGCTGCTTTTTTATTAGCGGAGGAAATCTTTCTGAGATTCTTGCTTGCATTGGTGACCAATAGAGAATGTTATTTCTTTAGGGCCAATCTGTATTTCATCACTGTGAGAGTAGGAGCTCCTTGGGCAATTTATGTTTGCAGAACACTGCCCAGGTTCAGTGTAAGAAGAATCGCATTCAGAGACTGTTTGTCAGATACTGGTTGAAACGGAACAGGAGACAAGTCCCAAACAGCAGCCAGTTCAAAAAATGACTCAGCTCCTATGCCTGGGACATGTGAGACTATTTTTTCCATGACTTTTCCTCATTAATGCCATTAATATGACATGATGGCAACACAAGAAAACAGGCTGCACGTTCACATGCTTGACTACAGGTCTTCTGGGCACGGCTTCTTCTAGATGTACGTGCCTATGGGCCCTCCAAGAGTGAATGTGGTTGATAAAGGGCCACAGTAAGACTGTCCACAGGGCAAGGGTTCACCCATGTGGACCCAATTACAGGACTGCGCCCTGATTCTCTTAATGTAGCGGAACAAGAATAAGGTTGTGGTTTTCTCAGTAGGAGAGCAAGGATTTTAAGTGTAATTATATTTAAGCTCCAAAACAAAATGAAACAAAAAAAAATCCTTCTGCTTGTTATCTTTTCAAAAGTTGCCTGGCATTCCAGGCAGCAAGAGCTGCTAAACTACTTCTGCTGAGAAAATTACATTTCCTACTTAAAAAGGTAAAATACATTTGTATTGCATTCACAGGAGCAGATTTTCAAAAGCAAGACCATTGATCTGTGTGCTCTGAAGTCTGTGCGCAGCCCAGTGAATGTGCTTGACCATGCTGATGCAGATGTGCATGCAGATGTGTGCATCACACACGTGCACCCCCTGGACTCGGGGCTGGGACATTCATTCCAGAGTTTGCCTTCATGGCTCCCCTTGCTGGCATTGAATATTTTCTTTTGGGCTGTGAGAACATTGGAGTATACGTTTTATGCCTGTCTGACCAGCCCTCGGTGAGCTGTTTCAGCTAATTTAGCTAAAAATCTAGCTAAGTTAACCCTTTTCTGCACCATCCCTGGTTTTTAGACTTAATCCTGTGCCTGCTCCCTGGTGTGGGTTTTAACTCTGGGCTCAGAATATTGCCTGGCACCAGAATGCATTCTCCTGGTGCACACCTCAGAGGATCTTCCAAGGAAATGAATGCATCCCTTGAATTCTATGCTCGTGTTTCCTGTTTATGTAGCAGCAAGTCACCAACGAGGCGGGGGTCAGGCCGACGTTGCAAGTATTCCACGTGCACTGGGAGCTGCCAGCTCGCTTAAATGACAGCTGAAATGCCAGAAAGCAAGGAAGGAGGCTGACACTGTCAAGCCTCCTCCCAGCTGTTTGGCTTCCTACACCACCACGGCCTGCTCCCCTTCCACCAGAGAGCGGTGATCACCCCTCTGCCGATTCCCCCAAAGCAGTCCCTGCAGCTGCACTTCTGAATGCCCTCAGGAATATAGCAACTGCCTACACTCTTGGACGTGATGGTATGGAAACAATTACGGGTTGAGGGAAGGACTGGTGAGGGAATCCTTGCAGTTCTCTTATGAATTTACAGTGGCCACTTAACTATCAAGCAGAAAAGTAATTTTGTTATAAAGCATGTACAAATTTAAAATTTCTGAAAGTTTTCGGCCCAAGAGGTACCGAAGAGGTACTCTTTGCTTCCAGGCAGTGCAGAGGGAGGTTCTTACAGCTTCCTTGGACACCTTGAGCACGAGGCTGGCACATGCAGGACTGCTGAGGGTCCCGGCTATCCAGCTACCCATCCACAGCTGTAGTTTATGTGGGGATGTCTAAGTTACACTGTGCTGATTCTCTACTTTTCTTCTGAGTGGTCCGTGGGCATGTGGTCCTGCTATGGTTATTCTTCTCTTCCGCTCCAGTGTCTTGACTACAGCAGCGGAGCCCTGACCGGCGACCTCTGTGAAGACCTGTGTGTGGCACAGAAGCTGGTGTACAAACACTGCCTGTACTATGACAGAGGGAAGAAGGTCATCCAGGCTGAATGGAGAGGCCAGCCCATCATCCTGAAATCCAAACAGGAAATCTTCTCCAGCTACCAGCATCTCAGCATGCTAGAGGAGGTGGAAATGCAGGATATCACCGAAACGGAGCTCCTGCTGATGGCAGCCCTGGAGGTCAAAAATGTTCTGGGTCTGGAACTGTCCAACAGCACCATGGGGCCCCTGTGGACAAGGAAGAAGGGACCTCATTGGAAAGCACAGGTGGCCAGCATGTGGTCCTTGCTCCAGCAGGAGGAATATATCTTCTTCAGTTTGCTGCAGGACTTCAGCAAACATGTGCTACGAATTATTGGCTCTTGTGGACACTTCTATGCCGTGGAGTATCTCACAGCTGGACACGCCTGGCACAAAACTCTTTTTCCCTTGGAAGACATGGTTGGTCCCTCCCTTACTGGCCACAGAAGCAGAGTGAGAGCCATCATTGACATCGCACTCAGCTTTCTGGACATGGTGCAGCATTTCGATAACGATTTCTCTCACCGACTTCACCTGTGTGACATCAAACCAGAAAACTTTGCTATCAGGCACGATCTCACGGTAAGCTGGGGCTATGGGGCTGTGTTGCAGCATTTTGAGGTCGAGTTCTAGACTGAAAGGGGCTGTGTAAAAAATGACAAGTCTCTCCTCATACAGTTTTTGGCCAAGGTTTTGCAAAACAAACACATTTTAAAAGTGACAGGGGAGACTTATTAGTACTTCTTGTCATCGTAATATGTGCAGACACATCTCAGAGCACTAGATCCTGCTGCTTGTTTTGGGGGCCGTTTCTTCAGTTCTGATTTGTTTCACCTGCTCAAAGGTACTGACACTGACGGGGTCGTATCCTTTGGACGTGATGAGGGATGCCTCCCGAAGGCAAGGGGATCTCAAAAGCTGTAAATGAAGCTGTAACCTGAGTCCTGGCAATTATTTCTGGCAGCGATGCTGAAAGGAAAGCTGTTAGAGCCTGAACACTAAGTCTAGATTCTCTGGTCTGACACAAGGGGAACTCCCTGCATACAAACATACACATCTTTTTGCTTTAGTGTTCAGATTATCTGATCTGGAAACGATTCGAGGATGGTGAAAAGAAACTCCCCAGTACTGTTCCTGTTTGATTTTGCTTTGTGCGGCTGGAGCTCAGAAGTGTATAGCTGTAAATGTTTTCTAAGAGGTGACATAGCTCACCACCATATTGCTGAATATGTATTCAGTCTGTGGCCAGAAATTCCACGGATTTCAGTGGGAATTGTGTGTGTGGACCGGCGCCACCATGTAGTAAGCATTTGAAGCAGACTCTCAATTTGCAGTGACGTGACGTTGGTGGAGTTTCTGCACTCCAAGTGCATTCCAAGTGTTGTCAGGAGTTAAATGCTATTATCAGCACTCACGGACAGTCCAATCTTTAGAGCACTAGATAAACATTGCCTAAGCTTATAGCCATTAAGAGCAATTAGAGTGCTTCCCCTTCACCTTCCCTTCACTTACGTTGTTTATTCAGGTGCAATACAGCAGCTGAAGAGGGAATGGTTGGGGAGGTGCAGCAAGAAACTAAGACAAGCATACCAGGATTTAGGCAAAGTGGGATCTGACCGAGGTTCTTCGAGGCAGGCTTGCCTATCCTATTCAGCTCTGCAGGCTGTAACTGCACGTGGCTGAGCACACGCTAGAACACTTGCTTTGCTGCCTACTTAGAGGAAAATAATTTCACTTAGGAGAAGAGAAAAGATATTTGATGTGTCCTCCATTACCAGTCCTTTTGGTGAGGCTTGGTTTTCCAGGATTATCTCATGATTTCTGGGGTCCAAAGAGAAAGAGGTTGTGTCACCTTCTGGTATACAAATGCCATCCAATTTAGTATTTTATAGGAAAATTAATTACAATAAATAAATAAATAAATAAATAAATAAATAAATAAAAAAGAGCTGCCGCTCATGCATGGTTCTCCCAGTTGTACATTATGTACAGGCCATTACTTGATGGTATCTCCAGCTATCGCCCCACTGGGCTGAGAGGCAGGAGATGCCTACAGCCAGAAAGCTGAGGGAGGAATCAGAGATAGCTTCTGATGACTGACTATGGGAGGAGGGCAAGAAGTAGGAAATCTGGACTGCTTTCTCAATTGTCTCCAGAATGGGGACACAACAAATGCAGCTTCTCTTCTGTCCCACATCTGTTTTAAGCAATTTTCACATGCTTGTTTTTCATACTCTGCAGGATAATAATAAAACCCCATAACAGTACCATTATTACTCATCCCAGTAATGGTACTCCTAACACCCGAAGAAATGTGTCAGGAGTGCAATAGTTGGAGAATTATTTTCAGATGATGGGGACAGCTCTCCAGCCCTTGTTCCAGCCTTCACATGCTGTTCCTGCAGTACATGGGTGTACAGATCACTGCCTTGGTGGCTCATCCAGAGGAATTTTAAGATGCCATGGAGCTATGTGAGGGGCAGAACTGGAAGAACGTCTGGGTGAACAGGCAGTGCTCAGGGAGAGTTGCTTATTTTACCAGCACCTTGGAGCTAGAAAGATTGCTGCACCTTCAACATAGCTCTAAATCAGGTCAGGAGCCAAGTTGGTTCCTTCCTGCATTTCCTCAGGACTCAATACCTTCACCATAATTTCCAGTCATTACAAAATCAAGATGTAGCTGATGTAGCTGTTTCCAGATCTGTACAGCATCTGGTTGGATGCCCAAGCATTTTTGTAACAGGTGAACTTCAGTGAAACAACCGAACCCTTTGGCAGCTGCATATTTGAGAACTGGGGCTCTGTTTTTTTGTTGTTGTTGTTGTTTTTTTTTTTTTTTCCTAGCAGAACAACTGGTGAGATTGTCAAAGGTGCTCCTCAGTGCTGGCAAAGACCTGCTGGGAGTCTGGTGCAGTGACCGTAGGATGGGGGAAATGCTTCGCCGTTTTCACTGTCACTTTGTCTTGCTACAAGAATCTCCAAAGAAGTTCATATCAAATCTAAAGAACATTTAAGGAAGTAAATAAAAAAAGAACGAAAACTGCCTTTCCAAATGTGTGAAATTCCCTAGGCTACGTCATGATTATCAAGCTCTCCAAGAAGCTTAAAAATACTTGAGTTTTTAAGCTATGCCTCATCTCTTTAAGATTTCCCCTGGGGGACAAGGGAGAAAGAAAAAAGAAAAAAGAAGAATAAAATGAAGATTAGATGTTCCTCTTTTGCCTGTGGAAGGCTTACTTGGCCTTCTACCAGACCAGACATCTTTAGCTGCTGGGGTTGATCCAGCTGCTGCTCCAGCCACACGGTTCAGCTTCCCATGTAATTTTGGAAGGTTGAATCTCAACAATGAGACTGTCCTTTGAGCCCAAGTAACCGTGCTTTGCCCAGGTCCCTGCAACATTATTTCGGCCCCTGTGAGAGTCTCTGAGTCAAGGTTCTGAGTGTTAAGCGTTAAGAACGGCTCTGAAGGCGTGCTGGCGGCTGCCTTCATAGCACTCAGGGGAGACTTTCCACCGTGTTCACCCAGAGCTTGTCTCTGGGCAGCTGCCACCCCATTACCAGCTTCCCTTCTTCCCCTGATTATTTCTGTGATTTTTTGAAGTGAAGCATTCATGGGTGGAGTGACGCTGACAGAAACTGAGCCTGCGGCCGTTCAGTCTGAGTGGTTTCAAATCCAGCACAGGCAGCAGGTACCCAGACCTCTTTGTGCTGCATAGTCAGTGCTTTGCCTTGTATCAGGGTGAGAAAACTGACTGATCCCTTCAGTCCTTATATTTTCTGCTGAGAGCAGACTAGACTCCATTACGGACCTTACTTCTGGACAGACTCCTCAAGATCCTCACACGATAAATGACAATAACTGTAGCAAACACTCCCAGCTTTCAGCAGCCTCAGGGACCCGTTTCTACAGCCGCACAGGTACAGCTGGATGCAATGGCAGGTTTGGAGGAGTCGTACCAGGGGCAGGTACTTCTGTGCTCCTCTCCACAGCAGCAAAGTTTAGTCTGAAAGGTGAATTGCGAAACAGGACCATCTGGCCTGCGGGTAATTTTGCAGCATCATGTAATTAAAAGGTTGAGTTGCCATCTGCATAAACTGCAACAACAAGTCAATCAATCTGCAAGGTGGGTAGTCCTGGTTTAAGGCAAATCAATCCAGTTGACCTCAGGGACGCATACTGCCCGCATATAATTTTCCCTTTCCTGCTGTGGTAAGCACTGGCTGCTTTTGTTTAAGAATTGGTATTCATAAGACCACTGCTGCTCGGTTACGCTAAAGAAAGCCTTTTCATTGAGATCCTGGTTCACCACAGGCACATGATCTCAGCACAGCAATTCCAAGAGAAAGGAGCTTGCTCAGCCCTATCCACAGTCTATGCTGTACCAGTTTTGATGGGTTGTTTTGATCCACAGGTGGTGGCCATCGATGTGGATATGGCCTTTTTTGAGCCCAAAATGAGGGACATCCTCGAACAGAACTGCACAGGAGATGACGACTGTAATTTTTTTGATTGCTTTTCAAAATGCAATCTGAAAATCAGAAAATGTGGAGCACAGAGAGCCAATAACAACTTGCAAGTGAGTAGACTCAGCTGCTTTATGCATCCATTTCTTTTACAATCACATTGACTATAAAATGCATGGTATGTACGAGGACACCGTGCAGCGCAGATGGACACGTTTTTAAATGTGGCCACGAGTGCCAGTCCCATTCAGAAA
The DNA here is from genome assembly GCA_011074415.1 of Stictonetta naevosa. NCBI lineage: Eukaryota > Metazoa > Chordata > Aves > Anseriformes > Anatidae > Stictonetta > Stictonetta naevosa. The sequence goes on from CM021698.1 coordinate 96,101,347, forward strand.
TCCCATCTTGGGGCAGACAGACCTTTATATTCACTAGCATTTATTTGCTGTGTTTTCATGTAGCTGCTTCAGAAGTTGTTTGCCCAGTGCCTCACGTGTGAGTGGAGGCAGGAGGAGCAGGGCATTACCATCACTGCCTCCACTAACAGTGAAGTCAAGGCTGTCTAGCTGTAAGCAGTAGGAGGCTGTGGCTACTGTTCTCCACTCTCCAGCTGTAGTATGGGGATAATACAGAGAAAGGGGTCTGTGGGTTTCCTTGCCTTGGACTGAGGTGTCCTATAACTCACCCAAATGGTGCTGTTGGGATGCGCTCGCTCAACACAGAGGCTCGGGGGCACAGCTCGGTTGCACTTTGCTTCCCAGCCTCCCCATCCTCGCCACTTGTTATGCAGAAGAACAAGAGCAGCCTGAGCAGAAGGGGTATTCCTCAGCTAGAGAACAGCCTCTGTACCAACTCCTTTTCTTTATCTTCCTCTGAATGGCTGAAGGCATTTTGGATTCAGCTGCTACAAGAGTAGAGACATTTTGCTTCAGTCCCAGGGAAGCAGCAGCGCATTCGTTAGTTACAGCTCCTGCAAAACAGCAATCTGCTCTTTTTGCTTTCCTCAGGTTATCTGTGACAAAATATTCCGCCGCTGGTTTTCTCCCAGCCTCAGAGGGCCGCTGGTTTCCTTCCCCCTGCAGCCGCAGCTGCAGAAGGCTGTGCAGGAGTGTGCAGAGCCGGGGCGTGCGGATGCTGCCGTGCCCCAGAGACCCCTGAAATCTCTCTCCGAATTGTACCACCTGCTTCGGGTCAGCCAGCGAGAACTGCTGAGGGCAGAGTAGGCACAAAAGGCAGAACTGCAAAGGCCACAACACAGCCACTGCTAAGGGACACCGCGTGCGAGGCAGCCTGTGTTTTCTGTCCCCCTCCTTCGCCCCTCCTGCCCACTGCCTTACGTTCACGGTGTGCAGATTGGTTTTCTGCTATGCAAATGAAATTCATGGCTGCAGGTGCAGCACGTCCTGTCAATATCTTTTGAAGTGTGAAATTGTTTTACAATACCTGATTCCACTCTTGCCTGTTTTCCTGAGCTAGGGCTAGTGCGTCTGTCTGAGTGCTGGGCATCCACTGACGTGTGGGTGGTGCTCTGAAAATGAAAACAGTAAGTGCAGCACATCTACTATCAATAATTAACACAGTGGATGGTTGGGTGTGGAGAAATATTGTGCATGATGTTTGTTTTTATTTCACTGTAGAATAAAGATTTTAAAAGCGAGGACAGAGTCTTCTGTATCAAACAAACAAACAAACAAACAAACATCAAGTTCAAGTAGGGAAATGCATTGTTACGTGAGTGAAGGGTTGCTTTTGTACAAAGCACTCCTTTCTGATGTCCCCAAATGCATTTTCTCTGGTGTGCTGTATTACTTGTGCCCTAGCTATTTTACTGGGGAGAAATTATATGAGGATGGGAGAAATTACGTACTCTGGACTTTTCTAGAGCAAAATAATGACTCCCATGTTTAGTTCCCATGTAGATATTCACATTTTGCAGCAGAGAAGTATGAATAGTGCCACTGAATTTTACCACGTGAACAAGCCCTCAGGCACTTGAACATCAGAGCACTTGATAAGAGGCATTAGTTTGCCAGAGAGCAGAATTGCCCAGGAATGCCAACAATCTGTCCTTTGCACTGAACAGAACAATACTGAGACCCTGTGATTTCTTATGCAGTATATTTTTTTTTTTTAATGAACAAAAGGAAATTTTCAGAAGAATTTCTGATCTTGCAATTGGTTACAAAAATAAAGGTTCCTAGATTTGTTAAAAATCATTAACTTTTCCTCTAAAACTTCATAGCAGTGTCTGGAGAGCCTAACACACAGGTTCAGAAGACATTGTGTATATTTAGCCTCAATATTGGATAATACACCCTTGAGCTTTTTGTGGCATGAAGACCTTAAAAACCCCACAATCAAAAATAAACCAACAGCCTGTGACAGCTCTCAGCTCAGAAGGACTCATCAGTATTAAAACTGACATTACTGTTTTGTGGTTGTGAGACGTAGCAATGCCTAACCTCCTTTATCTTTATATCCCTCAGCATTATGATGGTCCTGAAGCCTGGGAGCACTAATTATATGTCATCTTTCTATTTCTGGGCAGCAGTAGTTCTTCACAGTGGTGTTCCTGAAGTGAGTGCCTGTGATCAGAAAAATGTGAGCTGTTTAGGGGAACTTGATACTTAACCAAAACTAGCTAAAATTTTCAAACTGGCCTTAGTAAAAGCAAACAACAAAACTATTTCTTGCAATAAAAGACTGTAATTTTAAAAAACACTCAAGTACTGAAAAAGCTTATAAAGACTACAAGATCAGCTGCCTTGCCAGGCAGGGGCTGTACTGAAAGCAAACTGCTGCCCAGCCAGAACTAGATCTTCAGAGCTTCTGGCTCATCAGGTTGTGTTCAACCCACAGTTCTCCTCTAACCTGAGAGACAAACAATATTTTGCTATTTTAAGATCATCCTTTGCAAAAGCAGGAAAAAAAACAGAATAAGAAGAAATCTGAGTTCCTCAGAAAGTCCTGTTACAAAGTTGTGAAATTGATAGAGGAGAAAATGTATAAGGATAGAAATTGGTTGTGGGAAATTGTGGGGGACAGATAAAGTATCTCAGAATCATGGAACCATAGAGTCATAGAATATCCTGAGTTGGAAGGGACCCACAAGGATCACTGAGTCCGACTCCTGAGTCTGCACATGACCACCCAAGGTAGAGAGAAGATGAGCAAAAAGAGACAAAGAAGAAATAAGAAAAAATACGTCTCACTTCGTGAAGACTTCATTTATGAAGCAAATTTGAATAAACTGGTGTCTGGTCTGGGTAAGAAAAGACTGGGTGAGGCCGCACCTCAAGTACCGTGTTCAGCTTTGGGCCCCTTGCTACCAGAAGGACACCGAGGCCCTGGAGCATGTCCAGAGAGGGGCTACGAAGCTGGTGAAGGGCCTGGAACACAAGTCCTGTGAGGAGCGGCTGAGGGAACTGGTGTTGTTTAGTCTGGAGGAGGCTCATGGGAGACCTGATTGCTCTCTGCAACTACCTGAAAGGAAGGTGTGGGGAGTTGGGGGTCAGCCTCTTCTCACAGGTAACCAGTGATAGGACTAGAGGGAATGGCCTCATGTTGCGCCAGGGGAGGTTCAGGTAGGAAACGAGGAGACATTTCTTCTCAGAAAGAGCAGTCAGGCATTGGGACGGGTTGCCCAGGGAGGTGGTGGAGTCACCGTCCCTGGGGGTGTTCAAGGAAAAGCTGGACCTGGTGCGTAGGGACATGGTGACATGGCACAGTGGGTGATATTGGATGGTTGGATCAGATGATCTTGGAGGTCTTTTCCAACCTTAATGATTCTGTGATTACTTCCCTGTTTCCCTGATCCTGTTAATCATTTCCTCCTTCCCAAGCCTACTGTAAGGGAAAAGGCTGCATAATGCAGACACATGATGCTTTGTAGCAGTGTTACACTCCACCATGGCAGGGTTCTCCTTCCCATTTTCACATCTGTGTTTCAGTCATGTCAAATTACTGGCTGTGATGTTTCAGTTTTAAAATGGGAGGGGGGAAGGAGGATGTAGTAAAATGAAATGTGGTGGCAGGAAAATGCAGGTTGGATGTCACTTCATTCAGAGGATCCTTCTTCTTGGTGGGATTTAGGAAGGGAAACTGCCTATGAGAGCTTTCTCCAGACCCTTTGGGGCTTGGCTGCAGCCACCTCTACCTGAGAGGGACTTCTTTCCCCCACGCCATGCAATTTCCCACATCATTAAGTTTCATTTCTTCTTTTCATGATACAGAGAGCAATCCTAATGAACTGTGCCTCAGAAACCTCTCAGTAATAACACAATAGGATTATTTGTATGTGGCTGGGTTGGGAGGGTGCGTATCACTTACGCAGCCAGCTCCGGCTGGCTTTGGTGAAGGGGGAGACGAGGCGAATCTAAGAGATGGTGTGAACACAGGGCCTTGATCCTCCACTGTCCCGTGCACCTTGCAAAGTCACTGAAACCTGGGGAATGGGAGAGAAAACTGCTGCCACTGAAGCCAATTAAAAATTCCAAATAATTTAACAAAGGTACCAATGACCAAAACAGGAAAAAAAGAGGAGTATAGCTCCTTTTTCTCCTTATGACAGGAAGAAAATGAAGACATTGGTTTAGTCCCATTTACCTTAAGGAAGCAGGTGAAAACTACAACCATTTGAGATTGCACTACTTTACACCCATATTTTATGGCAAAAAAAATGAAGAATCGTTAGGCCGGTGCTCCCTTTTGACAAAGCCCAGTTCAAGCAGCCTTGGCAGCAGTGGCTACCCAAACCAGCCCTGGCATAAAGAGATAACCAGCTGGCACGCACTTGGAGGTTGGGCCAGGCCAGATGGGCACCGAATGGAAGTCCTGCCTGCTGCTGGGCCTTGGCTGCTGGCATGGTTTGTGGCAGTGCAATAGCCAGCGGGGACAGCTGGGAAACGCTTCCCTGAAACATTTCTGGGGTACCGGCAGAAAATGGAACTTTGTCAAAAATGATAGCACACCCTACAAGAGTTTAATAAATAATAATAATGCTCAATTATTTATATCAATTTTAAAAGAATCTAATATACTCAGTTCTGACAGTTTAAGTGGAAAAATCCAAGCTATTTTCTCAGTTTTAGTTAATTCATACTAAAAAGGGTTGCAAAGCAGAAAGATGAATGTATAAATTAATTACAACTTAAAAAAAAAAAAAAAAAGTCTTGACTGCCCTATTCAGTGAAGCTCAATAGCACGTTCTATGTCTCCTAATGTTTACTTTTTATCTGAGTTCAGATGAGACATTTTATGAAAGCTCAAAATTCTTTGCGGAGGCTTTTTCACCAATCCCCAGTGGTCAGGTCTGGAAAAGAGGAGGTCCACAAATAGTTTCTAAAGTCACCTTTGTTTCTCACTTCTTTTCTGCATACGGGTTATGATGTTATCTTGGACAGCAATGGTTTCTGCTTGGTTTCTCTCACTTTCAGGAATCTCCAAAGCAGCTACACCTCCATACAAAAAATACCTCCTCTTACATAGGTTTACTAATAGCATTTGGCTGTACTGGAAATGGCCACTCAGCCCAACAAGTCTGTTCCCTTTAAATTGATTTCTGCCCCATCTCTTTGCCTGGTCAGCCTGTTCCCAAATCCTCTCCTCCCTATAAAAGTGGCACTACCTCTTAATTCATTTCTACCACTTGCTGTGTTAGTGCCTTACTCAGCAATTTCTTCCCATATTTATTCCTCTCTGGGAAACAGGAACGACATTAAGTCATTGTTTATTCCTTCTTTGCATCTCCATTAACAGCAGGTGTTTCAGCTCTGCAATAACCTAAATAGACTATCTGCTCCCACAGTTTACAAGAGGTGAATATGGCTGGAAGTCCACTTCCTAGCTCACTTGCCCCAGAGGGTTTGCATGGTCTCCCTTGTGCTTTTGGGGTTGACGTAAGGGTGACTACCCCAGAACATCAGGTCATCACTATAGCCAGTTTTTCATATAGAGCCTACCAACTCCCTAGTGTGAGTTCACTGAACCCCCTTCCCTGACAGCGTGCAGATACATTGCTTGAGGCAGCAGTAGATACAAAAACAGTTATTTGGGACAGAAGGAGAAGAAAGAGTTTATTTTCTTTTGCTTAGAAACACTGACTGAGTAAAACAATTGCTACAGGCGAAAAATGGGATCAGGATATTGAAGGAGTTAGGGACTCCTCACGGATTTTTCTTTTTCCTTGGTTGAAAGTGTGGACCCCAAATGACCATTTTATTTCTTTTGTATTTTTAAAGGAATTAAACCCATATACCAAGCCACCTGTCTCTCAGCAATTCATACTGAGGTATGCAATGGGTAGGATGGTGATAAATTGCAGCTTTTAATGAGTATCAGGCTGGGACATAAGAGCCTTGTGCTTCTAATAACAACTGGACAACCAACTCTAAAAAATGCCTAGAACCGGTATCACTGAAAGCGTGCAATCAGCTCAGCAACCTAGGCAGATGCTGTCAGATGCCTAGAGCAGGCAAATGATGAAATCCATCTGTTGGGGCTGATCTGCAGTGAATCCAAGCAATAAGCAGTCACCCGCCAGGAGCCGCTGGCACTGTCACCTTTCCAGATCCTCAGTGAAACCGGGAGAAAGACTTTCAGTGGCAGAAAAAGGCTGCAACATGTAGAGAATGGAAGAATGAGTTGCTTGGAAAATGAAAATCCAGGACAACGAAGCTCAGAACAAAAGCTATTAAGAGACCCTGTCCTGAAAAATCAGAGAACATCAGGAAATTGATTGTGAAAAAAATAAAATAGCCCAAACACTCATCCTGTATTTCTCTAAAATAAAAGGAACAACAGCACAGAGGGTGCAGTAGTGGTATCTCCAAAGTAATTCATTGTATGTATCTAAAGGTCTATACAGCAGACATAATGCAACAAGGTCTGCAGGCAGAATAAAATTATTTAGTGAAAGCTTTTACAAGTATGACTTACATACATGCAGAAAACTGCCCCAATTACCAGCAGCCTATACCAGCCAAAAACAAACAAATAAACAACCACAACAACAAAAAGGAGAAAAGAGGTCTTCTCTCAATAAGTCTGTTGTATGTTTATAAATTACAGTATGGCAAAATGTTGAGATCCCTAGAAAGGCTATGAGCCATAGTCTTGTGGGGTTCTTTAAAGTTTTGATAAACTAATATCCTGAAGGCTTGGGCTCCTAAACAGCAGAATGATTGCTGAGCTCCTTGAAAGCTCTGGGATTATTTTGAGCCTCTTGTTCTTTAAACTGCAGGGGCTTTTTCCTATACTACAAATGTGCTTAAGTGGCGACAGCAGCCTGTAGGATCTGCATGTGATCCAATGCATAATCACTTCCACAAGCATCTGCTGCTAGTGATTTCAAGGTACACATAATCCAAGCCGGAGACTATTGTGAATACATCTCATTTTCCCTTGCCGGCTCCTTAACGGTTTGCTTGTAGCTAGTTAGAAACAGAATCCCCCCCACCCCACTTAAATTGGCCATAATCTCTCCAAGATTCATGCTGCAGCAGGAAAAGACCAACCTGCATTGAGTTCAGGATGGGTTCATTCTCTTAGAGGTACGAGATGTCAAGTTGTGGGAAAGAACAAAATTCAAATTCTGTTTCTAAAGAAGAGGCAGTCTGGTTGAATGTAAGTAGCTGAAAAATACATGCTTAGATGCTTCAACCAATATCCCATGCACATTTACATATTAACATTCATCTGTATTTGCATAATTCCAAGACTATGCATCTTTGCCATTCAAAAGAAAATGAAGCAGAAGGTGTTTCCTACTCCAAATTTCACATGTATTCCAATGATTTCTTTTCCATTTCTATGTGGGACATTTCAGGCTCTATCCATGTTCTTAGGAAATACATTTTTTCCATTATGATAAGAAAGTTAATATCTGGAAAAATAGTTTCATATATATATATATATAATCTAGTTCAAGGATTATTAAGCACCATTCTAACCTTGCAGATGATAGTTATCAGTGACTAAACAATTATTACATGAAACAAGGACCTGATTGATAGACTGAATATGTGGCAAGTAAGTAAATATCTCTGTAATTCCTCCAGTGTTCAAAATTTAGCTTTTAATTTAATCATACCAGAAGTATCTGATTCTAGATTGCATACATACAAATAAATGTTTTGCCAACCTTAGGTTCAGAGTTCCGACATGCTTTCAGATGGATTAAGACTACAACCGACTCTTGGCAAAATTTATATACAGACTGGAACACAGAGAAACAAAAAATAACCCTGACAAATTTACATCTATGATGTTTCCTAGAGTCATCATATTTCATTTGTTTATTTGTTTATTTATTTATTTTGGTGCAGTAAAGGCAGCACATATGCACATGGACACTTATGCATCTACCTGATGAACTGCAAAGTCATGTAACAAATGTTCAGTGAACATTGCACAAATGCCCAGTATTTTTATTTTCCCTACCATTTTCTATGTAAATCAGGAAAATGCGAGAGTAATCAGTAATATGAATGAACATCACACACTACTCAGAAATAATGAAAAAATAATGGAGCGCTTAATCAAATTCTGCATTTTTACCCATTGATTTCATTTTTTTTTTTTTACATGATTAAAGAGTTAAATTTTTGGATCTAACTCATGTTTCCAGCTCTTAGAAGACATCAGATGAACAGTATTATATTAGCCAAAGCAATATTGCTGAAAAGGCATTAGTTAATGCAATCCTACTGCATTATATACAGTATTTCCACTGCCATTTCAGTAGATACCTCTCTAAAACAAGAAGTAAAGCCAAGACAGCCAGCAAAGTGACAAGCACCACAGAAATGCCTGCAATGGGACTCTACGTTAAATAGCAGGGAGAGATCTTCAGTCCCACCTCATTCTGAGTTTGTTTTCCCTTGCATATGTACCTAGATGAACTCACATGTGGTATTAGGCATGTTTTAAGGCTGCACTGGCTCAGAAGCAAGCCAGAGGTAGTCCTGAAGGGCCGCAGCAAAGCCCATTGCTGTCACTGACACACGCTGGCTCAGCAATGGCATCAGGCATGTCAGCAGCGGGGCTGCAGCTCCGTTCACACCTCAGCCACCTCCTCTCGGCTCTAGGAAGGGGCAGGGAGCTCCAGGACACAGGCTCTTCTTTTCTTCTTTACCTGGTACAACGAGCAGGTAGACCAGGCCAACCCAACCTGTTGGTTCAAGGCGGTAACTCAGCCCCTTTCCTCCTCTTCGGTCACTCTCAGCACTACGTTGCAATGTCCAAACTGAGTACCCAGTCATTTTGTCACCCAGCTGTGCACAGAAGGTGGTCCTTGGCACGGTGGTCTGCAAAGTGAGAAGGCAGCAGTGTCCTGGTACCTGGGACACGGGGCAGAGCTGTTTCTCTCAGGCTGCGCCCCCTCAAAATTTTCTTGGGATAATTTCCCAGAGTCACCCAAGAGCACTCATAAATCTTGACAAAGCCTCACATGTAAAAGAAGTAAAATGGAGAAGACAAAATCAAAGCATTTAAAGTGAGTCTTTGAGCAGAAACCAAGACTCAGGGCTGGAGGATCCCGATAGTGCTGACAATGAGCATTAACTCTCATAGTTCTTGAGGGCAAGTTCGCTAGGAAATAAAAGCCTCTTCTCTGCTGGGTCTTAACAGGCTGCTAAAGGGTGATCCTCTAGCTCAGTTCCCAGCCCTGTGATGTCTCCACCTGGAAAGCTTCTTTCATAACTTTCACAAATCGGCACCCTTGTAAGCCAGCGAAAGGCTGGAGTCTCAGAGAAACACTGCATTCGTGCCAAGAAGGGCAGTGAAATAAAACAAAGCAAATGCAGAGCCACGGAAGTGCCTCGTGGATTGATTTCACCCCATTCTCACAGCTCTGGGATTTTGAAAGCCTCGTACAAACATCACTGAGAAAAACCCGCTATCATAATGTAACCCATTGCAAAAAAGAGAGTAGGGGTGAATTTAACACCATCTGCTCTCCAATGTGGGAGACATAAGATTCGTCTGAATACTCTCTATGACATAAGGCAGCTTTTCTGGAAAGTGTGAAGGAAGTGAAAGAATCTGCTGGGCTCTGAAGGAAGTGAAAGAATCTGCTGGGCTCCTTCCTTCCACATTTCAGGCGGCAAAGCACGGCAGGGCTATGTCTGATTTGTAGTCCAGGAGTTCACAGAGCTGTCAGCCAGGTCAGATGCCGTCTCTGGAAGCGTGAGGAATTACAGTACAGGCACACACACCTGCTAGGGCATCTGGATAAAAGCCTGGTAGCTGGAGTGTGCAACTACGCAGCCATAAATATTTAAACGAGCTGCTCTGAGGATACGTCTTCAGGTTCTGCCAGAGCGCAGAGCAGAGCTGGAGCAGTGATGAATCGATAGGTGTGGGGTTTTGAAGGTTGTTTGTCATACAACCTCTGTGGACAGTTCTGGGACTATCAAGTGCTATTAAATGAAGATAATGGTGTCTTTTTATTAGAAGAAAGCTGTACCAAACAAATACAGCCTCTCTCTTGCATAAGGACAGGGAAGATTTTTATGAGAAGAGGCTGAGAACCAGGCTTCTTTAGCTTTAAGAAGAGACTTCTGTCTACAACTGAGGGGAGCACGTAAAGAGCCGGAGCCAAACTCTTTTCAGAAGCACATGGTGGCAGGACGAGAGGCAACAGCACCATGTAGAAGATGGGAAATTCCAACTCAATATTAAGAACAAGTGTTATACTGTGAAGAAGGTCCTAAAGATGTTGTGAACTCTGTCTTTGGAGGTATTCAAACTTGCCAGGACAAGACCCCAAGAAATCTGCTCTAACAGCCTGCTTTGAGGGAGAGGTAGGACTAGGTGACCTCCACGTCTCAGTACCTGCACACATCCTTTTCTAAAATGCCAGCTACAAAAGCTAAAAATCAGAGAAACATAATGGTCTTTTGTAACTGCTATTACTCAAAATACCCAGATGTTTCTTGCAACTGTGGATATTTTTTACGCAAGGGGGGCAAAAGCACATATGTGGTCCCTACGTAGCAAGTTCTCCATCTGAACTTCTAAGACAATATGGCCACATTTTAAACATGTTTTTGCTTCTTTTGGGCTAAGGGGACAAGAGCCCCAGTGCTAGGTGCTGTGCAGGACCAGTACCATGTCTGTAATGCACAATGCCTGGATTTGCACTCACGTTTGGACCTCTCTACACTGCTCTGTAAAAGACCTTCACGGACAAAAGTGGATATTGATTTCATCTATGTCCACTGCAAGACCTCAGGGTGGAAAAAAAATAGAATCAAGCCCAACAGTTTGGTGTCCTTTGGTGTGACTTAGATACGCCCTCCCAAACAGAACCTCGGTGCTGAGAAAATCCCACTGCTCCTTGTCTATCTTAGATGAAATTGGAAGATAAAGGATGAAAAGACACCAGTCGAACACTGGAGGTACAAAGATTTTAAAAGGTAGCTGTCAGGTAGCTAGCAGAGAATTTTGAAATAAATCCTGTAGAAATAACAAAATAAATGCTATTTAGTTGTGCAGATGAGTAAGACGTAGCAGGATTCTAATTTATGTATCACCCTTGTTAGAAGCTTCAATATTTTCTCCCCAGAGATGTAGTATATGTGGCAGATATAAAAGTGTTTTTTTTGTTTGTTTGCTTGCTTGTTTTTCAAAGTGTTACACCAAGTTGCTGCTTTCAACCACATGCCAGAGCTGGGAAAAGATGGGCATGTATCCGTCTTGCCTTCAGGCCAAGCCATTTAACTAGAACTGGGAGTACGGGCAAACTTTCACAACCTCCCCCTCCCCAGTGTAATTGTATAAAACCACACTCTGCAGCTCCCTCTGTGAAAACGACCAGTGAAAATATCATGCTGCATGTGTCCATTTATCAAGTGGAAAATTATTTTTAATGTACTCCTGAGGAAAGGTAACAGGTAAGTACCAAGTGTTCTCACGCTCGTTATGCCGGGGTATAAGTCAATCTATAAATCAATAGCTGGCCCGATGCCATTTGCTTCTGAATGGAAACCTACTACTTTCACAGAGTTTTGCTCATGGCAGCTGAACATCAATGCTAAGCAGTGTGTAGCTATTAGGAAGAAAACAGCCATGACAACACGAATCATGGAGCCCTGATGAACATCTCCGCACATGGCTGCTTCTTCTAATCAGCAGCCAAATTTAATGAGACACCTGCAGATTATAGACACTCTTGCTCCAACATAATTTGCCCTGAGAGCACAAAGTCCTCTTTTACAAATATTCTTCAGTAAGTCGTAAGCCACAAAGAGTTCATTGTCACTAATCACATACTCCTCATTAATTTATAATTGTATGAAACCATATTCCCCCGTACGTGACCTACAACAGATCTGAAGATTAAGTCAGGGGCTGTTAAGACCTCCTAATTAGCGCAGTTTTCAACCCTTTAGTTTTCACTAACAAACCAGGGCTGGATACCCAGAAGCTGACTCCTTGCAATGCTGCAGATAGAGTAATTCCTTGTCAGCCTGGCCCGTACCCAGTGGATGAGGGCAGGGAGTGCATCCTGCAGGTCTGCAGGCAGCTCAGGCTGGCCAGGATTCCTCCTCAGCTCGGTGCCAAGGTGCTCCTGGCCTGCCTTCCACTCCCACATCGGTCAGGGGCAGCTCCTACCTTCAGAAAACTGAGACGCAGCCTCTCTGAATGCCAGAAATCATAAGGGTTGTGCACACCTTGTCCTGTGGTTGCCTTACTACGAGTGCAGAAAGGAGGCGATAGAAGCTTTATTTTCCATTTTATGTTCTTTGCCGCATAGCAGAAGAAGCAGAATGACATCTGCTAAAGAGAAAAAAGAAGAAAATTACAAAAACAAGCTCTTCTGAATTAGTGAGCTCAAAGAGAAAGAAAAAGCTTGTTGCAGAGAATTAGGGATATTTTCATCTATCGAGTAAGCAGTTGGAAAACACTGGCATGAATTGCTGCACCTGTGGTGTGCCCCGGGCTTTGTTATCTTTGACCAGAACATGATAATGCCATGGCCAAAATCCTATCAGACTTCTCTGCATGCTCTGTTCAGTCGGTGTCTCAGGCTTCCAAGGAAATTGGCTGAGCTGTTTTGTTACCACTGACAAGAGCATTTTGACTTTTGAACATCTGGGATGAATATTTTAAGGATCCTTGGTCTAATTTTGTTGTAACCTGTAAATGTCTGATAGTTACTATAAGACTTGCCTTAGAAGGGTCCTCAGAAATTGTTGGCATGTTGTAAAGTGTGAACAGTGCTAGCACAAGCCTGCTGCTCGTAGGAGGAAAAAGAAGAGCAGTAGATTTGTGGCAATAGTTAGTAGAAGAGCATTAAATTGCAGCATTAAAAAAAAGTAATGGAGATTTCATCCTGCTCCTCTTTTGTTGTTAAATATAATCTGCTTGTCAGTGTCTGCCTCTCCGACATTTCATATCCTCTTCCCTCCATGGACAATAGCTGCATTTCACACTGTGCCAGCTGCTGTAAACAGACCCATCGCCAGTGAAGTTAATGGGGTTGTGGTTTATTACAGTGTCTGAGAATCTGGCAGCAAACATTTTAAGCTGTGGCTTCTCCTGATTTATGAAATGGGACATGTCAGGGAGCCCCCATGCATCAGACAAACTAGATGTCCAACAGCCCTTGCTATCAGAAAAGCTACAAATGCTCTCACAAAAGCAGTCCTGGTGGAGCCGCAAGTATCTTTTTCTTGCAAAAAAAAAAAAAAAAGAAAAAAGCAACAAATTTTTATTCCTCTAGCATTATTCAAGAGATTCTGATCATCAGAATAAAAAACTGTCAGAATAAGTTTATTTGGAAAATGATTTTTAAAATAAAGTCAATAGAACTTTCTCAGCTAACTGTAGTGTAAGGGAATCACTTAAATGGGATATTCATTAGAGGGAACTTCTTTTCAATACAGTACAAACCATTGGGAGGGCAAAATTGGCATTCAGGTCCTCACTGGCTGCAGTCTGGAACTGCTCTGATGACATACCAACATCTCGCTGAGGGCTGCAAGTGGGCTTACACAGTCAAGTTGTGTTTGGACATATGCATTCATTATCTGCTATCTTGTACTTATTACCTGTTGCCTCAGGGCAGAGACAATACTTTATCTTGCCTTCCTGCAGAGAAGGAAATTTATGAGAAATAATGAGAAACAAGCAGGTGACATCCAACACCAAATTTCTCGAGGGTCTGGCCTTTCTTAATAAACAGTACCAAAGCAGCCTACAAAAATACATGTTTCAGGCTTTAATCGAGCCTCAGTTACACAAAATCTCAGCGCTATGGCTAGGGGTGTCTTTACATGCTCATTTCTGGCTAAGTGCTGGGCAGTCTCTGTATCTCCTGCACCCCAGGGCCAGCCCAGGGGGTCCCCACTGCCATCACAACTGAGTCGTGGCTGTGCAATGAGTTAATTGTATTATGGGCTGGGATATCCTGATACAAAAGTTGACAGGCTGATGCTCCTGTACATATGTGCTAGGTACATATGTGCTTCCCCGGGCACTGAAGGAACTTCTAAGTCTAGCCTGAACTGGCTCATTGAAGGACACAAAATGCTTGCAGGAAAGGTAGGAATGAATCCCTGATTCCTGTGCTGAAGTCCCAGCTGGTGTTGAGGTTGGTGGCTCTAAAGCACCGACTGTCTCCATGGTCTGCAGCAACGGGATAAATCAGTCTATGGGATGTCTGTGAAGGAAACGGTACCTGACACCTCTCTCCTTCAGAGCCTTAGGGGGGAGGAGAGGAGCTGCAGCCACGCCTCTGCTACAGCTGCAGGAACTCAAATTAGATTTAAAAGGTTAGCTCAGACATTGAAATCAGTCTCCCTGGGGCCAAGGTCAAGTTTGGCGCAAGTTCACTTACTTCCCTTTTCAGGCTATAAAGGTGAGGTGGCATTTGGCTGTGTTTCAGGAGAAAGTAGGTGGTGAAATGTGTTGACACGTACCTACATCAACTATGCGTCCAGGGAGCAGAGACCCTGCTTACCATGGGTGGAAATCACAGCGGGGAAGGCCCAAACTGACTCAATTAGGAAACACAGAATACCTGAGGGGCACAAGAAAAAAATGAAACCTAGCAGGAAATCTGTTCATGCTGAATCCACAGAGTGAGCTGGGGAGCCGAATTGCTCACTAGCATGGAGCAGAGCCAGGGAAAACAGACAGCAATCTACCAGACGTTGTAGAAGGTTCTGGGTATAAATTGCTCTGAAGAAGTGCGCTGCTTCTTAGGATTGGGTTCAAGGGCACTTTATGTGTTATTTCTTTTGTAAAGTTTCCACAGCTGGCTGCTTGGGGATTTTCTAGCGACTTTGTAAAGACTGAGAAATACCAGTTAAACAAAGCAAAACCTTTCGGGGAAAAAAAAGGGGGGGGCGGCCCCCCAAAACAAAAACAACACCTGTCTTTGCTTTGAGAAATATCCACAGAAACAGAAGAAGAGAACTGAACTAGTGTATATTTCTGGCCAAATTACCTACAAGGCTTAATATCTAGGATCAGCTGGTTTGTGCCTGCTCAGCAAAAAGGATTGTTCTGCAGATGCCAACATTTTCATACCTAAGAGTAGCCCTAATGTGTGACCTGCCTCAATGTGTGTGTCCCCTCAGTTCCCAGACCCTTTTGCAAAACTGCTGTTGTAGAAGCCCCAGATCAAGCAATGACTTTCAGAGAACAGATTCACTATTTGGGCAGCAAGAGGGGACTTTGAGATGCAGAATCCCCAATAATATTCAAAATTGCTCTGCTGCTGTGAAAGATGCTCACTGTGCTGCATAAAACAAACTCCCAACCCTAGTGCAGCTCTTTATACTATTTAGAAATATGGGCATGCCCTCCATTAACAGAGATGTGAATGCTTTTGAAGTAATTTTTAATAAAATCTTCATGGATTTCAGTAATAAAAAAAAGCATAACTAATTTGTTTAAACATTTTGTTTGAATTGGCATTAACAATGATTCTGGCATTTGTTGTATCATTTGGCTTCTTCTGCATATAAAAGCTTCCCATTTCGTTTTGCATATAATTTTATTTCAATTACTGTAATGTTGGTTGCAATAAAACACATATTAAAAAATCAGTTTGCCTTGAATAAGTCCTTATAAAACCCCCTCAGCATTCTGCTCTGTTCATTCTTTGTAATTGATGCATTAATGCACACCTGATTTAAAATGCATGGCACAGATACAAATCACAGCAAACCAAACCAACATTTCCATGGCTCCGTGCTGTGTGGTGTGGTACTCACCAGCTGTAACCTAGGGGCTGGTATGCTATGTGGAAGTCCTCATTTAATTTATTCTGAGTGAATAGGCTTCCCTGGGAGCCAGGCAGGAAGCTTGGTGTGTTCACTGGCAGCAAATGTCACTACAAGGCTGTACGAACTCAAAAAGACCCAGACTCTGAGGTCCAGTGTGTGAGTGACCTGATTACCAAAAAGCCCCTTGCAACAATTATATCCTCCCCTCCAAAACCTCATCAGGCCATTATGCGTGGAAAATGAAAAATATGCTTTGTTCTGTATTTGGCATGAAAATGATTAACCTTCTTTATGTTCATTTAAGTTAAAACAGAGCTGTGGAACCAGAGAGACTAAGATTTTAATCCTTTCACTGAAGTAAAATAATTAAAAGACTTTCACAAACTCGTTTATTTCTACATGAAATATTCTATTTCAGGCATGCTTGGAAAGTGTTTCAGAAGTTGGCAATTTAAAGCAGGAGGCTGCATACTGATAACAGGGGAAATATCTCACTGCGACTTCAGATCACAGGAACACATGAAGCAAAGGAACCAATTTGTCTTTCTAGTTATGAAGCAACTACCCCTGGTTAGAGTGATGGTCTGAAATCAAAGCACATGCTTGCTTGTTCTACAAGAGAAACGTTATAAAAATGGATTGAAAGAGTTGCAGCTTCTTGAATACCTCACCGACAATAATCTAGTGTGAAGAGAAAAGCTACCGAGGCCTTCCCCTAATTGCCATTCATTACACAGCGCCAAGAGCTGTGACACTGGGTATTTTAAAAACCATGTGATTACAAGTGCTTGCTGTCGGCATTTTTGTGGTTGCCTTGTGATAGAGGGGAGCCACAGGCCTTGCAGAGCTCGCCTGGGCAGCGCCCTCACTGCTGTCACCGCGAGGCCTTGCAATGCTTTCTGCTCTTAGGCCTGAACTACCGACAGCTCGGTTTTAGCAAGTGCTAAAAGGTTTTAGCACAAGTCAATGCTTAGATGGAAAACGTGTTTGGGGAGAACTGGGGGTGACTTATGGGTTAGCCAGTGTCACCAAGGGACACTCTGGGCTGCAGGGTAGGGCCTGCCTGCTGGAGAGCAGCCCCCCTCAGCAGGGCTCCTCACAGCTTCCCTCTGCTGTGAGAAATTTTCACCTACAGATGTCTCCAAGGACACGTGGGCCCATGGTTTTCTTGGCAGCTTTTCAAAACTGGGCTCCTCCAAGATTATTTCCCCTTGCACTCAATACTTGGACATTTGGCAGACTTGGACAAAGAGATCTGCAAGGGAATTCAGGGTTCAGACAGTCTCATTCATGTTATCAGTACTTTAATTTGCCCTGAACTCAGACATAAACCCAGAAGGAGCCATTAAATACTGCAATCTTTTGCAGATCACAGGCCACTGACACTGATACAGTTGCCCTTTGTTGAGGCCCCAGAAATGTTTGTTTGATTACTCATTTCATCCATGTGAGATTTGATTGTTGATTTGAAGACATCCAGACATGGAAAGTCCTCCGCTTCTCTTCATAGCTTGTTCCAATGGCTAATCACTCTCATTTGTTTCTCAATTAAATCTGTCTGATACTGGCTTCCAGCCATCTATTCTTAATATCTATTCTTCATGAAGTAAGACAGCTTTGGGGAAGTCAGGGTCAGGCATTGGCAAACTATGTCCACTCAAGCAAAATGCTCTGCAAGGATATATGTCAGCATTTTTAATGATAAGCTCTTTATGTATTTGTTTAAATGACCTCAAACTAAACTAAACCAAAAAAAAAAAAAATAGTAAATTTAAGTTGTGGCATTTCAAAAGGCACTGAGTGCTATATGAGCATATGGTTTTATTTTAATATTTCTCTAGGCAGGCATTATCACAAATTGGCAAAATACAAAAAGCTATGTATTTGTCCCTCTGCTTTGTATAATGAACATCTGCATTGTTTTCTGTTTATGAAGTTAGAGAAATTCGCTGTCTGAGGGGTAGGTCAGAACAGCAAGGGGAAGCTCAAAAGACATTATCAGCTGACCATCTGACTGACTAAAGAGAATGAAATGAAACTCGAAACTTCACCTGTCTAACAAAATTCACAAGGAAAAAACCTCAAAGACCTAGCTGCGGTATTCAGTAGCTCTGTTTTCTTCTCTGTGTCTGTTTCTTCTTGCCAACTCTACCTTAAAATCAAGGTGGACAGAAAAATTGAGGCCTCAGATGCCCAGAAGAATAAGGAAGTACTCAAAAATGAAGAAAAACCAGAAAAGAGAAGAAAAAAAAAATGATTCTGCCTCCAATGAAATCAGTGGAAGCTTTGATCCCAGTGCTAATGTGCATTCTGCTGCTTTTACTGATATATTTCCTCTTCAGAGTCCTCGCAGATGCAAAACCTGCCAATGTCACTCAGCATTTCGATGTCCCTGCACTGGGTTGGGTCTGCCTG
This sequence comes from Stictonetta naevosa, assembly GCA_011074415.1. NCBI lineage: Eukaryota > Metazoa > Chordata > Aves > Anseriformes > Anatidae > Stictonetta > Stictonetta naevosa. Next base: position 96,119,602 of record CM021698.1, read on the forward strand.
CAGTCTGTTCACAGCCTGGATTCAGGGGTAAGTCACCATAAGGACTGTCTGAAAACCTGAGGCAAGAACAGGGATGTTTCAAAGATACACCTTGAAAGACCTTGAAGCCCACAGAGATGTAAAATCAGCCCGAGGCCCCAGGGTAAGGGCAGGAAGAGTACCAATACTCAAAAAATAAAAATAAAACCTATAAAGTACTACTTTAGAAAGTTACTGTTAGCTTTCTGATATAAGTGTCAGAGTAGACCCCTATAACACATGCCAATGAAGATGTATTTTAGTAACTGAGACATTGATCTGACTTCTTTTTGCTGCTCTCCAACAGGCAAGAGCCCCGCTGCATGTAACCAGTCGTCCCAAATGGGTCGATTCCACAATTACCATTAGTATGGTTATCTGACTGTGCCCTTTCACACAACTGAATGAAATCAGAGACAATCCACATACATTAGTGCTGTACCTTTTCTGCAGGGTGTTCTGGCATCCCATTAAGTGCTATTTCTAGAGACTGCCTGGAGCAGATTTAAATTCTGCTTGGGTTGAATAAAGGGAAGATAATGTTACTTCAATCTCTTTAAGTCATCTGGGTTTTGTTTTGATCATATTTCAGGAATATTCACATGCTTCCCGTACAGAGTATATGAATATTTTTGTAACATAAATTTCTCCTTTCTAAGGTCATTTATTTTGGTTTCAATGCAGTCATGCTGATAAACGGGAGACGAAGGGGCATGAGAACTATTTTCCCCATTTAATCACAAACTCCAAGCCATAAAATGTACTCCCCAAGTACTTCGAATAGTTTTGGGCCAAACCTTACATATGGAAATTCCCATGACTTTTAATTAGTGGAGTCAAGAACTATAGGGTTGGTCTCTCAGGCCAAAACTGTACCCCTTTATTAGCTTATTCCTGAGGCCAGAGCACTCCTGTATCCATATCATAACTCTTCAGGGTGCTCTGGCAGACCCTGAGCATGGGGTCTACCCTCAGACCCAGCTTGTTTGCATTACACACAGCCAGGACCCTAAATATTTGGCCCCACATGAATGGCTCTGCTTGACTTACATTACTACTTACCACTGCCACTTAGCACAAAAAGAGAATGGGGAGAAAACGAGTCCTGAGTGCTTGGGGCTAGCCACCAGCCCTGCACAGGCATATACGTTACTCCCTGGCAAAGCCCCAAATCCATTGGTCTTGTCTAGGTTAGGACCTGCTTTTCTTCCCTCATTCCCATGCATTGCTCAAACCTGCTGGTACCCACGTTTCCTCCATCTCCCCCTCGTGGGGTGCTGCAGGATCACTTTGCAGATATCCATGTACATAGCTGGAGGAATTCACTTCTCAGCAGCGACCATTGAGATTTGGGCATCAAAGGATGCAGGAGCTAGAAGAAAGGTGGTTGTGCAGCCATAGGAACTGCATTGCCCATCCCAAATCAGCAGCACTTTCCCTCACCTCCCTACCCTGGAAAAGCCACTTCTCTAGAAGACCAGTCCCAGGGTCCCTCTTTCAAAGTCCCTTCAAAGCAAATCCTGCAAGGATAGAGAATCGGTGAATGCCTTGATCCTCCATGGGTTATTGCTTGGGCTGATGCGTGGAAACCAAGGCAGGGTGTGAAAATGCTGACTGGTGACAGAGATTTCTGACTGGGAAACCAAGAATACGTGTCAGACTGGGGTGAGAATGTGGGAGAGAGTGAGCCTGGTGGGAGAGGCTGGTGCAGGCTGGCATGTCAGGCTGCTCAGGAAGACGTTTCTGGCACATACCCACGGGCAGAGCTAGCTGGTGCCTGGCCCAGGAGGGACACAGCAGGGAAGAATTATAAGGAGAAGGTAAAGGAAATCTAGCGTTTGTGACTGTGAATGAAATACCTTGATCTCACAGGATCAAAATGGGGAAAAGGAAGGTTACCTCAATTCTTGTCAGATTCTCTTCAGACGACACCTGGCACTGACACGGTGAATGCATTCAGTCACATCTCTCCTATTAAGCAGCAGAACGAACAACCTAAGCTGTACAAAAATCGTTGCTGGCCCAAACTTGACTCACCGGGAATGAAAGCCACCCTCATTAACTACTTTATGTAGCACGTTCCCAAAAGTGCATTATTCACACCGGAGTCCTAAACACATTATAGTTTCTGAGGCAGAGGTGGGGAGGCCTTCCCTGGACCGCAGGCACAGAGCTGTGCCTTTGGCCTGAGCGTGCACAAACCTGTGGGAGAGGAGGGGCGGATGTAACACAGAACTCAGTATGATTGATTGACTGGCTTCAATAGAAGCGCCGTCACAATCGTAAAGGGAGACATGATTTCATGTACAAAGAACTCAGTGGAAACCAGGTGACCCAGATGCAGTTATAAATCTTGATGCTTACCCTCTCTCTGCTCTTATCAGAAGCCCGGGCCTCCAACCGTGTGTCCCTCCTGCCTGCCCGAGTGCAAGAAAAGCCGAGCTGCGAGCAGCACACGCGCGATGCCACGCTGCCTTCAGGTTTTTACAGACCTTCTGAGCTTACGTGACTGCTATTGCCAAAAGTGGCAATGAAACGTATTATATCTAGGAGAAATAGAGAGTTACTGCATAAATATCTTACCGTATGTTCACAAAAATGAAGCAAAAAAAAAAAAAATGTTGGTGCTAAACCTTTTTTGGTAATGAGCATATTAAAATACTGCTGCATTGTTATTCTGCAGTCCTCTCGCTGATCAAGCAGCAAGAAGCATTTACAGCTGACGTGAAGGAGCTAAACTTTGCGTCAAATGTCCCTCGGGTACTGTGTGAAACTGCACAATAAGTGAGCATTGCAGTAGCTTAAACAGATCCTGGCTCTTCAGAGACGTGAAAATAAAAATGTTCTGGTGATAAAACGTAGCCCTGACAGGTGTATAGGCTCTTCACAAAGTCTGATAGCTTTCTTTAAGAGTAGCTGTCTTAAAAATTAGTGATGCATGTTTCCAACGTTATCCCATTGCTGATGTACATCTGAGTAGGCTTGGATGAGATGCTAGCTGGGCACACTGATGGGCACGTCCCCGATGTACTATGGGGTGGGCTCAGTTCTGCAAAAAGCTTTCCTTCTGCATTTTCATTTTTCTGCTCAATCTACAGAGACCTCTTGTCAGATCTTCCAGTTTGTGTTCTCCTGTTCGGCTGCCAACAAGACTGCTTTAAATCTCGATCTTGGGTCAAAAATTGCATATGATGCTACAAAAATAGATCTTTTTCAATGAAGTTTGAAAAAAAAAAACATACATTAAGCTACAAGGCAGAAAACAAACAAAAAAAAATCTACAGCACCTTTTAAACCTTCCAGTTTAGACAGAAAGTGTAATATTTGAAAAAAAAAAAAAAACCTGATCAGATGACAACTTTTCTTTATAAAGATGCAAATATATACACCAGTCAGTGCTGAAACTCCCAGCATAATTGTCATGATACACACCCACTGTGCTAATGTCACTGACTCACAATGCAGAAAGTAAGTAGCTTTTAATTTAGATTCTTTTAAAATTAATTAATCTCTGTAGTCACACGTCAAGGATGTGAGCCAGCTTTCTAAAGGACTGTCTCTGTGATTTAAGACAACTTCTTGCCCACTCCCACACCCCTCCAGCCCAGAAAGAGCCTGGGAAAGTAGGTGAGAACCACGCTGTGACCCGGGGGTCGGCAGATTTGGCTCTGCCGGACGAGTGCAGGACGTGAGGGACTGCAGTCCCGCGGCCCTCGCCCAGCTGCGGCCTCAGATTTAACCAGAGCCAGGCGTTTCCATAGCCAATGGACGTAGGCACACCCAGTATTCCCAGTAAGGCTGAAATCCTGAATCCGAGGGCTTTTTTTTTCTCCTTTACATCTGAATGGTGGTTTACACTACTTGGGTTTACGCTACTAACATCGGTCGATCCTTCTCTAAATGAGAATTAATGAAGATGTATGTTTATACCAAGCTGGGCTGGCCGGGTGCCCAAGGCTCGGGAGCCATGCGTTTTCCATTACTGGAATGCACTTGCTTCCACCGATGTCCAGAATCCTGGTTCTGTTGTTATTCTTTCCTAATTAGATAAGCTGCAGAGGCAGAATATCCAATTAGTACTAGAAGACTGAAAAATAATAACGCAAGTTTGGTCCACAGGACAAAGTGCTCGCTTTCTCTGGGTGGCATTTTAGTGAGGATGTTCCTAAAGGAGCCGTGAGATTTGATGTAAGCTGAAATGCTTTTGTCAGCCTTCGGAGTGTCTGATCTCCCGGGAAATAAAACTTAATGGAACAGAGCCTTACCTAAGTCTTTCTTTCAATAGAAAGAGCACTACATAAGGTATCTGGTTAACAAATGTTTGAATTTACACCAATTGTAGTTCTTTACAATACCAGTCATATCTGCTACACGATGCACAAAAAGCTCTGGGAGGATATCTGTGTTACAGAGGGGCTGTTCTTGCATGTTTTTGAACATCAGTAATGAAGTATAGCTGTATGTATGTGTGTGTATTCCCACGTGCTCTAACACACACACGTGCAGTATATAATTTATGTATAAACGCACATAGCGGGCTGCTCTCACACTGCAGCAAAACTCCTCCTTAGAAGGGATTGTTTGACAAGGAGATTCACCCTTCAAGATCAGACATATTAGCTTCTAACACGTTTGATTTCTCTCACAGGTGCAAGCTTAAATCCTTCTTACGTAGTCTAAAAGAAATTTCTTGTCGCTGTTTTGAATAACAATACAACTGTTGCAAGAAGCTATGCGTGTTCCTGACAGAATTGCAAGCTCTTTGGGAACAATTTTCACATATTTTCTAGCAAAGTAAGACTGCTTTGTCCCAGAATCTAATGCTACCCTGGGGGGATTAGGCTGTTCAGGGTTTGCATCCAGTTCTGCACAGATCCCAGGGAAAACATATTTGCTCATCCTGGCTGCAAATTTTTAGGTGAGAGGTTGAGCCACTGCTCTGCGTTGCCTGTGGGCTATCAACACTATAGTTCTGCACAAAGTTCTGCAGAACAATGTATCTTGATCACAGCTGCAACACATCATTTTCGTCAATGAGTAGGAGAGATGCCACGAAATTCTTCATGGTTCTCTATGAAGCTAGGACAAGCGTGTTGATGCAGGTCAGCACGCAGCCCAAAGTCCTTAAAGTGCTCTGCTCACTAAAGTACTTTGTGGTACTTGCAGAGACTTTAACCTATCACTAAAACAACTATTAACCACAAGCTGGTATAAAACGTACACCAAAGGAACTGAAGAGCAAGCTTCCCGGCTGTTATAACCACTTGTAAAATAATTTGTAACCTTCTAAGTCTAGGTTTGACATGGAGCTTGAGCCCGTGCCAATTTAAAGAATGCAAGAAGTCCCTTCGGCTTACATCTGCGAAGACTATGGAGGAAAAGAAGGACTCCAACATATGGAAAGATCCAAGACAAACAAGATCACTCTGTGGAAGTTTATGTTTACTAAATAATGTAAATTCATTACAAATATCTCAGCTGTAGTTTTCTGAATCCTCTAGTATTGTGGCCAGAGATTTCTCAAATGTAAATCTGAATTGACTCAGACATAGAACCAGATCATTTGAAAATTGGTAAGAGAGCTATAAAAAACTATAAAACCCAAGAACCAACAAGGGGAGGTGATCTCTTTTGCCATTTAGCCTCTTACCAGTTTCTCCCACCTAGGGATTGCTTTAACCTTTTATATTTTTACATTTCCACTTGCTGTGATGTACATTTGGATATTGTGGGGCAGGTGGGTCTGTCTGTTCCTTTCACCCTGAGAAATCCAGCCTGCAGACATCGCACATGGAGGCTCCAGCTGATCCTAGGTAGCGAGGCCTTCTGTGCTTTGACAGCCAGGCGTGCCTGCCAGAAGCGAGGACATCTGCCCAGTTAGTGAGAATGGATTAAAAGGGGAAACTGAGACAGGCCAACCCTCCACGTAAACAGTGAAAGGTAACGGTAGCAGTGAAGGTCCCTTCAGCATCGATAAATCCTCAGAAGGCAGCCACAGCACTGATCCTTCCTCACCATCAGTGGCATTTCCACCAGCACTCCCACACCCCCATGTGTTCCCACTCCATGTCAACACCTTACTACGCTTTTATGAGGAGCGGGAGGCAGGCGGGTCAGAGAAGCAGGTTTCCTCCCACACCATAGACTAGAAAGGATTTGGCAATTCAGCACTTATGAATTATTCAGTAGTTTATTTTACATGGAACGAATTGCATCTACAATAATTGTTTTCTCTATTTAGAGTATTATAATAGGTAACACAAAATGATGCAAACATTTTAAAATACAGGAATAATGAAGAATGACTTCCACTAATAACAAGATACAAGGCAAATGTTGGCAACAGGCAGCATTTAAAAAACAACAACAGGAACAGATCAGATGAAGCACTAATTTACATGGCATAGCAGAAATGCAGTTGCTCTACCAGCTTTTCCATATTGTCAGAAAGAAAAAGAACAATTACAGATAGTCAAACCTATGTAGGGATAACTAATCCACAGCATTTGAAAGGTAGCTTTGTGTACCAATTTCCAGAAAAAATGTAAATATTATTTAATGTCTTACTGAATAAATATTGCTCTTTTTGTATTATTTGTATTATTTTGTATTTTTTGTATTCTATACAATAAATTTATATGTTGAAGCGACCACTTTCTTTTAAACAGTGGCACCATTAAATCACAGCTATACTAAAAGTTAACATTTGAAAATAATAATCATTAAAAAAATCTTGTTGTTGGAGTAGGGAAAAATCCTAATTTGAAACATGAGGTAAATAAAAACACAACTATGACAACAGAAAGTTTTCATAAAGTACATAAAATTTCACTGTACCAATTCCTTTAGAAAAAAAGTTTTGCAGATGTATATCCAAAGCAAACGTTATACTGCAGTTGTATAATATCTGAGTTTATGAGCCAGTGTTGTGACATTTACTTCTTCATTTCCACGTAACACAATAATATTCACTTAAAAACAACAATTATGGAACAACAATCATAAATATATATTTATAACTACATCTTCAAGTGGGTCTTTGAAGATACATTTATTTTGATAAAATTACTCAAGCGACAGCTACACATTCTGCATGAATTGCTAAAGAACGGTGTTATGAATTAGGCTTAAAAATCTTTCATACAGTAGTTTTATCTCTGAGAATGGAAATTCATTAAAAATTATAACAAGAGCTAAAGAAGCTGGAATCAAATCCAGCCTTAAGATCACTCCCCTAAGAAAAACTGCACTGTTTAGCTTCTAACCATTGGTCAAGGAGAAGTTATTCTGGAACGTTTTACTGTTGAAACAAAGAGATGTAGGTATTGTAATAAAGAAATAGATATAATTGTTTCATAAAAAGATAGACTTGAAACTTCAGAATAACGTGGAACAGTGATTAAGTATGTAAGCAAGTACTAGGACAGACATAATGTGATTCAAAGACTCTAACCAATTAGCTGAAGTTACAAATCCATTTGAGGATTATTAACCTAAACTGTCTGGAGATTAAGCTGATATATGGATTCATTTGACTATATGTATTTAACCCTCCATTTTTCATCGAGAAACAGGTAGCAATGACACAAACCAAACAGAGCAAAGTTCACGAAGCTCAGAGATCCTCAAGTATGTTAATGCATTCTTGGAAGCCTGAATAGAGGAAAACACAGAAAAAACACACAAAAAAATGTTGCTGTATTTCTGAATTTGTATGTTAATTTTCTTTACAAAGTTTGTATCTAAAGCATTCAAGTTCATTGTTTCACAGTTTTACACAGCAAAAGTAAACAATCTGTTCTTGATAAAGCTATGCTAAATACACACTACACTCAGCTTTATCTTTCCTCTTATGTTTGGGTCTTTAAGTTTAAATCCTTCAAAATACTGCTCCTGCCATGCTGGAGGAAGCAACTTCCATTGTAGAAGTGTATTCACGCCTTCTTAACTAGCTGGGATCAGGTAACCAGGTCACATTCTTAGCTCTACAGAAAAGTAAGAGACAGAATCTGAAGAAACCGTTCTTCAGCATTTTAAAATGGTTGATCATGAAGTAAATTGGATTAACCTTAACCTGGAACAAACCTGCAGCAATGAAAAATGGAGAGGATAACAGCAACAACTTTATGGTAGCATCTACTTTTTGGAGCATGGCTCAAGTATCTAGGTACCAACAACTTACTAATGCACGTAGTCCAAAGATGATTTCTGGTAGTAGATCTGATTTGGAAAAGAATATTCCTTCATCATAAAAGAAGTTGCTTGTTCATTGAAAGGTTAAACTTTTTCATAATCTTTTTTTTTTTTTAAATGAAAACACAAATATTTTCAGCACATATAATTTCCATACAAATGTTTCCAAATTTAAGTTGAAAGTGTTTCTTCATAAAACCAGATCTTGTAACATTTATACAATATACAAAAAAGTATTATTTAAACTTGATATTTCACATCAAGAAAGCACTTGAAAGATGGCTTTGTTGAAATTTCTGTACCATATCCTTCTAACCGCAAGAGAAATTTCTAAATATTGGCTTGGGGCAATCCACGTTTTAGAAGAAACAGTCTAATAGAGCTCCTATTACCATTACTCCTGGTAATGTGCAATACACAAATAGATCAATAAAAGTAGCGGTTTTCATATGCTATATATATCCTTAATATTCAAAGGAATATTCAATGCAAGAGTTTGTTCTACCCTGCAAGACAGTTACCAACAACCATCTATGCTGTGGGTTCAAATATCTGGCCACAAAACTAATTTTCATTCATTTTGCATGACGGGCCATTTCGTCCTTGGATTAGATCTTGGCACCACAAAAGCATCTAGCCACACTGTTCCATATAATGACATTAAATAATATACAAAGCTTCACTTTAATGGTTTATGGTTTTAACTTTAGCTCGGGTTCAAATGAAAATCAGCAGAAAAAAAAAAAAAAAAGAAAAAAGATTTATTTTAGTCTAAAAGAAAATGAGCCAATCAAAATATAAGTTGAAGCCAAGTTCTCAGTACCACTAAGTACAAGATGCCTTCGTGTTTCACATTAGTTGTTTCACAAGAAAAGCAAAGCTTTATCTGCTAGTGCCCAAAGAAACCAAAAATCCTGGCTTCCGTTTCCTTCTTATTTTGCTCTAGAAGCCATTTGTTCAGTAAAGTGATTCCTCTGGAGCCATTTGATATCATTATCAGAATCCAGATGAATACAAGGAGCTATTATAGATGTGCAGTTATTTTAACAAAGAGAAAACTCTTTTAACTTTGTAATGAGCATACCGAGAATTTTCTTTCAGTACTCCATTACATCCTAAATAGAAGGCTTACTTCTTTTGGCTTTCTTTAGTTTTGAGGAACCTTCTTCTTTCTGTTAACAAAGCAAACAAAAAACCAACAGGAAAGCAAACAAAGTAGTAATACTAAGCTAGCAGCTCAGCTAAAAAGTAGCTTCTGAGTGAAAGGTTCGGCTGAATGCAGTGTTCAGCAGTGTCCCCATTACTCTATAACCATCCCCTTTAACACTATTATATTTTCATCTGGACGGAGGAGGGATCAGACTAATGAGCACGGAAGAGCCCATCCCTGCCCAGTCAAGTTCTTCTCCTGCTCCTGAGGCTCCAGCTGAGGCTTCCCTAGAGCTGTGCATCCACCTCACGTGGCACCAGGAGCAGCAGTGCTGCACTGGCGGTGTGGCAGGCAGCCAGCAAGGACTTGTCACCTCCTGCTACTTTGCTAAAGCGGCTGGCAGGGCTCAGATTGGTACCTGTGCTACTCACAGCCTGCCTGGAGACGGAGGAACAGCACTGGGCACTTGTGACTCATGACTTGGACAGGACAGTGCCCCTTCCCCATCTCAGCAGGGCTGCTACAAGCCCTGCTACAAGCTCTGTGCTTGCCCAGCCTGCCCCAGCGGATGAGCAACCCCCTGCTGGGGCGGAGGTTGGTCACCCTCAGTGGCAGGCAAAGGCCTCCAGCACTTCATTCGTATTATGGTCTAAGTCCCTCTTTAGTAGTCAGACATGTGGGGTTGTGATTCTTATATCCACAGCTATTTTTACTTGACTGTTGGGTGGTTTTTTTTGTTGTTGTTTTTTTTTTTTTTTTTTTGGTTGGTTGGTTGGTTTTGGTGTGTCTGTGTGTGAGAATGACTCCTGGCTGCTGTAGCATCCGCAGTGACTCAGCTGTGGCTCTGTGAAAGGGCTTTTCCCAGCTGCAGTTGGCCTGGGCCAGCTCAGAGCAGCTGAGCGGTGTCCCCCAAACCACCTCTTCCCAACCCTGCTGCAGCCTAAGCTCTAGGGTACTTCCCTGTTCCTGCTGCAGGCCCTTGGGGCTGCTCTGCTGGCCATTTGAACTGCACTCACAGCACGGGCTGTGCTCTTTTAATCACCATTAAAAGCCACAGAATTGTCCCATTTGGCTTGAAAAACGTAACAAAACAAAAAGATGGCAAATCAAATCTAATGTTAACAAATGCAAATTAAGCAGAAGAATCTGGATGATGGGCACATGCTCTTCAGTTCTTAACAGTTTAGGAGTAGGTTTGACAAGTTTATACATTGTACCACGTGACTAGGCACAGGCAATTCATATTGAGCATGGGTAACGAGACCTCAGACGGTCATGGGATTGCTTGAGATAAAATACAAAAGGCAAGGGACTCTGGGTGGAGTAACTTTTCCTCCTTCTGGCTTATTTTGTAAAATAATTGCACGGTATATTCAGTTGGCTATTAGCACAAATCATTACATACCTATATAAGAAAATACAACTCTACTGAGCTTTGGAGATGCAGGACTATTTCCTTACTAATCTGTCTCATTTCTAGGTAGTAAAATCATTAAGACTGTGGTTGTAAGGAGGAAGAGATGGCTGATGATACAACTGAGTTTTAAAGACCTGATATTGAGAAACAGAAATGAAGTCTAGAGATAGGTAAAAGCAATACTTAAGAATCACAGAAAAAAATATTTTGAGGAGGAATTTAAAAGTACACACTACTTCACAACATTAGAGCAGAATCCAGAGGAAAAGGCACAAAAAGCATCCAATTGGTATTAGGAACCTATTTGATTGCTGCTGTTGACTCTTGTTAGTAATACAGTAACAACTAAAATATATTTAAAAATAAGAAAATACACATTTTAAAATCCCACACTGGATTACAAATAACCTTTAAGAGCTCATTTCTACTGAATAATGCTGAATTCAAGTTCTGAAGATGAGATATTTCCATAGCCAATGAGAATGCTCATAATTCATTTAGAGAGAATCAAACTTATTTCTGTAGAATCAGAAAATCTGCTTCAGAAGCATATTTATTTTACATACCATCATTGAATGCTTTCATTTTAGTATTACCTTTTGCAGGAGACAAATATTTTAGATGCATGTTTGAGGTAATATTAACATAACTGATGGTTAAGGTTAATTTCACCCAGAGTGGGCTCAAAATATTTCTTGATTTTCCTGTTTTAAGTGGAACACGATAAAATGATAAAACTTACATTCTCCTTTTTATCTTTAACTCAAGTCCTCACAGACTGGTCTAAGGGTTGTATCTTTTTTTATTATTATTATTATTATTTTTTACCTGTCTCCTTCTAGCACAGCCTTTCGTTACTGGTGCTTCCATGTTGCTCTCCTTCATTGAGGAAGTCAGTTTTGAAGTCAGGGTTTCATCACATCTCAGATTCTCTTTTCCTGTAAACATCTTAAAATAGAGACATTTGTACCTTTATTAGTAAAAAAAACCCACAGTATCATGTCTATCAGATGTTATCAACACAACACATCCCGATCTGTAATCTCTATCACCACTAACACCAACATGATTTATACAGATAACCTCATTGCTCCTCAACCCAGGCATCATCTTGATAACCTTATCCCATTTAGCAACTGCCGCACATTTTCACACTCTAAAAGCTAATCTGTGACTGTCAGATGGTAGTAATCTTACGCTGTTTAATTCCTGATCATTTGGCATTTAGGAACTAACACAACTGAAGGGCTGTGCTCACGGAATCCAAAAGATGCACTAATAACAAAAAGTTGAGATAATCTAACAAATTACATTTTATAGGTGAAGACAGTGATAAACACAACACATTTGCACCCATGTGCTCAATCTGTGGGACATCATCCTCATAAAAATTGCACTGAAATCAGCTCAGCTACTTATTTAATTAAAATACAGTCAGAATCATAGAAAATTTAGGCTATAAAGGATGTCTGGAGATCATCTAGTTGTTCCTGTGCTTAACCACTCTCACTCTGAAGGTTTTTTTCCTTCTGCCCACAGAATCACAGAATGTTAGGGATTGGAAGGGACCTTTAAAGATCATCTACTATGCCCAGTAGGAAATCTTCTTGTTGCAACTTCTGATTTTAGTTAAACTTTGATTAAACTTGTATTTGCAAAATCCTCCATGTTTGTCTATATGCGCTGCAGTCAGGTTTTGTATGGAGACAGAATGAACACACAAAAAAATTACCATACTATCCTTACACGAATCTTGATAAGCTGATAGCTTAATCTTGATAAGCTTATTTTTTTTTCTTTTAAAGAAATTGAAACTAATTATACCACCTTAAAAGTCCCAAATAAAAAAGTGTGTATCTCAGATGACAAAGTAAATCATCCCTTTCAGAAAAAGAAACAACAACAACAACAACAACAAAAACAGCAACCCAGTAGTGGCTGAAAACATTAATATGTATGGTACAAATTTTAGAAAACTATATTGAGAATGTTGGTAGAGCATCATGCAAGTCACACTCTTTGTTGCTTATTGTTGCTTTAGAATATACAGAATTTGTGACAACCAGCAGGAGTGAGTGTTACTTACTGTACCTGTTCACAGGTAGGTCTGGAATGAAGATAGGTTGTTTTAACAATACAATCCTTAGAACTGCAAGATGCTTCTTTACTTTCATCATTTTTGGCAATGCACACTGTATCATTTAAGATGGATTCGTGAATATTTAACCCTGGTCCTTCATTTGTTTGTTGCGGTGATAAATTGCAATTTGTCATTCCATTACAAATCTGCAAATGTACTTCCTTTGACTGGTGTTGTTTCTCTAGAACTTGTGTGCTGTTTTGACTTGCAAACATTTTTGCCCTTCTTGAACTGGAAGTAATAGATGCATATGTATTCAGGCTCGGACTGATGTTAGATTTTGAAAGCACTGGCCCAACATTCTTCAGAAAGGAAGGAGAGGTTGCCTTATTGTGACTCACTTCACTTGAAGTGTGACCTGCAGCTGAGTTATCAGAATAAACAGAAGTAGTCATTTGTCCACCAGACTCTCTTTTCCACTGAAATACAGAAACACCTTGTTTTAAATATGCTTTCTCAGTCATTATCTGAATAAAGCTGCTGTGGGTAGGAATTTTGCCTGACATATTTTGAACAGGTTTGTAAACGTGAGTTATGCTGGACTTGCAAACAGTCACTGCAGAAGACGAGGCACCCATATTTTTTACTGGTGAATGTCTCTCAGCATTTTTTCTTCTCTTCCCATCAGTTTGATTTGTAGTCTTTCCGTTCATTTGCATTAACTTTCCTTTGAAAATTGGTATCGTTCTGTTGACTTTTTTTGGGCGAAATTCAAAGGCTGAACTTACGGGCATTCCTAAGGATTTCAGAACTGGTAAATCTGATACTCCTGATATTTGCCTCTGATTCATTGATTGCTCTTTTACTTCAACGCTAACCTTTTCCATACTTCTGCTACTCGAAAAAAATATGTGGTTTTGGCTCTTTGATCAAACGCTCCATCCAGCGGCTATTTTCTGTACTGCATGGTGAAGAAACGCTAGGCAAAGTCTGTTTCTTTGGAGGAGCCTGGGTTAGAGATACTACACAAACCATCTCATCTGCCAATTTCATATGCTTAGATTTTATTTCCTGCAATACAACAAGAGTTGTTAAATCGAATGAACTGGATTTAACAACCTGATAGTGACACCTAATGCATCACTACATGATCTATACCTGATACACACAATATATAATTCTATACATTCCATTTTGAGTTAGAGCAATCTGTATTTCAAACAGTATTTTGTTGTCATTATAAATGAAGATTTGTTTTCTCCTCCCCCAGTTGTTTGTTTATAAACTACGCCGGAATATCATATTTCTTGGAGGGAAAGACTTAAATTACAGCCATTATCTTGGTTTAGTGCTTTCCAGTTGGGTAATGCCCTTTTAAGGGGGGTCTGCAAAGAGAGTTTTTCTGACAGTGCTCCTTGTCTTTTAAGCCTTCTAAGGACATTCCAAGCAAAAGAGAGTCTGGATAGCTATAAAAACTGCAGAAGACAAGGAGCCATTTTAGCTTTGATCACGGAGGAGCCATAAACACGAACTGTGTTTTCAGAGAGGATTATACTATTTCAGAATCTCTGCAATTTCTGTCAGTATTCTTTGTTCAGAATTAATTACTTTACTTCTCCTCTTACACACTACTACCAAAGAAATTTGAGTCTCAGCCTTTTCTAAAACCGCAGATGACAGGCATTGTGATTTCCTGCCTCTTTTCCTTTACTCCTCAGAATAAATCTTACAGTTTTAGTGCTTTTAAATGCCTAAGCCCATGCAATTTTATCCCTTTCTCAGTTTGCTTTTTAAAAAATAAATTACAAACCATTTTTTTTAAGTATAATTTTTATGGAAGAGGTCTGATAAAGTTCTGGAAACCCGACTGCAAAATAAGGACAACAGAAGAGCACAAGCTGACAGGAACTAGTTAATACTATAATACTAGCTCCAAATTTTTTTTAAAAAAATAAATGTATTTATCATGTGAACAACAATGTAACAATGTCAAATAGAAATATATATCAGATTACACATTTACTAAGAAGAAGAGAATTTGACTTGTGAAAAGTATATCTCCATGCTATTATTAGGTTCTGACTATGATAAAGACTACTTCATTCCATGAGCAAACTACCTGTCATTAGTATGTCTATTAAAAAAACCTTACACGCACTGGAGCCCTGGAGAGTTCCTGTGTAGCATAAAGTGCTTTGCTTGTCATCTTTACTGGAAATCCACACAGATGTGAAAACTTACACTTCAGATCAGAAATAAAAGAGTTCAACACACTTTCTGAATCCATTCTAGCAAAATACTGCACTGGTTGACTTCGAATGCAACTTAGAGGGTAGCTGAATAGTGTTCAGGGATACATAACACAGTTCTTTACATTTCTACAGTTACGAATCTTCTTCATTAGGAACTAAAGGTGTGTCTAAAGATTTTTCAAAAAGGTGACAAAAATCATTTACTTTCTTAAGGGACTGAAACTTATAAAGTCACAGGACTTCAATGTGTTTATACCATACGAATCTACTGCAATAAAGACTACTCAATAAAAATAATCTTCAGTCAAGTCTTTCCTACCAGGAAAATTATCTTTAAAATGATTCTTTGGTGGATGTATTTTTACAGGAAGAATGCACAGTATTAATTTAACTGTTCCTTTTACACCGCCATTTATAGCGGCATCATCATGTTTAGGGAAGCTGAGAAGCAAACTGGCCTGTTTCACTCGCTATTAACCAACACTAGGACAGGCAGACCTGACTAAATACTTTGTTCTAATTTGCCTAATGAAACAATTCCAGTGACATCTATGAAATTATGAAAGAAGAAAATGTGGTGCATTCAAAAATAAGAAGTTATGTTTTAGACAGAAGAGTAGTAGAGGACATAGAACAAATATTTGCAAAGGATACGTAAAGAACCTTTCCCCTATAGGCCTGAAGTAAACACTCAAGTATATTTTTCTCTCTTCAAGATCCTCTGGAAGAATATATCCATACTAAAAAACAAACAAACACTAAAGAACACTCACAAAGGTGTATTACAAATATAAATTCAATATACACGAAGAAGGGAGGGAAAATACAGCAATAGTGTATGTTGTTTTTACCAGATTCTTCCAGTGCATCTGAAATTCCTTATATGAATGGAAAGGAGATTCTGGAGGAATTGCATGGCTGATGTTTATGATCTGACCCATTTTCATGCTGTGCACAGGTAAAGAAGAGATGTTTATGTAGGATGTCTTAAAACTCAGCTGAAAATACATTGGACTTCTTAAAAAAAAAATCTTATTTTTGGCATTGAAAGTATGCATTGCTATTAGGTTAGGAGAGCTAACATCTTTAGCTCATATTGTTTATGACAAAATAGTGATGTTTGCTGAAGTATGGAAAAGAGCTTGGAACCTACCAGTCTGATTCCTCTCTTCCGTAATGCTCACTACCAGTGAGTATAGAACAAAAGAAAATATAACATCACATCTGATACAGTTGTGATGAAAATCGTAGGTGAAAATAGAGAGAATTTGTGGCAAAGATGATCATTTTTTTTCTTCAAATTTACTCTTTCTGCTATAATTATACGTGAGGACAAGTAACATTCTTACATGTCACATTAGCAAGAGCTTACTAAAGCTGAAATGATACTTAGGTGCGTAATTTATGATTCACTAACTTTTCTTTCATGTTTTCCATAACATTGAGACCTAAAAGTAAATGAAAACTTCCTGAACGTAAAACGGTCTATAAAACAGATGTGTTCCTATCACTAGTACTAAATTTGCAATTTGCATGTCATACATCCCAGGAAATGTTTGCTTCTGCTGGAATTTAAACAGATGCCTACCTTGGCAAAACATAGCACCAGTTAGTTAATATGGAGTGTCTGTGAATAACTGTATTTTCATTGCTGTCAAACAGCCTTATGGTGTTTGCTGAAATATCAAAATCTTCCAGCTTAAAACAGAAAAAAAAAAAAAGGTATTTTCAAGTATCTCCATAGCAGTACAAAACTTAAAATTTCAAAAAGAGTCGTATATCACAATACAGTGAAGCTTAGACCTTATTATTCTCCTGTCAGGACTCACAGCCTGCTTATTTCATAAGATATCTCATTATCAAATTGCACACTATCTTATGCTACAGCCTACACTTCCCAAAGTTACGGAAGTACAAGGTTTAAATCAGTGAGATTTAAAATTTAAGTGCTTTAATAAATAACAGTACAGACCAAATTTCCCGATCTAGAACTGTCTCACTTTCATGCAATTTTTTAAAAGTTCAACCCAGAAATTCATGTTTGACAGTGTAATAACTGAGTATGCCACCCTTCCTAATCAAGTGCAAGGATTCCAGCAACAGAATTAATGAGACATGTAGCTTCACCCTGTGAGAAGTCACAAAACACCATACTTTTTCACAAAGGAAAAAACTGACTGTCAGAGCCAATCAAGCAGAGATTTCTCTTTCTATGGTCTATCAAGGCTTGCATTTATTCCTTGACAAGAATATCTAGCCATTTCTGTTTTAGAAAAGTATGTAAATGGTCAAACTGATAATGAAGTCACACCGTGATCACTTCTATTATTACTTTGTGTCATTTTGGATTTGGATTCATAAAGACAGCTTTAATACTTATGCTGTCCAACTAGCTCACAAAAGAAATCCTATTTTTCTGTTCTAAAAAAGAAGAGTTAGGATTTGAGATACTAATTTTGGAAAGAACCCAACAAGCCTGACAAATATGCCCCTGTATGCATGAACTTATCAACAAAGGTGACATGGCTGTCAGAAAGGACGGCCATTTTTTAACCTCAACTATGATTTATTCATTTATTAATTATGTTCACTTGCTGCATGGTACAGGCTGCTCCTGTATTTTGGCAGCTGCAGAGAAAATGAAGCAAATTCCAGAAAAAAAAAATATCCAGGGATCTTACACACAGTGCTGACAACTTAC
This sequence comes from Stictonetta naevosa, assembly GCA_011074415.1. Classification (NCBI taxonomy): domain Eukaryota; kingdom Metazoa; phylum Chordata; class Aves; order Anseriformes; family Anatidae; genus Stictonetta; species Stictonetta naevosa. The sequence continues at coordinate 96,137,413 of CM021698.1, forward strand.
CTGCAGCTTCACTTTTAAGAAGTTATTCAAAACTGGTTGTGTATTACAGTGAGACTGTGAATGCCTTCTAGAAAACACTGCTAGAAGGACCTCTAGAAGCATAAATACAGTTCACTTCTATAATCTGCTAGGATTTTCCAAGAGGTATTTTAAGTAGTATAGAATCTGTTTTACAAAGGTGTTTGGTATGCTTGCTAGAACACATCAATAAAGGTAAAATATGGATGTTATGCACTTAAAACAGGTGTATATAGTCAAGAGAATCATAGAATCATAGAATTTCCCAAGTTGGAAGGGGCCTGCGAGGATCATCGAGTCCAACTCCTGGGTCCCCATAGGACCACACAAAAATCAGACTGTGACTGTTACTGTCTTAACACAATCAGAAACAAACACTTCTATCCCCATCACACTAACAGTATGTCACCTTACAGAAAAGAAGATAAAGTTTAGTATGACAAATACAGTCAAAGAAAATGCAACTGTTTTATACCTCAGGGGGTGGTAACCGAATTGAGCATGCCTCCACACCGATGCAAAGCTGTGTCTCTGATACATTGAGGTCTAGAACTAAAATAAAAACAAATTCCAAAGACTTGTTTGAACTATAATTCATCTGTTAGAAAGCTAAACCAAATGTTGATTTAAAGTAAGTGCTAGTCAAAATGCTGGATTTGAAAATCAAATGCAAGGCTTCCTAAGCATGTAAGTAAAAATTAACTGTATTTTAATTGTGGAAAAAAAAAAATAATAATAAATTACAATCCATACACCTCCCTATGAAGGTGAGGTGTATCGCTCCCATGGCTGTACATGCAACTGGATGGTTGAAAGCTATATGCTTGATAAAAAAATACCCATTTTCAAAGCAAATTTAGTTAATATAAAAATAATCATCAGCTGTATTCCATCATCAAACCCATCCGAAAATGGTCAATATATATGAGAAAGGCAAGCACTTATTGATGCTTCTCCAGAATATTCACCCCTTGTTAAGTAAGCTGTAACACTGGGACTGAATGTGTTAAACTCCTGAATATATAATCCTGTTGCAAATGTAGACTTCAATCTCCCAAAATGTAAACTTTAATTTTTATACTGGAAGTATAAATATAAATTTAATTTTGTATTTTCTGCAATAGCTAAGCAGCATGCTTTGTGACTTTAATTTTGCAAACAACAAACATTGTATGGCCAGTTTAGTTCATTTTCCTATCTATTGTCATTGGGCTTCCACATCACTTGCAAGACTTGTAATTTTAGGCAAGTGCATTTAATTGTAATAACCATAATATTTTAACGGTAGGTTTCAATCTGTGGCCATAGATTAAAAGTAGAAGGTTTACCTTTTTTATGGGTAATTTTTCAAGGGTGCAGTTGAGCTGACAACTATTACATACAAAGAATCATCTGCCATCAAGTCTAACTTGGCTGAGACTAGTTCAGAATGAAAACCAAAAGGCATTGTGTTGATAATAGGAAGATCATGGCTGTATTTCGATCATGAGTTCATATAATCGCACCTTGCTCACACAGGCTTACCACTACCAGGAAACTCTACTTACCCACTGCATTTTGCCTTCCTGTACGAGACAAAAAATCTTTACCTTAATAAATAAAATAGGCAAACATTATTTTCTAAACTATATATATGTCCCTTTACAGACAGAAAAACCCTCCACATCAGTTAAATTTTCACTGACTCATTTGCATCTTAAATAAAAGATACATGAAAGTACTAACAGACAAAAATTTACACATCATTTTTTCTCCCCCCAAAAGTAATTTTTATATTAAATTATTTTAATTAACTAAGAGTTAATACATTTCTCAGGCTCAAAAGCAAACCTGTGTAGTTTTACTATATATTTTACCGTCTATCATCAGTTTTGCCCAGATTTAGCATAGATATGATTAGACAAGCTGTATGTACCAGGAGCACATTGCTGTTAGTCAATGTTTCCCTGAAGCCAGTTTTATATCAGCAACCATCTAGCCCTCTTCTTCTAGCTGTTATTCCTGAATAAGTTGATTTCATTCAAAAAACTATAGGTTTTGAAGACACTGAAAACAAAGACACTGCTAATACTGTGACTGGAAATAAGACAACATGCGCTCTTCTCAATGTATATATTGAATGATCTACACAATTGCTTTGCTTAGTAGGAGCACACCACAGTATCTGAAAGGCTTATTTTTCCTTACTTTCGTAACTCACAATTACCCCAGACAGGAGTTAGCATAGCATGTTAGGCCAAGGAACTTATATCTAAAAAGACAGAGCTTGGTAAAAGGAGATGATCTGACAGAAAAACTCTTCTGTATTAGAAAAGCATGCAAACCAAGTGCAGAAGTGCCACTGATGAAAGCATGAATGTGAAAAACAGGCCGAGTTTTTAGAAGACGTTTACTGTCCAACACTATTTGGTTTGGAAATGATCAGTCTGGTATATTGCATTCAATTGAAATAAATATTTTGTCTATTACAAATAACAGGATAAGGAAGTGCAAAAGTGAATGATATGTCTTTTCAGACTGTTAACTTGGATAAAGAAACAATAAAAATGCAATCAAATAAAAAATAGAATAATGAAGTAATTATGGAAATGATTAATATGGAAATTAAATTAGGAAAATAAATGCAATAATAAAGAACTGAAAATTAAATGCTTGATCCCTGGCCCAGGTGAACCAAATACCTTGCACCAAGAGATGACCAGCCTTGTTCCACATGGGTGCAAGTCTGGCTGTAAGCGTGTAGGAGAGGCAGCTTTGGAGAATCGTTGGACTAACTCTTTGTGGTTCTTCCAGCTAACATCAGTGAGAAAGGAAAAATAAAACCTTAATCATTCAAGACATTTTAGTAAAGGCTTCAGTGAAAATTTTACCAAAGGTACTGCTACTATATTTTGGAGCCAAATCCCAGTGTTACACATCTTTACTTTTCATCTACACAGCTACAAAGGACAGTTCGCACAATATTCAATGTAGGATGTAGGCATTTAGATTTCATGGGTCATCAGAGTAAGGTGTGCTACAATTCATATGATGTTTCATACAGCTGATAAAAGAGTTGGGGAAAAGACGAGCTGAAGTCTGGAATACTCTATTAGGTATGCATCTCTTTCCAGATAACAGCCACAGCTTCCCAAATGTACATATATTAACTCTGCTGTCAGACTCAAGACAGAGACATTCACTTGCAATCACAAGAATGATATGTGAGTGTAGCTTTGTTCATCTAGCAGTACTACTTGTCTATTTGACTCTGTCCTGTATAGCCTGCTGTTGATATATAGAAAAAAAAAAAAAAAAAAAAAAAAGGTTAAAAAGATCTAAATAATACACCTTGAAGAGGTTTCGAATGAGACTCTGCAAGGATCTGCTTGCAGCTTATGGTTATTAAACATAGGTATTACTACACACCTGCTGATTTTGGAAAATCTGACCATGATGAGTCAGTTACACAAATGAACATAAAACAATTCTGTAAGGCAACCGTACGTGAATAGTACATCTTAAAAAAGCAGAGATGCATTTACACAACTGGGAACCAAGAAAAATACATCCAACTGGTCGTGCAAATAAATCACCAGAGGTACTGGCTTTGATTGCAAGCAGGTTTTTTTTTTGACTTAGCAGTTTTATTACACCCACCATAAACCCCATAAACATTGCATACAAGATAGTAAAGCATATGAATAATGGTCTAAAACAAAAGTTGTTAAGCTCTTGGGTTCCATTTCTTCTCTGTGTTTTTGTCTTGGTTTGGTTTGGTCCGGTTTGTTACTCTGAGACAATCCTATACGTGTTGGACAGAAACAAAATGTGAACGGTGAGATAGTTCACCTCTCTGAACACCCTCACCCATAGGACCTATAGGACACAGAAAAATGGGATTGCACCCGCCAGGGAGCTCTTTGGTCTGTCTTTGGCAGTTCTGTCTTTGCCTTGAGGTCAAATATTAATGCTCTTGAACAGGATCAGGACTCCAATGCAGCAGAGGAATCTAGTGAAATATAGCTGGGAATTTTTTTAAAAACTTTTGACTCTCATGAAGTATACTTCCAATACCCAGATTCAGAGGAGACATTTTGTCTATGGGGCAGATTTTTTTTTTTTTTTCTGCCTGAAACTTGGCTTCCGCAGAGTAAATTGCACACCCTATGAAAAGTCCCTGTGAAAAGTACTCATCTCTGGTACCAACAGTTACAGAAATGCGTAACAATCTGAAGAAGGGTGACATCTTTCAGCACTTACGGTAGCTCCTTGTCTCTCTATATAGGCTTGACATATTCCTGATTTGTAAAATGGTATCTAAAACAAATAAATAGAATTCAAACATCTGAAATTAAGGGGTGTTTTATCAAATCATAAAGTATATTTTGGTCCATCAGTGTCTCTACTTTAGAAAAGCATACTCAGGAATACTTAAAGAAAATATCAAATCCTGTATTTTAAAGGATAATGATAGCTAAAATAAGTTCAAGGCATTTGTCATAATGCAATCTCATTTCCAGGTAAAGATATATTACCAAGCAAGCAGAAGACTGCCCAAAACAAAATGGCAGAAGCTGCCCCTGCTGATCTCATGAATTGAGTGGCATCTTACTGAGTCCATTCTGTTCCACAAAAGGTTCACCACCTGAAAAGGTCATTTTGTCAAAAGAAAAAATGACCTAAGCTGTCATCTATATCACTAATGCATACGAGTAAAAGTTTGCTTCAAATTATGTAATTTAACTTATCCTTCGTCCTCAAAAAACAAAACAAAACAAAACAAAAAACCGAACTTTTTTAAAAGAAGCATACATCACATATAACTACATATACTTATTTGCAGAGTGATTACTGACCGCCATTACAACTGAAATTTGGTTTAGTGTTCCAATAACAGGTGCAGAAAGGATGTCTTGATACAGGAATAATAACTGTCTACAAAGAAGGCAGAAAAAAATCAACAATAAACTTCCATATTTGATTCGCTCGGGCTACATTTCTTTTCCTTACCCTTTCAAACAAAATACATTCAATTTTTAATAGTTTGTTTTGGTGGTTCAGTGTAGTAGGTTGGACTAGTCCAAGTCATTTGCTCTTAACCCACTCGCAATGGGTCTAAGACAAAATCTACAGGCCTTTGGCAAACTAGGTCTGCCCCCAAGCGTTCCATTCGGCAGAATTTCTCATTTCTTCCCTTTACTATTACAGGGGACAACATAATGCTTTGTGAGCTCTGAGTAGAGTACATACTCTTTCTGAGTATTCTGTTCACTCAATCTCAACCTACATAAAGCATTTTCAATAGCTCAAAAGATGCTACTGATTTGGCTCAATAGCAAAAATTTGGATGCTCTAAAGCAACCCAAATAAGCATGTTAACAGAAAACAAATTGAACTGTTTATCAGTTCCAAGTCGGTGGTCTTGTTAGTTTTATATAATGACACTTAAAACATAATAGAAACGGTTGCTGTTTTTTTTTTTTCCCAACAGCAAGTCCCCCACCAACAACTTATATTACTCTGAACGATCTTATAGTGTTTACTACTAATTATATTACAGTTAACTCTAGTAGTACTAATAAAGTCTTTGAATAGCAAACACTAGCAGCTTCTGAAAATAACAATCCTCAATGTTCTTTACCTGCACATTTTTATCTGTGTGCTTCTCGTCTCACTTTCTGGTAACTGGGAACTCAGTGTTATTGTAGTGGCACAGAATTTTTGTAGCTCTGGCAGACTGACAAAGAATAGAGACTGATGCCTCTTGTCATTCATGTTATATTGTTGATTTCCCCAAAACAGCACCTGGGTCTTGAAATAAAAACTGTAATTCATTCTCATAAGGCAAATATTTATTTAAAGAACTTTATATGATATCTGGTAAACCAATAATCAGTTAGTTATCTTCTGATTAAGATTAGGTAGGTAATATAAGATAATTTGGTTAACTGAAACAGACAATTAGTTTTTGTTATAAACAATGTATTATATTTTAAATATATATATATATATATTAACAGCCAAAATATTCAGAGTAAAGACAAGGATGAAAGCATCCTTTCCATCTTCTTCTGAGTCTATGTTTGGGCTGGGATCTATCTGGGATCCAAGAGCTGAGGAACCCTGTGACACTCATCCCCTCCTGCCAGACAAGAGATTTTAATTGTTAGGAGCTCAACAGAGACCTCCTCCTCAAGCCATAAAAAGAGAGTGACCAGTCTGGTAGAGGGAATGAAAACCATGGAAACAGGTATTCACACTGAAAATCTTTTCTTTCTTCCCACACCAGGCCCCCTTCTTGGAGTTACAGGAAATTTGTGTACTTTCTGCTTAAAACCACCTCTCTTCTCAAGTGTCAGGTGAACACCATGTTCTTGTCTATGTAGAACGCATTACCTCCTTACATCATACTGAAAGCCGTACTAATCCAGAATCACATTACATGGTTAATAATGATCACAGACAACCCGTTCTCCTACTCCTGTTCTCAAAGGAGAAATGTATGCAGAACAGCATTTCGTCTTGGTCAGAATTTTAGTTACACTCTGACATTTATCAAAAGATCAAGACAACATACTTGGTATTTGGAGTGGAATGTGCTTAGACAGATGGTGGTTCTAACAGAGCTGTCTCTCACATCTTAAGCTTTACATTGTAATAGAAATTATTGACTACATTATTTGTGCAAGAGTATGAGGCAGTTTTGGGCTCAGCTACAATCACTATCTTGAAATGCATGTGACTGGATATTTTATGAGAAGTTAGAATACAGAGTGCATGTATGTTGATTGCCATGCCACTGAAAAGACATGCTACAAATCTGTAATTTTGGGGATTTTCTTAAAAGCACTGAAAAGGAGAACCAGAAGAACCAGAACATGATCCTATTAGTCCTTCTTGCTATTTCTCCTGCAAGCAGACTAAGGGACCAAAGAGTGCAAACTGTTCCATAATGATTCACGCCACCTTAACTGCGCAATGACTATTTCAGGATTATACACTGAGCAAAGACAGGAGTTTCCTCCTTGCCATAGATTTGTTCTTTCAAACACCTTCAGTGGGCCACACGTTGTGAGTGGGATGCAGCAGCACTAACAAATTTCATGTCAGTGGGAGTAGCACGAAGTTATGGCTGTTACCTGGTTGTTGCTTGCCTGCTGCACAAGCCCAAGTATTGTGGAACAGGCCAGGCTCAGTGTAAAGGAACTAGAATATTAATGCCAAAAAATAACAACTAACACTTCATTATTCAAAGAAAATATACCCCTCAATCACAGTATTGCACAGAAAAACAGGCACGTTGAAAATCTGGTTGTTATCCAAAGCCAGCACAAGCAATGCACACCCAAAGCAGATGTTTTAATAGATCTCCCACCAACTTCCAAACCTGAAAACCCTTTTTGGAAATGGACTTACCAGAGCAGTGAAGATAGCTATAAGTATAAAGCAATTTTGTTGCCAAATTTTATGAAGTCACCAGGTATTCACCTGAAAAGCAATTTTGTAAATCATGACTAAAAAATGACGATCTGAAAGGTTTTTGAGGAACCGTATCAAAGATAACTATGCTGTTCTGATTTTGCTTTGCATTGTTTATAGTGTTACACATTAAAGAGCTATATCTCAGTCATACTCTAGAAAAAAACAAATGATTAGTTCTTTGTGACCGTAATTTTAAAGATTTTCTTTCCCCTTATAGGAAAATGTTATTCAAGTTTCTTCCTTCGATCATGAAAACTAGACTTGTTAAATGGGGATGAGAAGCTGGAGAGACCTCTTTCTGTGGAAAGGGATCTGGGGCTTCTGTTCAGTAGCGAGTTGAATATGAGCCAGCAGTGTGCCCTGGCAGCCAAGATGGCCAGACGTACCCTGGGGTGCATCAAGCACAGCATTGCTAGCCGGTCAGGGGAAGGGATTGTCCTGCTCTGCTCTGTGCTGGTATGGCCTCACCTCCAGCACTGTGTTTGTACTGTGTGCAGTTTGGGTGCCACAGCACGAGAAGGACATAAAACTAATGTAGAGTGTCCAAAGGAGGGCTACAAAGATGGCGAAGGGTCTGGAAGGCAAGACGTGAGGAGCAGCTGAGGTCCCTTGGTTTGCTCAGCCCCGAGCAGAGCAGGCCGAGGGGAGGCCTCATGGCGGCCTGCAGCTCCCTCACGAGGGGAGCGGAGGGGCAGGCGCTGAGCTCTGCTCTCTGGGGACAGCGACAGGACCCGAGGGAACGGCATGGGGCTGGGACAGGGGAGGGTCAGGCTGGGGGTTAGGGAAAGGTTCTGCACCCAGAGGGTGGTCGGGCACTGGGACAGGCTCCTCAGAGGTGTGGTCACGGCACTGAGCCTGCCGGAGTTCAAGAAACATTTGGACAATGCTCCCAGACACACAGGCTGATTTTTGGGTGGTCCTGTATGGAGCCAGGAGCTGGACTCGGTGATCCCTGTGGGTCCCTTCCAACTCAGGATATTCTATGGTTCTGTAAAATGGCAGTCAAGATTACCACTTCATCGGATAATTCCAAAAACTGTAGCTTAAGGCAAAGGACCCTTTCAAACAAATGTGAAAAAAAAAAAATCTCAGATTGCAAACATAGAAAAGAAAGGCTGGGTCCTCAACTTTCATTAATGCTTAAAAGAATTCTAAATGGCCATCTAGGGATTTTTGTGGCAAAGATGTTGTAAAAACACATACTGCAGCGCTCCAGTGATTTGCTTGCTGTTAGAGGACAACTCCCCCGTGGGAAGGACTCACTGTATTCAGCGTAAGTTAAGCCTTCCCAGTGATCATAAAAGCTAATGGGACAGAGAGCTGATAAATGGTTTGTCCCTTCAGGGGAGAGGTAAAAGTGGGAGAGAAGTACCACTTAATACAGATGTACTAAATAGAAATCATATCAAATAAACCCAACAGCCTTCTTTTCAAGTAGCAGGTCTTCGGTGTGTAGGAGAAATTACATCTCTAGACGATGATAATCATAGCACACGATGTTGAAACCAACACTGAGATCATGCTAAGATGAACTTCAGTCAGATAAATGGTTATCACTCTTTTATTCAATATAGAAGGACAAATCATAGAATTTGTAAGCAGTATTTATTATTTTCATTATCGACCTGGATGATGGAATAAAGAGCCTCATTAAAACTGAAAATGACACAAAGCTGTGGAGAACTGCAGTTACTCTTCCCATTTGGTTCACTGTAATAAACTGGAGACAGGACCTGAAAATCAGTATGGTATTCAGCAAGGAAGTATGACGTTGTGCTGCACGCAAATAACCAACAGCACCAGCACAAGTGCAAATCCACTAGCTAAGCATCAGCTTTCAGGAAATGGATCTGGAGGTCACATTCTGTAAAATTTATGTCACTTAAGTTACACTGGAAACAAACTCCTATTAAAAAAAAAAAAAAAAAAAAAAAAAAAAAAAAAAGCAGTCTGTATTCATACTGGAACGTGTAAATTGGGGTATTGCTGACCTGAAGTTGCTGAATGACTTTCCTCAGTGGTGGTAACACAGTGAGGGGAGCTGCCCTGGGCCGAAAAGAAAGCAAAGTCACCAAAAACATTTGCGACCACAGCAAAGAGGCTGAGGTTTTAGCTTAAATAAAACTGAAGGGAAATAGGGGGAGAGGCATGCTAAAGAGAGTTGGAGAGTTGTCATGAGGTGAAGGAACTGCTCTCTATGCCTTCAGCACTGCAGGGTGGGGGCTGGCAGGCATTGAGCAGCACCATGAGGAAGCACCTGCAGCTGTAGGTCAGGCCAGGCTCCCCAGGCAGCCCTGCTGCTTCTAGTGGGTTTATGTGGCAAGGTTTTGGTAGCGAGAAACTGCAGGGCTGACTTCTGTGAGAAGAATAATGAAGCTACCCCATATTAGATAACGGCTGGTTTCAGCCAACTCCAGATGGGACCCAATGCTGGCCAGAGCCAAGCCAATAAGCAATGTTTGTGCCTCTGTGAGAGCAAGTTTAAAAAATGGGAAAAAAAACTGCTGCACAACAGAAGCTGGGAGAGATGAGTGAGAAAATGTGAGAGAAACAACCCTGCAGACACCAAAACCAGTGAAGAAGGAAGGGAGGAGGTGCTCCAGCAGTTCCCCTGTGGCCTGTGGAGAGGCCCCTGGTGGAGCAGGCTGTCCCCCTGCAGCCCATGGGTCCCACATGGAGCAGATCTCCACGCTGCAGCCCATGGAGGAGCCCCCGGTGGAGCAGGTGGATGTGGCCTGGAGGAGGCTGCGGCCCATGGAGAGCCCCCGCAGGAGCAGGCCTAGGGCCGGAGCTGCAGCCTGTGGAGAGGAGCCCACGCAGGAGCAGGGGGTCTGGGGGGAGCTGCCGCCCGTGGGCGACCCGTGCTGGGGCAGTTTGCTCCTGGGGGTGGACCCCGTAGTACGGAGCCGTGTGGGAGCAGTTCTGGAAGAGCTGCTGCCTGTGGGCAGCCCCCGCTGGCTCAGTTCGGGCAGGATGGCATCCCGTGGGAGGGACCCCTTGGGGAGCAGGGACAAGGAGTGAAGGAGCGGCAGAGACGAAGTGCTACATTCTGACCACAGCCCCCATTCCCTGTTCCCGTGTCGCTCAGGGGGAGGAGGTAGAAGAGTGGATGGGTGGAAGAAGTTTTTTATGATTTTCTTGTTTCACGCTTCTCTAGCTTGTAACAGGCATTATATTTAATCTCCCTACACTGAGTCTGTTTTGCCTGTCATGGTAACTGATGAGCGACCTCCCCATCCTTATCTCAACCCTTGAGCACTGTCCATCATATTTTCTCCCCCGTTCCCTTTGAGGAGAGGGAGTGACAGAGCGGCTGTGGCGGAGCCCAGCAGCCCACCTGAGCAGTACCACCACACCACACCGCTCTCCCTCAGCGCCACAGCGCGGCGCCGCCGGGCGGGGAAGAGCGCCCAGAGGGAAGATGGCGCCGGGGTCCGCCTGAAGCGGGGCGTGTGAGGAACCGGGACACGACGGGACGGGCGGCGCCAACCGCCACCGCCCGCCGTTGCGACGCACGTGACCGAGTCACGAGGTGCGGAGGGGAGGGCGCCGGCCGCTCCTGGGGCTGGGGTAGGAGGAGCCTGGGACGCCCCTCCGCGGCCACCTCGCTAGGCACCGCCCCTCCCCGCCGCACCCGCCAATCCCCGCGCGGCATCCCGCCGCCTTGCTTGATAGGCGTGTCTCTTCGCCAATGAGCGGGCCGGGTGGGCGGGGCGGTGGGAGGCCCGGCGGCCGGGTTCTAGGCGTGCTGCGGGAGGCCCTGGGGCCGTGTGAGCGGCGCCGAGGCTGGGCAGCAGCGGCCGGCCATGGGGGGCTCGGGGGAGGCCGGCGGCAGCGAGGCGTGGCGGGGCCGCTACTACCGGCTGGAGGAGGTGCAGCGGCACAACACCAGCCAGAGCACCTGGATCATCCTGCACCACCGCATCTACGACGTCACCAAGTTCCTCGACGAGGTGGGCGACCGTTAAACGGCGACCGTTAAACGGCCGGTGGGTGGTGGGTGGGGCACGACCGTTGGGGTGACCGGGAACTGTCCGGTGGGGTGACCGTTGGGGTGACCGGGAGCCGTCCGTTAGCGCGGCTGCTGCCTTCCCTTTCCTCCTCCGGTTTTCTCGCTGCCTTCCCCCCAGTCTCCCCGAAGTTTCGTGCTCTTGTTCCTGCCCCCGTATGCAGGTCCCGGGCGTGCGGCACGGCAGAGCCCAGCCGCACGAGTGCCAGCTTCCTGAGGTAAAGTTGGGTCCCTCTGGTTTTGTTGTTCCTCGTTAACAATTGGCGTTCCTGCTCGCCTGATGGTGGCCAGGTCTGGTAATCATTGGTGGTCAGGATTAAAGAAGAAGCGCCGGAGTTACTGGACCGAAACAACTGAAATGTTCTTCTGTGTATGCTTAGAAATGTAACTACTGATTAAACTGATTTCACAATCAAGCGTAGCTAGGATTTACCCGTGATGTTTTCACGCTTTTAGGCTCCTCTCTCAGCTTCCATCTTCACACTCTGCAAAGATCTGGCACCCAATTTAAAGGAGTTCCTGCAGTTTTACGTTATTAACTTGTAGTGACTCGGCACTATGTCAGCCTTTGCTTTCACGTAGCCCTGTCTTGGTCTTCATGATTGTAAACACTTGAGCTTTAAAGTGGAGTATTTTGCAAATAGGAGTTTGACAATGCTTAAGCTGTGTGCCAGTGCAGTTGGATTATGAGCCAGATCTATCGATTCTTTCTGAATTGGTTTTCATCTAGCCATAGCCCTGGTTTGGTTCATTATTTAGGTATGGAAATGTTTAGTTACACAGGCAAGGCTAATTTAACTCTAGAAGCCTTGGGGAAGAACAGTTTTTCATGGAGCCTCAGAAACTGAGCACTGTTCTTGGAGACTGGGTCGGTTTTGGTTGGTACACCATTCTGTGAAGTCTTCCAAATTTAAAAGAGAAACGAAACAGAAAAGTGTTTGACAAAACAATCCAAGAACTAATGAGCTTATGATTTAAGTAGCTTCACAGTCAAGCAGACAGCCCGTACATTCAGAACACGTGATGAACTGATAAGTATTAGTTTCAAGTTTTGCAAGAAAGGCTTGATTTCAGCCCTCAGGAGAACTTGGCAAATTCAGTTTCAAACCAAAAGAGTTCAGTTTGTAAGCAGTTAAGTAGTTTTTTTTTTTGGACAGCTGTAAGATGCAGTGTGGTATACCGGCTCAGGCTTTAGCCTCACACTAAACAGTTTTTGCTGTGATACAGCTGCCTTTGGAGCTGAACTTCCTGGTTCATATTCTGAGATAATAAAGGAGTGAGATCAGATTGCTTTGTTGAAAATAGCTATCTTAAGTGCAGCTGCACTCCTGAGGAAAATTCTTGAATATCCTAGTGTTCATTGTATTGATGATTTTTTGTGGGTGGAACCCTTGGATTAAAACATTTCATAGGGTACTTTGGTTTTTGCCTTTTTTGAATGCTTTTGATAGGTGGTTAACTTACAAAGTGATGTACTAATTCATTCTGGTCCCTCAGTCACTTTGAGGGATTTACACATGACAGATGAGGAGAAATTGAAGCGAGCCACTTGCTGGTGCATTCTGGACTATGATAAACATTTCTCAATGAAGCAGGGATTATATGAGCAATTTCTTTAGCATTACTGGTCAAATTCAGCTTTACCTATTGGCTTTCATTGCAGGAAGTAGAAAAGCTGAAAATATTTCAAGAATTAATTATAGGCTGTTAAAATAAGTCTAATAGTCTTTCAGAGAGAGCACTGTTAAAGCATCGCTTCAATCTTCTTCCCTACTAGGAAATATCTAAGTCTTTCAGTTTACTGGGGAGTGAAGAACTGGGAACAGAAGTTGACTTCATCAGTTCCATTTCTTAATTCAACAACAAAAAAATCTCTCCAGCTATTGCATTAAGCTTTGGAATTATTTTCTTTCAGCTTAGGAACTTGAAAACTTTACAGTGCCTCAGTGTTACAGATACATTGGATATTTTCTTGCTTAATATGTGAATGTATGCTGTTGCCTTTCACTTCATTACAGTACTTAAAGGCTGTATTTTCTCTGCACAGCTGCTGTCTCTGCATAAAGCTCACAGATGTTTAGTGGAACTCTTTTTCTAGGTGTGGGGGAGAACTGTCAGCCTTTGTCAACACTTGATTGAAATTAGTAAGTGGACTGGGGGCAGTGTATGTGCGCTGGGAGCGGTAAGGCTGTGTGGAGGCATCACACAGGTGACCACATTGGCTTGGTTTCCTAAGGCCAGTGCTTAAAAAGATCCTTTGAAATCAGGATGAAGTGCTGGAGAAGAAAAGGATTATGTACTTTGGCACCTTATCTTAGAGATTATTGAAGATGAAGACTCCAGCAACTGTTTTTTATCTCCAAATGTAGGACCTCTCAAACTATAATGTGACTATCTCTGCATATTCTTCAATTATCTGTGTTTATCCCCTAAGAGAGGAAATCCAGAGCCTTCAGCTTTTAGGGTGCGCTATCTGAATGATCTTGACATGAAAGAGTATTCTTGGGTCTGGCAACTCGTATATCATCTTTTTCATTCAAAAGCCGTTGGACCTGTATTACAGAAAACTTGAGAAACTTTTTCATAGTTTCAGGTCCTACGTCCTTTAAGGAAAAATAGGTGTTAGAAGTGAATGCATACTGACAGCAGGATCTTATGGCCAAATCTGTCTGTATTGGAGATAATTCCATACATGTGTAATAAGAAATGTTAAGTAATGGAGTAAGTACAGTGGTATTGCTTGATAGCATTTTTCTGTAGTTTAATAGAGCAATTCCATTGTTCAGGCTTTGATATCGATCTCAGGAGCTAGATGAGTAGCTGGGCCTATTTAAAACTGGAATGAAATGATCAGTGCACTGATCTCTGCTTCCTGTTGTGCTTTGCTGGGATCTTAATTGAATTCCGAAAGAGTGGCAGAGAAACCAACGTGAGCAGGAACACCTCAACCTCAGAGAAATGCTGTGTTCTGTAAACAAACCAGATACATATTTAATATTAATCTAATGCAGTTCTTCCGGTGGTCACAAAGCTTGCTTTAGATGTACAGTTTATATAGTGAAAATATGAATGGACAATGCACTTTTTTGTTATCTGTAAGCTTGTGCTTTTATAGTACTGTTTCTAAACAGAATGGACAGCTATCACAAAATGTCTTTGGGAATGCTGATCAAATAAAGTGCAGAAAAACTAATACTGTTTTACTGTGTCACAGTGAAAAATGGTCTCTCCACCATGTGGAGATGCATTACATTCATGTGATACTGTGGAGGAGTAGTATAAGTTAATGAGTAGTTCACATCAAAGGGTGCCAATAGTGGCACATTCTTAAGTTTGCCAAAATACTGGGTGAGTTTTTACTGCAGAACCTTGCAGACTAAAGATTAAAAACTGGTGCTATCACTTCCTAAAGCTGTGGTGAAACTTGCAGGAGGACTTGAAAATGCTTTGAAAAATAGCAGTTCCGAGTGTTCTTTGCAAAACACACACTGCAAGCTGTAATTGTTTTTTAAGTGGAGAAAATGGGCGGTCAACTGCTGGGCATTTCTTTTGCACTTCATTTTAAAACCCTAATGATGGTTTTCAAAACTGCAGACTTGTAAAGAGAAATACTCTCCTGTGCTCCTTAAATTTTGTAAGTGCAGAATTTCTGTCCTGTAACTTGAATAGCTTATAGAAATAATTTGGAGGACTACATGAAAGTGTCATTAAAGCAAAAAAGTGTTAGTCTTTTTTACACAGTAAAGGTAGAATGTGCGGGGCACCTCTAGTTGTGTCTCTACTCCTTTCTACTTATAGTAGTGTAGAGCACAAAACTTGAATTCCTAAGGCTGCCAGTGGTGGAGGCCTTCAGTTATGTCCCCTGGGACTTGAATTGGACCCAAGACTTGATTCCCCCAGTTTGGGGGGGAAGAGCAGGTGATAAGAGTTGTGAATTCAGGTGGTTATACTTTAATAGTCTTGAACTATGACACTGAGAAAGTTGCATGACTGTAGCAAGAGGGAGATCTGATAGGTGTTCAGGATGAAGTAATTAGACTCTTGACCCAGATGATAACAGTGAATTTAACTGCTTAGTTGCTTCATCTAAATCTTCTTAACGTGCTGCTGTTAGGAATTAGCCCATGCTAGGTACTTTTGCTGGCTTTGTACAGACTTCTGTTCCACATGTAACTTAAATACGCTGCATTGGGACTGTCCTAGGAATGAACTAGGCTAGCAAAAGCTTTTTCATTTTCCTTGAACCACAATTTTACCTGCAAAAATACCTGTTACTTATATCACAGGATTTCAGTTCAGAAGTCGTCATTGGTACAGTGTAGCCTTCCAGTTCAGGGGCTAGCAAGAGGCTTTTTGTGAAAATGGAAATTCTGGTAGCAAGCTTTGTCATACAAAGTGTGAACAAAGCCCTTGTGTAGACAAACTTTGAGGGACTCATTGAACCACAGAAAATGCCAAGCTTTTGATACGAAAGTAATTTCTTGGCATTTGTAAGGATTTTCAGTTACTCCCTTTCACTGGGGAAGGCCAAGTCTTTTCACTAATTGCATGTTTTGCATGCTGTTTGTTTGCACAGAGGTTGCATTTTAAAGCAGATGTTGTCAAAAAGAAATGTGTGAAGTTTCAAAGTACTTCTAAGTATGTCTGGTAGGTTATTAGGACTATCTTCTGCTAGTTGGCTTAAGTTGGAAACACTGTGCGTTTATCTTTGCCATAGCCTCACTGATGCAAGGGGAAAAAACATCTGTCTGGCTATGGTGGCAGAGGTCAGGGCAAGTTTCACCCCTTCAGCTGACGTGTGATGAGCTGGTCATGGCCATACTTCCTCTGTGGTGACACTCTCTGCAAAACCGTGGTGTTGGAGGGATCATCTGCTGGTCAGACTGAAAGCAAAATCTTCAGAAAAAAGCTGGAGTGCCTCAATGAGGCTGTTCCTGTTGTTACTTGGTTGCTTTGTAGCAGCACATGGGAAGGATTTGGGAACACAGTGGACGGCCATGCTGTGGTGAGCAGCCTGCAGGTAGCCTCTTAAAATACCCAGTGAAATGCCTTTAATGTAGATGCAGTTGTACTGCTAGGGATCCTCTTGTCTGACAGCTTGCTGCAGTAACTGATGTTGTATCAACTTGTGGGAGCAGGGCTTGGGTTCACAACACACGAACGTGAACATATGTGCTGTTCATGCTTTATGGGTAGTCTCACATTTGTTCCTTTTGCTGGTTGTTGATGTTTTGTTAGATAAGCATGTTTTTTTTCCCAAGGAGTTTTTTCCTTCTGCTCAAGATTTTACATATATTTCATAATACTTTTAATGTGGTATTTCACAGTT
The DNA here is from genome assembly GCA_011074415.1 of Stictonetta naevosa. NCBI lineage: Eukaryota > Metazoa > Chordata > Aves > Anseriformes > Anatidae > Stictonetta > Stictonetta naevosa. The sequence continues at coordinate 96,154,233 of CM021698.1, forward strand.
TACACAGCATGACTCATTCCTCTGAGAAAGGTTTATTTTGGGGAGCACAGTAGTTTAGCATGGTATAAAAACCATGGAGTGAATTTTGTGAAGACTTAGTTACGACAGTATCTGGGAGAGCCTGTTAGATCCAAGTTTAGCTTCTTAAGTGTACTCTGGATTTCAAGGCACTGAACTCTAATGATCTCTCAACTTCTGTCTAGTCCTTTCCCTAATACTTATCAGAATGGATTCAAGGACAGGATTTGATGAGTGTGCCATGTTTGCAGGCCTGTTTGCATAATCTTTACTCTACATGCACTCTTAACTTTTTTTTTGGCTCAGCTGCTATGCCTAATCTTTGTATCGATTGCTTAATCTTGCTTTTGCTTAGTCATGGTAGGCATCCCTTGCAGTTCTAGCTGTGATGTTTTGGCATTTTTTTTTTTTAAGGAACTTTCTCAATCTTTAAAAATAAACTTGTGCCTTTGCAAAGATTAACTCAAGTTTTGGAGTTCCGGCACAGCTGGAAACTGGTAGTCACACTGTTTTCCTAATCTGTATGAACAAATCTTACTTTTTTTCCCCCCTTAGAAGAAAAGGATTGATAGGAGTTTAATATGGTGGTTCTGAATTGAATGCTAACTTGAATTCCTTGGACTAGTAGAAATGTTGAAGCCATTTCTTTCATCTCCTTTGTAAATGTGGCTTCTCTGTTCAGTTGTACACTAGGCATGACTCTAAATAACACAAATTTTGCCTATTTTCATCTCTTTAGATTCTGCAGTCAGGAGTGTTAAAAATGAAATAAGGCTTTGGAGACTTAATTTTCCATGTCCCTTGTGAGGCATTAGTATTTATTATACAGTTGCCTGAATCCAAGGCAGTACTTAAACAGTCTCAAATTGCTCATCTAACATCTCCTGTTTGTATAGAATAGTTTCATAGTTTTCCACATAGAAGTTGAGTGGTGAATTTTTTTGCACATTGCTTATCTAACAACAAAGTAACTGTAGTGAGTTTTCTCAACCTCAAGTAACTAGAATATACACAGCAGCTTGCTATATGTATGGAGTTATTTAATAGCTAGAAATGTGGAACTGCTTGCAATCCCAAAAGTGTATCCTGGGGAAGAATAAAAGTCCATGGATAGCAGGTATTTGGTTAAGGGAATGCTGGTGAGTTGAGGCATTAAGAGGTACGGCAGAGTGACTTCTCTCCATCTCAGTGGTTTTACCAGCAGTGTGGTGTGGGGATTCTGTGGTCTGCTAAAACAAATTTGCTATTCTAGTGCCTTGCATGAGCTTTCAGTGGTGCTTAAGCAGCTCCGAAGTAGCTGGTTTACTAGATAACCACACAATAATTTTTTTGGAAAGGATTCTTGGAGGTTATCTGGTCCTTCCCCAAGCCTGAGCTATGATTAACTAGGTCAGGTTCTTCAGGGCCTTGGCTAGGCAGGCTGAAAGGATGGATATTGCCCAGGGAACATGCACAACTTGCTCAACTGTTTGATTACCTTTGTTGCAAATATCTTTTTTTGTTACACCTACCTGGAATGTTCCTTTTTGCAACTTACACCTTCTGGCTTTTATTCTTCTGCTGAAAAAAGCATTGTTCGGGTAAAAATGTTTCCTCTTGAAATACGAGCGCTGTATAACTTCAGATAATAGTTTGGCTGCTAAAACGCTGATACCAGTCATGTTTTAAATTCATCCTTAGCTGCTGGGGTAGTGCCTGTTACTGATCTGTCACTGGAGTAGAGACCTAGCTTCTTTGCTTTTGGCTTCTGAGATTGCACAAAGCTCTCTAGCTATTTAGCAAGGCTTACAGTTGCTTTAACAAGTCTAGCAACTCTTTTTTTTTGCAAGGACTTTTTTAGAAACGTGGAATGGTTTTTAATAACAAATTCACATTGATTTTAAATTGCAGCACCCAGGTGGTGAAGAGGTCCTCAGGGAGCAAGCTGGGGGAGATGCTACTGAGAACTTTGAAGATGTTGGCCACTCCACAGATGCAAGGACGCTGTCAGAATCATTTATTGTTGGGGAGCTACATCCGGTGAGTCTGCAAGTGTACCAGTACGTTCTGTCTGCTATAGTGTCTTTATGTCTAGTTATTTCTCTGACAACTTGCTTCAAAATAAAGAGAAATGCTGTTTGGGTTGGATGCCAGCTCTGCAGATGTTTGTGGATAGACTTGTTCTGGAGACAGTTGCACCAGTGCAAAGTGATTTGACTAGTATAATGTGAGGATAGTCATGTCTAAAACTTTGCTTCTTTGGAATACTTTAGAGATTAGTTCTTTAATAAACTGAATGTGGAATTGTGCTGTTCCTGTCGTATCCTGTGAGCTTTATAGTAAGACTCCATAATCCCTGAAGGTGGTATGTTGGAATGTCTAGACCTCTTCTTAAGTCAAAATGTAAAGTGATTATTCAGCAACTTTCATGCTTTCATCATTGTACACATATGTGCCAGGCTTCCGTTTTGATCTACAAGTACAATCTGGATCTTCATGTGTATATTTGGAAGATTGCTGCTGCAGAACTGTAGAATGATAATGTTAGAAGGGACCATCTTGAGGTCACCTATTCCAACCCCCTGCCCCAGCAGGGACACCCACAGCAGGCTGCCCAGGGCCATGTCCAGGCAGCTTTTGGAGGTCTCCGAGGAGGAGAGTGGGCAGCCTGTGCAAGTGCTCTGTCAACCCCCACAGTAAAGAAGTGCTTCCTGGTGTACAGACGGAAAGATGCAAACATCTAGTTTGATGCTTTGTGTATCTTCCCTTTCTTTGGCTTTCTTCATTTTTGTGCTGTATTACCAACTTGCTGCCAGGCTTATTGTCTGTTCCTGCTGTCACTGACATTTCCATCTGTCACTTCCTTTTTTTTCCCTGTAATCTCCATATCTCCTGTACTTTTACCAAGCACCTGTTTGCTGCCTCAGTCTTCGTAGAATATATTTGTAGGTACAGAGCTGCTGTAGTGGCCATGGCTGCCTTCAGATGTGCCTCTTCTAAGCTCTCGTGGTGGTAGATGAAATCCACTTGTTGGAAGACCCAGGCAGCTAGTGTGCAGAAACTCTATCTGCCATCCCTGCCTCTTCTCTTGTCCTCAGCTGTCTTGTCTCGTCTGTTCTGTCTCTCATCTGAGGTGAATACTGCTGTCTTGAGAATTACATTTAACAGTAAGAGTCCTGATCCTTTTCCTGATGTAGGTCCTTTCCTGATGAATATTGCTAGTGTAGCCTCTCCTAGTACAAAGTAATTCAGGTCTGGTGCATACTTGTAATGCCACAGACTTGTCATCTATTTCACGTGGCAGCTGATAACAGTGAAATTACCTGCCACCAGTCCAGTTCATCCGTGTTTGATAAATACCCATTTTCATTGAATATGAAACACACAGTTTGATAGTTGTGATAAATAAAACACTGTCAAGAAGATATACTGTTTCTTTTGAAATTAATGTGATTATCCCACGTAAAGTTTCATGGGTTTTTGAGACATCCATAGAATTTGAGACATTTGTATTGCATGTTAGATCAAAGCTAGTTAGTCTACTCATATTTATCAAGCAAAATTATCTAGGTAGAAGTAAGCTAGTACTACTGTAATCCATGTGTAAGCTAAGGAGACGTGTATTGTCGAGAGACAAAAGACATGCAGAAACACATGCACAAAAAAAATATTTAAGACTCAAGTTTCACTTCTTTATTGTATCTTGGGAAGTATTATCAAGGAGGTGGTCTTGTTTATGTTCAAGACATCTAACATCTTGTTAGATGCTCAACAACATCTACTGATACCTCTTTTGCAAGTCTGTTTCCTAGGGGAAAATAGGTACACATTAACAGAATTGTGAACTGAATTGGATGATTCTTTGTGACTTTTTCCATGTTTAAGGTGTTTATCTATTTTTTTTCTTATTTTCACACAGGATGATAGAGCAAAGCTTCAGAAACCAACAGTAAGTGTTGTTTCTTGGAATGTCACATTTCTTTTGGGGATTGGATTATAGATGGTGTGTCTCTGAGTAAACGATATACTCAGATGCAAAAATAAGTAAAGTTATTTAAGTGTAGTGTTTCGAATCATAAATCTCTTAAGCCCATTGATCTGGCATCAATTGAACTAGTGTACTAATAAAATTAACAGATCGAACGGTGACTGGAATTCAGAGATTCTTCCCACCAAGAAAAAACATCTGTCATTCGGACTCCTTTTGAAATTAAGGATGATTTACACTTAAGCTGTAAGAGCAGCAACCATAAGTGCAACTGAGAAACAGATTGTCTAGTGCAAGTTGTAGTAATACCATCTCTTGACTATAGTAAACTCACAGAAGCTTACTGAATCGAAATACTTAGGATTGTAGTTTGGCCAAAGCACGGTCAGTTGGAGTTGAGAGAGATCCGAATGACATCTTACTACCCTCGTGTTTGGCTTGTTCCTTTGTTTTAGTGCTGGTGGTCATGGTTATCTGCACTAATGTGTGTTCTCCAGCTTCTTTCTGGAAAGACAGAACACTTTGCTGTGGAAGGAATGTTCAGGAGGGCTTGTGCTTGTATTTTTAATCTGCACAGTTTAAAGTACTATCAGTGCACACTTTCCTGTGTCATGATGTTAGAAAAACATTTTTGGTGAATTTATTAATATTTTAATAATATTCTGGTATTTTGGCTTGCATTCTTCTCGCTGTCTTAGTGTTGGGGGGAACCATTCCCTGGCCCTGAATGTGGCATGTCTGTTGTAGAAGGTGCTAGCCTTAATGGTGTGGGCATGAGCTGTTCCACATGGTTTGGCTTTGGGGTTAGTTCTTCGTGGAGGTGTTCACAAAAACAATATGGATGTAATTACTGAGCTGTATTATTTTAAACTATCATTTGTTGTGCATCAGCCTATCATAATCTGGGTTTTTGAAAAAGTAGCCTGTTTAAACCTGCACAGGATCCCTGTGAAGGATCTCTTTCACTCTTTGCCTCAGTATCAGAATATTTATAGCTCAGTCAGTTCATTTTTCGGTGATGGATCTTGTACTATTCAAGTACATTTTTAATGCTTGGATCTTTTAAATGCAATTAGGGCCATGTGCAGTTAGTAATACTCAAATGATTAAGTCCTCTTACAAACTGCATAAATGCCCAACTAGGATTTGGTCTTGTTCTTTTGGTTCTTTTTCTATGGAAACTGAACAAGAAATACAAGTCATTATCAAAAGCTGTAATAATTTGACAGCAGTTCTTAAGCAATCTGAAACACCGCATTAACAAGCTGAGTTTAATAAGCCTTGTGTGGATGTAAATCAGCACCCTGCCTCTGTGTAAGAAATTCTCTTGTATTTATTTGGAGTCTCTTCGATTAGATTTTAGACAAGCATTGGATCTTTGTCTTTTAGGCAACTAAAACTTTTCAAAATGTAACTTGAGGTTGATGTTAACTTCATGGAAAAACTTGCAGTGAACTTTTTTGTTTTGTGAAATCAATTTCGATGCAGTTTTGACTGCAGAAACTGCTGCTATCTGGCTTATAATACAACAGTTCTGTTACAGCAAATCCAATAAAATGTTTTCCAAAGGCAATGCACTGAGTTGTTTCCAAAATTAGTTCCCCTTAATAATTTTTGAGAAATTGAGGGGCAATTAAGTATGGAGAAGGATGTCTGCCTTCTGTAAATAACTTTTTGTTTTGCTTTCCAGGAACCTCTTATAACCACTGTGCAGTCTAATTCCAGGTACAGTATGACATCTGGTATCAAACCCAAAGCTCCCCATGATAATGTTTCTGAAGCTCAGAAAGCTGAATAGCATCTATGCTTCCTGTAGATAGATGTCAAAGGATGCAGCACGAACATTTCTGTTCTGTGTAAAGTCTAGTTTGGCATCTATGTACCATTTTACAAGCATATTAATGTAATATCTAGATTTTTTGCCCACATCGATGTGTGTCAGTCTCTGTTAAATCATTTATGCTGTACAAGCCTTCATTTCTGAAGGCTAGCAGATAAATAGAAGACACTTGGTTCCCCTGCTGACTACTTCTGACATGGATTCACTCACTTTTAAAATTTGCTACAATTAAAGGAAAAATCTGTCAGAATGGGGTGATGTGGAGAGTATGTTCAAAATTGCCTGAATAACTTTGTAAAGTTATATCTTGCTGCCTGTTGCATACCATTCCATACTCCTTTGAGTGGGGAGCTTGGGTACTTGAAAGTGTCATGTGTTATGTCTTAAACAGCTTTTGAATGAATGATATTCTGGGCAGCATGCCATGACTTTAAGCATGTCGAGAGTCTTAACTCTTCTAGTAAACAAACTTGTAAGCTCTAGTGCAAAGTCTGAACAGGACAAGCTTTTTTACTTGGCTAGAGCATTACTGGGCCAGTCCAGGTGTCCTGCTCTTGCCCTAACCTTGAAGTATATATTGGGTGGGAAGGACTTTCTTTAACCAGTGACTTTTTTAACTTGGTGGTTGTCTCTTCTTAAACTGTTGTTTCAAAAACTTCTTTCTAGTTCATGGTCCAACTGGGTGATCCCGGCAATAGCAGCAATTATCGTGGCCCTGATGTATCGTTCTTACATGTCAGAGTAAGCGCCTTACCAAGAACTAATGTAAGAAGAGACTGATTGGGGAGAGAATATAAGCAATCCTAACCCAATGTTTCCTGACAAAAGCCTGGTGTCTGAAGAAAAATTCAACTTTTTCAGAAAACTGAACAGTTCTTCTCTGCTGTGCACTTTTCTTAATGTTGCCTTCTTATTTGCTGTACTGAAGTGATAAAAAGGCAGCATTTCTTTTTGTATAACAATTAATTCTCTAATGAATTATTTGATATCTGTATTAGCTTCTTCGTTAAAGTAGTTTTGTGTGTAACAGCCTGATTCTGGTTATTTCTTTTTAACCTGTCATGGGGTCTGTAGGACTTTCTTTGCATATCTATTTTACAGCTTTAAATTACTACCAAAACTGTACATGTATTTGTCCATGTACACCACTTAACTCAAAAATCATGTTGTCCTCTAAGAAGTAAATATGAAATGCTAATTAAAATAAGCATAATGGGGAAAAAGCTGAGTAGAGTAGTGAATTTGTAAGGGCCTGTAAGTGGTTGGGCCCTATGTAATGAGATGATAACCTATAATTAGGTGATTCTTTCCTTCCCTCTTGACATCTGCTCTTACAGTTGTTGTAGATATTCCTACTGGCAAACTGTTCTGTTTGGCTGCCATTGGAAAACTCAGGCCAAATATGAAACCCAGTGTTCGGCCCAATGATGTTTGTCTCAGTTTTGTGAAAAGTAACTCTTCTGAGCAAAACATAAAAAAGGCAGAAAATAAGTGCTGCGTGTAATTCCACTACAGGTAATGTATCTGCTACTAGGTAATACTGTTCCTGCCAAGCACTCAGGTGACTCTAGAACTTGTTCTGGAACTTTTAGACTTTTATGTAATCTTCAACTTTGTCATACATTGTGAAGGGAAAAAACTGATACATGGAATCTGTTTCTGACTGTTCTGTTGTGTGCTCCTTGGTGCTTTACTACAGAGATGACCATTTTCTGTGCTAAATACAAGATAACTGAAAGTCTGTGTTTTGTGGCGAATGTTTTGAGGCATCTGTAAATGATCATGAATAAAAGTTTAATTGCTTACTCTTGCCTGGCTCAAATACTTTTAATTTCAGCCTTTTATTGAAGGCCTCAGAAGGGAGGCTTTTGCATATTGGGACACTTTTCAGATGAACCTGTTTGACAGTGAAAGTTGGATGCGTCCGTTATGCAGCGAAGTTGGGACAGCGTACTGTGGAGCACTCAGTGCCAAGTAGCCACTGTTAGCAGCGGTTTGGCCCTGTAAGCTTTGCCTGCCTGACAGTGACCAGGACTTTTAATGTCAGCACTGACCCTTGGCATCAACGGGGAAGGCGTGTTCGGTGTAAGCCCCGCATCAAGCCAAACCAAACTGAAAAATGGTACGCTGTAAACAACAGCTTTTTAATATATACTTATTTTAGTAGGGAGAAGGGGGGAAGTTCTGTGACTTAAGACAATAAACACATTCCTACATAGGCACAAGACAATGTGGTAGTCTTTTAAGTATTCTTTGTGGGATTCCTTAAATGGTAATTCTTTTACTGTTAAAGCAGCCAGGGATCTAATAAAACTTGGGTTCTTGCAGTAAACATCTCGCACAGCTTCAATGGTGAAGGCATTTAGTATCTTACAACTTTGTTCTCTTCTGTCAGTCCTGATTTAGAGATGTACACTTAGAGTACACCCCATCACCTTCTTTGCCTTAGAAATTGAACTTGCAGTATAAATGACAGTAGTTGGGATTCTGTCTAGTGCTAATTTCTTATGCTGTCCTGTTCTTGTCCTAGCTTTTCTTCTGAATGTGGTGTGGCTGAGCTAAAACTTCAGGCTTTGTCCACTTGTTACAGATGAACTTTAAAAAGGATGTATTAACTCCAAGTTGATATTTAGACCTGTAAACCAAGTTTGAAATACTGAAGTTTCTGTTAGTTTTTAAACTAACACTTAAGTTCATGTGTCTGGGCAAGACAAAAAAAAAACAGATGAAAAAAGCTTAACCTTTCAAATAATTTTGCAAGAATTTCAGAATGGGATAATTTTGTCCACGTCAACAGATAGGGTAATGCAATCAAAGTGGTTGCTTACTGAGGGCAGGATCGCATTATGCAGTCCCCTGGAGTATCTTTCAAGCTCAGTTCCATCTCAAAGCGGTCTAGCTGGCACACTCAGAGAATTTCCACAATGTGAACCAAAAATGCCATGAGTGGAGACAACAGGGGATACTGAGAAGCTGATACATGTTAAGCTACGGTACATGCACACAGCTTGCTCCCTATAGTCGGTCTGTTTGTATTCCCTTCCAAGGGTGCTGGTGTAAGCTGTTCCTGAGAGGTGGAAGTTATGTTGCAGGTTTCTAAATGCAAAATGATTAAAAATAAATATTAAATTTCCTTTTTAACACAGTAAGGGGTCATACAGGAATTTTTATGAGACTTTAGCTTTTAATTATTAATATGAGAGGAAGAAGAAAGATGTGTGTGATGAGGAAAGAATTACTGTGCTATTAAAAAAAACAGTCAAGTGAATTAAGGAGGGTCAATGTTTTCATGGTGTGACAGCAAAAAGAAAAGAATGAGCAGAGACTGATCTATTCTCAGAACAAAGCCCTTAGTCCCAAAATCCCATCCAAGTTATTTGCTCTAATGATTTGGCAACTTCCTTTCATAGTAATTTTTGTTTGGAGAAGCTGGTTTTGGTTGTTGATGCTTTAAACCAGATGTCTTCCTACGTTGCTTACTTATACAACAACACTATTTATACTGCCTTTGTATCCTGAAGTAATTTCTTTGGGCACTGTGTTTTTGACCTCAATTTGAGACTCCTCTCTTGTTCAAAAGAGTGCAGTGTGGCAACTGGGCTCCCTTCAGTGAAGGCAACATCGTCTTCTTCTTGCTTTGTGCAGAGTAAAGCCAGTACGCTCATTCATTTGTTTCATCCACTAAGATGGGGAAAAGAAAATGTCTCCTTTGCTCACCGGCTTTGTCACAGCGGTCTAATGCCTTTCTCTTGCACCCAGCGCTGTGCTGCAGTCAGGGATTTGCAGAATGCCAGAGAGGGACTGGCCAGGGAGTAAAAGCTAGGCAAATGGAGCCTGATCACAAATCTGTAAGTCAGTACGTCTCTCTGCAGAGGCAAAGTAGAAAAAAAGGAAGTCACTATTGTTTTTGTTTCCTGAATGCTTGACTGCTGAGGGTAAATGCATGCTTATGAATTTCGTGGTCGTGTTGACAAAACTGTTGCAATGTTTTCTGCAAGGGTGGTAGTGAAAACTAACATCTGAAACTGAGTCAGAATGAATGAGCTGAACATAGGAAAGGATTTCAGAAATAGTACAGAAGAAACGAGGGGGAAGAAGCTATACTGTCTCCTTAGCTCTAATAACTGACCAGATCTGGTGTGAAGCTAGTAACTGATAAATCACATATTTGAGTTTTACTTTCCTGATTCAGCTTTCCTTTTATGTTACGTTACATTCATTCTCATGGTTATTTCATTACAAATATGTAAGTAGGAGATCAAACAAGCGCATTAATTGATGAGAAATACTGGCACATTGCATCTTGGTAGAGGATTAATGCTGGATTTTCTTTCTGAAAAGCAGTTAGACTTGTTTTTGATCTTCTTACACGGCAGAGTATGCATAAAACAATTCTTGAAATTTTCTTTGCCATCTTTCTAAAACCAGGGACGCACAATGCAGCTACTGGTAGATCTTGGTGGCTGCTAACAGAGCTCAGAACAGAATAGATTGCACTGTAGAGTCTCACATATAAGGAATAGATTTTGATTTCTGTCCTGTGTAGTATAATTCATAGAATCATTATGGTTGGAAGAGACCTTCAAGACCATCTGGTCCAACCATCAGCCTACTACCAATGTCACCCACTAAACCATGTCCCTACGCACCAGGTCCGACCTTTCCTTGAACACCCCCAGGGACGGTGACTCCACCACCTCCCTGGGCAACCCATTCCAATGCCTGACTGCTCTTCCTGAGAAGAAATGTCTCCTAATTTCCAACATGAACCTCCCCTGGCGCAACATGAGGCCATTCCCTCTAGTCCTATCACTGGTTACCTGTGAGAAGAGGCCGGCCCCCATCTCCCCACACCTGCCTTTCAGGTAGTTGTAGAGAGCAATCAGGTATCGCATGTAATGCCAAGAGCAGTTGATTCTGTTCACTGAGAGAAAAGTAGCGCTGTCAGGGAAGAGGAGTTACGCACAAGAAAACCTTAGGAAAGGGTTTTGGTATCCCTGGGTGGAACACTGCAGAAATCCTGTGGATTCCCAGTGTCTTTGAACAGTATCCAGTAGCATAGTTAATGCGGAAATCTCTCCTTTTTCTGTAGACTCTGGTCCTTGAATAAAGCTGAATGACTGATCCCATTACAGGGTAAGAGTGCTCCACAGGAGCTCTGCAGTTCTGCCTACTTAGGTCCTGGATAAATGTGGTCTCGTATTGCTTGAAATTACGATGTTACTGGCCATTAGCTGTGGGTAAATAACTGACTTTAAATAGAATATATTTTGGAAACTGCTTTGAGGGCTAGGAGGAGGTAGTTAGAGTGGAAAACGGTAAGCGAAGAAAGCGGAGTGTTTTTCTTAATGACATTTGGAAACTAGGGAAGGATAATTCTGTCATACTTAGTTGTCACAGATTTCTGAAGCCAGTTGATGCTTTTAGCATCACTCATCATATATTAACAGGGCTTGCAGGGATGTCCTTAAGAGCATGATAGGTATGATTTCTATGTAGGTACTGAGGATGGACATGAAAAAAGAGCTTAGCTTACAACATAGAAACCCACGGGCTGGTGGGCTGGTAACTGGAAGCAAGCAAAACTGGCCTTTAGTTTGTAAACTGAATGGATTCCCAACCTGTGATTGGATCTGTTTTCAGAGTAGGGTTGCAGTGAGTAACAGTCTCTGCATGCGTCTAAGGAGTACAAGCACTTCATAAATTATAAAAGGAATTTGTTATTTGAGCAGTCACAGCTTCTGTGTTTAGAACAGGAAAATCTTCTTTTATCTTTAGGTGATTCTGTAGAATTACTTTTTGACCCTAATGAAGTAACAGAAATACTTGAGTAATATGGCTTATTATGTACTATTATTTTGTCTTGGTGAGATCTGCTGTCAGACCTGAGGATATGGATGAACAAATTACTAGAAAACGAGCTAGGGTGTGTAGATTTAAAGCTAGCTAGCTTCTTGGCAGCACCTGGGGGTGGGCTGCTCTTAGTCTTAGCTGCATATGCAAGATAATTTACTCCACCTTCGCTGAGGGATGTATGATCTTATGCTTGAGAAGCTCAGCAGCTAGTAGATACACAAGTCTGACCAACAAGGCTTGTCTGCCTCGAGGTCTGATGGCAGGCTGGTGTCTCAGACCCCATATAACAAACACATCAACAGGATCAGATTCTTCACAACTATTTATATTTTTTCATACACTAAGTTGGTGTTGGCAAATAAGTGTCAGTAGGTGAGAGAGAGGGAACAGTCACTGGTGAAAATGGAAATAGACTTTGAAGCAAGGACAACCAACCAGGATTTTCTTTCTGAGCTCTAACTGCTAAGCTGCAGAGGATCTTACTCTCTTCTCTCTGCTGTGAATCCAGCATTGTTTTTTCTCTCACTGGAACAGACAAACCACCTGAATATTTTACCCTGGTTCTCGGACAAAGTGTTACAGCTTGAGCAAACTCTGACCTAGTTTAGTGTGAGTGTGGATGTGCCTGCACTGTTCCTGTAGGCGTGACTTGCTGGGTTGCACTAGGCACAGGAATGCAGCTCCAGGCTTCTCGCAGGCTTCCAAGCGGGGACGTTTCAGTTCGTTCTTTAAATCAGCACGAGCTCATTATGAACCCCTTAAAAATAGAGGACCTTCTTACTTCCAACTGCTAATCTGAATTTAAAACAAACACACACACATAGGGTTAGCATTAATAACAAATCACCAAACTACATTATTTTTGTCCTTTAAAAATACACGTATTTTAAACTCATCATTGCAAGGACTATGCTTTGGGTACAAAACACAGAATACAAGCAAACTGTGATCTTGCTTGGAGCTGAACAGCTCTAATAACACTGCTGGAAAGGGTGTCAGTAACAGGGCTAGCAGGCAAGCTGATGTGTCTAAATTCCCTTTTAAATAGAAAATACGTGTCAGTGTTAGATTTTTCTTTTGTTTTGTAAACTACCAGAGTAATAAAAATCTGAATGTGGAATGGATTAAGATTACAGACTTAGTCTTGCAATTGAGAACAAAATGGGCGACCAAGAAGTGTGTGTTGTGATGAACTGTGGGTGCATGCTGTGCTTCAGAGTGTCATTTTAAAGTAAACACAGGGAGTATGCATGTCACTTGGCACAGTATTTCTTCTGGCATACTGCATTCTAGTCATTCTGTCCCTGGGGTAAAACTTCCCTTAATAATCTCATTTTGAATCCACTCATACAATGCGGTTAAAAGAAGGTTATAGTTACTTTCATGTTAGATTTAGTAACGCAAAAGAAAAGGACTTCAATAGTTTTGAAGTGTCATAGAAGTGTTATGAGTTCCAGTATTCACTGATCATATCCTGGCCTGGTTACTTTGGGAGACCAGTGTCCAGGAATGTCATGAAGAAAACAGGATTGCCACAGAAATTTGGTTGCTATATAATAAAACTCTGATTGTTTTTAATTTAAAAATTTAAATGATCTTTAAACTGAGACAACTGTGTCTATTTTAGATGGGTCATCCCAGTCGATGCAATAAATTACTGCCATGCCACCATGCTCTGGAATAAAGATAGCCTTATTCCAGAAACATGTCTGATTAGGCAAGCATATTTTTTAGTGATTTGTTTCATAGATCAGCTATACGTAGATTCCAAATCTACTCAGTAGCCACTCAGCACATGATGGAATTTCTCTCCTTTAACAAAATAGGGATTATCTTAATCAGTGTGTTGCAATAAAAGCAATGTAAACAGAAAACACTGTCACAACAAGTTTTACTCGCTTTCAAGTGGTGAAGACATTAATCAAAGATATCCCGTATACCCTGGCTATCATCTTCCTCCTGATTTCTCCATTTCCTGAAGTAGTTTGAGTCTTACTATTACAACCAACGTGTCCAAACTAGGGTGCAGGCATTTCTTATCTCTGCCCTGATAATAAAAACTTCACAGGGTACATTCAGGGACTTCACAAGTTCAGAACTTGGTTAGATTTCTACTCTGAAAGGCAACTGAAAAGCTCACCGACGTGTTATATGGTATTTTTCAGACTGTAGTACTCCAAGTACTTGACGTTTACATCCAGACGTTCCTCCAGGTTCTAATAATATTGTACAATACCATGTCACCAAGCAGCTTAGAGATTGTGTCATAGTAAAATAGAACTAGTGTAAGGGACTCATCAGAAGTCATTAAACCATTGGCAGTAGAAAAGAATAATGGAAGTAAGTGCAAGATTAGCACGCCTCTTGCAACACAGTGCAGAGGCAGCTGTGCCCCAGAGGCACAATCATGAAGGAGATGCAGTATTTACTAGAAATACTTGAGCAAAGTAAACAGATTTACTGAACTAAGGTAGAAAGGTCTTAAGGTTGCTTAATGCAAAAAACGAATTGGACTATTAACCCATGCTGTTGAAAGGACCTACATAATCCTCCTAACTGTTTATCTAGCTGCACATATATAGATGTATGTTAATAATTGAAACAGGGAAAGCTCTCACAAAAAAAAAAAAAAAAAAAAAAAAAAAAATCTCGAGCTTATCTGCTCACCCATGAGAAAGTGGAAGTGAAAAATAATTTACTTTTGAAAACTTTTGTTCAGATTTTTACCTAAGAATGAATACTTCTGCCTTTTCTCTCAAGTTCTTAATATCTTCTTCGGTGGGGCAAAACCTGTGTCTGGATTTTGTAGCCGTGCAAAAGCATAGCATTCAGCCCAGCCAAGGTCTCAGCCCAAACACAGAGCTGCTCTGTTGCCAGAGAACACAACCAGTGAGGAACAAAAGGTTTTCTAAGAGGCTGAGGTGATCTATTTATTTTTTTTCTTCATCAAGATAAAATTACAGAAATATGTGCTGTGTGGGGTTACCTGGCTTTTGTTAGCTCTGCTGCTGTGTTTTCTTCCTTCAAAGCTCACCCACCCATGGGTGATGCAGAGCATGCCACAGCTAGAGGTGGCTGGGGATCAGCATAGGTACCACACGCAGCCCTGCTCCCTCAGATTTACTACACCTTTAGTTCAACGTTAGGCAGAGGCAGATGAAAACTCAATTGCTCTAAACAATTTGGGGGCCAAGTGTTTCTTGACCATAAGTTTAAACTAACATACTCTGGCCTTACTGAAATAGCTTGGCTCTGAGTCACAGAGGGGCTTGGTCTGTTCCTAGCGGAGTTTTTACATGATTCCCCAGTTGCTAGTGGGCTTTCTGTTGTTGTTGTTTTTTCAAAGAATTCAAAGTTCAGAGGAGGAAGAAATACTGCACACCCACTTCAGAAAAAGAGATTTTGTGTTTATGTGCATTTAGTGAATGCTTGCCAGTGGCGTGTTAGCTCAAGGCAATTGCTGACTCACGCTGTGGCCAAGTGTTTAATTAACTACAGCTGAAGATTTTTAAACAAATGTCCAGCTGCAGAGGAGTTGGGTTATAAAGGTGAAGTTTCAGGGTTGTTTATTGTGTTTCTGTCGTTTCTGTGAGTATGTGCTTATGTGCAAACTGCTTTCACAGGCACCCCTGAAAGCTGCTAATCTCTCAGAGCACGTGCTTGTGTATAGGTTATGAGAGTTTCTTTTGTTGGTGTGTCAGGATCAGCTGTGTCACGCAAGGGCACGTTCATGAAACAAACTCCAGTGAAAAAAAGGTTTTCTACAGGAATATAGTTATGCCAGGATGTGGGCTTAACTGGAGAGACATAATGAAGCTGATATCTTGAACGAGTGCAGTGGAGTCTTTATTTTTCCTGAAAAAAATACCATTTACTAAAACATCCAAACCTGAAAGAAGTTAGGGAGGAAAAAACTTTGGATATAGTGTTGTTTTTTTTTTTCAGGGTAACTATAGGTCAAAATCTTTCTTGGTCTTAGTAAGCTATTTGTAAATATGAAGTGTATAAACAGGAAATTACTGTTTTATTGTTTTAGGTAAACAAGGTTTTCTAAACATTTGTTTTTGATCCCTTTTAAAAGATTTGTGGAGGGGGTGTGTGTGATAAAAATATTTTTTCCCTTACCTATTCAGTGTACTTTTTCAGTGTCTGTGTAGAATGATTTTTTTTTTGTATAAATATAAGTTGGTAAGGCTTTGTTCTTGATTTTATTCTATTTTTTTCTTCCTCTGTCACTGCAAAACTTGAATGAACCTTTCAACCTCTGCCATTGCCCTACGATAGTACCACCAATCAATCTTTACATGGTTATCCAAGCAGTTTACTTTATCGTTCCTCCTCTTGCCTGAGCCATCCAATAACCTTTTGTTTACTTGAACTTCGGCTGTCCTTCTGGACTGCGTGGAGGCAGTGGTCCTGGGACAAGAGTCCAAGGCAAAAGAGTTAAATTGACCCTGTTGCATGACAGCTCCACTCAGAGGCTCACGGCTTAATTAACTATTTCTCTTGCCTGAGAGCCATTGTCATGGTCCAGTGTCCAACGGCAAGGAAAAGCATCCAAAGCACTGCACGCTTTAAGGCCTAGGCCAAGTCCAGAGACACCAGAGAGCAGGAGCCCCAGGGAAAAGTGAGGCTGTCCTGGGGACGGTGAATTGATTTGAGCTCCCCTTGTGCAGCCTCTCTCCCATTTCATCCTTTGCTTAAGTACGTCCATGCTTGTGAAAGCCCTGTCATACTCAAAATCCTGTTATAGGGGGAGGGCAGGGAAAGCTGGGATTTTTTGTTAGCATAAATTAAGTTTTGGCAGAAGGAGAAGGAGGAGAAGGAGTTATGCAGATTTTTTTTATTTTTATTTTTTTAACAAAAAAAGGATGAAAAAATTAGGAATATAGCTATATACGGGAAAAGCCTCAATAAGAACAATACAGTTAAAATTGTTATGCATGCAGTGTCTAGGATCTATCCCCTTGCTGTGGTGTCCTGCTCACGCTTCCACTGCTCCTCTGGATCTATGGCTCCAGTCTGGGAAGAGTGAGAATGACAAGGTGTCAGCATCCCAAGTTCCTTGCCAGGAGTACTGTTGCTTCTGGTTTCTTCCTACTTCTGCAGGATCCTCTGAGTGTTATTTTCATGCTTCCTAACACCACTTGGGCTTTCCTCACAGGTCTGCAATTCTGTTACAACTGAATTTATTATATATGGTTATGATATATATGTTAGATACTTCTTTATTATTTTTGTTACTGATAACAGGTCTTGTTGAGGTCCCAGGCCGTGGTCCTGCAGCCCTCAGAACTAGCCCATGCCTGTCTGCTGTCCTGTGCTCCCGTGTGCTGTGCCTTGCAGGCTCTCCCCAGACCCCTGCTCTCTCACCAGGCCTATGTTTCTCTGCATTGCATCATTACGCTATGGTCATAAATATTTCATCCTACACAGACAGAGAAGCTGCGTGCTACTGCTCCCTCTGTAAAAGCTATTGTTATGCCATGTGAAGGTAAACAAAGTAAGTTAGGTGTAGCTACCCGTTCCTTAGAAAAAGTGCTGTTACAGCAGCAAATAAAACTAATAAAAGGAAAGCTCCAGGCAGGTCTAGGCAAAGTCAGGCAAAGCAAGCCTGAAAAACCTCAGAGCTGAGGCTCCACAAAGTCAACATGGAGCCTGTGCGCTCTAACCTGCAACAGGGGACCTAGTCCACAGAGTCCCCCAGACCACACATTTTTTGAACATGGGTACTCAAGCCATCATGAAAAGTTACCCCAAACCTAATTCTAGCCTGGGCATGCTGTGTAGACTGAAATGCTGATACACAGTAGTGTTGAACAAGGGGAGAAGCACTTGGTTCAGCCTGGCAAGCCCTTGCCAGCTCGGTCACCTTCTTGCTTTGGGCTTGGCAGGTCTGAAACCTTACTTTGAGCTGTGACCCCACATATACGTGCCCTAAAATTCATCCTGGGCCTCTTCGTTTCTCTAGGGATGAGCCTGTGACCCACCACGACCATGCCCTGTGGGGGTGCTGGTGGGGACACCTGTGATGAAGCAATCTCAGGCTTCTCCAGAGACCAGTGCAGGTCAGCCTGTGGGTTGACCAACATTGTCTTCTCAGTCCCTGTGGGTTATGGCCCTGTGCCATCATTCACAGCCCTGTCCTTGGCAGTAGTGCAGGGACTGCCTGTGGCCCTAGGGACCCTGCCTGAAGCCAGGCCTTTGCCTCAGCTTGAGGCCCGCGGGGGAAGCCCCGAGTCCTCAGGCTGTCCTGGGCCAGGAGCCACCAGCTCATGGTGGCCTCAAAAAGAGATGAAAGTGGTGGGAGAATGCTGGGCTTGGTCAGAGATATCAAAGGGAATTTTGGCTGGGCCATGGCAGAGGAGGACCTTTTCTCTCAATTTTAACTTACATGGGTCATGTGCTGGGATCCCCTTGTCACATCAACTTTTGGCCTTGAAGGCCAAGATTTTGCAGATGCTAATTTTTAATCCTGTTGGGTAAATACATTTATTTCACAATTAACATGTAAAGCTCTTAGTTGTTGTTTCAGTAACTGGTACTCCTAACTTTATCCCTATTCTCATTCCTTGATCAGCCTGATTTCTAAGTGGGGAATATTTTGGAGCTGTTTAGAATAAATGGGACTTGTTTTGGGATTTGTATGGGAATTTGCCAGTTTTTAAAAACAGAAGATTATGTGGGTAGAAGTAGTTTTATGTTAGGGTGGGTTGAGGTTTGAGGAAATTAAAAATTTATTGCTGTATGTTTTAGACTCCAGGTTTTCTGAAATGTGGTTTGATGGAGTGCTTCCAGTACACATTGATTGATTTCACAGAAATGACTATATTGGGCTACCATGAGTTCAGGCTAACTCATGGGGGGGTGTTCCTCTGAGTCTCTTCTGGAAATATTATCCTTTCTCCAGGGGAGCAGGTTGTTGTAAAGGACAGCTACACCAGGCTATGGGTGTGCATGAGCATGGTCTGAGAGCAAATTTTTTTGAAGTCTTCACCTTCAGAAAGTCCTTTGTCCAGGGCTCTGGTTAACATTTGTGCATTTTGGGTTGCATTGATGGGATTGGAATAAGGGCTGGGACAGACAGGGATCTGATCTAGAAATCAGCATATGACAATGTTGTGTGTGTTAGAGGTGCGTGCCGGAGTTCTTTGAACAAGAATTAGGCCTCAGTTAGAAGAATTCCCAAGGGATTAAGTTTAGGACTTCTTGCCATGTTCTGTCCTACTGTTGATGGTGTAAGATTATGGCTGCAATTGTGGCTTTAGCTTTTGGATGCTGACATCTTTCTGATTCCCAAATGGGGAAATGGTATGCAAACAACTTGGGAACAGGATGGCGGCAGGAAGGCACAGGTTGTGGTAAGGCTTGGACTAGGCTTGGAGTATGGGCTGCCCTTGCTCAGGTAATGAAATATGGGGCCTTGTTAAAGGATGGATCTTTAGGATCATGCTTGTCAACCTCCTGACATGTTGATGTGTTGGATACTCTGCCAGGAGGTTGGAAATCCCAATTTATGAGAGGCCCAGGCTAACAGAGGGAAGTCATTTGGGGCTGCAGGAAGTCCTGGTTTGTGGTCATCTCTGCATGATGAAATCTGTCTTAGCTACTGATCTGTGAAGGAATGGTGCCACACAAACATAGACCATCCTGATCCAATACCCTCATCCTCTGCACTTAGTCTGCCTGCTGCTCTCTGCAATGTACCACCCACAGCCCCTTAGCTGTGGAAGGATGCCTGGCCTAGGTCTAAGCAGTGGGGACTTGTGTACTGGTCATGTTTTATTTCCTAATGCTGCAGGAGTGATGGTGCTGGAAGCTAGATGAAAACATCGCCCCATGTCCAAAACTCAAGATCCTGAAAATCATGCTTGGGTATTGTTTCACCCTGTCGTGTCTTAGTATCCAGAGAAAACTCTTTGTCTGACTTAGAAGTCCCAGTGTTAAACAGGCTGAGAAAATTGGTGCCTTTATTGTATGAACCATAACAGATTTCCTTCTGCTTAAAGTTCCTCAAGTCCCTGAGGGCTTGATGTGGGAGGGATGGCTTCAGTATCCTGTGAGCACATGTACAGGCTGAGGCTCACCACACTACTCCGGTGGGGCTAACCTCTTCTAAGAGATGAGGGGCAGGTAAAGGGAGAAGGAACCTGGAGTCTGTTCCTCATTTGGGGACAAATGCTTTAATGGTGTGCGCTGCTGAGTCCAATAGCTCTGACAAACATGTACGAGTGGATTTAGTCCTGTTCAACTGGAGGTTGCAGCTGTGTACCAGCTGCAGCTGGGAGCTGGTGTATATCCCAGTTTACAAATCAGATATTAGCACAAGCCCATCTTCATAAGTGAGAGCTTTGCAGTGGTCATGGCTGGATGGGGCGGGCTCAGCAACTTTCAGTGGCAAAGAGAGGCCTTCAGCAGGGTCAAGAACATTTGAAATGACTTTGGCTTAAGCTAGAGCAGCCCTTGTTTTCCAGTCTGGTCCTGTATTTCACCTGAGTCCCACCTAGCTGAGAAATTTCACATTGCTATTCAATGCTCTCTGTATTTAAAACATTGTGGTAGCGTTTTCTGAAACAATTCGTATTTTTAAGCAACTATATTTTATGATGCAAAATATCAAATATCAACATTTTGCACTGTCTTTCAAAATGAACGTGGAACACATCAAATACTGCAACATTTTGAAACTTATCTTGAAATGGGCATATTTTTTATCCAATTCATTTTCTTTTTCTGCTTACTGACACTACTGAGCTGCTGAAAAGGAATATTTCTTCCCCAGGTAATTCATTAAAAAAAAAAAAAAAAATTACTTTTACAGCTCTTTGAAAAGGGTCACCATTGATAAAGTACAAAAGAGTTCAGACCTTCCAGTAAAACTTTGGACTGTTTGATTACCAAATGTCTATTAATCAGTAAAGGAAGTTTTTCAAACTCTGTGTGTGGGAGACAACCCAAAAGAAAACATCCTGATACAATTTTAATGTTAGCCCTTGAATTGCGTAACTTAATATAATGCAATTATTATTTTTTTCCCTTAGAGGAAAAAAGTGCATGTTTTTTGTGATATTAGAGTGAAAGTAAAACATTGGTAATGGAGAAGACATGAATCAAAGTAGATTATAATCCAAGCCCAGATCTGATTCAGATGAATGGGGTGAAGTTTTTGCTTTTACATAATCTCTTCAGTTAGTGTTCTTAATATATTTTGTAGATAAACTCCAAAAGTCCTTGAGCTGCATGTGCTCTGGATCTAAGACACTTGTTTGTTATGGAAAGAGCGTACATCTCCATCCTTGGAGATATTCAGAACTTGACTAGACATGACCCTGAGCAATCTGATCTGATTTTGAAGTTCAGTCTAACTTCAAGGTTGGCCCTGATTTGAATCAGGATCAGACTAGGTGACATCAGGAGGATCCTTCCAACCAGGGTTTTTCTATGAATTTCTCTGTATCTGTGCATATATGTGTATGCAGACAAGTACAGAAAGAAGGTTACCCCTCAGCTCCAGTGAAAGCATTTCATTTTCACTGACAAAATCAGTATGAAGCTTGTTATAAGGCACTCTGACTAAATCAGTGATTGAAATATGACCGTCTGTTATTGTGCCCTTCCAAAGCAGTAAGTATGGAAAAGAAGCCATATAGCAACCAACTTGTGTGAGTAAAGGGCTACTTGTCTATGGATTTCTGCAAGTTAGTTTAATTTTCCTGGACATGCTTGTTTCTTGGAGGGAAACAACTAGAAAAAACCTCAAAGCCCTGCCTGACGGCACAGCAAGAAGTGACCTGCAGCAGCTGGGCAGAGGTGGTGGCCTAAGAGAGGGCGGAGACAGGTTGTAGGTGTCTCCTCCAGCTGTTGCTGATAACCCCTTTGTGATTTCCCTAGTTTTTCTTTTCCTCCCTCCGTGCCTGCTCTCCTTCATCTCCTCATTTCTCTGCTATTTGCTATTATCTAGGAATGGCACTTAAATTCCGTCTAAGACCTTTTTCAATGGCAGGAATATATGTTCTGTGTTTTCATGGCTGAAATGTATGTTCATCAGAGAAGGAGAAAAAGCCTCCTGGGAGACATGATGTACTACTGCGTCTTGTTTTTTCACCTGCTCAATATGTAATCACAGAGCTACTCCAGTTTTTGGAATGGAATAAGATGCTTTAAAATTTAAGTGGATTTTGACTGTAGTTGAAAACTGAAATTAAAGCTATTATTTCTTCAGTCTGATCTCTGAGGGTTTGATGATTCTTAGATTCAGGCATTCATCTGTGAAGCCTGGAAATTTTGTAATCTAATGCTCAACCGCATGCAGAAAAAGTTGTGCAAGAACATGGAAATCACTTTGCAATGGGTTAAAGGAATAATGTAATTGGGAAATGAACTATATAGAGATCAGAAGTTAGGGTGTTGCTGGCATAAAACAGCGTAACCCTGTGCCAATCCAAAGATTTACACCATCTTTCAGCACCTGGGCATGGGACAACAGAGCAGTGAGGCAGTAACTAGTTATACTACTAGAAATACAGAAAGCAAGGATGGCAAAATGGGGATCTGTTTGCAAAGAAATTGCTCAGGATCTGATGTACTCACTAAAATATCTTCATTTTTTCCTTCACTCATAACATAAAGTTCAAGGGTTAAAATATTCTGATATTTAGGAGCAATATTTTAATGGTAAGGAGCATAAAGGTAACAAACAAACAAAAACAAAACAAAACAATTTATGGCAATTATGCTTGATTACAAATGAGCTTTTGATTAAGAGGAGCATAATTAATGCCAGCTACACACACAATACTAATTTCCACAGTGATTCACCACAGAAGGTCACTGTAAAAACAGCATGAAATGGTGTTTCTGGAGACGAGTTCAATTTATCCTGAAAAGAAACATTGAAACCAGAAATGGACAAACAGCCATAAAAAATAATAAAACAGCAGCGGCTCGTACAATCCTCTCCTATTCTTTTTAGTGGCTTGCCTCAACTTTTCTGTCAATGAGTTAAAAAAAAATGTACTATGAAATCCCTAAGAAAATCAAATTGGCTCTCTCATTAGACGATCTCTCTCCTTCATTT
The DNA here is from genome assembly GCA_011074415.1 of Stictonetta naevosa. Classification (NCBI taxonomy): domain Eukaryota; kingdom Metazoa; phylum Chordata; class Aves; order Anseriformes; family Anatidae; genus Stictonetta; species Stictonetta naevosa. Next base: position 96,176,991 of record CM021698.1, read on the forward strand.
CTTTCTTTCTCTCAGTGATGCAGCTAAGCCTGGGGAGCATCCTCACGTGCCCGGCACGTTCATGTCCCCCCAGCAGGCAGTGAGCGGGCATGGGAACACAGGAGGGGACATTGAGGTTGTGAGGCAGAGCACAATACATTTGTGTTTGCATCACCCCAGCTCTCTGCTTGTGATGCTTTTCATTTGTGAGCATTCATTTGCAAACCATTTATTTGCTCCCAGGGATGCATCCTCTAAAAGTGGACAGAACCAGGTGTCTTCAACACCTTGGTGGATGGTCAGCAGCCAAGTGAACGCTGGTGCAAGGTGAAGACTAGCTGGGGGAAAACCAACTGGCAATGGTTGTTTACCAGTGTCTCAAAATGCTGCTGTTTCTTCAAAATGTCTGCGTTTTGAAGGCTGGTGGTGCAAACAGGCTTTATTATCTTCTTTCCTGTGTTACCCTGGCCGAGATAGCTTTCTGCCCTGGTTTTGGTTTGGATGCACTGATGCAGGGCAATTGCACTGCTAAGATCAGCCCAGTTTGGAGTTTTCTCATTCCTGGGAACACTTGTGTTCCGGCAACTTCCTCTGCATTACCTGGTGTGACCTGAGGAGCCCAGGGACAGTTCCTCTGGACACCCTTCTGAGAAAGGAAAAAACAGCCTTGCCTACGTTGTACTCGGCTGCTACAACGTTTGCACCCAAACTCAAGTCAGTTGCACATTTTGCAGCTCTGGAGAACAGTCTGCCTATTATTACCAAGAAGAGCACTGTAATGGATTTCCCTCTAGTGACGAGATACGTCAACTACAGATTAGTCTATATACCTGCAATCCTAGTATAGCGAGAGCAGCTGTTTCTCCCTTGCACAAAAACAGGCACTTTGGGAGGGAAGGAAAAGCAAATCAGAAGTTTATTGGATCTGGCATGCTATGCAGTTAAAGCACAAACAACAAGATCCTTTACCATAAAAACAAAACAAAACAAACAAAAAGAAACTTTTTCAAATTAGAAACAGAGTTGTGCTTCAAATTCACACTCGCAGCAGGTTTATTATTCTGGAGAAAAAATACTATCTCTGTGTCATAACTTGTTGTCTGGTGGAACAGAGAACTTTTTAATCATTTATTTTCTTGGTGTTTAGAAAATTTCTCATCTTCTCCAGGCCTTTGACTGACACAATTTTAAGACTTTTCATTTTGTATCAGGATTAAAAAATTGTATCAGAAATAGATGCTCCAGGGCTCAAAACCTGAATCATAGATTCAGTGTGGATTCATCTAATTTTGCTCAGCCAATGAAGAAAATATTTACTTAACCTCAGTGCAAAATGCAATAATCTATCTGTTGCTGTTATTATTTTCTATAGAACTGCCACTTTTGAAATCAAAAGTGTGTGTTATTTCCCCTAAATAATTTTGAATTTATTGATTGTTTTCAAACAAACTCAGCAGTAGAAAAAAGGTTTTGGAGATATTAGATTTTAACATCGCTTGTAAAAAGAGGCAGCCAGCTACGAAGGAAAAGCCATTAATAAATGCCCTGAGGGGAAACAGCATCTGTATGGACACAGGGAGCCCGTGGGTAGCTGACTGGGGAGGGCAGCCACAGCTTCACCAGCCGGTCATGCCTTATTTGAAAGCATATAATTTACACCTTGCTCGGGGAAGTCTCTTGAGTGGATTTTCTTGGATGTAATAAGAGGAACAAGGTTAGAAATAAAATCTGGAGATATGATTCACTTTTATCGTGGAGATAAAAGAAAGGTGGTATGGCTGGGCAGCAACCACGGACGACCATCCGTGCACAGGGAGCATCCTTTTGTCTTCTGCAGGAAAAGATCAGAGGACATTTGGGGACTGCAGGTCAAACAGTGCAGTAACACAACAGCAAGCATAGGAAGTAATGGAAGAGGCTGGGTGGGTGGCTATGGAGCTGCTGTGGCCGAAAGGTCTTCAGGTTTAGATGAATGCCTATTTTTAGGTGTAATTTTCCCTGACATTGAAGTAGAGCCTAGACTAACAGACCTCTTGTGGTCTTTAACTTCTGGCCTTATGCCCCATGAACGATGTTTCCTGTGGTTATATATTATATAACATCTGGTGCCCGAGGAAGAGGTGCTTGCATTGTTGTCCTAGACTGATTCATGTAAAGAGTCAATCAAAAATGAAAGGTAAGGAAATGGAGCATCTCTGATCCTGGTTAATTTGATGACTGCAGAGAACTGAGACTAGAGCGATTAAAAGATGGGTTAGAGACCAGAATTTGTAATGAGGTAAGAATAAGACACCAAGTAACTAAACTTTAGAACGGTGGAAAGGCAGCCCGGTTGGCATCAATGGCTTGTGATAATGGCTTATTAGAAATGCTTTCTTGTCTCCAGGCCCCTGTCTGCAATGCAGGGTTTGAGGCTCATGGTGTGAGGTGGGCAGGACAGCTGGTGTGTCATGTCATGTCTGGCAACTTCTCCACGTCCTGCTGAGGTGAGAGAAGGAGCAATTTATGGTTGCCAAGTACTACGTACATCCTCTACATTGAATTACAATTAAAATTATATATTTTTTTGACCATTATCAGGCAGGCTTTGCAGGGCTCAAGATGTAAGATCTTCTTGACGTTTACATTAAGTACTTTTAAAATGCATTTGAGAGAAGTTTAGGTACCTAGCCTCATTGCCATGCTTGCTTAAAAGCTGTCTGTTCAAAGCAAACACGGTTTCAGGAATATATAAACCTTGATTAAAAGCTGTTTCAGAGGTTATGTTTGAGAAGGTTTTGATTTTTTTCTCTTAAATTGTATGTAAAATACCTATTTTGTGTCTATACCTCCCTTTAATACATCTATTCAGTGCCGTATGGTTTTGTTTTCTTTAAGGCAAGAATTATTTTCCTGTAACTGTTCTGACTTAAGGCACACAGTAACATCTCTTAAATCAGGAAACCCAGGCAGGCTTCTGGATGCTTTACAGCTTTCCATTTTAGCAGCGAGGTGCCGAAGCAGCTTTGCTTGGCAAGGCGATAATTCCCACGCTGGGGGAAGACAAGAAGGACAGACCCCAAAATCTTTAGATAAATACAAGAAGAAAGCTGTTAAATGCATTTCAGTGGACATTTACGTGCGCCCGAGCGCTATAGGACATATAAAGCTGATTGCAAAAATAAGCAGCTCCTAGAGATGAGTCACTTGTCACTGCGTATGTTTTAGCAAAGGGTGTAAAACAAAACAGCACTGAAATGTCTCCCCAAAACTAATCACAACATTCAACTGAAGATTAAGATCCAAAATGCTCCTCGTATAAACTTGTTCCTGTTAAATAAGCTGAGAAATGTGAGAGACTCCACCAGGCAAGAAGCTATCACTGTTGCCCTTGTAGCACATGAAAGGAGCTATTAACTTTCTCGTAGTGAGGTATGGAGGGATAATACTTTTCTGTGCCCAGAACGACCAAATCAATCACGTTTAAAAAGAGGCCAGCAATTCTTTCTCTTTGGGATTTAATCTCTTCCATTATTTGCTGGTAGCTTGCTGCCATCCCAGGCCTTGGCAGGAGTTAGGGGTGAACCAGGGCAACCCATCACCTCCGAGGGACGCAGCCGAGAGAGATTTTATCATGCTCTCTTTGAGGAGAGAGCAGCCGGTCAGCCTCACAAGCAGCCCAGCTATAAGCTGTGATCAGTGTGAGCTGAGCATCAGCTGGCTGAGCACCACTAGAGACGAGATCCTGGCCTAAAGTGGCTCTTTGGTTTGAATCAGTATGGCTTCTGCTTGATTTTTTCCCTTTCTGTTATTTTGAAGGGGAAAAAGTCCATTGCTGTAAGAAGCGGTTGAGGTAGACAAAGCCCTGAGCAACCCAGTCTGACCTGAGCTGTATGAAGTTGTTTAAGAATTTTCCAACTGATTAAGAAAAATACATTTTCTTTAAATTCCAATTAAATATCTTTTCATGACCTTCCAGTGTGTGTTGCCTATAAAAATCCCCTAACTTTTATATGCCCTTATTTTGTGGTTTCTCCAGGGAAAAGATGTTCCTTGTTTTAAGTTTCTGGAAAGTCCCTAGCTGTTGTTAATAAACATGCTGCAGATATTTTAATCACAAAATATTTTCTACTTGGTTCCTGTTTCATTTATTTCCCTACATCATTTTTTCAGATATAGGTAGTGTTGGCTCTGGGTCTGGGATGTGCTAACTTCAGATTTCTTTCATAAGAGTCCATCTCTCTCTCCTGTGATTTCTGAGGTCTAAAAGCACAGCTTGCAGTTTCGTGACACAACTGAAGCTGCAACCTTACCTGTGCGCGCAGCAGCTCTCTGTAACACACACTCTGTTGTGCAAACAGAGCGAGAGGTCTTTGGATTTTAAATTCTTGGCAACGGTCTGGATCAGAAAACATTGCAGGGTGTCCTCCCTGCCTCCTGCAAAAGGGAGAGATGCCATGCAGTGTCCACAGAGGCTTCTGGGCAAAGCTGAGGGAAAGCTGTTGACTAGTTTCTACAGGTGCTGATGACCTCTTAAAATGAAGCCCATCTTGATTTCATCTCAGCTTTTGTCTATATGGTTCAAAGCATTTGTTCTGGGCTGAGAAAGTATGAAAGCCTGAGCCAGTGTGTGATCCAGCCCAAGCCTGGCAGGATCCTAACTCATCCATGCTGCTTTAGCTGTCTTGGCTATTGCAGATGTTTCCCCAGCACTGTGCTGTACAGTGAAGAAATCCTCAATCTTGCATGCTGTCTCTGTACATCTAGAGGTATGTGCCTTCAGCACAGATGTGCTGAGCACACTGTTCTTTTTAACCCCTTTTCAGTGTACAGAAAAGGAGCTGGCTGGTTTCAGTAGTTGCTTGTTGCAGCCTTCCACGCAGCTGCAATTCAGGGAAACACCAGTTTAGATTTGCCAAGCTCTCCGCTCCCATGTTCCAGTAGCAAAGCAAGGCAATTCTTGTACGTGTTTAAAAGGACACAGTACCACAATTGTAAATAAAGCATTGAACCTCATGGTGAAAAAGGAATCAGATGGCTGTTCAGTAAGGGATAGTGTCAAGATTTTGTTTATTACAGCAACCAGACAGGAGTAGAGGAAAAGTTTTGAGTGAGCCTCTTAGTAATGAACCCTCATTAAAACCAAAACCAAAACTAAAATCATTTTTTTTTATAAGGCTGCCATCTAACAACTTTCAATCTCTGCAATTCCTATACCTAAAGACTCAAAGCACAAGAGGAGTTTGAACTTAATCCTTTTCCTTTGTTCGTCTTTGTGAAAGAAGGACGAACATGGAGCCACTTGCAGGTCAGTGGCATAGGCCGATACCTGTGCCAGGGGCTGTATGAACAGCAGCAGGAGACCAAGGCTTTCACCTGCTTGTGTGCAGACTCTCTGCAGAGATACACAGCATCATCAATAAGGGCAAGGGACTGCTGCTAATGTGGTTTAATTGAGAAAAACAACAATAAAAACTGTGGGTGAAAAATAGAACTGTACAAGTGAAAACGTTCTAGCTTTAAAAAGATATTTACTAGTTGAAAATGGATAAGTAAATGCGAGTACATTTTAGGAAACATGCAGAGGACTATACAATACTACAATTAATCTATAGTCTCAACATCTTCTCCTAACAGACCAAAAATTGCATTAAGAAATATTGCATATATTTGCGATAGTCATGTAAATTAGTATGCACTTTCTCTTGCATTTTGCCATGATATGCTAACATATTTTGCATCTACACTAGAAAAAAAGGTACTTGTTTTGAACTAATAGACTACTTCAGCTTTAATGGTGGCACACAGAAAAGGAATAAAAAGTATTAGCTCTCCATATTTGCTGTATTTTCAAAGGTACACCCCTGATGGTTAAGGTGTGATACAACAGATTTTAATTAGGATGTTTGCAGTTATGCTAATACAGCTATTTTAAATTATTTTTTTTCCTTTGTTATTTAGGGATAGTGCCTGCAGACTGACTCACCAGAATGAAATCCAGGCAAGCCTGCCGTTACATATCTGGAAAGATCCCATCAGTCAGAGGCAGCGAAGCCATCAGGAGTTTTGCCATTCACTTACCGACAACACGTGGACTTTGAGAGACATTTCTGAAGTTCTCAAAAACTCTTGGGTGTATCCAGTTAAACAGCTCATTCCTTTGCCAGCCATAGCCCCTTTGCTGTTAATCTCAGTTATAAATGAAGATTTGTGTTGAATCTGTTTCCTGTTCACACACAGAAACTTAGTGATTTGGCTGTAGCCAGAGTTAATACAGCCTCTTGGGGGCTATGTGAATTTGGTGTGAGTCATAGTTCACTGACATTCAGCATGTAGAGAAAAATACTAAAAGTCTAACCAAGTCTGCTGGTCACTGGGAAAAGTTTGTAAACTTGTCAGCCTTGTTTGGAAGCTGTTTTCCCTATTGTAGTTTGCAACTGGCTGGCGGGCGGTCACCAGTGGGGTCCCTCAAGGCTCCATTTTAGGGCCGGTACTTTTCAATATTTTTATAAACGATCTGGATGTAGGAATAGAAGGTATTTTGAGCAAGTTTGCTGATGACACCAAACTTGGAGGAGTTGTGGACTTGAATGAGGGTGGAAAGGCCTTGCAGAGGGATCTGGATAGGTTGGAGAGCTGGGCGATCACCAACCGCATGAAGTTCAATAAGAGCAAGTGCCGGGTCCTGCACCTGGGACGAGGAAACCCTGGCTGCACGTACAGACTGGGTGATGAGATGCTGGAGAGCAGCCTAGAAGAGAGGGATCTGGGGGTCGTGGTAGACAGCAAGTTGAACATGAGCCAGCAGTGTGCCCTGGCAGCCAGGAGGGCCAACCGTGTCCTGGGGTGCATCAAGCACGGCATCGCTAGTAGGTCAAGGGAGGTGATTGTCCCGCTCTACTCTGCGCTGGTGCGGCCTCACCTCGAGTACTGTGTGCAGTTCTGGGCACCACAGTATAAAAAGGACATGAAACTGTTGGAGAGTGTCCAGAGGAGGGCTACGAAGATGGTGAAAGGCCTGGAGGGGAAGACGTACGAAGAACGGCTGAGGTCACTGGGCCTGTTCAGCCTGGAGAAGAGGAGGCTGAGAGGAGACCTCATCACAGTCTACAACTTCCTCGTAAGGGGGTGTCGAGAGGCAGGAGACCTTTTCTCCATTAACACCAGTGACAGGACCCGCGGGAACGGGGTTAAGCTGAGGCAGGGGAAATTTAGGCTTGACATCAGGAGGGGGTTCTTCACAGAGAGGGTGGTTGCACACTGGAACAGGCTCCCCAGGGAAGTGGTCACTGCACCGAGCCTGACTGAATTTAAGAGATTGGACTGTGCACTTAGTCACATGGTCTGAACTTTTGGGTAGACCTGTGCGGTGTCAAGAGTTGGACTTGATGATCCTTAAGGGTCCCTTCCAACTCAGGATATTCTATGATTCTATGATTCTATGAACTGCAATTATGTAAAAAGCGATGCATGATGTGGCCAAAGGCACTATGAAATGCTCTGTCTGCTTTCTGTAAAGATCAGCTGAACAAGTTAGGTTATGAACAGCAACAAAATATTGCTGGTTCAGGAAAAAACAAACAGGCTAACAAACAAACAAAGAAAAAACAACCAACCACCACAGAGGTATTGCATTTCCAGCTACCTTTCATCTATTTTTCTTTCAGGATAAAGTGCCTGTCACTGCGGTGCTGCCATGTAGTGTGAAGCATTAGATAACCAGGAAACAGTTTCAAAGCACAGACATAATTCACAGGTCTGAAATTTTATGTGGCGATGAATCCCAAAGAAAATGGAGCATCAGCGGATCTGAGGCAGCAGGCGTCAGCATGCAGTCAGTTGTTATGAACCCTCCTGCCATCGGTAGACTTCAAGCCTTCTTCTGTGTGTCTTGAATTCTAAAGAAATAACCAATGGGAAGAGCATTTTCCATTTCTAGGGGAGAAGTGAGCTTGGGAATATCCAGTACTTTTATAAGAAAAAGAAAGCCTGGCTCTACTACTTCAGAAATTGCCACGTGGTGTTCATTGCTCTGTGCAGCCTCAAACACCCATGCTCTATGACCAACACATGCGATTCAGCACTCTCAGTGGAACCAAAACAATGAAGATTAAACAATTAAATTATACTTTCAGATATAAATAATCCTAGTCTTGGCTACCAAAGAGTTCTGATATCAAAATGAAAATCTGAAAGTATCTAATGTATTTTTCCTACTTTATTTTCTTCTCTAGTCCTTGAATTCTATTAAAATTGGTTATTTGAATTTTTCTTTCCCTTTTGTTTATAGATTTTTCCTTTACAGTTAATTTTCATTCTTGTGGGTTTAGAGCAGCACTACTCTTTTTGAGGAGATATGCATAAATCTGTTTCTGGAGCCAAGTGATTTATCAGTTTTTATTACTCTGAGTGTGAGGAAAATCGGAACATATTAAAATGTAATTCAAAATGTAAAAAAATAAATAAGGTAAATGAAAAATGTTTTTCAATAGGTTTGGTTCACGATTTGTGAATAGGTGGTGTTGACATCACAGTTTGATTGTGACATATGAAAATAACCACTTCTAAAAAATCAGTTTACAGGACCAGAATGTCCTGAGCTGGAAGGGACCCACAAGGATCACTGAGTTCAACTCCTGGCTCCACACACCACCACCCCAAAATCAGACCATGTGTCTGAGAGTGTTCTCCAACTGCTTCTTGAACTCTGGAAGGCTTGGTGCCATGACCACCGCCCTGGGGAGCCTGTCCCAGTGCCCGACCACCCTCTGGGTGAAGAATCTTTCCCTGAAACCCAGCCTGACCCTCCCCTGTCCCAGCTCCATGCTGTTAAACACAGCTTCAGGCCACAACTCATATTAGGCTTGATAAAAGATCATTTTAAAAGGGTTATTATTTTTTCAGAGTCTTAAATTCTGGGCTTACAAAATCTAGAAATATCCTCTGAGACATAATACTTAATCCGTATGTTGGTTCTTCTTCCCTGGAGTTTTCAGCAAAACAACTGAAGACAGTGAGTGGCTCACAAGGGACCCAAAGAGACTTCAAGGCCCCAGGTAGGAAAGTCCTACAGAAACAGAAGGGTTTGGGGAACAGCTGAGGCTGAACCTAAGCATTCTACTGACACTTTCAAAGTCTGAAGATAGCAGCTAACTGCGAGGTCCTGAAACCATTCTTCTTTTCACACAGGCTACTGAGTTATTGGTATTCCAGAGTAAAGCTCAGGAGTGTTACGCTTTACAGATCTTCACTAAGCTCTGGAGTGCTAAAAATAATAACTGTAAAGGCAATAATTAATGATTATAATTACTATTAAGATATTTACAAAAGCCTGCACATAAGTTGCTGTATGTCACAGAAGGTCAGGCAGTAGCCTGGAGGCAGACAGTTGTATCCCGAAGTCACTGAGGAGCACAGGTGAGAGAGGGCACCAGGTGCTGAATATTGCCGGTGACTGCGCACACCAGGAAGCCTGGCCCCTTCCCCTTCTGCAGGGAAGTGTTAACAGAGCAAGTCAGAGCAGAAAATGGCAGAGAGCAGGGAAACCAGTTCTTCAGGGTGTGTAATGGGATATTTTGAATTCGCAGTGAAAAATGCTTGCTTTTCTCAGCATTGGTAGGTGAAGAAATCAGTAGTGCATGCAACCACTGCTGCTAATGACGGATAATTGCTGATTATGACTGGCCGTCTTTCCAGGAAAGCAACTCCCAGTATGTTTTGTTCATCGCTCAGTTGCAGACTGGCATCAGATAGACCAAAAAGACCTGGGAGGTGAACAGAATACCATGCATAGGATAGAAGGTCTCAGTCTCTACTCTAAGTCACTTCTTTCTAATGTCTGTGTTTGTGTATCTCACTTCCACGGGCTCTCCTCTGATGGATGTCATTTTCTGATGCTTGCTTTATAGCTGTTCAGCACTTTTATTGCCCTACCATCTGTTCTAAACTGTTAAAGATGCTTTTATTCTCAGTTTTTCTTCAGGGATGTAGAAGAGGCATCTGCCTCCAAACACTTAAAATTTCCCAATATACTTCTACTAATTATTTATGCAAAGTAACTCAGATATATTTTCAGTATGATTTACAGATGACTAAAAATAAAGAGTATATTGCTTACACCTTTAATTTTTTTTTTTTTATTTTTTTGAAAACTGGCATGCATACCAACTTGGAAAATTGCTTGTCTTGCATACGAACTCAACAAAGTTAGGCTTGAAATTAGTGGAGTTCTTATCCTAAGCCTTTAATTTTAAACGTGCTATCAAGTATTTTGCTAAATGAGGAACCATAAATATCTCCTTACTCCAATCTGTTAGTCCTAAAAGTGCTAAATTTACAGAATGCCTTTTGGCAAGCCTTTCCATCACAAAGCTCTGTGCAACCACCGATTAATCTAGTTACCACAGTGGGAACTCTGAAACAGAAGAAGAGGCTTCTTAAAGGCATCAGAGTGGATTTAGTGAGTCTGAGCTGGGCTTAAAACTAAGGAGTTTCAGTTGTTAGGCTGTGGAAATAAATCCCTTCCTGACCCAAGGGTGTCAAAGAATGAGGTGATGGTCCCTGTGGGTTCTCACCACTCTCTGCTGGCAGCCTCCTCCCTAGCGTAGCTGCAGAAGCACAGTCCACATGAGTTAAATACCTTGGCTGACCTGCCCTAAGCTTTTTTTTTTTTTTTCCATTTAATTTTTCAACTGCTGCCACTGTACGGGGCTTTGCCAACATTAGATAAGAGCTGCTGCTAAACGCCTTAGGAAAAACATCCTTTTCCGTTGCTACAGACCTCTGCTCCAGCCTGTGCTTATCGCTGTTCCCAAGGTGATAGGAAAGACCTAAGGGTTTGTGTACACGATGGTGTAACTGAGTGATGGTGGCTGATGGAGCTGCCCTTCAGAGGGAGATGGGGTGTGTGAATTAAATCAGATCTGCCAGCCCTACAAGCAATGTCTGCTGGTGCTGCTGCAGTTACTGAGGTCAAGTGGCCAGTGCTCTCAATGTATGGGAGGGTGGAAAAGAGCAACTCCACATTGGAATACATTTCTAAAACTCTTTTTAGTTATTGATATTCCTCTCTGTATCATGATCTCACAGCTCTGTGTTAATTCAGGAGCCATCTCCTGGGTACCTGAGTGGTGGGGCTGAGTCCTGGACCCAGGCTCCCTGTGGTGTCCACCTTGTGGTCTGGACAGTGGACTCTGTGGCCACACAACCGCAGCTAGCCCCACCACAGGTTCAGTGGCAAGTTGCTCATCTCACTTCACCATCCATGGAGGACGTGAAGATCTATCAGAATGTGGAGAACTTTTAGTCAAGGATAAGAAGTCAGATGTTAGATTCTAAAAGGACAATGGAAGAGCTTTCTGAGAAAGCTGTTCCCTGTTGCCTGCGATCAAGCCTGGAGGAAAGGGTGGGGTTCTGGGGGAGAGGTTGCTTGCCAGGCTTCGAGGCTGCCCCACAGGATGTCCATAGGGATGTGATCCAGAAGCTGTGGCAGATTAGTGACCTCGGGGTGCCAGGGCTTGGGTGCCCCAGGAGTTTGATATTTGATATTTTTGGTATATTGGCAAAATTTGCCTAGGTTTTTGTGGGGATAAAAGGCCACATCTCTACGGCAGAAGCTATCTGCAGGCAAATCCAAAAACCCTGCTTCAAACTGGAGGTTCCTAGAGCTACCAGAAGAGGGTCTTGGTATTTTGGATTAGGCAGAGGAGAAACAGAGACATTTGGAGGTTGTTGTTCCTCTGTGGCCCTAGAAACAGGCAAACTATCTTGGCGGAAGCTTTTGGTGAAGGAGTGTGGGGGAAAATTGGCTGAGAGCAGATGCTCATTGTGTAAAATTTAATTCCAAGTTGTTAAACAACTGTAAACATGATTTTCTAGCTTTTATAGTTGGCGCTGTCACTTTGTGTCATCAAACAATAATTGCTAATACCTTGCACCTTCTGTTCTCTCTGTATGCTTTTCATTCTGTTCAGATTTCTCATGCAGCTATAACGTCGGATTTGAAGTGCAGGAGCTGAAACACAAAGAGAACATTCTTAGTGGCACAGTTTTCACACAAATGCTCTGTTCAGGGAGCTAACAGGGAAGTTTGGTTGCCTGAAAGATGGAAAACTGCTTGGTGTACAAAGGTTTTCACCTGGCTAGTACATTTGAGGTAGAAATCATGAGGGAAGATGGATTACACTGAAAAATAAATAAACAAATAAATTGAAGTGATTGAGTCCATTGCTCCCATTTTTATTTCTTTTATGCTTCAGACTGGACTTGATTTCTCCTGGGCGGCCCACAGACTCCACTCCATGCCCCTTCCATGAGGCCTCCAAGTCTGCAGGTGCTTCTTTGCCCCTTTGTGTGGACAGCCAGGCCATGGTTCTGCCAGCAATGCCGACTATTGCACACACGCTGGCTGTGGAAACATCTCAAGATGGAGTAAGATGGAGAATCACTGCCTGCCAGGTAAGCGAGCCTGCTCTGTGGACCGGGCTTTCTGGGCCTGTGGCTTTTGATGGGCTTTTTTGAAGGGCTGTGAAGGACTTGCTATTCAGTGATAACACACCCCTGAGATACCTGCTGGATCATCTACAGTGCTAATGCTTTGCAAAGCCTGCCCAAATCAATTTAATGAATGGGTTATAGTAACATTATAACTGGAAAGCATCATGGTGCTTAGTCCTCCCCATGGCTTTGAGCTACCTATCCCACGTGTGGCTGCTTTTGATCTGATGCTGAGGAATCTGAGAGATAAGGCCTGGTGTCTGAGGAGGTCTGGAGAGACAAGGGAAGTACAAGCATCTACAAATGTTTTTCCTTGTAAGCAGGAGTAAATTTGTTTACTACTTTTCATATACACTATTTCTGCAAGCGTAAATATCATACAGAGTTAAAAGAATCTTCTGATATAATACATTTTCTATGCAAAGTCTGGGTGAAATAAAAATCACACTCACATTTTAACAAAACCATAAAATATACATGTCAGATGAAAATAGAGGTCTGTTTACGTAGTTGTCTCTATTGAGTAGCAATGTCTATGGAAATATTTCCACGCTCCATTAATTGGGACAAGAAAATAGTACATATCTTTTTAGCACTGCATGCTATCAAGACAGCCTTCAAACAGTAATGCATTTGTCGTTTGCCTTCTCGGGGACACACTGAAAATGCAATCCAAACTAAAATGAGAATTGAAAAGGGATGAATTAAACTGCACTACATGGTATTATATGGTTGCTGTTAGAATTACAGCATCTTTAATTTGATCTGCTTTAGTTCTCCTCGGAAATGAAGTAAATTAAATTAAAGCCACTTTAACTTTTGAATTCTTCATGAGAGTATCTACACAAAAGTGTGAAGAAGTTAAACTAACCCACATTACAAGGCTCATTTTCATGCATTTTCTTGAGAGTGCCTCCAAAAAGGACACATTGATTCACATGTGGTGTTTGGGAAAGATTTTAAAGGCTGACACCTATAGCTCCTTTCTTACCATTCATCAGAAGTTGCTACCCAGAGTAAGCAGATGTAAATGCAGGTTCACATCATAGCTCACTGTCATAAATGAAGTGAAGGACCAAACCAAGCAAAAGTCTACAAACCTCTTGTTTTTTTGAAGTATCAACATGTGAGACTTCTGTAAAAGAGGTCATGTCATGTCATATGTGCAGCTTCTGGGTGACAAGATAAGGAGCTCAGCCTAAAAGTAGGTTTTGTAGAGGGTGACTGTGAGGTAATTTTGTGATTAAGCTTATTCTTGGCTAGTTGATCCTAGACATGCCCCATGCAAGTGAGAGCAAGCTGGGGAACATGCCAAAGGGGAACACTGAAGAACACATTGTAAAATAAATAAATAAATTAATTTAAATCTGGAAGCTTCTCTTGAATTTTCTTTGAGGTATGGGCTTGTCTTTGACTCTAACGCAGGTCAGTTGCCCCTTGATCTATCACCCCTACTGCCCTACTGTTTTTCATAACACCTCCTTGGATTATTAAAGTATTTCTATAGAGAACTACAGCTATCAATCCTGTTTGTTTTTAAAGGGCTCGTTGAAACTTTCCTTAACAGTTGTTTATGATGAAATGTAGAAAACAGGTTGAAACTTGTTACCTTGAATGTTGATCAAACATATTATGTTCAGATTAGGCACTCACAATCTCTTTCTCAATACTAATATATGCTAAAATTCATCATAAACTTAACCTATATATCACATTAGAATCTCATTATTACACATGTCTAGTAATTAAAGCAGATCAGGGCATAACCACCACTTTTTTAGAATTTTGCTTATTCTTCGCTTTTGTACAAAGGCTTCATGCCAAAAGATCCGGCAGTGCAAAGTTGTCATTCGCTGGTGTGTAGGAAGGTGGTGCTAAACTACAAATGATGGCAGAAGCTGAGGGAGTGCGTATTCTCTGCAGTTACACACAGACTCACTGATGTTGATTGCTCCTCCTTGAAATCCGGAGAGCCTGTAGAGGGAATGTTCTAGTGGGCCAAGAGAAAAGTGAATGGGCTTAGAAATGGGAAATAGATATTATTTATGTTCTCTTAACAAAGTTCAGTATTAGGAAATCTGCTACAGCTGCTATTTTTGTCACATGAACAGAATCAATCTCAGAATTCAGATCTGCTCCCAACTTAGTGTTTTTTTTTCCCATGACTTGTGAGACTCTATCATGAAAACTCTTAGGAAGTTTAATTAACACGCATGGACATGAAATCATGTAAATTTTTTAAGTATTGACTACAAATTCTTTGATATCTTATGTGTTCCAACTTATTTCCATTAACTTTTAAGCAAACGTTAAATGAGAGCCAGGTGTGATGGGGCTGGACCTGTCAGTGAAGACATATTCACCAGTTAGTGCTGTCCTTTTTGCTTGTAAAGTACAGGAGGGCAGATTTCTGTTTTATTGGTCCCATATACTTTTTCACTCTTACAAATAATTTGCTTACTGCCAACACACTTGAGTCTGTGGATTGTTCCTCAGCCATTTGCTGCAAGGTGCCAGTTAGTTTGGATGCACAGACCACAGGGACCGTCTGTGTAATCCTTCTGGGGCTGAGCCAGTTGTAGATTAAGTTCTACAAGATACATGTCCAAGACATGAACCTGCAAATTTCTGTTTGCAAGTGCTTCGCAATATCCACTAAATTCAGATGAGGGACCAAAATCCCCCACAGTCTACTTGTTAGACCACTTGCAGTGAAAGGTAATATGCATGCCTTCAGCTGGATCACGTTTCCAGCTCTGATTTGCTCCCTGCTTCACACTGAGGGTAGTTCTGTTCATAAGGGATTCTTGCTCACCATTACCATGCTCTGTTCCTGCACATGGAGGCTAGGAGCTGTGCTCCAGCCCTTACCTGCTCCCCAGGCCCATTGGATGAGTGAAAGAGATTTTTATGAGGTGTTAAACTCAAAATGAAACCCTGCAGTACTGCACAACGGTTAGACCTAAAATGGTATTCCAGATCACATTTTGTAAATGTCCTGGTTTCAGTTAGGACAGAGTTATTTTTCCTCCCAGTAGCTGGTAGGGTGCTATGTTTTGGATTAGGATGAGAAGAGTGCTGATAACATGCTGATGTTTTAATTGCTGCAGAGCAGTGCTTACACCAAGCCAAGGACTTTTCAGCTTCTCACTCTGTCCTGCCAGCGGGCAGGCTGGGGGTGCAGCAGGAGCTGGGAGGGGACAGACCCAGGACAGCTGACCCAAACTGGCCAAAGGGCTATTCCATACCATCTGACGGCATGCTCAACAATATATAGGGGTGGCTAGCCGGGGTGGGGGGGCCGGCTGCTCGGGGTTGGGCTGGGCATCGGTCAGCGGGCGGTGAGCAATTGCATTGTGCATCACTTGTTTGTACATATTATTATTATTATTTTCTATCTGAATAAACTGTCTTTATCTCAACCCACAGGCTTCACTTTCCTGTTTCTTTCCCCCATCCCAGAGAGAGAGGGGGGAGGGTGAGAGAATGGCTGTGTGATGCTTAGCTGCCAGCCGGGTTAAACCACAACAGTAAATCACAGTGTTATCACTTACAGTAGATGGCAGTTCAATGACTTTTAATTGCTATTATTGGTGCAGCCCATTATATCATGGAGTGATGTGTGTGCTAGCATTCGCAGTATGCAGTACTAGGGCTCCCGTTTGCATCAGAAGAAAGCTGAATTCAGCCTAAATAAATTGATTTTATTCTTTATATGCATGAAGAAACCTGTACTTTCCTAGAGTGATGCCTTTAGCTCTGTTATGCATAAACTCTTTGTTTGTTCTGCCTTTTTTTTTTTTTTTTTTTTTTTAATCTGGGCTTAGAAGTGAGCTTCTCCTTGTCACAGTCTTTTCAAGTGTGAGGAGGTTGTTACTAAAAATGGAGATTGACTGCAGTGCAGGGACACAGCATATCCAGGATAAAACAGGATTGGGGCACTGAACCATTCAGTTCTTTGTTATCAGAGCTAATACTATTGGTTTCCTATGAAAATTTCATGTATAATCATGTAGTTTGTGAGGTGTAGCAAAAGAAAAAAGATCGATATTGTGATTTTTTACTTTATTTTTTACTCTGTCATGATGTATTTTGTTATCATTTCATGACCTATCACTTTAATAGCCAGAAGTGATGATACTTTCATTCTGGAAAAATGCTTTGGAGTGCCTGACTTAAAGTGTGTCTAAAAAACGTGTCTCAGGGGTTTCTGAAAACTGGTCTCTCTGGGTTTCTGAGCAGTGGTGTGTGAGCTTATTCAGGCTTTGTGAGGCCTGAATTCATTAACTTCTTCTTACAGTACTCATTTGAGGCAGGTGATTATTGTAGCAGAGGAAGAGAAAAACACTTATTCCAGGCCCCCAGAATGGATGACTGACAGAACTTAGTTTAGAATCAGTGTTTCCTGAATCCCAGTGTTGTGCTTGTTACTGTTTTCTGGGATGCTGAAAATGTCTGTATCATTACTCACAAGTCCTTATTTCTACAACGTAAATTATTTTGGTGTGCAAGTGTAACTCTGTTGCAGCAGTGATTTATAGGCAGTTCCAAAAATATCCATGCTATTTCTTGTTTTTAAAATCCTAGTGCGAGCTGCATGGAGTCACACAGTGCATGGCTGCAGAAAGCATGACCTGAGGAACCTGAGCGCTGCACAGAGATGTGAAAGAGCAGCCTGCAGCTGGCCCCCAGCAAACTAACTCTTATTACCAGAGAAGAGATGAATGACCCTTGAATTAGAGACGGGAAACTTCACCGAGGTTCCAAGACCGAAAAAACCATGGGTTTTAGAAGCCACCTAATGTCTGCTGTTTCAAAGGTAGAAACTCCCACAGGTATGATGTCAATAGACGCAGCAGTGAAACCATTTATAATTCATTGTAATGACCTCAGAATGGATCTGTTTGTGCTGGTTTCTCCTGATCTTTATCACAAAGTGCATTAATGAAACTACAAGATTGGGCATACAGCGCAAATATTTGATGCTCATGCACAGGAAGATTGCTCACTGATTACAGCACTGCCTGACAATGTGTGTTAAATGTAAATATCTAGACTTCACTCTGTGGAGTACATATTAATTTTCTTGACATACTGATGACTTCATTTTTAAGAATATTAGTTTTCCTTTGCAAACAGAATTTAAGAAACACAAGGCCAGTTGTTCATGAAAAGGAAGTCACTTTAATGTCACTCACGTGTGGCATAGCACAATGGGTAGCCTGTAGGTAAACTGGGCTGACTGTAATTGGCAGTTGGTTTAGACTTAGTATTTTCAATGTGAAACATGCATGTTTTTACAAAAATACAAAACTAAATACTTTCATGTTGTTATTCTATCCTAAAGGCTGAAGCCATCAGCAAATGCAGCAGTATTTTTCCAGCCTTTATCATTACAATACAGGATGGAGCAAGGCATTATCAAGGACAAACTGCTGATTCACTCAACACAGGAGAAAAGACCCACAGTTGACTGGCTCTGATCTTAGCATGAATCACATACTTGTAGTGCTTATTTGATTTCTTCTTTTTAATTCCCCTTGAAGTATTTTCTACTGAGGCACATCTGGAGCTTTTCTAGATGTTAGTGGTTGGAGATTTGGATGGGGTGCTGGACATAAGATTTCATACCACCTTTTAAATGAGTCAGTGTGATGGAAAAGTTGGATAAAGGCACAGGAGAAAAGCTGTCAGCTCTAGATACCTTGGAAACCGACAGTGTAATATTTCTTCCTCATCTTTCATTTTGCTAACTTAAATATAGGTAAAGAAGAGAAATGCAGACATAGAAGCAAGGCATAATATTTTGAATAAAAAGAGGAATAAATGTAGAGGCTGGCAGGACTCCTGAAGACGTGTTGAAAGAGAAATTCAGGGAAAGGAAGTGGGAAGAATACAAAAAAATAGTGAAGTAGAACATCTTTCACGGATGTTTTCAGGGAAAAACAGTTGTGGCTCATTATGGGGCTTTTATGCCCAAGATGGCTGATAGAAGACTGCTTTCTGGTTTAATTCTTGAGATGTCTCTGGTATTTTTCTCTCCCATATTTATCCTTTTCAGTGTCACACACTTGACTGTGTGACAGCGTGCTTTTTGGCATATCATGCTAAAAAAGTGACTAGTGCCTTTCTGAAAATCCGTGCTTCTCTGTTGGACTTTGGGTCAGCATTAATACATGTAGGATAACGGACAGTCCCAGACAGCACACTTCTAGCTCCAATATGACTGTTGTAAGACTAATGAAGCAAGTCAGATTTTGGGGTATATAGCCACATACTTAGTACGTGTATAAAACAGCTGTAATAAGATATTGTTATGGCTGAAATCATTATGATTTTAGAGGAAAAAAAGAATTAGGATTGAAATTGTAAAACAATATGTTCCTATAAAAAGTGAAAATGCACTTGGATGAGTGAAAGTTAATAGAGTTAATTGTGGTGAGTAATACAAGAAGGTAAATCATGTTAGAGAACCTAATTGTGATTCAGATAAAGAGGAATTGTAATTAAATTGAGGTTGGATAAACATAATTATTCTGACAAGGTTTCCCAGCGCAATACCAGGAGGTTTTAAGATGTGGTGGCAGACACATGTATGTGATTTGGAGTTAGAGAAGACATCGTAATGGGCCAGGTGGGTACCACACCACCTCTGGGAATGAATGGCTGTGAACCCTGAATGATGCTGGGCTTAGCAGTGGGTGGCAGTGAGGTCCCCAGGGTGCTCAAGTTTAATGTCCCGTTAAGTTTCAGCTAGATACTTGTGTGTGTGGTGAGATGGTAAGTCATGGGAGACATTCATGTCTTAAGCTAACAGAGAGGTAAAAAGGAGCCCTCAGATTTGGTAAAGGAGGGCTCCATGAGGTGAGGCCTGGGCTGCCCCATGGTGGACACAGCCGACTCCAAGGGCCCCACTGCAGGGCAGGGCCAGGCCTCACAGTCATGGGTGGGCACCTCAGGGAAAGGGTGTGTAAGAAGGGCCAGAAAAAATTAAAACTGGCATTTTCTATTCATTTTAAACACCTGATATTTTATGTTGGATGTACTGTCATCTCCTTTTGTAGATAATTATAAGCTTCCATGTACATGTTATTTCCATCAGTCTGAACTTCTGTTTACCGAAGCTTGCTTAAAGAGTAACCAGGTAGTCAGTTTTTGATATTTTAAAGTTTTAACAAAATTAATTACCTGAAATTTTCAAGTACACAAACATGGAAGCTAGACTCAAACAGAGGCCCGCATGTAACAGCATAGCTTTGTTATTCCCACAGACCGGTTCTAAGGCTGTTGGCTGCCTGTTCTCTATATACACAAGTTTGGGCATCACAAAAATGAGGGATTTCACAAAAATGAGGGATGAAATGGTAAAGTTAAGACCAAGTTGCATATCTACCTCAAATTTTGAATAATCTGTCATACAGTGTTTCTGGAAAAACAGCATTTCAATTGTGGGTGACATGGTTTTGTTTCCTAAAGTAGTATGGGGTTTTGTGCATATGCTTTTATTAACGCTGCAACAATCAAAATTTAATGTGTCTGATTTCCATGAAAATGTTATTGTTTTGGCTCTAACTTCCTGGCAGTTATTTTTTCCACAACAGCATGACAGTTTCACATCAGAAAGTAACTGGCGCCTGCTCTAACTCTGTTTGCGGGTGCCACCATAGCTGTGTATCCCGCTGCTTTCAGCAAGTGCGCTCACACACCTGCTTTCCTGCAACTTCACAGGAGTGAGATGAGCTCTGGAAGTGACAACAGCGCACTCCATGTAAGTACAGGATAAGAAACATTTTATTTATAACCCTGTCATATTGGGGCTACCCTAAACAAAAATTAGTTTGAAAGTAATCGCCTGACTTGATTTTCTGGATTCTCATTTCTTGAAATGTGGTGCGGAAACCAGAGGTTGGCACTTTGCTTTTAGACATTCTACGTCCACCTGTGCCTTTTAAATTATACTTGTGCGTCTGTCTCTTCCTCATTGCCGTTTTTCTTGTATAGGTCTAGACCGGTTGCCAAAGTGCCAGACAGAATCATTATTTTGACTTTGCAAAGACTTCTTCTGACACCTGGAACTGCAGCATTTATTCCCAGCTACAGCACACAATATTGATATCCGACACAAATGCCAACATATGACAAGGGTACCAAGTCCTTTTAAGACAACTCTCAAAACTTCTATTCTGATATCTCACAGTGACCAGGCAATGCAGATTCTCAAATAGTTCTTTCACACAAGCCTTGAAAACCATTGTATTTTTATGTAAGCTAGGAATTCCTTACTACTGAAAAAAATATATGGAAACCTGTTTGCAAATAATCAAACTTTGTTTTCTCTAGAGCTGAAGTCAAATGTACACATTAACCCAATGGCTGATTCTTGCTGTTTTACCACAAGTCTAATAAAGTATTTCTTGTAATTCCGCTGCTTGAAAAACATCATTATGCAAGGTCAGAATCTTTTCCTTCCCACAAAACTTCTAGTCCTGACAGTTTCTTTCTTCACTGCAATCAAGGCTCTACAACAAAAGTAAAACTAACAGCTGGCTTTTCTTCACCGTTTTTATTTTAATGTCTTTCTTTTAAGGTGTGACACTTGATTTATTTTTTTTCCTCAAGGACTGGATTTGACACATTGTTTTTATGATACCATTTACTCTAAAAAGTTGTTTACATCTTGCTTTAGGAAATACTCCTTTCCCCAGCAGTGAAGCCCACTGAAAATAAGCCACATTCAGATTAATGGGTGAGCAAAGCTGGAATGCAGAGATATAGGAAAAAAATCTAGCTTGTCAATTCTGTTGTTGACATGGAAATTTACAATGGCTTTCAGGCAGTTTGAGATGGAAGAAACTCATAAAGGAGGGGCAAAAACAACATCAAGTTTTCTAGCCCAGACTGTGTATTTTGATATAGTCTGGTTTCATAAAAGTTGAAGAACGAGTACATTTTTATCAAGGTATAGCACAGGCTTAAGGCTAGTAAGCTTAATATTAAGTTATACAATTGTATAGCTTGCAGTATTTCTGATATGCTCTTAACTGCTCTGTCTTGTATTTGTGACAAAACTCTTGCAGAAGTAGTTTTCAGTAACTTCCACGTGTAACACATTTACAGCAACTGGACTTAAACATGGCGTGCAATGCTATCAGTCACTACTGCAGCAGTATGCAATAAAACAGAGGGTTCTCAGATTTTTTTTCTTTATACTTGGTTGTAAGTTTTAGTAAAGTGCAATGCTAAGAATTAGGAAGAGTCATAAGCAACACTAAAACGTGTTAATAACTATTACTTTCACAAAAATAACATGAAGGGGGCAATAGTTACTTTCATTGTTTAAATAAACCTTTCCAGATTGACATTAATGATGTCAATAACTACGAGTGAAAATTAAAAGTTTGTTGGAGTTACTTCTTAACAAGTACCAAGATGGTTTCTCATACTTTCAGTAGGGAACCACAGTGACTTCTGTAGCTTTTGACTATGAGTAAAAGACTTTTTGGTCTTGACAATTATCCATTAAGAGATAAAAAAATCAGAAAAATGTATCACTGGTGAAACTGACAGATTTGGAATCACTTTGATCAGTCTGAACCGATGTTAGTTTTGTAAAAATCCCTTTGGCTGGCACAGCAAAATTCAGTTATATTCTATCCAATGTAGAAACTCCAAAATACCTTGCACTTTATCATAGATTGACATCGGTAGCTGCTTTGCTATAACGTGCTTTTCTTCTCTACTACGCTCATGGAGTTGGAATAAATGTGGGATTCCTTTTCATTGAATACTTTCAAACAATACAAGGATCTGACTGAAGCTAAAGTTGCAACACTTAATATAAAGCAAAACTATCCAGGTCTAAAATAGTATTGTGTGGTTGTTAGGGCTATGAAGATGAGATTGCTGGAGACTGAACAGTAGGGCAGTGAAGTATTTCTAAATGTCTATCTACAGTATTTGTTTGAGGGAATACTGTATGAACTTTAGAACACCCCAAATGTACCATTAAATGAAGCTAAACATCAGTGTATATTTAATTTAGGGATAAACAATTAGTGAACTAAAAAACCTATTACATACAGATAACTACAGAAAAATGCATTAGTTGGTGTTTAAGAAAATGGTTATATGTAAGACACTAAAGCTTGAAAGTTTTCAGATGGTGCTGCTTGGCAGACACAATTGAGTCTCACAATTAATACACAGGATTATGCTTAATAATCGACATATGGCACTATTGAAGAAACCCAAGAGATAAATTTGGTCATGAGTTGAGCTTCTGATTTTGGGTAAAATTATATGAATCTAATTCCTGGAAGATGTAGATTAGTTATGTTAATGAAAAAAGTGTTGGCAGTGCTGCGGACCTACAACACTCTTGTCATTACTCAGTGGAGCAGGGTGGCAGACCTTGAAAGGAGAAGACAGTACAGGTGCTGACAATTTGTTTAAAAGATACCAATATTGGAGTCTTTATGTTTAGTCATTTGTCATGGGTGTGGGTCTCCACAATTCATATTCTTAGATGCATTTGGGCTAGATCTCCTTTACACACTAACGTAAGTTATCTACAAATGCATCCAGAATGAAAACAGTATTTGTCTGTATTTCAAATACCACTTACTTTATTGCAATGCTAGTGGAAAATCCAAGCAAAGGAAGACAAGAAATTCCCCATCTAAACCATAAACCTTGGAAGACGCAGATTTTAGGTGTTAAGGAGAATTATCCAGCATTAAACAGTTTATTACGAGCCATTATTTTTCTATGTCAAAAATACTTGCCATAAGTGACAGCTCTACTATTTTTCATTGGCTTCACCTCAAATTCTGGATCTGTTGTTATGAGAGACTTTAACGGAGGCCCTGAGAGGTTACTTCCTATATTTAACTCCAAATCTGCAAGATATGATCAAGAACATCGAACAACTCCTGTGTAGACTGCTTACACCAATATCATTCAACAGTGAGTAAGATGAAACAGCAACTTTGATCACTGGCTATCTGTTGTCTTCAATGATAATCGTTCTTCTAGGATAGGTGTCAACGTCCACAAATATGTAACGGACTTCAGGTTTTCCTCCCTCAGGATTCTGTAACGAGGAAAACACTTTCAGGCTCTGTTTTTTCCTCTTTGGTAGTTTAAATCCAAGATTAGGCTTGTCAGCTATATCAAGCAATTGTACATACCTCTTTGACTTCCACATGGACTGTTCCCCGCTTTCCTGGTTCAGAGCCCTCAATATAGAACTTCAAACGCATGTGTTTCAGTCCATCCTTTACGTATTCAACGTGACTAAAAACAGCAAAACAAAACAAAAAAAACAACCCACCCAGAAAGGATAGCTAGTTAAACTTCAAATTTCAGCTTCTTATTTAGAGAGAAGCTGCTTAACTACTTTTGTAAGAAAGTGTGTTCCAGTGCAGTCCTTATGCTACCATGGTTCCTTTTTGACTTCTCTTCCCAAGCTTTACTGTGGGCATATAAGGAGTAGTGGAGAGTTAGAAGAGAGAACTAGTTAGCAGCTGATGGTTAACAGTTGAGGTGCTTATATGTTCTCACTGCAGTCCCCCCTCAAAACTCATGCAAAACATGCAAAGAACGCTTTGTCAACTCAGATATTAGGTTGGTTAATTCACATCAAAATAGTTTACCATACACTTCACATATTCTGCCAATTTCATTCTATAGACGCTGTGTGACTTCAACATTCATTTCAGATCTCCAGCCTAAATGCTGGTATTTCAGTTACAGTTAGGTTACAGTCAAATACTAGATAAACAGAAAGGTCACATCAGTTTCCAGGTGACCACCTCCAGAAACTAATGGTCAAACTAGAATTCCAGTGCCAGTTTAGGTTTCCTACTGAAATTACTAACTGCTGCACAGTTCCAAGCTTTTCTTTCCATCAATCAAATCCAGATAACACGCTGTGAATTAATGAACACTTTGAATACGGTTTAAGGTGACATGGTGGGTTACAAAGGACAAAGATGAATGAAGTCTCATTACAGTAAATTCACATTCAAGATGTCCATACACAGAAAAACTGTATTTTTGAGACATTTAAGGTCATCCTTTCATCACAGACTTGAGCTCTACAATCTGATCAAGTTTTTGGCTCAAAAAGTTGTTTAGAATATGAAACTTTCAAATGGAAAGTGGAAATGAAATACTAAGAAAGCTGACAGTACATTTACTTATTCACATGGTTTAGAGACATGCTTAAAATTTTCATTGATATTATTTTCATTTAGCAGCTCCACTTAAACACTTTTTCACAGTCTCGTGAAAAGATAAACTTTCAGTTCAAAGTAAAAATCCTCCTCCTAAAAATAATCTCAATTTCATCCTTTAAATTTTATAGCCGGCCTTGTGTGTCCCATACTCTATGAAACCTCATTGAATAAATTCAAGTCAAAGAACACAATAAAAACAAAGCCCCTGTTGGGTTATACTGCAGGGAGGATTTGTTTTATAAGAATTAGTTCTGTTGTTTACCTCAACCGGAGAATAATTGATACACTCATAAATGTTTAGGTGAGAACTGTTCTGTTAAATATGCAGCAGATATGTGGCCTCAAGTACCAGAAAGTAATATAAGTAATGGGCAGTCAGTGCTGCATGTCACCTCAGGACAACAGACTCACTGCAATGACTACACCTGCTCAGCTAGATGTGGCCTAGCTTTAAACTGAGCAAGCTGGACTCTTACAAGTCCAAGCTGGAACCTCTCCTGCTCTTTCTGGCCTGTTAAGAGGTGCTATTTCATAAGAAGAAAAACTCTCTACTGTTTTCAAAGAGCAATTTTACTCAATTTGAGGAATTCACACTACACTTCGGTCTCACCTCGGCTCTCCAGATGCATGCCTGTGTCTCTATACTACCCTCTTCAGACTCATCCTCTTTTTTTTGTAGGGAGCTGCTCCGTGTTTACCATGCTGGCCATTGCTTGTTCTGAGGCACATGGAATTGGCATTTTATATTGCATATGCACTGTATTTAGTGGTGTGTGCCACACAAGACATACTGCAAGCAATTCCTTTCATTTTCACTCAGAATTGACAGGGTATGTCACACAGTTCAGTAATCTAGATCTGATTTTCTGTGATGTGACCCAGAACGTCTCTGCTGTGCAAAACCTATTGTCTGTATGGGGCAAACACCTGACAAGCTGTCGTCTTCCTCTTCGCGTTGCCTCCCCATAACCTTTAATGGGTTCACCAAAAACACCAATTACCTACAAAAGAAAAGAGATTTGAGTTATCAGAAGGTATCACATTCAAATGGATATTCTAGCATCAGCTCTTGTCCCTTCTGTGAATGCATCTTCTTTCAATTCTTTCAACAAATTGTCCCTTGTGCGTCTGATACATCAAGAAGAATGCAATAGTTTATGAAAGAAAACAGCACGGGAAAAATTACTCTATTTCAGTGTTTTTCCTTTACAATCAGATGCAAAATGCCTACAACAAATCCTAGTAATACGTTCCATTTGTACCATCCTCTGGCATTAGGACATTTTAATCTCTTTTCTTACTGTGTATTTTATACTTTACTGACATTTTGTGTAAAAATGGGGAAAAAAGCATATTTGCTCATGTCTTTTCCAAGAGACTATCTGACTGTTTTGAAGTTTAATCTTAAAATACAAATAACTGCCCTTCACCTTATCTAAGAAACACTGTTTACGAAATTCAAACATTTTTTCTTCAGATCTATACAGACCAAATTAACCTAGTTTTAAAATTATTTTAAAGTTGCTTAGAAATGAAGGGTGCTTTCACAGTGTAACTACTGGAGAGGAGTTTTAATTCTACAAACTTGTTCTAAAGCAATCTTAATTTCTTTCCTAGTAAGAACTTGTCACTTCAGGCATCTAAGCGGCACCTGTGGTAATTTTTTCAAAGATATTCCCCACCTTTCTTGTTTTGTTTGAAGCACTGACTTTTGTAGTCTAGTTTTGGACTGACCTTTGTTTATATTTAGCTATCTTATGTGACTGATCGTATGACTATCCCCTTTCTCCTTTCCTATTAGCCACAGTAATGTTAACGTTATTTCTAATGAAGAGTTTGAATCCCTTGATATTTATGCGGTGTTCCACATGACAGAACCCTACTGAAGTCACAGCAGAATAACTGTGTTGAGGAAGGTCAGCAACACTGATCTATAAAACTTAAGTGGGACCAGTTGCCTCTCTGATCTGCAGAACTCTGCAAGTGCCTACAGATACACATGCTTTGAAGTGGCAGACACTGTAGGGCTGTGGTACACTCTCTTGTCTTTTAGCATGCCAATTCATTCAGACTCAGAGCTTGCATTAACTTCATCTAGTATAGGTTCAGATTTAGAGCCGACCCAGCTCTGTCCAGCTAGAAGCACAGGCAGATGTTGCTGGTGTTTGAACATCCATGTGGATATTCCTGTAGGTTTGCTTGTGAGATGCAAACTTTTGACTTGAAGAGAGGCCATAAATAGTGAGAAACATAAACTTATGACTGATGTTCAAAAACCAACCTCAGGGTGAGATCTGCATTTCTCCAAGGCATCTCCATAGATCTTACTTGGACTAGAAGAAGAGAATAACTCTTTAAAAATCACATAGAACAAACCACCTGTAATAGAAACCAAAACAAATGGAATGAGAATTAATCTGGCATTAATGAAAAGTATCTTCGGATAAAGAATAGTAATTTAAAAAATAACCTGTAACACCAATTCCAACAAGCACCACAATAAAATAGGTAAAGTCTCTTCCAGCTTCTTTCACTGAAATAAGACATAAAACAATGTGAGAGTTAGATCCTTGGGAAGTAAAACTTGCATACCTTTATTATATACATGCTCTTCTATTAGTTCAAACTACTCAAATAACATTTTATCAAAAGAAAAAAATCCCAACCACAGCTTCCATAATGCCTCATCACTAAGAGATCATGGTGTCTTCATGTTATCAAAGGCAGGTTTACATTTCTATACTATGTATTCTTATTTTCTATTTTCTCGCAATCAAATGAACAATAAAAAGGAGGGATATTAGACCAAAATATGTATTTTATTTATTGAAACTGTCAACTGCAGTTTATAATGTAATTTGACTTAATGCACTAGTAAAAGGGTCGGTACAGATGGCGGAAAAAGTCACATGAGATTCACAAAGTACTCTTTGAGAAGGAGGAAGAAACTACTCATTTGTTTAAGTGATAAAGTACACCTTGCAGCAAAGTGCAAATTTCTGAGGAAATATTAAAAAACATTTTTTTCCATAAAACGTTCTCATCAGTTGAAGATGCTTTCCACAAAGTTTTTCAATCTAGAATTTCTGAGACTGCGCGGGAGCCACCCTTCACTGAAATGAATGAAAAGAACCAAAGTGCCAGGCCCCCTGCAAAGACACCAGCATCAGGTCTCGTGCTTTGGCGAAGTGCTGGCAGTAAACTTGGTTTAACAGCATCAAAACAGATCGTGTGTGAAAGGGTTTCCTTTTAAAAAGGGGAATTACTAGAACTTATGCCTCGTGTGGATTTGACTTTTACACTCAATCAACAAGCTGTTTGGAAGAAGCCACAGAATTTCACTTCTGCTTCAGCAGTGCCTACACTGAAGTGTTTGCAACCAACACGATGGAAAAGGAATCTGTCGCTTTTCTGAAAGTTGTGTTTTTTTCAGTTTCCGAGCTGTGGGCGTGTATGGGGGGCTGTACAACCACAGGGGCAG
The DNA here is from genome assembly GCA_011074415.1 of Stictonetta naevosa. Lineage (NCBI taxonomy): Eukaryota > Metazoa > Chordata > Aves > Anseriformes > Anatidae > Stictonetta > Stictonetta naevosa. The sequence goes on from CM021698.1 coordinate 96,205,164, forward strand.
CGGCAATGCTCCCTGCGCCTGCCTCTGGAAGCGCTGCGGGCACCCCCTCTCCTCTGACCACAGCTCTTACCTTTCTGGGCTGCCGACAGCAGAGCCTCATCCTTTTGATCCCTTCGCACGGACACATGTTTGCTCTCGTGGCCAGACTTGTCAGCTCCCAGCCCCCCCGCCTGCGTCCATACACTCGCCCGGGCACCTCGGAGCAGCGCAGAGGGGCTGAGGGGGGGCTGCCGCCGCCATCTCAGGCACGGCGCCGGCGGCCATCTCCCCAGGGGGACCCGCAGCTGCCCGCCGCCTCGCACCAGGGCGGCGGGGAGCAGCATGCCGAGGCACCCCGGGCGGCTTCACGCTGCTCCCCCCGAGGCTTGGCGGAGGAGCCGAGGGAACACTTTCTCCCCGGGGGCTGCTCCGCGGCGGACAGGGACCCCTCAGAGGCGGCTGAGGGAGGGCGGCAGCCCTTCAGGAGCCCCAGGTGCCCTCCCAGCTGCGCCCCGCCATTACCGCTGCGGAAATCTTTCAGCGGGTTGCGAGAGGAGGAGGAGGCAGCGGCGGGCCCTGGGAGCAGTAGTTTGAACCAGCTGCCTCCTGCGCCCACTGCTGGACGTGGCGCCGGGGAAAGCAACTACAGCGACCGCCATGCCCAGCGCCGCCCCTACGGCCGCCCTCAGGTGGCCGAGCCGGGCATGGCGGCCGTCACCGGCAGGGCGCAGCGGCAGCGGGGTCGCGGCGTGGCGGCGGCGGCTCCTCTTGGTGCCGCCGGGCTCGGCCCACCGCGGTTGTTTGCCCCTTTTGCCGCCGCCGCAGGGCTCAGGTAATAAGTGGTGCCCCTGCCCGGCCTGAGGGGTGTTCTCCCTTTGCTGCCATTGCTCCCCTTTGCTAGCCTCACGGCTCCCATTTCCAGCTCACTACCAAGCTCTGGCCTCTTCCTTCATGGCCTGGGTGCTCTCCCCTGCCCGGCCACGAAGAGGGTTTGTGGGATGGCTCAGTGGGTGCTATGCACCCCGAGATGTGCAGCACAGGCCTTCCCGGCTGTAGCAGACAACCGAGGTTTAACATGCAGTTTTCTGGGGTTGCCGTCCTGAGGAGTGTGGCTTAAGCCTGGGCTAGGTGCTTGAGCTGAGAGGAGTAGTGTAATCTGCACTAGTCTGTCAAGAAAAGGGCTACATTATCATATTAACAAATGTCTACCTGTCCAAAGTAGTCAGGCCTTTGTAATAAATGGGACGGCTTCTTTGGGGAAGGTGTGATTCCTTAATCCTTCCAGTGCAGGCTCAGCTTCCAGAAATTCAAAGCGCCAGGTTCAGAAGCAAAATCGAGAAGGGCGATTTTTCTACCAACCCTTTTCTGTAATCTTCATTTTAATAGCTGTTTCATTCCTCCACCCCTTTTAAACCTATAACCAAAATAGGTTATTCCCACCTTTTAAAAGACTTTGGAATTGGTAGCTGAGGAATAAAGTAATGTCAAAACATTGCTGTAATTTGTGTTTATCCACAGGTATACCACTACATTTGGAGAAGCAGACAGGTTTTGTCACTAATTACAGCTTCCTAGACATCCTTTGAAATAGTTTTGTTCCCTGACCAGCACACAAAAAAACCCCAACCCAAAACAACAACAGCAGCAACCACAAAAGCATGGTCACGTTGCAAGTACCGCAGGGTATGAAAGTCAAAATACTGGTATAAAACTGAGTCCTACAAATTGAAAGGTAATGAAATAGCAATTGAGGTTGTTGTGCCTCCAAGCTAGAGCATCTTTGTTGGTATAGAGGTAGTTCTGCTGTTGCTGAACAGGACTTTTTTCTAAATGCCTTTAACGGCTTTTGAAAAATGCCATTTGTTATGGACTCATTCAAGTTGGTTCTTCATCTCATTTTCTAAATGTGCTTGTTAATAATACCCATCAGTAAAATGTTCGCTTGACCTTCAGGGTGTATTTGACATATGGTTACTTTTTTGTTGCTGTTAATTTTGTTAGTCTATTACATTTTGGCATCCAAACTGAAATGTGTATGTCTTTGTGTTACGTTTATAACAGCTCCCAGGAAAACTTTGGGGATTTTTTTATATGGCACAGTCAACAACATAGGATACAGTTGTTCTTTTTTTTTTCTGATTTTTTTTTTTTTTCATTGAGCATAAAGTGATTCTAAATCAAGAGCAGTATGCATTAAATGTATGTGGTGGTGCCCATTTGCTTCAAAATTAGATTTTTTTTCTCCAACGTTAATTGGTTGCTGATAGCCATGGCAGGGTTGACCAGCTGTTAGAAAGCCAGCTGGCGTTACAAACCGTGGAGCACTAACAGAGTACGTGGGGAGTTGTGCCTGCTGTGTGGAATCACAGAGTATCAGTGGGTATTAAGTGTAAGGATTTGATGAAGATGGAAACTCCATCTGAATATGTGCATGTGGTTTGAAGATGGTGTTTGTGATTACAACTTTGAAGTTCTTTATATAGTTTGAGAAATAATATAGTTCCTTCTATCAGAAAACTGGAAAAGAAGTGTAGCCTGTTGGATTCTAAGACTTTGTGTTAGAAGCATGCAAGGTTACTTTTCATGTAGAGAAAGTAATTTGTATCCAAATTATTGTGTAAATGAGCAGTAAAAGCTTTGATACCCATTTTTCACGTAGAACTAACACTTACCTGTCGAGCTGCTAGTATTTTAGCTGGGGAACGTCAGAAGTGAGAATAGAGCCTTGTTTCAAATGAGATTCTGTTGTACAGTCAACGGAATTCTTTTTGAGCTGTGGCAGTTTTTGAGAGAATATCAAGGTATTGTTCTGTTTGGTATCTTCTGATAGCTTAGCAAAGTTGGATGGCTGAAAAATGTCTCTGGAGTAATGTTGCAAAACAGAAGATTAATACGGGAAGTCTGATTTATTGCGGGGGTCTATCTGGAGCTTGATTACGGTGCCCGCAATGGTGCAGCTGTCTAATAGATCTCTACCGGATTCAAACTGACCTGGTGGTGCAGCATCATTCCCTTCTGACTGCTGTGAGAGATGAATCACAGGAGAGAGACCTGTGAGTTTAAATCTGACATCAGGTACTTATTGGTATTTTACCTGGTATTTTAGGTGATAATTGTTCAAATTTGTGAACCGATAATAATGAGTTACCATGTGATGTGTTCCCTCAATCCTGTCTCAGTTGAGATGTGGTGTCTAGATGCACATGATATGTATGTTTCTTCAATTTATAATGATGTGACTCCTAACAGATTTTACTTTCTAGAAATACATCGAGCAGTTTTGCTGCCAGGCCTGGGGAAAGTTCTGAAACTGTAAATGCAGAAATTAAAAGTCTATATTGGAGACCTCCCATAAAACCAAAACCTAATATGTGCATCGAGAGGTGAGTATGTCTTCAGTGTACGTGTGTAAGAGTCCTGGCAGGGTATAAGCAATTTTTTCACTGTGTACAGTTAATAAATTCATGCATTGGACATTTCCATGTCAGATATTCTAAGTTGAAAAGGAGCTTTGCTTTCCTGACCTACTTTGTGATCCAGAGTTGACCTCAGGACCCAAGTCATACGAAGCCTTCAGCAGCTCCTTTGCAAGTCATGGGATGTGATGATCCTTAAAAATAAAAATTGTTATTGTATTACGTAAAGAAAAGCCAGTTTGGAATTAAACTCCGGCTGTTTCTCTTGATGCTTCTTGGTTTTTATAGGTAGTCTTAGAATGGTGGAGTGAGATAAGGGGGAGGAAAGTGGCTGCTGCAAGCATGCTGCAGAGGGAATGTTTGTCTCTGTGTCTGACATTGAAAGGGCACTTTTAAAAATAGTCGTGAGTTGTTTTCTTTTTGAAGATCTTTTACATTTCTACAAAAAGCACCTAAGAGTATTTTATAGGGAAGATTAATTCCTTTGTTTTACGCATTTGTAGCTTTCTGTGTTAGTCATTTTTCTGTTTCCCATTGTATAGCCAGTTCCATCCCTTATGTTGTTAGGTTTGTGTAAAAGATGAGAAAACAGTTTCCTTCAAAGGAAAAATAATGTGGGTGTGAAAACTACTGCTGAGAATTCGAGATCAAGCGTATTATTTTAACCAATTTGTAGCTTTTAAAGGGATCATTGCTAAATTTTCTGTGGCATAAATGCAGTAACTGCTTTGGGATTACGCTGTTTGAATCCTTTCATGTAAATAACTGCAAGTTTTGGCATGCTTGCCTCTCTGTTAGTGCAACTGAATCCCTGAGTTTTAATACAAACCCTGGAGTATTGACATTATTATCATTCTATGCTTGAAATCTATATATTTCTGGAATAAAGCATTATCAATCAGCAAGTGTTTTGAATGATACAGTTGGAAAAAAGAGGTATGGCTGAGGCGTTGACTTTCACAACAGTTTGTATTTTCGGTGGTGATTTTGATTTTATCGTATTACCATGGTCTAAAAAGTTAGAGTATAAAATACTTTTTTTCTTTTTTAAACTCTGTGCTGTTACCAGGTACTACTGGAAGGGTTTATCAGTTAATACAAAAAAAATATGGTGTCTTATCTGAAGGCTCTGTTGCACTTCTACTTAGGCTGCAAAGAAACATCACAAGTGGGATGTTGTGGCTGGCACCTGCAGTTCATCAGGCAGCCTGGGAGACACACAGGAGCATTAATGTTCTTAGGGTGTCACACAGCTCTTACTTTGAAGTTCACATCTTTCTGTTGACGTAAATTAAAGCTGTGTGAGACCTCTGAGCACACGTGGCTTGAAGATTTTGATGAGGTGTAGCATGATCCCACTGTTTGACTGGGACATTTCTGTGCTGATGTATCCTGAGAGCTGACAGCACAGTCAGGAGGTGAGTGAGTATCCGCAGTTCTGGGAAATGCTGACGGACTGCGTGGTGAAATCATGGAACAAGCAGCGAGAGGCCGGAGTTGAATGAGGTACTTTCATGTCAGGCTGGGTTGAAGTTTAATGAAAATGCAGACCCATAACTTTTCACGTAATGTCCTGTGCCACTTGAATATGTTGTGATGAATTGTTTCAAGCCCATGTTTTAGATCAGAGAGACAAATTAGAACCCAAACGTTGTGAATTAACTCCTGAGGTTGAGGTTTGGTCTTGGAACTCAAACTGGTAGTTTTTATCTCTTTCTCTTTTTGCTCAGTTTCGGGGTTAAAACTCTTTGCCATTGTCATTTTTGGAATTTGCAGGTGAGTCTAACAGCATTTCTCGTTTTCCAGTATGCCATCAGAAATGCTGATGAAGATACTTTCCTATCTGGATGCCGTATCCCTGCTGTGTGTCGCTTGTGTGAGCAAGCGCTTCTATCATCTGGCCAATGACAAGTAAGGAAAGCGTGTTAGTCTTTCTTGCACAGCAGCTGAGTTTACCTGAGTTACGAGTCTTTCTAATTTAGTTCTGCCGATGCCAGAGCACTGGTGCATGTACCTACTGGCAATTACTCTGCTGAAAATGGACTGCGTAGCTCACAGTACAATGTGTTGCATGGAATTCTAGCTGTGCAAGCCCTATTAACTTTAATGGGAGCTATGAGGCGAAAACTAAATACAGTGCTTTGAAATGTTGCTATTAGCATTTATGTTGTTATAAAATTTGCATATATTTCTGTTGGTATTCATGTGCACCTGTGCTGGGTCATTGATTCAGGCAGCCCTTAGTGGTGTGTAGCCAGTAGCTTTGTAGAATTACAGCTTTCGTAACTTCTGAAGTCCAACTTCTTCTGGTCTTTATCATTTTTTTTCTTTCCAAAGGATTTGACTTAGTCAAGTGATTGATTACAAGGCTATATCTGTTGCCCTCTCTGTCAAATTTTGGTGACTTCTAAATGAAAACAAAAAGGGCAAAAGTAAATATTGACAACCTTCTTGTAAATGATTGTTTATACAAAGCTCAAAAAGAGCCAGTATCACCATCGCTTTGTGAAACGATCAAGAAGACAGAGCTTGGTTTGTACAAAGTAACTAGCATTCCTGGGTATCTTTTTTTCCCGGGATTCTGCTGCATTTGTGTTGTTTAAATGAGAAAATCTCTTCCTAAATAGTAAGTTGCTGCAACAGTATCTCACTTATTTGTTAAAATTTTAACAGTGAGTCAGTTAACATTGTCACCTTTAGAACTGATGAATTTCAAGGGAAGGCCATAATCAATATTTATTTATTTATTTATTTATTATTAGGCTGTCAGTGCATGCATGTAGGTAAAATTGTATAGTTGATGCAAGTTATATATCTTAATATGCTTTTTCAACTTCAGGGTAGTAAGGTAAGGTAAAATCATTGTGGCTGTTCAAGGGGGACTGCTCCCATCTCAACAATGTCTATTTCTATTTTTTAATCTCAACAGTGATTACTGTATGGGCAAAAATGTGATTCAAGAAGAAGATGCTTTCCCTTATCCTGGAGGCTGGCTGGTTCTGTAAGATCAGGTCACTTCTTCCTGTTGGATTTCTATGGACCTTGCTGAGTCCCTGAATCATTCGGTGCATTAACAGAAGTTTTAATTGAAGTCCCTGCACATCTCTGTGACAAATCTGGTCTTGTTCGTAGACAGAGCGTCTTTCTGAGGATAGTTCTGCTGCCCTGGATGTACTCACTGTCAAGCAGGTTCAATGGCTCTTGATGGAACAGGACCGTCAGTCTTTCCGCGTGGGGCATCTGTGATGTCTAATGCTGCACTTTGTCTTTGGGATCTTCAAATAATGTCTGCACTTTAATTAAGACTTGGGACTAATGTCTTCAGTGTAACCATTGAAGGCAGGGAAATGTTTCTGTCCCCTCTCTCTCTGCATCACCCCCCTCCCCGCATGTAGTAGTAGTCCGGTCTTCCTGTCATGCAGTGTGGAAAGCTCACATAGGTGCTCTGTCTGAAGGCCAGAGGGTTTTGATCACCAGCAGAAGGCACGTGTACAACAGGAACTAAGGAGCCAGAGCACAAAGGAAGGTCTTTTAGCCTGGCCCAGACCTTTTTGCCATTGTGGTCAAGTGAAGGCTGACAGTGATCCATCTCTAGTTCTGGCACTTGAGTTAGCAGGAAGAGATTGGGTTGGGTGGTTGTAGTGGTGTCCAGTAAGAGATCTTGAGGTGAATACTGACCTTAACACTGTGAGGAAAAGTAGCACGTATTCTGCTGTCTGAGGCAAATTCATGCTTCTCTGCTGGATGCTTTTTTGATTTGTGTACTCTGCATTCTTCAGTAGTTGAGGATAGAAGGGGCAGAGATACCTCCTTGAACACTTGTGATTCCAAGTCACCCTCTTCTTCTCCTCTCCCTCCCTGCCCTGACTGGATTTTTGAGCTTTTTGAACTGATTTCTCTTCTGCTTGCACAATTCTGTTATGGGAAAGGAAGAAGCAATATATATAACTAGTGAGGAGAAGGGTGGCAGGTCTTGATGGATGGAAAATCTGATTTCATTCAATTTACATTGCCAGAGAACTGGACCTTCAAAATGCAGGAAATGCCTACTACTAACTCCTGTCTTTTCAGCGTCATGAAGCCAGATGACGAATACCCCATTAAAGAGAGGATGTCTGTCTTGGGATGTGCTTTCTAGTTAACAGCAAAGGCTTATAGGGTGATACCTTACTGGACTTTTTAGGCTGAATAAGACCAACTGGATGATACACAGCTTAGTTTCCCCTGATGACAATGTGTCAAGGACATCTCTGCTCTGTTTTCATCATCCAGCAATTCTTGGTTTCTTTGGAGTTTAGATAAAAATTTGTTTCCTTTATCAGAACTATTTAATATTATCTGATAATTGAGTTGTCTTGTCTTTTCTGGTCTCAGAAGTGAAATACCTTCAATCTTTGTTTTATTATGAGATTGTTCTCCATACTGATTCCTCCTTCCCCTGCCCCCACCTGTGGATTCTGGGAAAGTTAGAAGCTTGTGTTGAATGTGAACCCTCCTTTACCAGTCATAGAAGCTAGTGGGTCTGCGTGTTTTTAAACAGCTTTGACCCCCAAAATGGCAGCAGCAGGCTGGGAGGTCTCTGCAAAATTCCTTGAGTACTTCTGCACTAGTAACAAAGAGTCTGGTTATGGGCATGTGGGGGCTTATTCTCAGTAGCTGATGAAATGAGAATGGTTTTCATGGACAGGAGGTAGTGGGATGGATGCATTTAGTCCTTGAATGCTTTAATGCTGTAAGGAGGGAGAAGAAATGCATTACAAAGTACATTAGCATAAGTTTGCCTGGGGATAAGTGAGGACTGGTAAAGGTAATCTTCCTGATAAATTGTAGATAATTTCTCTTGAGAATTTGATTTCTTTTGCTATTATTTTCCTTTAGCACGGTTTTGTTGACTGTGTGACTTCAGAAATAGAAATCTAATTGGAAACCGTTAATTGCACATTATTGTTTGGATTCTTTTAATGTCTTGTACTCAATATCCTAGAGATCATTGTGGGTTAGCAGAGAAATGTGACCCCACGTTTTTTCTAACAGTAAAGAGATGAATCCCTTGTTCTTCTTGGATGTTTCTTTGATCTTTGTATCCAGAACTCTTCAAAAGAGTGCAGAAGGGGTTGGCATGACAATGATATCTCTGTCAAACATCAGTGATTTTAACTGTCCTCCTCCACGCTCTTTCGTCTTGGTCTTTGGGAGAGACGTGAGGGGCCCAGATTGTTTTTGTTGAGTAAGAGGTATTAAAACACTTGTTTCCCAACTTAATTTTGTATGATGAGGATGCATCATTATTTTGGGATGGAATTTTCAAAAGCACCTGCTTAAGATTAATCAGTTTTCATTCAAGTCACAGTATGTCTGTGTTGTCTCTGAGCTTCATCCTGGGCTCTACATTTTCAGGAAGACAGACAAGACTTACCTTTTCTTTTTTTCCTGTTGATAGCTTTCTTTCAAATCCGTACTTTTACTTTTTTTTTTTTTTTTAAAAAAAAAATCTTCTTCAGTAAGTGTAAGGGAGAGTCTATGAAGGAAGTAGCAGTGTAAGTTTAGGGCAAGTTTTTTAAAAACACATGATCTGGTGTGATATTGAGAAGCACAGAAGAGTGGGAAGTTCCCAAGATAAAATGATCCTACTTTCTCAAGCACTAGCCAAACATTTTCTTATATGTAATTGTGATATTTATCAACCTTGCTGGCATATTGTAAGAATTAATTGGGTAACTTACCCCCCTCTTTTTTCTTTTTTTTCTTTTTTTTTTTTTTTCTGTGATAGAACAGAAAGTCACAAGTGCATCTCACTTGGTATGTATACTGTAGAAGAACAAATGTGTTCAGAGAGTCCGTGTCCTTTGAGATAGCCTCGTAAGCTCATGAGACATGCTGACATCTAGCATCTTTTGTTTCCTGAGCTTTCAGGTTTGCACCAGGGGAGCTGACCTGATAGGAGCTGTTTGAAGATCATCATAGGCAAAGCTGCACAAACTGTGCCTTTGCATTTTCTTGACTAGTACCTAGGAGGCTACACATTCTGGTCCTCTATAAATTCAGGTTTAGATTAAGCCCAGTTTACTGATAAACTAGGACTTTATATTTTTCTGACAACATTGTGCTTAGTGGTATCTGAGAGCTGCATATAAGATGTATTGCTGAAGTGATTTGATGGTTTGTCCTTATAATTAAGTAACTCTTGACATTTATGTTATTTTTCCTTTGTTTTATGTTTTATCAGTGGAATCTGGCTGAAAATCTATTCTGGTTGTTTTCCACCAAAACGGACAATTTGGAAAATGAAGTCTGTGCAGACCGAAACTGTTCCCTCGAGCCGTGCTCCTATACAGGATAGAAAGCCTGGATACTGGAAGAAAGAATACATCTTGAAACAAATAGCTGCTGTCACAACTAGAGTAATGCAACTTGTTAAACCTGTAGATCCGTATACAGGTCTTCCAAGTAGAATCAAAAAAGCTATAAAGTAAGCAATGCCTTGTCACAGAAGGCATTTACTCAAGAACAATGTACACAATATTAATGCATTTGGAAAGCTGGGGGGATTGGGAAATAGGGCTATAAATTGCATGTTATGATGTGAAGATAGAACTACAACCGACTAATAACCTTAAAGTAATGGTTAATAGAAATATAAACATTCTGTTGGACGTGTACTTTAAGCATAGTCATTTTGAGAAGCTTTTAAAATTATTAATATTTTTTTTAAACACCCCCATTCCCTCTCTATTCCTGAATACCAGAGCCTCGGGCTTGAGTTGGATGATTGTTGTAAAGGACAGAAGTGGAAAGGAACATGTAATGGAGCAGGCAGACCTGTCATTTAAGGACACATCTGTTACTGTATTTTGGTATAGTGCAAGTTGGCCATGCTTAGACATCCTGTCAACCCTAAAACTATTTGGAGTGACTCCATTGCTTCTTGACCAAAGCAGAGCTCCTAGCAAGAATGGGTGAGTTTTTACAGAGGATTTTTTTGTTGTTGTTGTTGTTACTGGTTGATAAACAGTCTATAGGAGCTATCTAAACTTTTTTTGACTTAACAATTTTTTGCTAGAAGACCTCTCTAATCTTCCAAAGCCTCTGTCCTGCTCATCCACTGGTACAGCTTTTTAGCAAGGAATAGATATAATCCAGTACTCTGTGACGTTAATTCATAGGTTAATGTAGCTACTGCCAATACAAGCTGCTGCCATACGAACTAGTAGACAGGTGTTGCCTTGGAAAGCTAAATCTGAAGCAGAGATACAAATGAGAATGAATCAAACATGTAAATCTAGGAGAATTTAACACGGGACGTGTAGATTGGAATGGCTTGTCAGCATTTATATGGCTACAGTCATGTAATCTATGTTATTAACATTTTTTTTTTCTATCTGACAGGTGTGTATGTGAATTTAGGGAACTTAGTGATTGGTTGTGTATGTGTGTACATAGGAATACATGCATAAAAAGAAAAATAGTCCACAGCACAATGCGAGATAGGTGTTAGAAATGCTCAGTACAGAAAAGGAAGGATTTGGCTGTTATTTTTATAACTTAAGTATGTATGAGACTTTTCTGGTGTTACTTCATGAGAAAAGATGACTAAATTTAAAGTGTATATTTGAAGTTTGGTGCTGGAAAGGAATTTTCCATGTCTGTGTCTTATGTGGAATTTTAGTACATGCAGTATCAGCTACATGCTTCTTACACAGTAGATCTCAGAAGAAAAGCAAGCAACCAAACCAAACCAAACCAAAACACATCCCTAGCGGTAGATCTGTGAAAAGAGAGTTTTGTTGTTCACCTGAAAAAAAAACACAAAACAAAACAGGGTTCTTCAGGAAGAAGCAAAGTACTTGCCTAAAAAGGTAAGAAAGGTAGAAGTCTACCAGTCAAATTATGTGAAGAATGTAATTGTTTCCAGCAAGATGATGATTCATATGTAAAAAGTAGTAAAAGAAAGCTTTCAGCCAGTGGGTGTATTTACAGAATTATGAGTTGTTAGAGATTGTGAGTATGCATGAAGATGGTGATTTCCCAAATATTATTAGAATGGTACTCAGAATGTTAAGACAAAGAACCTTGTGCAAAGATTTTGGAAAAGTGTTTGCCACCAGCCTGATTACGTCCATAGATAGGAAGGGTTGGTGTCCCTTCCCTGCTGCAAATCCTACAGTCAATGTAAGGAAGTTCCTGTCTGTTTCTATCTTCCTAGCAGTACACAGTGGCACAGGATATACATGGTACTGCTGTAATACTATTGGGAAATCTAGAAACAGTTTTGAATATTTTAGGAACTTTATATTAGGAGGTCTGTGAAGAGTTGTAAAAAGAGTTTTTTCCCCATTCTGAGCAGGTGACGCAGACTCTGCTTTCTTTTTATGCCTCATTAGCCAATAAGAATGCCTGCAAAGTATGAACTTCAATAAAATGCTGTTAAGGAGCAAAATTGCTTTAATTACAATGAAAAATCTATAAATAATTTTCTCAAAGGAAAATTTCCTCTATTAGAAGCTTATGATTTATTATATAGGCAGTTTGATCTTTCCTTGTAATTCTGCTTCTGTAGAGGGACTTGCCTTCCGAGTAGGTTGCTTCATACTTTGAAATATTTCATGACTCCATCTGGTACCAGCATACTATTATAAGCATATGGTAAAGAATTCTGTGGTTATATTGAAAAAATGGGCAAACATATTTGTTTATCCTCTCTTTTTTATATATATTTTTAAAGTAGTGTATTAAGTAATCCTATGGTGGCCTTATTTCTCTTCCTCTTAGCTGTTGAGATCCTGCCAGTATGTTGCATTTGTTTAGAAGTAAAGTTTATTGCTGTGCATGCCGAATACTTTGAAAATAGTTTTCCTCGGGTGCTGTTAGTCAGAACTTCAGAATTAAAAATGAAATTTGACTCAACTGATACATAAATAAAGAGCCATAATCTGGTTGCTATATGCTCTATGTTCTTTTCAAAGACCTCGTCGACGCTCCCTAATTGCTGAATATGATCTTTCTAACCTGACTGAAAGTAACGTAGCACTTGGGGCCGATAAGCTTGTCCAGCTCTTCAGCCTGAATCCTGGACTCTTAGTAGGACTTTGGAAGGTAGAGTAACATTTTTATTTCTGTACTTTATTGTGACTTGATATTTTTTTGTCGTTCCCCTCCTCCCCCCCCCCCCCCCCTTTTTTTTTCATCTTTCTTTTCTCTTAGGATTTAAAAGATCTTGTCTAAATTAAAAGCAGGAAAATACAGGTAGGGGCAGCAAACTGATGATTTATTGTATTTTAAAGAGCTGTCACAGGCATATCTGTACTTTCCAAACCAAAAATCCTCTAAGTGGAAGAACAGTTATGTATCGGCATATTAGATACTATAATGATTTTATTTCTGTGTTCAGTTGTATTTTGCAGTCTTCACATGTCAATGATTGATAACCCAAAGACATTCTAAATAGAACAGTTTGAGGAGGGTGGTGCTTCTTACCCCCCATCCTTGCTCCTTGCCTTGTCCCTTTTACTCAAAGCGATACATACCCACAAAGCAACGTGGAAGCTACTTGCTTCCTTCCGTCTGTATCACCAGGTAATTGTATCCTGTGCCTGCAGCAGGAATGCTGTAAATAGTGCCCTTGTGAGGACATTCAGTTCTTGGTAGTAAGTGTCTAACTGAAGTGTCTGTGTTCAGGGGTCAGTCTGTAAGCTGTATGGTAACTGGGCATCTTTAGAGAGCAGTGTAGAACATCTAGAGCAGAATTCAGGTCTGAAGGAATCTGCATCTGTGCACTGGATACGCTGGGCCCTAAGTGTCTGAAGTTATGTGCGGTTAGGCTCGATGGAAGTCTGTCTCAAACGTCCTGCTCTTGGGTTGAATTCTGGGGTCGCAGCCCTTCCTTGCTCCCCGAGACGTGGCAACGGGGTAGGTTTAATGATGTTATTTGCCACCGGTGAGGAAATTGTCTCAGGGAGCCTGTGAAAGTTGCTCAAAAACTGTTCTTATTTTCAACTGGAAACTCTTGCTACCTCAAATGTACACAGTTACCAGAGGCATTGTTTAAAACCACAAAAGGAATATATGCTTCACCGTTACTTAAAGGTGTCCATTTCCTAGAAACCTTGGGGCTGGCCGACCTGTGCAAGCCTATTGTTGACTGTCTCAATCTCTGAGGAGCCCCAGTAACTGAACAACCATTTCCTTTGGATATTCAGATGTTATTTAGTAGATTGGTGTCCCTGTGTTGCTGTCCCTATGGTTTTGTTAGTGTGTTACCTCTTCCTGTGCTTGGAAAAATAACTCAGCACCTGGAAATGGTTCAGACAAAAGTTCCACTAAATTGTTAACCACCGAGTGTCTTGCTCTAGTGTATTTTTCCTGCTTAATTTTCTGAACAGCTGTTCTTATTCTCCATGTGGGCAGAGTAACATTAGGCACTTAACTGTAGATGGGTGTAATAATCATAAATGCCAGACATCTTGGTTTTTACACATTAGCAGTGTAACAGAAATGGTTGATGCTGGCAGTTTTGACAACCAAGGACAGGTTATGTGGGCTTTCTGTTATTTGGATGGAGGAAGACTGAGAGACACTGTGAGTGATAAACCTGTTTCATATCTTCTATAACATTAATTTTGCATTACAAAAGTATGGGAGTAGCTAAAAAAATTTTTGTGGGGGTAACCAAGATAGATGGAAACAATAGTCACCTGCTTTTCAGGAGTCTAATAGGCTGGTGACAGTGAACAATTTTACCGTTGATCTATGTATTAAATGTAAGATAAGCATAAAAAAAGCCAAAAAAGCCTTTTTTTTTTTTTTTTTTTTTTTTTTTAAGAGCTGAAATCATAGCACTCCGTGATCTTGAAGTAAATAGATACCTTTGGTTCTGTTTAGTTCTCACAATGAGCTTTCAAGTTTTCTTTGAGCTTTGTAGGCCTAGGGAAGGCATGTCTTACCCTTTTCCCAGGAGTACACAATCTGGTGAAGACATCTAGGGTATTTCTAGATATATCTTTGAAATTCAGTATGTCTATTAAATAACTCTGTATTCCTCACTGTTAGCCCTCTTTACAAATAGTTCTTTATGTTTGCTGCTCAGGTATTTAGCAGCTGGGAATAAGGTCTGTTTGATTATTCTTAGTTATCCTGTTTGAGGTGATAAGTAGAACCTGGAGAAGTAAGACTCATTGATTGTTGCTGATAACTTTTGCCTTGGCATTTCCCTGCTGTTCCCCAGAATGCAGCAATGCTGGGATTTTTTTACCTACGTTCTGTACTCCTATGAAAAGAGTTGCAGTTATAGGAGTATTTGCCCACGTGTTAAGTCATCCTGCAGTTATTACAATAACTAGCAGAGTAATAAGCAGCATTTATCTATGAATTTTAATGCTCAGGAAGACCTTGTGAAAAAGAGTATTTCTGGATGAAAATACATCTACTTTAATTAACTTTTCAGGGAAAAAATGAAATTGCTTTTGTCACGGCAAGTCTTCATTATCATCAACTTCTTGAGAGAAGCACTTTGGGTTCTGCTACTGTGTAAGTTTTTTTTTTTTCCTCCTCTGTGGGTAATAAAGATAACCTTTTGAGTAAAATTTTGGGTTTTAGAATGAGAATTGGTTGCTGATAAGAGGTTTGTATTTAGGCAGTAATTGACCATTCTTGTTCAATATTAACAAGTTAGGGTAACTATATACAAAGATGTAGAAGTATTTTTATACTAAAATGTTGCCATTGTTATGCTATTAGGCATTGTTATGCTATTTGTTTTCCAGTGTATAATACCTGTTTACACACTATAAATGGTTTGAAAATATGAGGTTTTTTTGTTGTTGTTTGTTTGTTTGTTTGTTTATCTATAGAGAATGATTTGGGGGTTTTATTTACCACTCATCCCACCCCTCAACTTTCTGCTATGTGCTAGTGGTAGTTTTATGTGCATCCTATAACTTAGTATGACTCTTTTCACACAGAAGGTAAGACTTAATGCAGTCTCAGTAACAAAAAGGATAAGTTTTGTTGCTCAGTTGCCTCTGGCCTTTGGGCTCTTCCGATCATTTGTATGCAGTAATTTATTAGGCTAGGTACAGACAAACTTATTGAACAATTGATGTTCTAGAGAAGCCTATAGCTGGTTGGCTTTTAGATTTGTAGTTAAGATGGTGATTTTTTTATTATTTGTGTAAACAAGTCCATATTTTGGAGTTTTACAGATCTATCTTTTAAAGTTGACTGTCATATTAACTGCCTTTGGCTAGACTGGAGAGCTTATTAGTAAACTATTGAAGAAATATGATGAACTAGAAATGTTTTACTTTCAAAAGCATTAGCAAAGATGAAAAATTGTATTTTCTAATGTTTTTTCCCCCTCTTACAACCTCTCATAAAATGATCCTCTCAGTGCAGGCTACATACTGTATCTCTTTCATTTAAGTCATTCCCTGTTTCTTAATTCCATTTTTTTTTTTTTTTTTTTTTTTTTTTTTTTACTTAAAGTCAATATGTCCTTCCACCTAATAAACCTATACTAGATGATGTTGACCCAGAATATGGACTGCATGACTACGACCTACATCTCGATATGCACAGTGGAAGCTGTACTTACCTGTGTGGAACATTCAAGAGCCTCTTTTGCAGAAAAGGTAGAGTTGACAGAACAGTAATGTCTGTTTTTAAAATGATCCCTGCTGCTATGCTTCTCGTCTCAGATTCAGTTTCTCTCTTCTAAGGGAAGAAATTGAAATGCATTTTTAGAGTAAGCTATGTTTTGTTGTTGTTGCATTATTTCTTCATATCTGCATGGTGTGTGGTCAGGTGTTGTAAGCTTGCTCTGTATGAAGTCTGTCTGGTATTACATTAACATAACGTCAGGCCTGAGCTATAACATCTGCAAATTGTCAGGGTATTTTTGTTTGGCTCACTGTTGAGGTAATAATGCAGGGGCAGAGCTTTTCATGCAGGCAGATGTTCGTACGTACTTATTTACTGTAAGGGAGGGTGAGTTTGTCCTCATACATTCCGGGGACATGTTTTTGTAGAATTTTTCTCAATTATACTTTAGGTACATTGACAGATTGAATATTTTAACATGTATGTAGGAGATTGTGTGGATTTTAAGATTTATAGCTTTTATTTAGTTCAAGTTTAAGGTTGCCCTTTCTGACATTTTTCAGTTCCTCTTTGTTTTAATAAGACGCTGTTAGCCATCCTTATAGTTCATATACAACCAAATTTAATAATTCACTAGGGTTTCGCCAACAATATGGATGATCTTTCTTTGACTTGACTTTAACACAGCCCTGCCTGCAGCTATGCTACAGCTGTCTTTCTATCAGCAGAGTCCCAGGGACAAGTGTTGCTCTAAGAATAAAAGTCCTCCCAGGGTAGCTGTTACAATCCTGAATAAGCTTTATCAGCAAAGATCTCTTCTGCTGGCATCTTACATTCACAGTAGAGCTTCATGTGATGACAGAGTGCTTTCTGTTTATTTCTTCATCCTGTAGCTTATGCAGATAGACCTATGCCAACAAATTCTGCAAAGCTGGCTAGGGATGCGTTTTTCTTGGTGACAATTAATGCAAAGTCGTTATGTGTGCTCATAAGTAAATACGTAGCTCGTTAAAGCTGAGCTTTAATGATATAATATGCCTGCTGAACAGCTGAGTGCCCCAGTGGTGAAACTGTGGAAAACATAAATCTTACTCGTTTATTGCATAAGATTCAATTTTTCAGTGAATTTTTGAAAATAGTAGGTCCCATCAAATCTAGTCCTTTCCCTATCCCAGGTAGTGAAAGTACTGATACAGAATACAGCAAATAATTAGTTACTCAAGCTTAAATATTTTTCACAGCTCTTAGATCTTAAAAAATGAAACACTGTAAATTAATTATTGCTTCCCACCGTTCTTCTAATAACTACTAATGAGCCTTCTGTTTTCAGAAAATACTGTTTTTAAAGAAGACAGTAGAGGGCACTGCTACCAGGCTTGACTGCTTCACAGTGTTGGAACAAATAGAACTGTCATTTGGACCGTAGGCTGGTATGCAGCGTTGCAGTCCTTTGAATTTGAAACATGCATAGTTTTCAGATTCCCTGAAGCTCCAAGCTTGAAATACTGGAACACTTATAAGGATAAAACTTCAGTGAATTTCTTGCCATGAAGCAACAGAAATCTCTCCTGAGATGTTGTTATTACAGGAGTCCTCTTTATGCCCTCAGAAAAAGAATAATTTCTTCTGTAAACTGGCCAGGGGGTGTGGGTGGTTTTTGTTTGTTTCCTTATTTATTTATTTATTTATTTATTTATTTATTGAGATGAATGCTACATTTTGTTCTATAGAAATGAAAATTTTTGGCTCCTAGCAGTACAGCTGCACAAGAGAGCAAGATGTGAGACACCTGCTTTGTTGGTATCAATTTACTTATTTTTTCCCCACTTAGGAATTATTTCTGTTAAAGATTAAGTTCATCTTTAGGCAAGTTTTAGTAGCAAATGTCCGGGACCTAAGGTTGTGATGCCATCTCACTTTGATAGTTAGAGTATCTGTTTTATGATCACTGTTTTCTTCTGGGCTGTTTTGATTTTGTGTCCTTTAACTCTGTGAAGTAGGCACTGCAGTCTGCTCTCAGAGGACATCAGCCAGCTGAAGCCACGGTTCTGCAGGCAACAAGCTAATCTGTTGTCTTTTTTCTTCCATACGCTTTTACATTAATAACCATCTTCTTGTATTTGATGGTTTGCACTTTGCTTTTAGGCTCCATTTAATGACACTGCTTGTCTCATTCCCTCGGATGACTCTGGAGCGTGGAGGTTTCTGACATAGTGAGAAGTCTTGCTATTTCTTAAAATTCTCTACCCAATCCACATTTATTTTAAATTATGTATATGATGTGCCAATGGCAGGTTTCACAGTCTAAGACACAGATCAGTTGTGAGTTTTTATACTGAGGTTTTACTTATTTATTTGTTTACATTATGAAGCTATAGACACTGCTAGGTTACCAGGGAAAGCCCATTTGTTATTCCACAGAGCTACTGATTTATTTGTTCAAGTTCAGTTTTATTTTTGTCTGCTTTTCATTAGTGCCCATTACTGCTGTGTTCATTCTTGCTGCTCTGTTTTCAATTCTTTCTGCAAAAGTCAGAGCATTAAATTAAAAAAGTTATATCACACTTCATTGAACCAAGTGGATGGACTCTGTATGACTTCAGATCTTTTTTTGTTCTTAATACTTGCACTGCAGTAGCTAGCCGTTTTGGCACCCTGTTTTGGCTGTTTTTAGCATTTTATTTTATGCTTCCTTCCATTTAAACTGAATTGCTAATATGGTCTTGTTGACAGATACTGTAGGGTGAATATGCTAAAAGCTTTCAAATTGAATGTATTAGAAAACTTTTCTTGTTTTCAGGAGGCTGTGACAAGCTTTTCTTATGACTCATCCAGAAATCATGAATACTATCTAGGTTTTTAATAAACATTCTTGCAATGTATTTACCTAGTTCTTCATCTATTTAAGTATAGCTTTGTAGCCATATGGTACTTTTAAGCTTCAGCTTCTCAGTGTTATTCCTGCTTGATGTCAGTTGTGCTGTGCCCGCAAAATGTAGTGGGGTGATTTTTGTGTGTTTAAAGCACTTGTAAGATTAGTTTGCAAAATATCCCATAATTTTGCTTGACCTTGAAGATTGAGTTGCAACTTAAATGACCATTTCATCATGGTAAGGCTTGTTGTTGCCACCGGAATTAGCATTAAGCACAGCATTATCTGTGAAAATAACAATCAAATTACAACTTACAACAAGGCTTGGTTAGAAAATCAAACTCGCTCATCTTTTAGCAAAAATAAGTGCCTGTGAACTATTGGGTTATTATTTCTTTCCCTGAGGTTTGACTACATGTTGTATGTTCTCTATATTGGTATTCCCTTTATTTGGAAGTACCTGTTCCCTTTAAGCTGCGTTGACTGAAGGGCCAATTTGCTGCTCTACCTGTCTTACATAAACTCCGAACTGTAAATATTGTAAGGGTACTAATGAAACAAATTACAGATCAGGTTGAAGGGAACCTTGTCTGATTTGCCTCATCCATGTTTAATGCAGCTTGATTTGCCCTTTAATTTCATTTTCTTTCTTACCTGACTGGGATGAGGAGGGGACAGGTAAGCACTTTGGCTTCTTGATAACTTCTAGTAGTACATTTTCTTTCTTATGCATACAAGGACTAGCTTTTATATATATAAAAAAAGTAATAAACAGTTATAAAGATTGGGTTAACTAACCCATGTGGAATTAGCTGTCAGATAGCTGTTCTGCACTGCCTCTTTCCATTCTGGCTTGGAGTTGAGAAGTATTTGCAACAGACAATTTCCAACGTATGTCTTAGCCAGGTGGCCCATCTAGCAGTGCAGTAGTTCATGTTATTAATATTGTGCAATAACAGTGTTGTGCTGGGCTTCATTAATTTATTAGTTGTATGGTTTTTCTTGGATTTGATTTACTGAAGTTTGGAACTGAACCATATGGGTAGGTATCACCCATACTTAACACCTCTTTTTTTGCACATTGAGCTGGATCCTGAAAGTGAATTCTGCTTGTTCTTTCCTTCCCTTCTGCTGGTGAGGCCACACCTGGAGTGCTGTGGCCAGTTCTGGGCTCCTCAGTACAAGAGTGTCATGCAGCTACTAGAGAGTGTCTGACACAAGGCCACAAAGATAATGATGCGACTGGAGTATCTCCAGTATGGGAAAAGGCTGAGAGAGAGGGGACTGTTCAGCCAGTGGGAGAAAAGGCTCCAGGGGGTTGCTATTGATCTTTATAAATACCCAAAGGGGTGCAAAGAGGATGTGGCCAGACTCTTTTCAATGGTGTCCAGTGATGGGCACAAACTGGATTACAGGAGGCTCCATTTTAACATCAGAAAGCACTGCTTTACTGTGACTGAGCATCGGCACAGGTTGCCCAGAGAGGTTTTGGAGTCTCCCTACCTGCAGACATTCAAAAACTGGCTGGACAAGATTCTGGGCAACCTGCTGTAGGTGGCTCTGCTTGAGCAGGGGGGTCATACAAGATGACTTGCAGAGGTCCCTTCTAACCTCAGCAGTTCCGTGATTTTCCTTCAACCATACCAAACATTCTGGTCATATTCAAGATGGTTCAACTGTATTCACACTCCTGTTCTAGACAGTGTCTGTACTGAGCAATCTGCTGCCTCTGTCTCCTGTCACATGTTGAGCTGCTTTCTCCACGCAGTAAGTATTCTTTGGACTCCCTTCTTGAGTGATGTCTTTCCAGCATTGATTTGTGGTCAGGCATCCCATAGGTGTTGTTGCTTGGTCCTACAGTACCAATTCAGAGAAATTTCTGGCTTCTGTGGTAAACTATGAGCTCAGTCTTTTTCTGTCACTTTGCCTCTAGCAGTCCGTCTTCAGCAGCCACCAGGCAAATGCTTTTTGCCTTTTTGATGTTGCTTCTGTCTTCAGCCTCTTGCTGCTACTGGGTTTCATTGATGGAGAACCATGGGCAACTTCTCTCTTTTATGCTTTTTTGCCACTTCTATCTTAAACCAGCTCCTTCAGTTGTCACAGTTGTCATCTGGAGACTGCTACTAGATTGTAAAAAGCTGTGTTTTTTTTTTTTTTTTTTTTTTTTTCTTTGTGGGAATTCCTTCTTTCCCTTTTACCTGCCTCATGTGAGTATTAGGTATTTTTTGGTTCTATTCCTTGACCCCCAACCCATTTTTTTCCCCTTTCGGGTCCCTAGTGCCTTCCTTCTTTATTTGAATAGAATTAGTATCTCTTGTTCAAATCAGTTTGTTGAAGGGAAGTCCTGCTAAGAAACTTGCTTCTGTCATGATGGGTGCATTTTTTGTAATCAGAGATCTTGCTTGTTTTCTCATACCCCAAACTATAAGTAGACCTTTGGATTGCCTGTTTAATTTTCCTTTAAAAAAGGAAAAAAAACCCTAAAAAGTCAGTCTCTCTCTGGGAGGACAGGAGGACATAGCAAAGAAATAGTTATGTTTAATAATAATAATAATAAAGTGGTTTTAGTAGTTCTGTGAAAGAAGAGAAAGGAAGCTTTTAAAAAAAAATCATAATTTAAAAACTTGATTCAAAGCAGGGCTTACTGTTTGTCAGTTTAAATGACCCAATATCCTTTCCAGGAAAGACTCATTGTTATCCTTGTTTACTGTTTTGTAAGGTTATTGAGTTACCAGACAGAACGGAGAAATTAAAAAAGAAAAAAGGGGGGGGGGGGGGAGCAGGGGTAAGTTATTTCAGCATTTACTTCATGTTTTATATGTTGAGCCTGACTTTTTGGGGGCAGGCGGTGATGGAGGCATGTGACTGAAATATTAAATATGGAATGTAGTCCTCGTTTCCTTGTGTAAGTCCTTTAGGTGGCCTTCAGATTTTTATACACAAATAAATCAAAATTATTTTAGCTGCTGCTTCTACTGTGGATCACAAAATCAAATCCCTGAATTGTGACTTAAGTTCTCCATAATGTGCTGGGTAGCTAGCTTTTGGTGTGTGTCAGAGTTCCTTACAGGTGAGCAGGTGGCAAGTAAAGTTGAAGAGAGAATATTTAAAGTGTATTTGACTGGGTTTGATTTCCAGATGTATAATATTATATATTATTAATATTTCCAGGTGACATTGAAAATGGATATTTAAGGCTCACAGTTGTAAGCTTAAAGGATAATACGAAGCATGTGCCTCTTATTGGGACAGTTGGCTTATCCTGGGAAACAGATGCCTTTAAAGGCAATGTAAAGGTCAGTCAGAAATACTTTGTGTTTCTGGAAACGTTCATCTCAAAATGGAATTATGTTTATGCATCCTGAATATGCTGTTTTTTAAAATGTTTTTATTTGAAAAAAAAAAAAGGAATTTATTGTAAAAATCATGTGAATGTTGAGAAAAATGGTTTAATTCTTTCTGTTCTGGAGGATCTGTTGCATGACAGACCCATTGTGCATGCGTGACTATGACTGCAGTGCTTTCAACTTGCTGAAAATGTTGTGTTGGACCAGCATTGCTTGGAACCACTGGACAAAAAATGTACTGCAGATATGCCTTCTCTTTTTTCCTTGCAGGCAATACATCTTGACCCCCAGGGAAATACTGTGCAGTTCTGTTGTAGTGTGTATGTGCAATGAAAGTTAGAAACTGCTGAAGAATATTAAAATGGCAGTGGACACAGGCAGAGAATGTAGCCCACATTCCCACAGTCAGAACCTAGCTCTTCACTCATACAAATGGGGTCACCTGAGTTAAAAGTTTGTATTATAGAGGACTTCTTACTTGTTCTCCTTTATAAAATTCCTAAAAGAATGATATTTAAGAAAGATTAAGAGTAGCTCTGTAGATTTTGCAATAGTGAAGGCCCATATTTTTAAATGTACTTCAGCTGCATGGATATTTCAGAAGTACCAAAATACTAATAAAAGTAATTTAAGCACTAATGAAAAAAAAAAGATTTTGTTCACCAGTTGATTCTGGCATTTACTTGACAAGAGTAAAACAATTAAGAAAATTATCCTTCTTCTTTCTAATCCTGCATTAGGGTGAAATGAAATACTGTCTGATAATATTTTGCTCATAGGCACTAACATACTTATTTTATAGTTTACAGCATCAACCAGCTGTCCCGTGCAACAAGGAATATAAAATTTATCATTAAAACTTAGTAACCTATGTGTATCTGTTGGGAGCATCAACTGCTGTTGAGCTTGAATTAGTTTCCATTCAGTTTTCCCTCTCTAATTGCTCGTAGCATTTTTTCCTCACGTTCCTTGTTGACAAGCTAGTTCACTTGTATTTTTTCCCTCTCGGTTTGGACCAGGCTGTTTGAGGCAGGTGTTTGTTTTCAAAGAACAACAAATCCTCTCCCCGTGTATGTTAATAAGACTATCATATTTTGGCAAGTAGAAGGAATTCAAGCTAACGAGAAAATGCTTTTAAAAATAGTTGTTTGCCATCTTTCTGTAATGGCTATGAGTTCAGTGAGAAACATAATGCAGAATAGATGCTTTTCTTTTTTAGGCTTCTGAAAAACTTTCACTTGAACTATTTTTATTTTATGTCCCATTAATTTTATTTGACCTATACACATGCTTAAAGTTAGTGGGTTCTTGGCATATAATGTGCTTCCTTTGTCTGAAAAGTGTATGATGAGAGGTAGGAACTCTCGTTGCTGTGCTGGGCAGATATCAGGAAATTAGGTGATTTACAGCTGCTTAGCAGGATTTTTTTTTTTTCTTCCACAAAAATAATCGTAAGTATCATATAAAATTCTGGGAAGTTAACTGTCAGAGGAAACAGAGAGCTAAGCCTGTAGTCTAGTTTAGCTCTGTCTTATGTTTTTGCAGCATAAGTTCTACTGAATATTTGCTTTTAGGAAAAAAATAAATCATATCAATCTTTGTTAAACCCCTCATTTTATGGTGAGCACTTGCACATGTCAACACACAGCTGTGGGTAGAATTCAATTTAGCTTTTGACATAAATCTCTAAAACTCTTAAAACATGTGAAGGCCAAATAAAATCAGTGACAGGAGCTGAATATGACACTATTTTGAATTAATTTGAATTTTCTCTGGTACTTCCAGGAAAAAAAGCTTTTTTTTCTGGCACTTCTGGGTATTTTATGGAAATTGAAGTACTGAGAGTTTGGAATATATGGAGAAAAAAGATCCACCAAATGCTTTAGCTTAATGCTTAAAGCAGGGCAACCCTGCTTTACTTTTCACAACTGGCCTTTGAAATGCAAGATATCAGACCAAAAAATAGTAGCTTTTAGAATCGTATAATTATAGAACCATCTAAGTGGGAAAAGATCTTCAAGATAACCAGGTCCAACCATCAACCTGACCTACCCAGTCCCATTGCTAAAGGATATCCCCAAAAGACACTGTATCTTTTGAGCCTCTTGAACTCAGTAACTATTGTAAACATGGACCCACTGTGTAAGATACCTACCAAATTTTACACAGTTAGGAACAAGGACTCTGCCCACTGGCAGTGGCTAGAACACAGGTAACACCATCTCAGTAGGGCAGTGGATCCGTTACAATACATATTCTTCCACAGAATTCACTTAATACTACTTTGTTTCAAATATATTTATAGGTCATATAAATTATTACATGATCATCAGATTTGGTTTGAATTGTATATTTGCAGCGTAGTCTACAATAACAAACTTAGGAAAACTTTATAGGTCACATTACTTTTTAAGGTTTTGCCATCTGCTTGGTATTGTTTGATTAAACTTCAGTAGTAGTGAAATAATTGTTAAAGCTACAGAAGCACAGCTATATAATACAGCGAAATAAAGCATTCCAAATTGCTTTCTTGGCATGGAATGGGTGATGTTGCTTTGTTTATGCTTTTGGAACAAATTATGCTCCTGGAAGTAATACATACATATATATATATATAATGTAATTAAGATTGTCTGATTGACTGTTGATTCAGAACAGGTGAGAATAGGTAATACCTGCTATTAACAGGGATATACAACCTGCATGCTTTTAAGGCACATACGTGAAATTTTCACTTTGTAAGTGGCCAAGAATTGCCATCCTGATTTTAGCCTTAGAAAGTGATATAGTTGTGTAGTGTTGAGAATGTTTATTTGCAACATTTTTTTTTTAACAGGAAGAATTATTTGGAGGAGATATATATTAATAATACCTTTTTGGGAGCCGATGCTTGCAGCCATTCAGAGAGTGGCCTTTCATTTGTAGGTGGCGTATAAGAGTAATTGTGTTTTTTTTGGCTGCCTTAGGGCTTGTCTCTTTGGATGTTTTTGCGAACATTGATGCGTTCACAGAAGTTTAGTACCTTAGTTTAAACTTAAATTTCTCATATTGAAAGGACTATCATTTTTGAATGGGAAGGTAACTAATTATTTTGAACCACTGATTTTAAACGCTTAAAAATTTTGCAAGAAAAAATGTCTGATTTAGGCTGGCAGTGCAACTTTCTGTTTGGCAAGACAGTTTTTAATGCCTGTAGGATGCACTTTTGATTTCTGTAAGAAACCTCTAAGTAAGTATCTGTTGACTTGTAATAGTCAGTAGAACACTATCAATTATATTGTGAATTTTTAGCCTTCATACCAAAATTTGCTGTCTATTGAACCTTTAGTATTTCTCCCTAAAGTCAGGGACAGAACTTACTGTGCCATGGCATAGGAATGTAATCTCCTCTGTTTGTGTTTTAGGACTGTTACGTGATGGATGTTACTCTCTTGGATGAAACTCGAAAGCCCTTCTGGTGTTTCAGTGCCCCAGTCTGCATGGAACTGTCTTCCAAGGCGTCCAGCCTTTATGATTATATGGGTTGTGTCTATACCACAGACTATGCAGATTCAGAGGGTAAAGTCTGTGTTGAGTTGGTATGGCTGGAAGAAACCAAAGAGTATTTCATAGTCAATCTGGTGCTTTACATAAGCACTGAAAAGGTTAATAACTGGTATGGAACAAACTACTGATGAAATTGGGGTGTTAATTTCCTTGCATTAAAAAGAAAAAAAAAAGGAAGATATTTTTTTCATGTTTAAGATTTGATGCAAATGAAGTAAATAGTGTTCCTGCAAGTTTAGTATCTTTCAGTTTTTCAGTAACAAGTGCAATTGCATTTTTTTAATTGGCATAAATGAGGTTGAAGAGAGATGTTGATATAAACTAATGTTGTTTTATTTTCTCTGTTGAACATCACATGGTTAGTCTGTTCCTGGTACTGGGCATATTGAAATTATTTTTAGGAATAATTATTTTATTGGAACATTTTAATATGGTTAATAAATTTCTTCTTGTGAGAGCCATACTGTGAAGAAGCTTTTGTGAGAGTATTCACGTTTATGTCTGTGTGGTGGTTTCACACTGATGGCTACCTAAGCTCTGCCACAACTGCTCTCTCACTCCCCTTCCTCATCAGAACAGAGTGAGAAAATATGATGAAAAAAAAAGCTCATGGGCTGAGATAAGGTTAGGGAGATCACTCATAAATTACCCTCGTGGGCAAAACAGACTCAACATAGGGAGATTAATATAATTTATTCCCTATCACTAGCAGACTAGAGCAGTGAGAAACTAAAAGCAAACTACAAACACCTTCCCTCCATCCACCCTCTTCCACCTCCTCCCCCTGAGTGCTGTAGGGGAGGGGACAATGGCGGCTGCGGTCAGTCCCTAACACTTTGTCTCCGCAGATTCTTCATGGTCACGCTCTACCCCTGCTCCACGTGGGGTCCCTCCCAGGGGAACTGATCCTACATGGGCTTCCCGCAGGCAGCAGCCCTTCAGGAACTGCTCCCACATGGCTTCGCACCATGGGGTCCATCCCCCAGGAGCAAACTGTTCCAGCACGGGTCCCCCACGGGCAGCAGCTCCCCCCAGACCCCTGCTCCTGCGTGGGCTTCTCTCCACGGGCTGCAGCTCCGGCCCTGGGCCTGCTCCTTGGGGGGGCTCTCCATGGGCCGCAGCCTCCTCCAGGCCACATCCACCTGCTCCACCGGGGGCTCCTCCACGGGCTGCAGCGTGGAGATCTGCTCCATGTGGGACCCATGGGCTGCAGGGGGACAGCCTGCTCCACCAGGGGCCTCTCCACAGGCAGGCTGCCCGGGACCTTCTGCTCTGTGCCTGGAGCACCTCCTGTCCTCCTTCTGCACTGACCTTGGGGGCTGCAGGGCTGCTTCTCTCACATTTTCTGACTCCTCTCTCCCAGATACTATTGCACAGCAGGTTTTTTTTTTTTCTTTTTTCTTTTTTGTTCTTTTTTTTCCCTTTCTTCAATCGGCTCTCCCAGAGGCCCAACCAGTGTTAGTTACTGGCTCAGCTCTGGCCAGCGGTAAGTCCCTTTTGGAGCTGGCTGAAGCTGGCGCTGATCTGACATGGGGCAGCTGCTGGGTTCTTCACAGGGGACATCACTGCAGCTCCTCTGCTACCAAAACCCTGCCACATAAACCCAATATAACCTACTAGTAAAACAGCATGTATGCTATTCCCTTCCGATTCATTAGTGTTATTGGTAAATTACATGCTCTGACAGGTTTTGTTAAATGCTTTTTTATTTTTTTTCAGAAAAAAACTACTTAAATATGTTCTAGTAGAGGATTTAAAAGGCAGACAGGAAGTGATGGATATGAACAATGCGACAGTAATGCATTTATCAATAAAATCACTTCTCTAATATCTTAGGAGATCTTTTCAAGTTCCCGTTTGTTCTGTTTCTTTTTGTGTGTTCTAACCCTTTGCCTGATTTGAACCTAGCCTCTCTTACTGGCCTAAGAATTAGAGTCCCAGTCATCAGAACAGCTGAGCTGACAGCTGCTCTTACTTAACTTATTTAACCTAGGTGGCATTCAGTTGCTTCAGAATCAATGTGTATCTGATGTAGTTTATCTAACAGGAACTATTCTTGGAAAATGGTAGTTATGTGCATGATCTTTTGGGTTCCTTGAAGTAACTTACGGACAAAATCTTCTACTCCCTGTATTTATTGAAAAAAAAAAAAAAAAAAAGACACAATATTGGGACTCCGAAGCAATTACATAGCATGTAATTACATAGCATGTTACAAACCACAACATATATGTGTCATTTATAAGTGCTCTGTTAAGGAAAAAAAAAACTACTACTGTATTGTTGGCTTCTGTGACTTTATCATAATAGCAATTTCCTTCAGAATAATTCCTCCTTTCTCTCTGTGGTTTAAGCAGATTAATCAGTTCACGCAAGCAAAGTTTATGTGTAAGCCCTTGTAATCTGTACCACAGAGACTATAGGAGATCTGTACTACAGCAATAGTGTTGTTTCTCAGTATTACTTTCAAAGATGATGAAGTTTAAGGTTGATTCAGTTCTAGTCTGACTTCTGTCACCTTGCCTAATGAAAAAGGGAAACGTTTGTGTTTGGTGGTTAGTTGATGTAAAAAGCATGAGTAGCTGCTTTCCATCTCATTTCTTATTGACTGCTGACAGTGACTGGCATTTCTTGAAGTAATGTAAATGTTTTAACAAGTGTGCTGGGTGCAATGAATGCCAGAACAACAGGTGCTGAAATTCTTGCTGTACAGAAAAGCGACCAGTCAAGATTTTCTTTTGACTGGAGTGAAACTTTGAGGCACCATCTTTAGCAAGGAAACAGTAGCTCAGTCCTGAAGTACTCTCGTTCTTTGGCTTCCCTACCAGGATGCAAAATTATTCTAGTTGCATTGACTTTTTCAAATGTGCAGTTATGTTCTCTGACCTGCTGCAAAACCACTGAAAGCAATGGGCATTCAACATCCATAAGATGGTTACTGCTCATTCTAGCTGAATTTTGGTTGTATTTCCAATTTTTTCGTAAAGCAAAGTACCTCATTTTCTTTAAAATACAATCAAAGCACCACCAACAACAAAACACTTTCACTTTTTAAAGCATTTGACCATTTTGTACATTTAACCATATCATAGCAAATTCTCTTGTCACTATTAGAAATGAACCAGGACAGTGTGCTGTCACTTCTCCCAACGCTCAAATCTGGTAGCCTGAGAGTTGATGACTTGATGAGGAAGAGGATGTCTTTAGCAGCATTGTCAACCTAAGATGTGATACAAGGTATAGCGGAGTATCCTTAGGATATTCCTAATTCCTAATTTCCACTATGCATAAACAAGAATGTGCGTATACAGCAGACCAAAGCAAATGGTGGTTTTGAGATCTTCAAAAATGGACATAACTGTTGCAGAGCTGTTGATGTGCATCTTCATTGAAATAGTGGGATCACGATCTTACCCTTCTAAACATACGAAAATTAAAAATACATTTTCACCTCTTCAGACGAACCAGAGATTGAACTAAACCTGCTGTAGCATTAAGCTATGTTTCAATTTCATCTGTTGGTTGCTTATAAATTTCACAACAGAAACAAATTCAGTGGTTACCATCCGTGTAACCAGAAACATGGACAGTTGCAGGTGGCTTCACTCAAAACTTCCATTTCTTCAACTCCTATCTACCTTTCTTTTTATATTACCTTCCACAAAGAAAGGGATGATATTAGGTAACTGCGCTGGCCCTTTTCATAAAAGAAAATATCAATTCCAAAAAAACCCCATGTTCTGATAAAATCTCTTTACTAGCTACTCTTCAGCTGTCTGAGTCCCTTTTTATATATGGTGCAAGAGAAGGCAGAATAGATTGCATATCCCAGTCTGATAAAACATTCTTGCTTATGAAAGATAATTGTTTGGACAGCCAGGAGAAATAATAGGCACCAGTTAGAATCTGATCATGAAAATACACATCT
Source organism: Stictonetta naevosa (assembly GCA_011074415.1). Lineage (NCBI taxonomy): Eukaryota > Metazoa > Chordata > Aves > Anseriformes > Anatidae > Stictonetta > Stictonetta naevosa. The sequence goes on from CM021698.1 coordinate 96,234,846, forward strand.
GATTGTGATGCTATGCCATAGGTCACAGTTTGGTCTAATGCTTCAGGATTTCTTGCAGCTGCTTTTAATGATTTTGTGAGTGTCCCATGCTGAAAACAGGACAATGTCTTTGTTGTTTTTGTGTCATTAATCCAAGTATTAAGACAATTTCTTTGAGAGAAAGTATAAGCACTTGTAAGTGGGGGAAAAAAAAGAGTTAATGACTTTACTTTTGTTTGTGCTTCAGAGACCAACTCATCCAAGTAAAAGGAAAGTAACCAGCATCAACTTTTAAATGTGTCTGTTTAACTACTCTACAACAGATAGGACTATAATATCATTAAAGGGGTGATTTACCTGGTAGGGAAGCATAAAAACAGTACTTATGTTTATTTTATTGCACATGTAATAGTGCTCGTTTAAGTTAATGAGCTTAAATTGCATTGAAAAGGCATCGGTTAGTATGAAAGAGTGATTTAATGAAAGGGTTTTTATGAGATTATTCCAAGAGTGGAGGAGTTGTCTTTTTAATAGAACTACATCAAAATATTATTCCTGCCGTTTGACATTGTTTTGTCATATGTCTGCTGTGTACCTAAATGCTTCTGTGTTCCGTGTTCTTTAAAAAAAGCAGCAACTAATAATTGAGGGAGTTACTTGTAATAGAATATGTTTTCAGTGAACAATTCATTAATGTTCTTGGGCACTCTGTATGATCGTCCACTGATACAAGCTGGAGCTATGTTGGCTTATATCATCTGAAGAATTGTTCTGAACTGTAACACTGTCACTCTGGAGTCGTCGCTCTTTACTGCAGTCATTTTCTTTTAGTTGGGAACTCATAGGAGCTACATATTTCTGAAGTCTTTGTAATGTAGGGTAGTAATCACAGTATTCTTCAAACTGACCTTGCAGTTGTTTTGCTTTTTCTTCCTATCTTTTTGTATTTGCTTTTATAGAACCAGCTGTGCTTTCATAGTGTACTCCTGTTACACGTGTGCTTTTGGTAAATGGTTTAATACGTGGAGCAATTGTATGTTGGATAGCCTCCAGACTGTTTTCCTAACTCTTCCTGTTTAGCAGACAGGTTTTGATTTGTGTTCACTGAATCACAGAATGGTTTGGGTTGGAAGGGACCTTAAAGCCCACCCAGTTCCAACCCCCCTGCCATGGGAAGGGACACCTCCCACCAGACCAGGTTGCCCAAAGCCCCATCCAGCCTGGCCTGGAGCACCTCCAGGGATGGGGCATCCACAGCTTCTCTGGGCAGCCTGTGCCAGTGCCTCACCACCCTCTGAGTGAAGAATTTCTTCCTCACATTTAGTCTAAACCTACCTTCTTTTGGTTTAAAGTAATTACTTGTCATATCCCTACACTCCCTGAGAAAGCCCCTCCCCAGCTTTCCTGTAGGCCCCCTTTAGGTACTGTAAGGCTGCTGTAAGGTCTCTCTGGAGCCTTGTCTTCTCCAGGCAGAACAACCCAAACTCCCTCAGCCTGTCTTCATAGGAGGGGTGCTCCAGCTGTTTGATCATCCCCACGGCCTGCCTCTGGGCTCATTCTAATACATTCATGTCGTTCTTGTGGTGTGGCCCCAGAGCTGAACGCAGTACTGCAGGTGGGGCCTTGAGAATTTATCCATTAGATATTTAGGTATGGTTTTGATTTCACTGAAACCATTCCCATTGTCATTACTTGGCTGTCTGGTGCTAGTAATCGAATTCTTAGCAAAAAACAACATCAACAACAAAATTAACAACAGAGAATAGTATAATGAGGAGGAGCTGAGCTGGATTAATATTGTTTTCAGTTAGGGATTTAGACACGTAATCAAGCTACTAGATGTTACTAGATGCTACTAGATGCTACAGGTTACTGAGTTACCATCCAGCAAGCCATCACATTGTATATACCAGATATTCCAACACATCCAAACACTTAGATTTAGGTGAAAGCATTTGATCCTCTGGCTGCCTGGCATATTAGTACAGCTCAGTTGACATGTAGTGACTCTCAGAGATGTGGCAACTGAATCTGAGCTTAAATATACCCGTGTTAGAAACTGCACAGATTAAAGTGTTTCTAGAAATTATAATGAAAGCAAACATTGGGTTTAAATCTCTTGTATGTAGTGGATTGGAAACAAGTTACTGTCAAAAGTTAAATTCCATTGTTTCCTATCTTCTTCCACCATAAATCAAAATGGTGGAAATGAGTATAACTAGTGATTTATGTGGTGAGGACAGATTTATTGTACTGAATGACAAGGCATTGCTTATTCTGTTTTTACTTTCAAACTTTGTTTAAACCACTCAGGAGTCTTTTGCATGCTGTACTTCTTTTGAAGTGTCCATAAAAAAGGAGCAATGTCACTCTATTAACACTGCTTAGGTTGTATAAGTGTTTATTATAAAGTAGAAAACTGTAAGGCTTTTAAACACAAAAGAAAACGGAAATGGGAAAGCTTTTCTTTGTAGGCTTAAGTTGTTTATCTCGTAAGAGCATGAGGCAGACCTCTGAACCTTTTGAAGGAAGATGCACTTATGAGTCAGATACTGATCACATATTAGTGTGTGGGATTACTTTTGTTCTGCATACAGACCACTTATAATGCAGGTTAATAATTTTTCCTATCCTGAATCAGTCAGGCACAAAGTTAGATTCAGCTGTTTTGATGAAATCTTATAGAAAAAAAATGCAAGGCAGGGAAGAATGTGCTAGAGCTAGGGAATGTTCTGTTTATTCACTGAAATACTATAAATCAGCTAAGTCCTCAGGGACTGGAAAGTATTTAACTATTAATTACAAACCCCACTGCTGCCAAACCCCTCAAGCTCTAAGGCAAATGCTTAACTTACTGAGTTTGGTATCATCAATGTTTCTTCCCTACCAAGATAAAAAAAATAAAAATGTTTTCAGAAAAGTGTTTCTGAACATCCTGATGCTCAGAAAAATCTGGAAATAGTGAGTGAAGTCAGTATGGTGTTTCACGATTATCAGTGGTCCTGTGTTCATTGTTACCTCATTTAAGTTACTGCTTTTTCTTACTTTACCTTCTTTTAAAAATGTGCAAATAGAGAAGTGTTTCCATGTATGTAGTGAAAATGTGTAATGAAAAACTTAAAGGATAGGTAAGGTACTCTGAAACCAAGTTATTCTATTCTAAATTTGCTGTTGGTATGATGTGATAAGTAAAGGAATGAAAATTATGGCAATTATACCATATATCCACCATGTTTTGGTCTAGTTTCCTGCAAGTGTATAAGGATCTTAAAAAATCTGTTTTAATTCTATTGTAGAGTAGTTTTGTATGACTGGAGTACCTTTGTGTGAGCAAAGACAAAGCTTTGTTTTTGTATCCTGAAAAAAACAGATTTAATGAATAAGAAATGGAATACTACAATTGCATTAGTCATTTTTTATTTCAAAGTTTGCATCAACTTTCATGTGCTGGTGGAGATATGGTGAAGACTGAATTAGAAACATAATATTTTTAGTAAGTAGCAAAAGTAAATGACATCCTGCTCCTTTTTCTAATCTCAGCATTTCAGTTTGCAATCATATATGCATCTAAAAAGAATGCTTACATGGACATGCTGTTAAGTTACTGAACATGACCTATGCTTTGCTTTAGGACCAACAGATTTACGTCTGAATCTTACCTCCTGTTGCATCTTAAGCAGGTGAAAATCTATGTTAACAATCCATTTTCTGTTTCTCCTCTCCCTTCACGTTATCTTGAAGAAACTGATTGTACACATACTTTTGAAGCCTGATTAAAGATTTGGAAGACTTTGTGAAATAAGGATTCATCTGATGTGAAATGATTGGTCCGGCTAATTGGAAATAACATGTTACCAGTCTGGGACTTCTCGAAGTGAGGCTTGAGATTAAGACAGTATAAGAAAAAGTAATAAGGTATGGGAAAGGGGGGGAAGCGACATAATAGTAGCTAGTTTCCCGCATGTAAATTTATGTAAACAGACTTTGATATGTACAAAGCATGAGATAAAGACAGTTATTTTGGACTTCAGTTTTCACTAATTTTTGTATCTCTGTAGGAATTTGTGGAGGGACTCCAGCCCAGTTTAATTGCTATTCCTGAAGACCAAAGCTCAAGTACTGAACTCCAGTTTTATGCAGCTGGAGACTTCTGCATGCGAGTTGACTTAAAATACTCTTTGGGATTGTGGAGAGGTGATTACCTTTTCTTGTTACACTGTATGTGAAAAAAATTGCCTTGTTTATGCAGCTCTACTCCATTAAAACCCATCCTGCAAACAATGGGTTCTTTCTCAAAAACTTGAATGCAAAAATGTATTAATTGCTGATGAGTACATTTGTACTTGCCTCATTCCCATAAGCCAACAAACAAAACTGGGGAAAAAAAAAAGCAACACCAAAACAAACAAACAAATAAACAAAAAACAACAACCCAAACCACAAAACAGTACCACAAAGTTGATTGCTCTGGAGAGACAGAGGCTTTTTTTTTTTTTTTTTTTTCCCCCTCACATCTCCCCACAATAACCGTTCACAGACATACAATGTAATCTCTAATGTACTAGGGTACCTTGCATTCAAGTTAGTAATACCATAGATAGAATCATGGAATTTTAATTTACTGTCACAGAGCTCACTCTGAGAGTCTTCTACTGTGCTTTGGTCCCTCATTTTGTACATACAGTAATTTTGGTGCAAATTGTAATATTTCAGTTCAAAGAGGAAATTATCTACAAATATAAAGCCCAATGAGATCCATCCATAAGTCAGGCTGCGTATCCATTTTTATGTTACATAGGACATCGATTCAACGGTTTATTAAAATTAGAGTCAGTGCTGTAGCTCAGATCTTTGTTTATTCCTGCTAATGTAGCAGTATGAATTTCCAGTGTAGATGTCCTTTATAGTCTTATATCTCCGCTGAAATAAATAATCTAGCAGTGAAGCTGGGCAGGGTTATATTCAATAAGAAGAATATAATTTCATTTTTCTGATTTGTGTTGATAACTTTGCCTTGACTTAAAAATCTGGTTTAAGCACATAACCTCAGTTTCCAAGTAATACTCGGGTATTAGCATAATAGCAGTCTTGATTCTTCTTTCTTTTTTTTTTTTTTTTTTTTAATTCCCCAGAATTATTTTCCATATAAATTTTTAGACATTAGCAGACTGTCCGAAATTTGACTGCTTAATCTGACTGAAAATAATGCGTGCCATTTGGCTGCTGTATCAGCTACTTGTTCCTCTGAAACTCAGTAATTTCTTCTCTTTTAGAGATAATACCAGCAATCAATTTACTCCTTTTGTCCTTCATTAATGATTTTTGCAGGGGGTTCATTTCATTCATGAGAATATAATGTAGACATACTTACCCAGGTGGAGAATATGTGTCTATCTGTATGTATGAACTTAGTTACAGCTCCATCTAATCATAATACATTTTCTAGCCGCGTACAATGTGCTGCCTCCATTAAATCTGCAATTTGAATCTTTTACCAAGGACTGAGTTTTTGGTAGAGGATTTAAGGGCAATGAATGTCTATTTTCAAAGGCCTATGTCACATCATCGCAGCAAATTCCAGTCAAGGCACCTTCTCTCTTTTTTTTTTTTTTTCCTTGTTTCCTCTTCCTAGTCCCATGGAAGCACACACCCCCTTTTACTCACCTTGTTGTGCTTTTGGCATTCCAGACAGCTCATGTGTAAAGCAGATTCCTTTAATTTCCTTTTCTCATTTCAGTGTGATATACAAAGCATCACGCACCAACTTGTGCACAAAATCTTGTCCATAGTGAATGATGGCCCATGATAGATCACTCTTACTTTTCAGGTGGGCAGGATGGTCACCTGCAGTTAAACATTCATTCAGCACAGGCTAGTTCTGCTGTTGTAGAGGAAAATGAATTCTTCACCCTGCTTCCCCTATCTATTTCCCTCTCCAAGGCCTTTGAGCCCATGAACTTTGTTGCTCCAACATGGAACATGGGTCTTTGTCAAAGAGCTGGCCATGAGGCGCGTGCCAAAAGGGAGGTAAGAGTTTGAGTGGAAGCAGAAAGTGGATTTGGGTGACCTGTGGAACTCCTTGGTTTGTTTTAATCCTTATGCAGAGGTGAATTTCATGTAAAATCAGGAAATCTCTCAGAATGCAAAGTTTAGCCATGAGCTGGGTAACTGACGGACTGGTAATTTAATGGAGTTTTGGACTAGTCCTTCTGGGATTTAATTGTTACTGATGATACCAGCCTTCTGTGCTCTGGCTGTTGAGAATTCAGGAAATGCAATGGAAAAGTGGTACAAGAAAAGTAGCCAAAAAAGGGTAATCTTTGCAACTCCTTCTTGGAAACTGTAGCAGGAGATTGCAAGAAAAAGGTCACCGTATGTAATGACATGAACAAGGGGAAAAATATTTCATACTTCAGCCTTCAAGCTCTGCCTGTTCTTTTTTTTTTTTTCTTCTTTTTTTCCCCATTGCTTTGTATTATTTACCTGTTCCTACTCACACTTTTTACATCAGATTCTGCCTCTGTCTTCTCTTACCACAAGTGGTATCCACTGAGGGGGTCAGGGGGCTGTCTCTTGTTTATTTGTGTGCTGAATTTTTGGCAGGCTTGCTGCTGGGAGGACCTTTCTTGGCTTCCTCACTGTCAGGAAGGGGTCTGGCCACAGAGTGATTACAGTAAATCTTGTATGATAACTTTCCACAGGTATGGAACTGAATATCTTGTAACAGCGTGGGGCAATTTGTGATGTCCTTGATGAACACAGCAGTAGCTGTCTTGTACTCCAGTGGCTAAAGCGACTGAGAGACAAAGGAATCCAGCTGTAACTTGTAAAACAGCAAAGTTTATACAAAATTTGTTTCTTTGGTAGCATCTGCCTTCTACTGGCAGACTGGGACAGGTTATAGAGCAGGTTTCAGCCATGTGTAGGAATATTTGAACTGAAGCTTGAATTTAATATGTATGTTAGCTGTTATCTGGAAACAGGGCCTTAGTGAACTTCCTATCTAGCTATTCTGTAGAGGACATAAATCATAAACCAGCATTATTCCCTGGCACTTTCACATCACACTCTTACAGCTTTGTGATATGCAGCAAGAGAAGTCACACAGAAATGTGAGATTTGTGTCAGTCAGTCGAATTTTCAGGGTGTAAAACAGGGAGTGGGGGAAAAAGAGAGTGCTTTTGTGGAAATATTTAGCTCAACTTTTCTTATGGTTTACTGACCTAATAGAAGAAATTGCATGCTAATCATAGAGCATGGAGAGTATTACCATGTAAGGGGTTTTAATGAGTTAGTTCAAACTGAAAAGAATTTAGTAATTTGCACTGAAATTGTTTAATCTTACTCTTTGGATTTAAAAAACCTCCTGTTGATATTACAGGCAATGTTTTTCCTAGTTTGCATTTTAAGTGAATTTAAGGCTGTGGAAAGTGCTTCCTTAAGGGAGAAATGTTCTAAGTAGATCAAGAATGGTGCAGCATGGATGGCATTAAGAATTTGTCAGCAACTTCATCCCGGGAAAGTCGCCTCAGGACATATGCAAGTAGTTCAGCAGTCACGTCTTTTCAGCTTTGCTGCCTCTAGAGATACTAAAGATGATGCAGCAAGTTAGCATCATCATCATTCAGAAGCTGTCCTGCAGTAACATAAACCTGCAGTTTGGTCTCAATCTTCCGCTAACTGTGGGGAGAAATAGGCTTTGACATGCAAGCAGTTTATGTTTGTGTTACCTGCTTTTCAGTTATGTGGCTGGTAATACCCTGCTGCCTTGAAATAGCTGTAAGGTAGCATATCTCTTCAGTAGATGAAAGAACGCTATGTTTAATTTCTTTGACTGGATTTTAACTGGTGACTTGAAATGTACCTTGTACTACAAAACCTCACTTACAGCATCAATGCATACATCTGCTTCATCTTTTTGAAAATGAAATCACCACCTGATTCTCTAATAGTCCCAGTTTATTTGCAGAGAGACTGATGACAGACACATATCTGTAGGAAAGGGTTTGATCCAAGAAGGACTTGTGGACTTAACAGTGGTTAAACATGTGAGTATCCATTTGAGAAGTCCACAGCTCTGTCACTACATAATTTCAATTTTATATTCAGGTTTTTCTCACTGCTTAATGGGAATCTTTGCCCTTGTCTAATATGCTCATTGGAAAATGTCTTTCCAGCATTACCTAGGAAACTCTGCTCATGTGTTGAAGCACCTGCACTCATGTAATATGACGGTAAAATGCATGTCCATATAAATAGTTCACAATCATGTTACTGTGAAAATAATGCTTTTATGAGGTTTCTCTGAAAAAAACAAATCTGAGAAGTAAAGGTTGGCAAACCACTATGGGTGTTGAAAGAATATTAAATGCAGCTGTGCTGCTAGGCTTTCTGAGCAGAATAAATCATAGAATCATAGAATGGCTTAGTTTGGAAGGGACCTTAAAGATGATCTAACTCCAACCCCCCTGCCATAGATGAGGATGCCACCCACTACATCAGGTTGGCCAAGGCCCCATCCAGCCTGGCCTTGAACACCTCCAGGGATGGGGCATCCACAGCTTCTCTGGGCAGCCTGTGCCAGTGCCTCACCACCCTCTGAGTGAAGAATTTCTTCCTTATAGCTAACCTAAACCTACCCTCTTTTAGTTTAAGACCATTCCCCCTTGTCCTATCATTATCTACCCAAGTAAAGAGTCCTTCTCCATTCCTTATCCACCAGATAATAAAGTTCATGTCCTTTTGTTCTTGCGATATCCTTTCCTGGTAACTGCTCTCCCCATGTGGTTACAGGGATTGTCAATCTTTAGTTTGTAGATCAGGAGTTATTTGATGATATGCACTTGTTTGTCACTGCCCTAGAGTCATGCATTGAAGAGCTAGCTCCTGGGTATGCAGTTCCAGTTCATACTCATTGGTGACCTTCAGGCTTCTGCATTTTTTTTGTTGTTGTTTTGTTTTTTTTTAATAAAGCTTTTTCAGTATCATTATAGCTGCCATCTAGCAGTTCCAGTGTCTGGTGAATTTTGTTCCAGGCTCCTTGATTTCATTATGCTTAGGTCTATCTTGACATTTCTGTATTTTGCAGCATTAATTTCTATAATAAAGTCACTTTCTTTGGGTGGCAAAGCCAGGAAGGTTCTACTGTAAAATGCCAAGGGGGATCAGAGTTGGAGTTTGCTGCTAAGATATGCATTAAAAATGGATTGTATTTCACTTCCTCTTAGTTAATCCATATGCTTGAAACATTCTTATTCATGTAAACTGAAGCAACAGATTGCTTTGAAGTGTTTCTTATGCCAGCAGATCTTGGATCAAAGAACTGAGACTCAACAGCTTGTACAGATTTTAAAACGTCACTGCCCCTGCTCTGCAAACTACTGTATATTTGACTTTGATATCATAACAATTTACAGTCATTTCCACTTTTGTCTGGTGCTCCCTTAGAACTGCTCGGTTGTTAGCACAGCACAAAGTTGGATAGATTAAGAAAATGTTTTGTTTTACCCAAAACAAAACAAAACAAAACACCCCCACACCACAAAACAAACAACCCCCCCCAGCAACTCAATAGTCAAAGTTCTTGGGGAGTAATTATATTTTTATTCTAGGGCTTGGAAGATCAGATGGTTTGCGTTATGCCTTTGGCAGTGTAACATCTGGCTGTGCTGTGGTTTTGGTATCTTAAAGCATCTGGTGGCACAGGTTGGTGTGCTCTGTTCTGCTCGTCCCGTCCTCACCCCTGCGACGCCTGGCTGCCTGCTGGTGAAATCGGGCTTGAGAGTAAGACTTGAATGAGCCTTGAAGGCTTATGAATCTGGAAAATTAAAGTGTCTGAAGTACATTATTTAAGAACTGTTATTCTGAGCTGGTGTTTTATGCTGATCTGCCCATTCCTGGCTGGTAAAATTGTATTTGGAACTAGCTGTCATTTCCCTTACTGAAGTGTGACTGTACAGTCAAAGGGAATGGGTTTCCAGCTCGCGCCCTCCAAATAACCAACCCCCCCGTCCACACGCACACCATGCGCTGAGATCTCCTGAGGAAGGACACAGTGATGGTGCGTATTTGAGGAGATTGTGGACTGGTTACCTGTTGTTAAGTGTGAAGAATTGCTGTTTCAAAAATGGCAGCAGCCTTTCCAGTATCAGGAGAATGGGCTTATCACAGTTGTAATGAGAAAATCTGGAGGAGGTAAACAAGCGTAAGTACAAAGGCAGAACATGTTAAAGAAGGTTAGATCTGTGCTCTGCTTTACCTTGTGCAGGGTGCTTTTCAGTGTGGCTTTTGCTTTATTGTATCTATATACCCAAAATAGTAACAACAAAACAAAGTCATAAATCTTACTACCAGCAGTGCTGCTAAAACAGATGTATGATCCCAGGTAAAAGTGGCTATTGCTTTTTTTTTTTTTCCACTTCATTTCCAAACCCTGTTGTGCTTTACTGAAATGCTACGCTATAACTGTTGAAAAGTTGTTTTGTCTGCTTAATTTTGGAGCTGATGATCTTGTTTGCCTTATACCTAAATGTTGACCTGCAATTTCTGTTACCTATTGAGAGTCAGAGGGCTGCTACTACAAATGGCAGCATCTTAGAAACATTTACCACCATTTCTTAATGCTTATGATGAAGTAATGGGTAAAAACTACTGGAGTGCAAGGAGTGCAAAGCTTTAGAAACTAGAAGAAAGCAAACAAAAAACAAAAAACAACACAATGTATTCTTACCCTATCTGCATTTATTTAACCAGTAACAGCAAACAAAATACCCCAGAAGGGTCTTTTGCAAGATAAAGCAGTATCCCAAGGAATGTTGGAGTCCAGGTTAAGCATTTCTATTTTTGCAGATTTCTACTTTTTGCAGTTTCCTGTCTGTGAGAACTGACTACCTAAAAGCATTGGGAAAATTATATTGAGAGGATTCAGATAAATATCTCCCTTCTACATCTTTCACCACAGGTATATCCTTTATTCACCATTTCTGTGCTGTAACTGTGTTGTGCAGGAAGATGTCTGACTTAAGCCATGTTAGCATTGCGTGATGCACTACTGCTTTCAGGATGCAACAGATGACTGAGATAGGCAGTGAAACTGCACTGAACAAAGGCGTTCAGGGATCCTTCTGCAGTTTCAAAGAACAGTATAGCTATAGCAACACGCGATTAGTGTGTGCATGTAGGACTGTGTTGATACAGTTCTGCAGCTGGAAGCACACTGTTAGCTTGGGTATTTTCCTGAGTGCTTCTGCACAGTGCACAGCAAAAATTGTGGAAAAAAAAAAAGGGAAGAAAAGAAAAAGAGAAAGAAAAAGAAAAAAATAGAGCCCTAAGGCTGTAAACTTGTAAGGGGTCTGCAAGGGACAATCCTCCTCCTGATTTAAAAAAAGATAATTACGTGTATGAGCTAATGTACTGATTCTGGAACCTATGGGCAGCATCCAAAGGTAGGCAAGAGCCACTCTGTGTGCACTGAGATTAAATGCTACAACCATAATGTGATGCAACCATACAGTATTTCTAGTACCCAATGGACAAGGATAATTCAGCTTGTGTTGAGGCCCAATAGCACAGCAAGTGGATGTTTGCAGTAAGTAGTTTCACTCTGAGTAGTTTGCTGCCTACTACACTTAATGGAGGTGCTTTTAATTGTGTTTGTGTGACATGATCTTCTTCAAATGCTCTCTGTTGTACATGTAGGAGTATTAAAGCAGCTGGAGTGATGAAACAGGAGCTGACTGGACATCATTTTATAAAAGCTGATCTAATGTACATTCACAAGAAGATAGTCATGCGTAGTTATGGAAAGCACCTGTAATGCTTAGATACGATCACCGTATCAGGTGGCAAGACTGTTGTAGGTGAATGCTTCCTGCCTTCCATTGCTTCTGATGCCAGTGCCTTCAAGACGTTCTGGTGACCTCACATAAAACACTGAGTTACCTTAAATCTTTCAAAAGGGTAGCTTTGTTAAAAATAATAATAATAATTTCTCCCTGACCCACGCAAAACAGAAAGGCGTTGTCAAGCAGGAGCTTTTTGGCATTTTGCAAAGGTATAGCTTTTTTTTTTTTTTTTTTTTTTTTTTTTTGTGTAGATCCATAGAATGTGGGTGGCCAGAATAGAAAAATGCTTTGAAATGCAGCAACTTCATTCAGGCATTTGAACTGTTCAGCTGTTAGAAACTGCCTCAGTAAGATGAATTGATTTTAAGAAGTCTGATTTGCATGAAAAAAAAAAAACAAACTCCTGTCTATGACGGTGTCTTCTGTGTCTAGTACAACTTACATAGTATCAACCTAAGTTTTCTTGTTGCTTATGTTTTATGCTCTATTTGTATTGTTAGTATTTCTCTTCATTTAAAATGAGTATTTCAGCAGAGCTAGGGAATGAAGTTTTTATATCTACAGCAAACCACATTGGCTGCAGACATCCAGCTAAAAGTGAGCAGATTGTATAGCCCAATCTAACTATAGTATTCTGTGAGAGATATTTAAACTGAACTGAAATATCAGTGCAATGCCTATATAGAAATCTTAAAGCAAATGCACTTAATCCTCCACAAACAAAAGAGAACATCCTAAAGGTATCTGAAGCTCATGCTACATACTGTAGAAACGGTGCAATTTTATTTTATTATTATTTTTTTTTTTTTACCAAATTAATTTACTTTCTCATCTAGGCAGATTCTCTCAGTGGTAAATGGCTTGTAGGATTTAGAAGCTAATTGCAGCAGTGTTCACTGATACCAATTACACTTTTCTGCTTTTCTGTAGAGGTTTTGTGTGAAGCCTTTCAGAATGCAGATATATTACAACTGCAGTAATTGAAGATTGTTGTATAAATCCTCATTTTTATAATAATTTTCCATGTGTTCACAATGACTTTCATTCTTACTTTCATCTCAACATTAATACTTTAGCTGAGGGGTGTTTTATACTGCAGTTTCCAGAATGCCTATGTAACTGACATCTGAATATTCTCGAAATTAATTATGTCATTTTGTTGCCCCATTGACGGCTTATGACTTTCTGATGTTCTGATTAATTACAACATTACAAAGTACCTCATTGTACAAAATTATACAATAAGGTTTCAAACCGTGTATTACATATTATTTTCTATCTTGAGGCCCTATTACTTATTTCACAAACAGTCCAGCCTTTCCTGTCAGATGGTATTGTCTCAGTGGTGTCTTCCTGCAGATTTAGAAGTTTGTTCTCAATACTGAAATGTGTCCATGCGTTATTATATGCAAATGGAATCTTATTCAGACTGATGTTATTTTTTCAATTTATGCTAATACTACCCTGCTCACTTATACCACTGAATCCTACAGAAGCATTGATGGTGGTTTTTTTTTTTTGTTGTTGTTAAACTTCTTGCTCTATATCAGCAGTGAAGGTCTGATTGAAGATAACTTTTCCCTATTTAACAAGGCAAACAAAATTGTCAACTCAAACTCCTTCATTGCAAAGCACAATTTTAGTCTCAAACTGCTGTTCTAATTCTAGAAGTTATGATTTCTGAGCAGGTTCGTTATTTATGTGGCATGACTTTTTCCATCAGTAATTCTTAATTATGATAATTAACAGAATAGAATAATTTGCATATAAAATAAGTAAGGTGGCACTGATACATTGTTACTTAGGGCAATGTAGATTACACTGATTAGTGCAAAAATGCTTTCTGCTTCAGCTGATCAGGGAAAATGGAGTATTGCACAAAGGGACTGATGTTATGTGTACTGAATTATCCCTCAGATTTTAATTACAGCTATGATCATGGAATGAACACTTCAACAACTACTTGTATATGTTGTATTTGTTGTATTTGTTCTCTTGCATATGTTCTCTTTGCAGCCACTTCTGGAAGTATTTGGAGGCTTTTAGGTGGATTGGAAGTTCTCTGGGGCCCAAGTCTGGGAAAAATGGCATCATGTGTTTATCATGAGCCTGCAGAATAAAGAAAAATGCTGTGTTGATACTTGCAGCGTGCTCTTCTCCTCAGCCTTCTCTGCATTTCTGTACTGGCAGTACTCAGATTCCCTCATCTCTCAGATAAAACAGCTTGACTTATTTTTCTTGGTTGCTTTCCTGGTTTCTCAGATGCAAATCTGTAGGGATTTTTATCAATTTCTTCTAAGAAATGTGAGAACTAAAGGAATACTGTCTCAGTAGTCCTTCTTTTCAGTTTGCTGTCAAGTTTTCTGTCCCTGGTTTGGTGGTTCTCCTATCCTTCTTCCCTTTCTTACTCTAAATTCAAATGTTTATAAATAACTGAACAGATTTTGACCAAACTGGCACATTATCCCAGTTTCATATGGCTGCCCTAGGCTCTTCTTGAGTAAAGAAATATATATCTTTTTGCTCCTTCCAAGCCATGTGTGTGCGTGTTTAATGGCCTGTCTTTGTGAGCTGTCAGATTAAGGTGGATATTTAAGATCTTATGTAAGATACCTCTGATACATCTACTTCTAAATAAAATTAAGTTGTAGATGAGACCAGAGTTTCATCTATCCTTTTATCTGTCTGTTTATATCAGATGCCTATGTAAAATCTTTGTACGAAGCAAATCGATGATGATGCTTCTTGCTAAGCAATCTTCCAAGCTCCACAGATTTATTATAGGTATATTGTGAGACACAGGTGGATGTCTTCATAGACAGCAGTCCAAATTGGACATATTTTTTCCCTCCCTCACGAGCTTGTCTACTCTATTTTTGACTGCAAACTGTTAGTTTTCTCAGTGTCTTGGGGCAAGAAGCTCCACAGCTGAATTGCACAATATGTGGTGTCTCCTCTGTTTTTTTGCTAGTTTCATTTAATTGCTAGTAACTTCTGAATTGGAGATAGTGTGTCCATTCTACTTGCAATTTTATAGACATCTCTCAAAAGCTAGCAAATTTTTGTTGTTTTTTTTTTTTTTTTGAGTGCCAAAAAAAATGGCAGGAAATTTTCATAGAAAACACAAAAAATGGAGCTATCAATTGATTCACAGCTCATTACTACATATGTAAAATCCTTTTCATATGTGGCTCACTTTACATTAAGTATATACTGAGTCCGTAATGTGTCTTTGTGGCAAAGATGGTTGAACCACGTATTGGGTTTTATTGGAAAGACTGTGACTAGCAGGCTGAGGGAAGTGATTAATCCCCTCTACTCAGCACTTGTGAGACTGCATCTTCAGTGCTGTGTCCTGTTTTGAGTTCTCCTATATGAAACAGACATTGACATATTAATACAAGCCCATCAATCAGCCATTAGGCTGGTGGGATGCCGGAACATGATATGACAAGGAAGGTCTAAGGGAACTGGACAAATTCAGCTGGAAAAGAGAAGGTTGAGGGGAGACTTTATTTGCTGTCTTCAGCTGTGTAATAGTGGAAAGAAAGATCCAGGACCTTTTCTTGGTGCTCAGCACTTGTGAGGGTAAACAACAAAGTGAAACACAGGAAATCTCAGTTCAGTGTTGTATTGGGTTTACATGACAAAGTTTTGGTTGCAAGGGGTGCTGCAGGGTTGGCCTCTATGGGCAGAGCCTAGTAGCTGCCCCATGTCAGATCTTAACCAGCTCCAGGACCTGGCGCTGGCCAGAGCCGAGCCAGTAACTGACACTGGTTGGGCCTCTGGGAGAGCAGATAGAAGAAAGGGAATAATTTGCTGTGCAATAGCATCTTGGAGAGAGGAGTGAGAAAATGTGAGAGAAGCAGCCCTGCAGCCCCCAAGGTCAGTGCAGAAGGAGGGCAGGAGGTGCTCCAGGCCCCAGGGAGCAGGAGGTGCTCCCAGAGCAGAAGTTCCTGGGTGGCCTGTGGAGAGGCCCCTGGTGGAGCAGGCTGTCCCCCTGCAGCCCATGGGTCCCACATGGAGCAGATCTCCACGCTGCAGCCCGTGGAGGAGCCCCCGGTGGAGCAGGTGGATGTGGCCTGGAGGAGGCTGCGGCCCATGGAGAGCCCCCGCAGGAGCAGGCCCCGGGCCGGAGCTGCAGCCTGTGGAGAGGAGCCCACGCAGGAGCAGTTTGGGAAGGACGGGGGAGCAGGGGCAGAGATTGACTGTGAATTAGCGGCAGAGACGAAGCGTCAGGCACTGACCGCAGACCACATTCCCTGTTCCCCTGCGCCATTCAGGGGGAGGAGTAGAAGAAGGTAGATGGGGGGAAGGTGTTTTAAGTCTGCTTTTAGTTTCTCACTGTTCTCGTCTGCTAGTTATAGGGAATAAATTATATTCATCTCCCTATGCTGAGTTTGTTTTGCGAATGAGGATAATTGTTGAGTGATCTCCCTGCTCTTATCTCAGCCCTTGAGCCCTTTCCATCGTATTTTCTCCCCCTTTTCTTTTGGGGAGGAGGAGTGAGAGTGCGGTTGTGGTGGAGCTCAGCTGCTCAGCTGAGTAACACCACCACAAGTGTAAGACAAATTTTATTTTTTTCCCCAATGAAGATTGCCAAACATTGGAACAGGATGCCAAGAGTGGTTGTGAAATTGCAGTTCTTCAAGATATTCCAAACCAGACTGGACAAGTCCTTGACCAGCCTGATCTAGTTGACTGTGCTGTGAGCATGGAGTTGTTTTGAATGACCTCTGGAGGTTCATTCCAACCTGAATTATTGTATCATTGTATGAATTCATATCTGCTCATATAACAGCATGAGTTCCTTCTTAATAACACTTCCAATTACTCTCCTGATTCAAGATAATATTGCTAGCAAACTTTGTTTTACAACTTTATATATATATATATATATATATATATTTGAGCTTGCTTGTGAATGCATGGTACTACTGCAAGGTATTTTCCTTTCACTGCAGTATTCCACTGAGTGGAAGAACAAACAGCTTGTTTTCTGTCTCTAACATTTAATGATTATATATTATTAGCTTGATTTAATCCGTGTGTGCTGTTTGTTTATCTGCTTGACCCACAGTCGCTTGTGTTCCTTACAAATTCTTCTGAAGGGGCTTCACTGGGGAACCACTCTGAAATCTGAGGGTACTGTATCAGTACTATTCTTTCACTGAACTTAAAAATCTATGAGGTGTGACTCCCCTTTGACAAAAGCTATCATGATTTTGTTTTGGTGGGTCATGCTGATTAATGTGTCTACTCATGCTGCTCTGAAAAACTGTGGGTGTCAGGTTTATTTGTCTCCAGTTCCTAAATCTTACTTGAAAAGACCCTTTACAATGTGGTAGCATGTTTTTAATGCTCTTTACTTGTGGTAAAGAGGCAATTTGACAGGGACCGAGAGTTTGAGGACTATATGCTACACTTATTCTCACGTGTTAGGTTCCTCGATAGTAAAGGGGTGGGTGGTATGATGTGAGTGAAAAAAAGGGAATTAGTGCTCTCCTGCTTGCCTAGGGAAGAATAATAAAACTTCCTGTTCTCATAAATAGAGAATTAGCCTTTTCTTTGACTTGGTTAATTTGTGATATTGACTCAGTGAATTGCTGGGCTAATAATGCATTACAAAAATACCTCCTGAAGTTTAGGTAACCTTTTTGAGTATGTCTTTACTTCTGGTATTTCTCAGCTACTGAATTAAAGACTGATTTAAAGCTATGAATGTTAAAGCCATCCCTCTTTCCTAATGTTCCCTTCTTTATTCCTCACTCCTTTCCCTAATTAAAATACTGGAATAGAATATTGCTGCCTTTCCTAATTTTGTGTTCAAGAAAATACACAAACACTATACTCCCTCAAGAAACCACTGAGTTTTACTCAGAAAAATGGAAAGAAATTTCATTTTTAAATGGGGAAAAATATCAGAACTAGTTTTTTTTTACAGAATTCCTGTTTTATGTAAATTTTTGTTCAAACAATATATTGTAGTTGCTATTTAAGTATATATTATTTTGCTTGTAGTATTCCATACTTGATAATGGAAACATGGCAAAGTGATTTTTTCCTGGTGATTAGGAAGACCCACATTTTTAAGCATTAAGAAACTGCAAAACGTAAATCTAACTTATTCATTTATTTATTTATAGGAATGTAATATTGCACATCCTAGAAGTTAAACAGTTAAAGAGAACTTGCAAAAATTTGACCTGCTGCAATGTGCCGTTACTAAACTGTGAATAGAAGGTTGGACTTAGACCTGTAAGCAGGACAAAGTTTGTTTTGTAGCACACAGTATTTGCCTGGCTAATCTGTTTTAATATTACAAAATGGGAGAGGTGGTGGTAAACTGGAAAGCACCTACAGAGAAGCTGGCAAAACAGCTGGTAATTTAAAACATGAATGGAAAGAATATATAGGATGGTTCGTGTTCTATAGGTGTACTAGTGAATTTATACTTTCTATTGAATCCTCACTGCTGGAAATAACCTGCAAAATTTTTTTTTTTTTCAAAAGCTATGTTTTTTTTTTTCTTTTTTTCTTTTCTTTTAAAAGAAGGTTATTAAAAAAATATCTTGACTGTTTTGAAAATGCAAGAGCACAAAAGTGTTTGCTGAGAAAGAAACTGCTGTGGCTCAGCATGTAGCTAGGATTGCCTACTGGAGCTAAATACAAAATTATCAATTAATGGACTTGTGTATCCTCAATCATTACCTCCTAGAGCCCTAATAAAATACTCACTGTTATGGCAGTGTTTCTGCTGGGTTTAAAGTCCCTGAGCACCATTCAAACGGAGGAGAACCATGTGAGTAAAAGGGATTTGTGTGCAGATAGCTCTGAGGTTGGTGTTGGCTTCCTTCAGAGGAAGATTACAGAAATGCCATTTATAAAGCAGTAGGTGAGACTCTTGTCAACAGCTCTCACCGACAAAACCTGGCTTTGGAAGTACAGAGCTTGGCTGCAGTACCTTGCTTTGGGATTAATTTTACCTTGTATTCCTGATCGCTGAGCCCATGTGTATTATATGCTGGTTTCTGGAGACCTGCATAAACTGCATTGCTCCATCTTGATTTTTTTTCATTTCCTATTCATTTTTTTTTCATCAACTTGTATGAATTTGAGTTAATATGTTTTGCATTTTTTTAATAGTATAAGGCGCAAATCCTTTATACAGTATTTAGATTTTCTGACCTTACAATTAGTGTCTTGTTAACGCGTCACAGTGTTGTATTACGCAGTACCAAGTGCCCCTGTTAATATAACGTATTTAACAGGTATTATAATAAAACATGAATAAAATGTAGTAGCAAACTCTTTGAGCTAACTTAGCCCTCTGTCTTTTAAGAAACATGTGCCAAAATGTTTAAGGCAGATGTCTAATGTCTCAAAGTGGCAGCAAAAGGAAGCATTTGTATTAATGCACAGCGTTTATTCCAGATGAAGTCATAATTTCTAGTAATAAGAAACTGACAATAATTAGATGTGAATTTAAAGACAGAAGGGCAGTCATCATGAGGGGAGTTATTTGACCACAACTTGAGTCTTTTTGTGCAGACTGATAAACCTTCTTTTGTTTCTTCCCCCCCTCAACAGTGTCTAAAAGAAGGAGCTCTGGGGAGAACAAAAGGCTAGAGAGAGCCTGTAATGATTAATTTACAGAATATTCTCCTACCCGCTAACCATTTTGGCTCAAGGACCTCTAAAGCTGAAATTGGTTTCTATTCATTTATTAGAACATCGTCTTATCAGAGAAGAGTCTGCAGAGGATGTACTGTCATTGTGCCCTCTGCTGCAGATTTGTTTGCATCTCTTAACTGCAGTGTAACCTGAGAGTAGTTGCTCAAGCAGCCCTCCCCACCACCTCTGCTTTCAGGGCTCCTGACACCAAACAGATTTCATCTGATATTTAAAGCCTCTCTGTAAGTCCTCTGTTGTGAGTACATATGAAATGAGGGGATGAAAAGAGATAACAAACATGCTGAAAAGCATCTTTCCAGCGAATGACCAGTGAAACAATAAATTACATGGTAAATGCAGCACAGTATAGTATCCTGCTCGTGTTGTGTAATTCTTGATTGTAGTAGGTGATGGTGTGCATGCGCAAATAGGGCAAGGCTGAAATACTAGCTGTACCTCAGCGTGCATTTTCAGGGTGAATAAACGCTGTGTTGATTTACTGGACTTAGTTCTGTTTCTGAAGGAAAAGGAGTTACAAAAATGCTGTAATTTAGGAAGGTGAACAGGTACATGAATTTCTTCAATTGGTACCGAGGTCTACCATTTTTTTCTAAGTAATAAGTGTGATTAATACATCCAGTACTGCAGAGTTTTTTGCTCTTTGCCTCATGAGGATGCTTATGAACTTTACAATGATGGTAGTAAACTAATGATCTGCAATATTTGCATGCCTGTGTCTAAGTGTGCAGGTTGTCTGTTGATGTTAATGATGCTACTCATTTCCTGAAGTTATGTATGGACATGGTGGCTGAAATCTTTTTTCTGAGTGGAACCAAAGAGGTGGTGTGGGGTGAGAGAGCCTGCTGCACTCTGGTGTATGGTGCAGCAACAGATGCAGACTTGGTGTCATTAGGGTTAAACATTGGAATGGAAATCTTTCTTGCAAAAAGCTGAAATACAAAGAGAGAGAACCTTAAAAGCACTTAGCATCTTGAAAGCAGCTGTAGATGACCCCACTTACAAGTTAGCAATAATTATCAAGTTTCTTTCCTGTCTTCTCTAAGCGTAGGATTTTCTGAGCCATAAAAACAAGCTGTAAGAGATGAAGGAAGGAAGGATGAGAAACATAGGTATATTGTTTAAAAGAGTGTGGTATTTTTAAACTTAATTAAACTCAGGATCTCATGTCACTGTTCTGCTAGAAGCTATTCAAGAACAGCTAAAATAAGTTTCAATTCAGTGTGGTTTCTCCTAAATGGTTCTATATGAGCTCAAGCCAACCATGCATTTGATAGTCAAAGACTAAACAAACCCTCATTTGCTTGGGCTCATTACAAGAAGGTAAAGGGTACCAATGAACCTTCTAGGTGACCAAAAAAATCCCTGAATAATTTAACTTTTCAGATTAGGCTTTGCTGATATTTTTAATTATCAATGACACATGTAAGTTTTACCTGAAGTAGTTTGAATTCAAATAGTTCATAGAGAACCACTCATCATAGTGAGTTCTGGCCAATCTTTATTTAGGTCCATCTGTGTTCTGAAAACTCTTCTGAAACCTTGAGAGGAGTGAATGTTTATTAGATTTTGTTTCTTTGTTCTTAAACAAACACCCTACGCAGCTAGGCTGCACACGTGCTTACTGATTTGGGGAAGAAATGGCAATATAGGGAGTATTAAAATATTCATTGAAACTGTTGCTGTTGTTTACAGACATTTTGTGAATGAAGTTGTTCTCTTTAGAACATGATTTAAATGTTTCAAAGAAATGTTTTACTTCAGACAGATTTGATACTTACCTGATTTTTTTTCTTTCCCTGATCACCACTAAGAGGATCACAGGGGCCTGCTTTTTTTTTTTTTTTTTTTTTAATTAATCAGCTTTAAATATGAATTAAGAGGATTATGAATATGTATGTATTTGTACCTGGATATGGTCTTCAGTGGAGCTTAAATTGCTAACTTCTGTCATTCTTACTGCTTTCTAAAGAAAAAGAATTTGGTAATCCTAGAAACTGCAAGTAATGAACAACGCACAGGCATTGGTGATGGGCAATCATATATTTTATTCTTAATAACCCACCTCTATCTTTGGCCTTAACACTGTTGGGAGGAGAAGGTGGTTGTCTCTTTGACATTCATGACTTCTTAAGCAAGTTTGTCAGCTGATTTGCTGATAATTTCCAAGTTTGATGATGATTGTTTGATATTGCTGTGCCTACACATGGATACAGTTATAGTGAGTTCAGCAGTGCTGGTACATACAGGTTGTTGAACTTTCCTGCTACCTCATACAGAAGTTTGAGAACCTACAACATGAGCTCAATTTAAACTTTCCATTTATATATTGCCCCAAGGGTTGAAAGAAAACAAGAAGGAAACTTCTCAAAGGAATCAGACACGGAACAAGCACATTGAGTGTGATTGCATTACTATTTCTAGAAAAGCTGGACATGGCAGAGCAGCCTTTTCCACTGAGTACAATGTTGGCTGAAACACAGGTTAGGGAACTGAACAGGCACCTTGCAACCAATGAAATAAGGTAGGATACTAAGCTTCAGAGAGGACTGAGATGATTATGGATCAATTCTGCAGAGAATTTGAGGAAACTTTAAACCAGCATTTATTACCATGTCTGTTTATACAGAGTCTAATGCAGTGGATAAACTGTTGACTACTCTTGCAAAATTACATTAGGGACTGTGTTTGTCTAAGTTGTCTTTGCCTTACTGCAGGGATCGACACAAAGATGTGTCTTCTGTGGTATTAATTCTAAATCTGACAGTGTATGTCTAATGCAGGGGAGTCATACAGAGTGGTGCAAGCCTTAACTGGTGTCTCAGGCCGGTTCAAACTGGGTGTAGCTAGAGCAGGACTGTGAATATTTATTCTCTGAGCTACCCTGGTAGATTCTGGTTCTGAGAGAAACGGGGAGTGAAGGAAAATGCCAGTAGTGTTGTAATTGTTTTTGGCTTTTTCATCAGCCATGGTTTTAAACCAGCAGTGACCTGAGCTTTGTATTAGGAATGCCTCATCTAATTGCAGAAAGGCTCATTTTATACCTTATAATTTAATTAGTGTGTGATTGTAAACTCATTTAAAGTACGAGTTTATTTCTTCACAAAATGTATGAGAAACCAGAACACCTTCCTGGAACCATACGGAGGATTAATTTACTAAGAAGCATAATCTTGCTGATCCTCTTTGGCGAAGATCCTTTACTACCAATAGCACTACCAGGTTTCTCGTGAGACCGTGCATCATGTAACAGGATGGAAAGGTGTTCTTTTGTTTTGTTTTTCTTTTTTTGTTTTTGTTTTTAAGCAGCTGTAGAGTCATTATTAGTTATTTGTAGTATTGTGCAGCGACGGCTTTGTTTAGTTATGTGATATTTGTTAGGTGTTTTTCCTTCAAGTAGTAGGGCTTTTTGGTCAAAATGCTAACATGCTCGAATACATCCATAGTTCTGTTTGCAGGGCTTTCAGACTGTTGTGAACCTGCAACTAACTCTTGTGCAAATAGCTATTACAAAATGTGTAAATAGCACAGTGCAAATAATTGACAAGTAGAACACCTGGAAAAGACAGGAAGAACATCCTCCAAATACCCTTTGTATTAGGATCTTTTCTCATAGGAAACAATAAGGCATTTTTCATCTTTTTAATATGCATAGATCTAGATAGGTTTGGGGCTTTTGCTGCTTAGCTGGACTATGAAGGTCTACGATTGTCTCATCAATAGCACTATACGGTTTCATGTTGGTGATCACAGCAAAAAGATGGTTGAGGAAGTTTGTTTCTGAAAAGTAATTTAGTCCTGCTGTGCAGAGTTCCTTGTGATACACCAATGATTAATATGTTCATCTGCTGTTCTTTGGCAGTCCTCACAGCCAGCCAGGTTTTCCTTCCATTATAATGCTCCTGCCCCCCCCGACCTTAACCTTTATGTTGTAAAACTACATGAGTGAGACAATAGTGAAATTTTAGGAAACCATTATTACTCAGTGCTGCAGTATTTAAACTGATTTCAACTCTTTTTTTTTTTTTTTTTTTTTTTTCCCCTCTCAAATTTTGATTGTTCTCTTCTTGTCGCTGAAGAGTGATTGTCACAGTTCATTTTAAGCTGTTATATCTCCAAATGCTTCTCAGGCTTTTTTGTAACATTGATCATTTTCTAGGAGCATCTGAACATTTGCTAGGTAACAATAGTTGGTGATTTGGACAAAATACATTTGCGTGTGTGTATATGAAGTAGTTGATTCTTTTAAGTGGAAATTAAATAATCTTATGTGCCTGGTTTATATTGTGAGTTTTTTTTTGTTTGGACATCCATGAAGTCCAATAGGACTGTTTTTCCTGTGAGCAAATATCCCATGGGAGTTCCTCTATATTAAGACTCAGTACTTGTTTTTCCACTACCTTGCAAGTTGTTTTCCTTTTATGCTTGCATAGAATGGATATCCAATATTATCAGCAGAAAATTGTATAAGCAGTGGTGGAAGAACGGAAAAACACAATAGTAAAGACAATCGTGGTCCTAATTTTCTTTCTACCAACATGTCATGCTCATAAGTAAATGTAATACATCTATAATACCTTCTACTAAACAGAAGGAATAATGTATTTCTTGTGATGTATGCATGATGGATCATGTCCTGAGGTTTCTGATGATGCAACAAACTTGTATTTATAGATTGTCATCTATAATTAAGGGTTCCAAGTAGAGGTGGGTGTTTATTACACCTACAATTACTCTTAAATTTGCCAAAGATTAATTTAAATTATTCATCTCCAGACTCCAAATTACTCTTAAAACACTCCAAGTTACTCTTAAAATTACTGCACAGCACAGGAGAGATCAGTTACAGCCTCTTGTTGGAGAATTAAAATCTGACTTTTTTTTTTTTTTTTTTTTCTTACAGAAGGTAGGATAAAAATGTTGCACTCATGTGGACCATGAGATAGAAAAGCTTAGTATTACTTCTATTGTTTTAAGTAAGGTAATGGTGTAAACAAACTGGCAAAAAACAGACTGTAAACACTGAGCCTGCTCTTCCTCTGTATACAGTATGAAGGGTGATCTCTTTTATTTTTATTTATTTATTTATTTATTTATTTATTTATTGTGCCTACTGGTTTAGGCTTTTAAGTGCAAGTTCAGACTCACAGAATGGTTGAGGTTGGAAAGGACCTCTGGAAGTCATCTTGTCCAACCCCCCACACAAGGAGGGCCACCTACAGCAGGTTCTTCAAGATGGCTTTTGAAGATCTGCAAGGAAGAGACAGATATATCCACAACCTCTCTGGGCAACCTGTTCATCAACTCAGTCACCCTTCCTGTAAAGCACTGTTTCCTGATGTTTAGAGGAAGCCTCCTGTATTCCAGTTTGTGCTTATTTCTTCATGTGCAGTCCCTAGGCACCACTGAAAAGAGCTCGGCCCCGTTCCTCTTTGTACCCTCCCTTCAGGTGTTTATTTTAAGATTTCCCCCCCAGAGCCTTCCCTCTACCAGGCTGAACAGTCCCAGCTCTTTCTCAGTCTTTCCTTGTAGCAGGGATGCTCCAGTCTCTTCATCATCTTCATGGTCCTTTGTCAGACTCTCTCCAGTAGCTCCATGTCTCAAGTAATGGGGAGCCCAGCACTGGACGTGGCACTCCCGGTGTGGCCTCACTAGTGCTGAGTACAGGGCAAGGAGCACCTCCCTCCACCTGCCAGTGGGTGACACGCTTCAAAGAGCTTTGTATTCCACTGTTGTACTACAGTAGGCCCCTGTTAGTGTCCTCATAGTCTCTCGTCTTCAGCTACATAAAGCATGAGTCTCTGTATCACAAATAATTCTGATGAATTGAGCTCTCTGAGGACTTCTGAGTTCTGATTTCATATCAAAGCTATACAAACTCAATTCTACCTTGGTGTTTGTGGTCAGGAAGGCTCGAGAAATTCAGGCACGCAAGTCTCTATGATTGCACTTAGTGGGCCCCAGCCGTGCTCTCCAGCTTCCCAGGGAGGATCACAGAGAGAAAATCAGAGAGATTTTGCGGCAAGATTTATTGAGCAAACAACTTACCGGGAAAATAAACTCCTATGGAGTAAGGCCATGGATTAGTTTTGTTTGCATTCAGAGCTCCAAAATGCTGACAGATTTTCCTCTGTGCTCTGCGAGTTCTGCCCAACTAATGAAGATGACAGTTGCATGGTCCTTGGTAGGGCTTGGGAAAGTTGAAGGAGAAAGAATCAAAGTGCCTGCAAATGAGCTGAGCAAAGTCAGGGACTGGAGGACATCATCTTTCTTATAGAAATTGAATTCAGATTTGCCTTTAAAGTCTCACTAGAGCATTTTTTCTGCACAGAACTGCTTATTCAAGTTCAATATGAAATATTTTTGCAGGAACCTTGTTCTAGAAAAGCGTTAGATGAAAACACTCACTATATTAACATTGATATGTAACAATCCACGTCTAAAATATGTATATGAGATTGTGAATGTTAAATTCAATATTTGAAATACGACC
Organism: Stictonetta naevosa; assembly: GCA_011074415.1. Classification (NCBI taxonomy): domain Eukaryota; kingdom Metazoa; phylum Chordata; class Aves; order Anseriformes; family Anatidae; genus Stictonetta; species Stictonetta naevosa. The sequence continues at coordinate 96,260,853 of CM021698.1, forward strand.
TGGGAGAGAACCAGGTGTCAGCATTTTGCAGTGATAAAAATTGTGTTTATATATAATTTACAGGCTCTTGGGGCTGTTAGGACTCTCACAGCAGCACTGACTGTCACCACTGGGAGTGAAGAATTCCACTTAATAAGAATTTTATTTTTTTCCTGGATACTCTTGAATAATTTTATGTACTAGTTACTCTCAGTGGCTGTGACAAGAACAACTGTTTTATGCCCGTGCCCTATTTGTTTCTCTGCACATGGTGCCATTCTGAGCCTCCTGCAAGTTGTTTGGGCTTCCCTTTTTTACCACTTGTTATTAGACTGAAAGGCTGGAAAAGAGTAGTGCCTTTGCTATGGCAGGTGCAGAATACAAACTAGCTAGTGGATGTTTCTCAAAGAGGCAGCTATATAAAGGGACAGGACAGTCCTAGTTTGTGTATTAGCCTTCCTGCAATCAGAATTATGCTGAGGGATTGCCATGTTGGGTCAAAACGGGCCCTTTCTATTACAGGGTCTTTTTCTACCTGGGGATAGCACTGGCCATTTTTGGAGGAAGAATCTACATTAAGGAACTGTGTAAATCTTTAAGCAGTCACAGGCTGGCTGGACCCTGCTGAAGATGGCATGGGGTAGGTAGCTCAGTGGCTGCCTTTGCAGAGCTGGGCCCTACTCCAGCAGCTGCTCTGCCACAGCGTGGGCCTGCACCAGAGGTTGGCCTGGGCAAGGGCAAGGGATGTGGTGTCCAGCCTGCAGCAGAGCCATCTGTGTAGAATGAGGGAAGGTGGAAAATAGATTGACATGGCTTTTTAGAGACCCTGCAGAGACAAGAGCTTCACCCTGCCATCCAAAGAAGAGGAGGAGTAGGCAGAGTCTGCACCTGTTCATTCACCTAATGGAGTCTTAGAATAGGGAAGACCAGAAGCTCATGATTTCTGTCAACAGGCTTGTTCTACACCTACAGATAAGCAGCTGCCTTGGTGGTACACGAGGGAGGTAAAAGTCATGCCTGGAGAGGCAATAGAGTTGGCTAAACAGTTGGAAAGAGGGACAAGTGATTCCCTGCTGCACAGGATAGAGACCCCCTTTGTCACTGTGAGCTGCTGACCAGGGAGGCTGGCTGGTAGCTGAGGGTTCAGGTCTGGGATGTTACAGACAGACTGGCAGACTTGTCTAGTCCAGCTACCTGTTGCTCATCCATATTGCATCGATGATACTGTCAGGAGAAACCTGGAACACACAAAGAGCGGAACACACTTTGACAACAGATCTCAGGGAGTGGCTATCCCCCTTTAATCATCACTTGCTAGACCACATCTAAACTACTGCACATGCTTTTGGATAACCCCTAACACTTCTCCCCCCTCAATATAAGAAAGATAATCTATAATGAGTTCAGCAGAGGACCCCCAGGATGGCTGGTGGCTGGAGCACTTGCCCTATGGGGAGAGGATGAGGGCCAGGGCTGGTTCAGTCTGGCCTCTCTTGTCAGCAGTCCCAAGTGCCTGCAGGGAAGTCATCAAGGAGAAAGGATGGGCTTTCCACAGCCGTGCATGATGGGAGGAGAAAGGCTACTTGCAAAAGATGAGTTAAGAGGTTCAGTCTGCATGTAAGGAACAATTTTTTCCCTGTGAAGACAGCCTGGCAGTGGGATAGTCTGCCCTCATTGTAGTACATCTTACTCAGCAAAAATTGGAGTGGTAGCAATTTATCCCATTTCTACGTTGGCAATCTAAAGAGAGCTAGGCACAACCAAGATATACCTAGTTTATACTGTATTCATGTTCTTATCAAGTCTTCAGTGTCATCTCCTGGACTTTGAGGGGTAATGGCTCAAATAGTTTGTGTTTGCTGTTACTTACTCATATAAAGAATTGTCAGTGATTGTAACACTGGTCTTTCTGAGGCCATGTTATTTCAGTTCCCAAATCCATTGCATGTACTGTCCTCAGTTAATGACTTAGAAGTATTCCTGTGTTATATATTAGAAGGAAGTCTATAGGTGTTCAGATACCAGAAGTCAGTGGAAGCTGGTTCAGCACAGAGCTCTTTGCAATTACAATCTGGCTGATAAAGCTGATCTTTCTTGTGTATTAACCATAACTGTAGAATATAGGAATTGGCTCAAATAGCTGAATCTGTGTTTGCAGAGATTTTGTCTTTCAAAATAAAATGTTTGATTTTTTTAGTGAGTGACACATATTCCTGTTCTGGAAGCAGTGCCTTGAGCACTCACTTCGTAAACTTAGCATGTTGTAAATTATTTAAACAATTACATTTTAATATTAGAGATGTGACAGTTCTAACTAAAACAAAGCATCAATACACAATACACACGTGTTTTTTTTCTTTCTTTTTTTTTTTTTTTTCAAACCAGTGCCTAAAGCTCTCATTTAAAAGCTTAATAGCATTTCAGAACAAATTGTATAAGCTCCATAGAACATTCAAAATAAAAGATTAAAGGCCTCACATTATAGACTGCTCCAACTGTATCCAGACTTTCCACAGTATCTTTGGCTTATCTCAAGAATAAATTCAAATTCATACCCTCCTTTCAGAAGAACAGAGACTGCAGAGACAGCTTCTACCTAATGTTACAAATGATAAAACTTGCTGATGGTCTGCACGTATTGATGAAGCTATCTGGGATGTTTTGGGTTACATCAGCCAGTGAGACAGAGGTTGCAATAAAGGTTCATCTTCTTCCTTTAAAGAAATTAGTGCAACAGAACTCTGATTCAATTAGTCTCCAGAAGATGGTACCTCGTTTCACTAGTGAATAATTTGCTACGTGTTCTAATATCTCTCTCTACAGTATAGTATCAGTTGTTGCAGACCTGTGCCTTGAACTGACCACTAGTTTGTATCAGTCATGGTGTGTGCTTTGTTTATTGTTACATTTCTTTGATCACATAATTCTTGCAGAGATTTAGTTGCAAATTGCCTGCTTGAAAATAGAGTGAAGTGTTTGATATTCTGGAAAAATCTGAAGCAGACTTATGGAATATTTCAGTCATGTTTTTTAGCAGGTTTCACTTGACTATGGTTTTCATGATTTGTCAGAAGAATTCATTCTGTCTTTTTTCTGCTTTTCTTGTCTTTCTTTAAGTCATGTTTTATATATGGTAACTGCTATTTTCTGGAATTATGTATAGATGAGTATTATTCTTACAGGTATTCATACAGTTCTTCATTTTTTTTTATATATAAATCTGCCTGGGGTTTAGAGAGTGTTTATATTTTTATTATCAGTATGAAGGCTGCCTATCTATGCAAAATTGAATGAGTAAGGTATCAATTCGTATATATATTGTACAGAGACTTTTTTTTTTTGCCCTGTGTGTGGTTCAAATAACTTTGGTCATATCCTCTTTATAGCTTTAACTTCTAACACAGCTTTAGTGTTGTGACTGGAAACTGCTAATGGTGAATTAAGCAGGCAGTGGTCATTGTCAAGTACAACCAAGTACTATGCAAACTGACTGCTGTGGGACACATAATAGTTATGTTTCATTTGTTGTGTAGGTTCTATGCATTGATGATTACCAAGGATGATGGAGATTGTTGTGTTGGAATTAAAAGTTGACTGTAAGTAGACAAGTACTTGGAGTTGCAGCTGGTCTTCTAGCTTCAGATCTGGGGATCTGTATTTGAGCCCTGCTGTGGAAACAGTCATGCTTTCATTGATTGTGTTGGATTACAGACTGTATGTGTTTTGTTAATAGGAAGAAACAATTCACAGGATCACAGCTTGGTCATCAAAGTGTACGAAGGCTTTGAAGATTTTCTGACATGTCTTTCTAGAGTATCTCAGTTTGCTCAGGTGTTAGCTTCAAAGAACCTCATTAAATACCTTGGAAAACCATAAAAGCTGCATGGTCTTGAGGCAAGTGGGTCACTAGACCTGACAACCTGGGTAGGAGTGCAGGGTTCCTGCAAGAGACATCTGGAAGACCCAGGGAAGTAGAAGAACATTTATTTAGGTCAGACAAGAATCTACCTGGAAGGTTTTTGTAGGTTCACTTCCATAGTCAGTCGTGTGAAGCCAGGTGGAGAGCTGTGCTGCTTGATAACCTGCATGTGTTAAAGATACGGGTAAGGAATGCCTGCTGTCCTTGGAATCCTTGCGGAAGGTTAGGTATGGTGGTCTAATCTCTAGGCTTGTTTTGAAGGAAAAGTTTAGGGAAGACAGCGCTTAGGGTCCAGATAATGATATTCAGCTTTTTACTGTGCTGTACACAGGTGTTGCTAGGTGTGTAGCCTGAAACAAAAGAAATACCACACACAATAAGGTCACTGATTTACTAGTGAGATGGTCTCTTCATTAAGCTAGAACACATCACTAAGTAACTAAAAACTGGATTCTAGAGGAAGCTAAAGGACCAAAGTGCCAGTGAACACAGTGGGCCAAAGGCTGAACAGCTGCTTCAGGCCTTTTCTCCCCCCTTGTACGGAATACTTTGGAGAGGAAAGAGTTTTGTCAGATCTTCAGTAATTCTGGCTTCAACATTTTAGGCTTTTATCTGGTAAATGTAATATAAAGACTTTGGAGTGAAAAAAAAAGCTGATTATATAAGCAGAATATTAGAAGACTGAATGGAAAGTAAACCTAAGCTGTATATCATCAAAGTACTTTAAAAACATCATCCCCAAATTAGAAACTCTATGAGCATGGTTTGACACCCAGTGTTTAGATGTGTGTTCTATTCATATTTAAATGTGCAATCACCTTGGTCTCTTATACATAAAAGCTTTTCTTTTTCTATTTTTTGTCTAACTAAAGCTTGATAGAAATGTAGATCAAATATTAGACTTATGGACATATGAATACCTTGACTTTGTTAGGTGTGCTGAAAGGTTAAGCACGTGCTTGAATAGTTCCTGCAATTGTGGCCAAATGTAAATGAACTTTTAGTCTTTGTTCAACTATTACTATTATTGTTTTTTTAACCTCCGTATCTGGACAGAGGAAGTTACCTTCTAAGAAGATAGTGGTTTGTCTGAATAAGAAAGAGAGGAAGACTAAATCTTTCCTCCTGAAGCATACAAAGGTCTCTAGATAAGCAGCTTTGGATGTTAAAATGAAGTATTTCTTATGTGGAAACAGACTGATGGCTTTGGAGTGGGTCATCTAACAGTTTGTTTTCCACATTTACATGTGGAATTCTGAGTCCGAGCATTGTGTGGACTTCCATCTGCTCCTAAAATCTGCCTTGACAAGGTAAACCTATTATCATATTTTAAATCAATCTAGAATATTTATGGATGAGTAAGAACAATTGAGTTAGTTGCATTGATTTGAGAAAGATTCATCTAGCTATTGATTTCAATATGCTATTGGCAAGTAATGGACCTGTCATCACGAAATCATATAGCTGTTGGTCAGCTGTATTTGTCAATACTGAGTGAGTCAGTTCTTCCTTTCTAATGGGAACTAAATCCCTAGGTAGCAGAGGCTGAATGATTATTTCCATTGCTATCTCTAGGTTTCAATTAACTCTGATAGAATACTTCCCATTGGTCTGATTCATGCCTTGCAGCTGTATAGCAGGAAGCACTGTAACCAGTGTCAGGAGGGTCACTTAGTTGGCAAGCTGTGAAACTTCTTTCTGAATGAAAAGGTCAGCTTTCATTTCTGACCAGCTGCTCCATCCACACAGCCCTCATCCAGCGAAGCGTGATGCTTTCGGATATGGAAGGAGACTGAAGGCATGCATCAAGTCTGCCAGCAGGCTGCTTTGTTCTGGGCAGATGCTTCTGGGATACTCCCTCTGGACCTGGGCTAGAGGGCGTTGCAGCTTTTTTTCTGACCTATATGTTGGGTTTTTCTTTTCACAAAAACGAAAGGGTCTGAGGTCTGAATTCTGCCCCAACAGGTAGCTGGAATATTACCAGGGTAAGCAGCCATTTCCAGCAACTAGGAAGTACTCCACAAGTCTCTTGTGTGCTCAAAAGTTATCCACATGCATGGACTTTGCTCTACTGCAGTATGAACTTAAAGGTCTATCCTTACTAACACTCATACAAGTAATTTTGCTACCACAGATAGTTATTCCATTTCAGTGAGGCTAACCATGCTTACTATGGCCACTGTCTGTGTTCTCCTTTCCCTTTCTTTAATCTTCATTGATTATAAACGTTGATTATTGCTATTACAGGAGAGAAAGGAAAAGCAGAGAAGTTAAAATATACAAGTTGTTTGGGTGAAATAGCTGTTGGCCAAAACTCTGTTGCCTTTTTGCTCTCAGTGTGTTGCCATGTGCTGAGCACCTGGCATAGCTTGTGCTGTCTGGGATCACCCATGAGAGAAGTGCTATGGGAGCAGGGGACAAATTCAGACTGGCTTTGAACCCAGTTGTGTTCTCACTGCAGCATTTGTGCTGATGTTGCCAGAACCTAGTTGCCTTAAAGCAATTTGGCAGCTGAATAATCCCCTTAAATTTATTTGTAATTGGTGTTACTGCAAGTGGGGCAAGAACTGGGGTCAGAGAGCACCTCCTTTTATGATTGACCAGCTGGTGAGTATCATGTGTATGTAATGGGAAAAATGCTTTTATGTTGCACTGAGAGAGATTCCTAGAAACATAAACTGCAGGAACTAAAACTATTTTGCGAATTTAATCATATTGGTTATGCTGAAACCTTGATGCAGCCATGTGAGTCTAATTGAGATGAGTGTAATGATGTTTGACTGAGATTGAGCATAGGTGGGTCTGCCTGTTTGTGTGTTCCCAAGGGCTCTTCTGCTGATGATACTGTGTTGATAAATCAGGGTTGTGACAAACTACAGTGTGTTACTGTAGGCATCTTGCTCTTCTTTTGAATATGTGAAGGCTGCTGCATTACAGAAGTGCTAGAGACTAAAAGTAAAAATCCTCTATTACAGGTATGATAGAAAGCCTGTCCTTCTTCAAGTCTGAATGATTCCATAATCAATTATAATGTTAACAATTGTCTTTGCTTGTTTCAAATTGCTAAAAAACTGTCATATAATAAGGACATTAAAAAAGGTTATTAGTCCAATTGCCTATTTTTAAGGAAGCATTCTTTTAGGAAATGGTAGAGTTTGGTAGTAAAGGCATTTTTGTTCCATTAAAGCTTTGTAAAATGCAGGAGTGTTTTTTGAAGGACAAGGTTGTATTGTTTTTTCCATTTTTAGAAACTTGAGATAGATTTTGGTAGAAATGAAACACTAAGAATTTTTGTTATGATAAACAAATTTTTTCAAGTGCAAGGTCTTTATATTTTGAGAATATATGCAAATACTGAATGGCTGAAAGTTTTAAGTTTAATTCAAGCAGTAAGTTTCAACTAAAGTGCAGTTGAATTAGTAATGGTGGGTATGCAACAGCAATTCAAAGCAGGTTTTGATTGTTTCATGTAAATATTTAATCCTAACTTTGCTGTCCTCCAACCATGATGACAATGTGAGGAGCTGAGCAGAAATTACTGCACTTCACATAAAATTGATCATTGATGTAGGATGGGTGAAGTGAAAATTGCCCTTTCAGCAGTTTCTTCCTGGACTTGCTTATACCCCTCCATTTCTACTACTGTTACTTAATTAAATATGTTTCTCTTTGCAATGCTGGATTTTTGCTGGCTTGAAACAGCTCACTGATGAGGGATACAGAACTCAAAGAAATTGAAGAAATTGGCTTTTTATTTATTTATTTATTTATTTTTTCCCCCCTCTGGCAGAGAGGCAAAAAGAATGATTTTCTACTTTTGAAAATAAAACATAGTTATTATTGCAGAGAATACCTATAGATCTAGGGCAATTGGATTTGACCTTATTGATTTATGGAGCTAGTAAGAATGAAATTCTCCATTGAGAGCATTTCAAAAATTGCACGTATGTTGGTGGTAAGTGCATACAGGTTACTTGCCTCTAGGGGAACCCTATCTGCCTGCGTATATGTTGTGAAGTAGTGCAGCTCATTTGAAGTGGATCTAAAAAGCAAAACAATGGGTGCAGAGGACCCAGTACCCACCCTGTTTGTGTAGGGAGATTGCATGAGACTATCGTAGTCTGATTCTCTGGATTCAGCATCCACAGGCGGTTGTTGCACCTCTGGTTTGACTTCACCTGAAAGGCATCCAGCTCATGTGCTCTAAGATCACTTTGGGAATCAAACCAAAGCATAGGATGTTGGGGTGACTGGGCAGCCCTTTCCAAAAGTGAATTTCTTGTCTGGGCTCAGTGGTGGCATTGCCTCGGTGTAGCACAGTGTTTTGTAGGGGTATCTGTCTGAGAGAGAGATGAAGAGCATGCCAATAATTCTACAAACTCTTCATCTTTTCAGTGCTTTTCATGTGATTCTGCATGAGCTTACCCTTCTTATTTTCGTACTTTTATCTGAGCATCTCTTAAAAACTGAGTTAGTGCTTGAATACTCAAGTGTTTCCAGAGTTAATTCAGGCTTTCTTATGATAATTAGGTTAGGATTAAAGACCTTAAATTTGAGTGGTCTGGAAAGATTTGTTTTCACAAGAAACGCATAACAGTTTTAAGTCTGTGTTTTCACATTGCAGCATTTTTTGGGTGAGTCATTGTTTCTAACAGAAGCCAAGTGCTGACTTCAGAGTGGAAAAAATACAAGTTACATTAGAAATAACTGGGTGGGAGGAATGAATGACAAACTGAAATGTTCACGGAAAAATGAAAATTCTGTCTAATGGATGCTTGGTTGTTTGGGTTATAATTTCTGGAAAAAAAATGGTGGTGATCAGAGGTTACCCAGAAGGATAAGTTTCTACTATTTGTATGGTTTTTGGAAGTCCCTAACCCCTTCTGCAAAAGGAAGAAAGATTGCGTGTTACTGCACTGGATGTCCTAGGGCTGGTCTGACAGGTGGTTAGAAGTCATTTAATCAGCAAGTTGCTTTTGAAGCACAAGAATCTGGCTGATTAATAGCTAGAACCATCTTCAGTGACATGTAGCTTCAGTGAGGTGTAACAGGGAGACACATTGCATAGCTGGGTGATGTTTCAGATTTGTGTTTCTTGGTTTTATGACTGCTATCCCATCCAGCAGGCAATTATTTAAATTCATGTTCTGTTCATTAAGACCTGCTTGCAGACAAATCTTTGTGCAAGTGTTTGCGTTTAAACTGCCTACCTGAAGCTGCCTGGAGGAAGTTGGCAGATGCTAATAGACAGACTTTTCTTTCTGCATGGTACCTAGAGTAGGAGGAGAGCTAGCTTAGATGTGGTGTTTCCAAATAAAACAGTTCATAGAATTCATGAGCACTCAGAGCAGAGATGAATGATGAAAAACATAGGGGGCAATGGTAACTGTGGAACTAGAAATTAATCTCCTACTATTCCTTATTTTAACTGTACTTAATAAACTTAACCCTCTCAATAAACTGCTGTTGGTACCAGACACACTTCTGTAATGATGTTGCCGAAGGCTGAAGATAGTCTCTCACTCTACAAAAGGAATGCACAGGTTAACTGGAAGTCTTGACTATTAAAAGGAAAAAGCATACAAATCAAAAAAAAAAAAAATCTTCATAGTGTATGTGTTACATAAAGCATTTTAGTGACAGCAGAGAATTAGAACATCTTCAAATTGATCTTTCAGTAATGGCATGTAAACATTTCCAGTTTATGCTTTGCTGCTTTGCTTTGCCATTTGTTACGGAATATGTGAAACCAGTTTATCAGATTATTTTAATTGTAGATGTAATGCAGTTAGATTATCTTTTTAGAAGTTAGTGAAAGACATTTTTGGCTAGGATGTGGTTGAATAGAGTAGTCAATAAAAGCTGCATGCCTGACTGATTTTTTGAGTCAGGTAATTGGGACTTGTTTCTTTTGTACCCATCAGGAAAGATGTGAAAAACAACTGGAGTATGAAGTCTGGTTATGGGCACTTGAATGAATGGTACTGCTTAATGAATTAGCTTCTTAGCTAAGTTGATGCACAACGTTTAGAAGTGTCTGCTGTCCCAAGTGTGAAGTAAAGTCATCCAGCTGATACCCCTTCTATTTTAAATGAATTCATTTAAAGTGGATAACTCAATTTCATTTAAAGTGGATAACTTTAGAAGAAAAAACAAGAAGATTTTAAGGAGCAACTTTGTTTCCTGATATATTTGTATGTGTCTGACTTCTGGTCCGTTTTAGATTTACTCTGATATTTCTACATTCCTCACCAATTACATTTTTAAAAGTTTATGTAAATAGGAGAGGATGATTGAAGTAGGAATAAGAAAAGGTGTAAAACACCTAAGAAATGAAAAATTACTATTATACTAGAAGTTTTAAATACAAAACATACAGTAATGATATTTAATTTCTATCTGTGTTTCAATAAAAGAGACAAAATACTTTTTCCAAACAGAGTATCTCCACTTCTGACAGATGAAAATGTGTCCAATTAGCTTACATATATATATATATATATATATATGTATATTTTTTCCCCCCTTTTTACAAGATGCTGTCATCACATTGTGTGACAGAATTGGATGCCTGGCAGATACAGAGGCAACCATGCAGTTAGTCAGGTTCATTTTTCCTGTCCTCAATTACGCCTTCAGCAGCGTTTGACAGTTGACAATGTCTACTTGTTATTTAGAATAGCTTTGAGAAAAAGAAATTATAAAAACTACAACTGGAACTGAGAAAATAGTTTTTTCAGTCCTGCACGTTAGGGATGGTACAGTAGTTGGTGAATGGTCATCACCAACCCGCATAATGTTTAAAAGCTCTCTTTGTAATTCTACTTGTCTCTAATTAGGAGCCACCAGGAGGATAACCCAATACTCTGAAGTTTGTTTGTTCTCCAGACCACTTCTGTGCGGTGAAACCAAGTTCTGAAGTGCCAAAAATTTGAATATTTCTACATAGTTTTGAAGACAATCCTGCCTTGAAAGCCAGCAGTTTCAGAGATTTTCAATAATGTTTCTTTATTTTTTTCATTATCTACAAGATATTTTGGGAAAAAGTATTCTTGATTATTTTTTCTTTTTTTTTTTTTTTTTTTTTTTTCTCTGAGGGCGAGGAGGAGGAATAGGTTATATGGGTCTATTTAGAATGACATTTAGACAGGGAGAGGAGAGAAGTTGCTCTAGCAAACAGCAGAAAACTTTTCTCTCTCTGCTTTTTCTCACGGGCTGTACTGGTTGACTAGACAGTTCCTTGCATAGTGTTGGTGTTTGGGTGGGGATTTCTCAGAGGTGGGAGAGATAAAGGTAAGATAGAAAAGATCAAATAGAATATGAAACCGTTGTATGTATCATTTTGTTAACTGTAAGCTGAACAAGAGGTTTGGGTTGTCTTTTGACACCAGCCATTCTTTAAGGATTGTTGGCCTGTTGTCATTTATGAGATAAAGAGATGCATTATTCTTCTCAATTTGCAATATGAAGGGGTGAATGTAAACAGAATCCTTCTAAATAATTCATGATTTTAAAGATTTCACAATAATTTGTAGATTGCTTAATGTTAGGGGGCTAAGGTTTTTGGTGTTCAGTCCTGCATCTTCCTGTATGTAGAGGATAAAAGTGAAGCAACTGCAAAACTCCCCTGAATGTTTTCTTCTGAGATTTTGTAGTTCATTGATGTTAAGACACTAGCAAGTCTATCTTGGGCAATCATATAATAAATATAAATAATAAAATATAAGGCATCTTGTAGATGGCAGCACTGGAAATAATCTTTGCAAATGATTTTTTTTGGAATTTGCTGGATAACCATTGCATGATATTATGCTTTAGAGATGGTAGTAACTTTACATTTTCTTTACCAGTGGGACCGTCCTTTCTTGGGATGAGTTGAAGTCACCAATATTTTTTAGCTGGATCTGATCTATGTCTGCAATATTGAGTTCAGCCCACTGAATAAATTGGTCAGACTGTGCAGTTCAAGCTCTTCAATACAGCTGTGCCAGAAGATGTCAGTACTATGCTGTTTTGCCACCATCGTTTGGTTCAGTTAACAGTTATGAAAAGCAGAGGTAAGAATTACCAGTGGCATAGTTCTGTCTGCTACATGTGACTAGAGAAGGTGCAAATGAACACCAAATCACTATTTAACTAAAATACCTAATCAAATAAGGTGACTTACCATGACTTTTTTTGTTAGCATCCTTGTCTAATTGAGTTACAAAGTCAGAATAATCACTGCAATTACTTGATGATTCTGAGTGTGAGGATATGTGGGCATACTTGTTAATCCTGTCTTGTCTAGTCTTTTTTTTTTTTCCCTTAAATCATAACTTAATCCCCATTAAAGGGAAAAAGTTGAAGTAGGAAAGACAAAATCGTGTTTGAAGCATTGCATGCTAAAAAGTGACTCAGAAAATTAGGCACCTAAATAGGTTTCTTCCAGTATAAAAATGTATATGGGTAGAAAACCTTATATTAGCCACAAGTATTGAATCAAACCGGTGAATCTCATGAAGCTGTGCTGGGCCCTTTCTCATCAGCACTTCTGTGAACTTCCTCTCCCAGATTTCAGCGTGTGGTTGAGGTGTCATTTGAAAATGGCTCCTCTGTGAGGAAAGATGTTCAAGTACCCTTGTACTTGATGATATGTAGTCTTTTAACAATTAGGTTTATGTACAGTTAACATATTTTGGTACTAAAATATGATAAGCAAGGGCTTAGATGTTCATTCTTTTGCAGCTGATTCCTATGAAAGTAGGATGAGTTTTGCTTATGGCTGTAGTAGGTGGCATTGCATGGCATCTGGTGGACAAGGATATGTTTCAATTTCTTTTTTTTTTCTTTTTTCTTTTTTTTTCTAAACTGATAAGTCAAGAAAGAGCAAGTGGAAAACGAAAGAACAATAAACAAGGTTCTGTAATAAAATTAAGAGTATCCTTGAAAGCAACTCTAATGTATGTGAGAAATAAGTAAGAATTAACACTTGCCTTGCTTTTAAGGTAAAAGTATTGGGAAAAGCAGCTGATTACTTTAAAGATCTGGGCACGCTCTATATTTATAGAATTTTTACCTGATAGTAGAATACCTCACTTGTTTAAGAGAATAAACATTAATGAACTGTAGAGAAACTTGGAAGTGCAACACTTTGTGTATGTGTGTTTAGAAACAGGGATTGAAAGTCAGTAGGAAGAACATCTCTGTTCTCTGCCCTATTACTGAGTAATGAACTGTTTGCTGAATAGCAGTGGTGAGAGCAGATGGCCACCAGCAGCTCATTCTCCATGAAAATGATGACAGTTTCACAGAAATAAGTATTGGTTTGATTTTTCCTTCTGCACTAGGGAATCATATGTTGTGTATTGTTTATTATTTCTTTGGCTAATGGAAGTTGGTAATGGAAGTACCAGAACATAAATTCCTGAGTCTGTCAGGAGCTTGACAAGATATGCTGTTGGATGAGCATTCCCAAGATTAAAGACCTCTGAGTGTGGAAGGCAGTGCTGTGTTCAGTGCTCTGGCAGTGGATTTTTTGTTATTCTCTTATCTGTGGAGAGACATTGCAGACTTCAATGATGAACTCTCTTAATCCTGGCTGGACAAGGAATGTCAGTCTTACTAGGATTGTCTGGCTCTTGAGGAGTCTTTGCCTACTATGAAATGGTCAGATTGGTTTGTAATATTACTGGTTCTGTAGCTATATGTGAAAAAGGGATAAGGCATTCAAATTGTGTGGCTTTTTTGATTCTTAAGTAAGAACAAGACAATTCTTTCCTTCATCACTCCTACAATTACTGAACCAAAAACATTCTGGGCCTCTTTTTCTGTGCAGCTGGACTTTCTCTGACTTGAACTCTAACTCTTTCTAGAGTTTAGAAGTTTACTTTGTTCTGCAGTTCTTCATGACAGGATCTGCCTTAAGCTGAAGGTCTTGCCTCTGGTTTGTTCCTCTGGAAGCTCAACAGTAGTTGCAGCAGACAGCAGCTGTTTCTTCTACAAAAGCTAAGTCTCATATCATACCTGTTGTACCTGGACAGATTTATGTTGTTCTGTCAAAAATAATTAGAAAAATGCAGTTTGCAATACCAGTATCATTTTTGTCTCACAGGAAAAGCTTGCTTTATATCATCTGTGGAGGAAGTTGAACCTGTCCTCATCTCCTTTAGGTGAGTGAATAATAAATTATTATTGCACAGAAGTGAGGAACAGTTGTTTCTTCCTCACTGGGACCTTTTCATGTTTCTGTGAATGTGGGCAAAGAACAAGATAAATGTCACCTGATTTTTGGTGAGCCATTGGATATATAGCAAGGGCCAGGGTGTAGGGAGTGAGAGGGGAAGAATCAGGACAGTAACATCTTGGGAGCATGGACTGGAAGTCCGGCTTCCCATTTAAAGGTCACTTGATCATAAAGCTGGAGAACTGGTCTCCTGGTTGTTTGTTACTTCCTGGTTAGTGGCATTTCTTCCACAGAGGGCTGGTGAGAGTTTTTATCTCCCATTATAGTGCTGTCAGACTATTTCTTTAATAAGTTGAAGGAGTGGAGGCAATCTGTGAAGCTACCCCAAAGATTCTTGGGGGAGAAGAGGGATTTCTGTGGCTGCTAGGTATGCATTAGCTTTCTAATGAGACAAGAAGTACCTTGAAATGTGTAGGTTTTAACAAGAGGTTAACTGACATACTGTGCAGAAGAAGAGGATGACATTTTCAAAAATACATATCAAACAGTAGATATTTTCTTCACGAAAGTGTAGAGGAAGTGTGAACCAATAGTATGTTAAATAGGATAAACGTTATTTGCATGCAAAAGCAAACTCAAGGTTTTTTTTACTGCTTCGCTGAATCAGTGGATTAATGTTTAATTCTGATGAATAAACTCATTAATATATGCATATTTCTTACTGTCCTAGATAAATGAGCTTTTCAGACAATTTTGTTATTCCCTCAGGGGATGGTTTCTACATGCCTGAGTGTTGCTGTAATTAGGTGATGACATAGTATCCCAGTAGCTATTTTTAAGATATGGTACCTCTGTCACTAGACTGTAAGTTTGGCTTCTTTGTTTTTAATTTATGAAAAGGAGCTCTTTTGTTTGAAAGAATCCGATGGAACAACTCTGGTCTTTTGGGAGTATGTAGTATTTAATACCATACCAGTAAGGGAAGAGCAGAACTTAGAGGAACTGCCTTTTGCAGCAAAGAACTCAGTACTTCCTAAATTCAGTTGATCTCCTCAATTTGCTTGCCTATCAAAATAATTCAGTTCTTAATTTACCGAAAAGAGAGACCACCATACTCTCTGTCTGGCTTTCAGGCAAAAAGTTATTGTTTAAAGAAATATCGTGTAAATCTAAGTACACTTGGGAAGCTGAACTTCTATGTTAAAACAGTTTGATAGATGCAGGTACCTCAGACTTAGAGAATGGCTCAGTTGATGGTGCTATCTGTTCTCCATGCTCTGATGTGATATCTCTTGATGGGAAGTTACTACCAATGCATGGCTGACACCCCATGACGTTCCAAACACCTCCAAAGTAGATTTTTTCTATTTAAAAAAACAAAACAAAACAAAACAGAAACACCTCATTTAAAATGCAGTCCATGTCTCCAACAAATAATTTTCAGATCTTGAGTTTTAGATAATGCTTCTATTCAGACTACTGTATTTAAAAAATGGACAAACATCACTTAATTAAAACTACAATGATCATCAGAACCGTATGATCACTGTCCTCAGCAAACAGACACTGTTACTGATAGCAGCTGATTAGACAGAAGGTAATCACTACGTTGTCAGGATCTTCAGCAGCATTTTTTGTTAAACTCAGATTTTGATGTTATAGTCCTCGGTATACATCCCTGTTCATTAAATTTTGTGTAATCTTTTGGGATTTCCTAATATACTCTTGTGTGCTTGTATACTATTACTTTTATACACAGTCCTGTTGAAGGATTGTTATGAATAATAAATGCTAAAAATATATATCTACCTCAAAGATTTTGGATTTATTTTTGATCTGGGTAGAAGTAATAGGTAATATTGGTCAGGCACAAAGAGCAGAGATTTTGGTAAACAGATGGAGACAGAAGTCTAGCAATTAGATATTAAGGGCTGGAATACACAGACTCAAGTTCTTGCTCAATTTCAGTCAGAGGTTTTAGCCTAGATTTTCCTGCCTCTGGCAAAGAGTAGCTGTTTGAACTTGTTTCCCATGAGCCAGGCCTGGATTTAAATATTCTTACAAGTTTACAAAGTCTCTTGAGTGCCAGGATAGAACAGATCCTGACTTTAAGGACTGCCCCAAGACCAAATGGCTTTTTATCTGTTTCCATAATATGATATATAAGCGATGATATAAGAGTACTATTAAATAACCATTTCTTTAAGTAAAATGTATGACTTGACAGGAATATTGGTATGACTTAGTTTTATGTGAAAATTGTAAGCTGAGAAGTTTAAAAGCAGAGAAATAGTCTTGATGCCTTGAGAAGAAGCTCTTTCACTTTGTTTTTTACAGCTTCACTTATTTTTGTTTCAATTTTCAATAAGTGAAACAGCCCTTTTCCAGTCTTATTTTGACAGAAAACAAAAAGTGACTCCAGCAAATGAGGTGTATAAATGTGTGAATTGGACACAAAATGTCAACGCGCAGTTGGCCTTTTTTAATTTGTAGCTTTCGTTGCCAAAGGAGTGACATTCAGCATTGGCTTCAGTGTTATATCATAGCATGCCCCTGTAGTGATGTCCCAGAGTGACAGGGTTCTAGAATGAAAGGTGCAGATTTTTTATTATTATTATTATTATTTATTTATTTTCTTTGAGCAGTTTCATGATGTTTTCCATTCTGAGGCTACGAAATAATGTAACCTAAACTAAGTTAACTGCTTGTAGAAGGCTTTCTTAGAGGGTGAGTTTTCAGCAGGGGGGAACATACAGAGAGAAAGGATGCCTCAGTGAATACGGTGCTGGTGTCAGTCTTGGAGATAGATGGTCATTCAGCTCCCGTCTCTGAGGCTTCTCAAAGAATTGTTCTTTCCTCACTACCTCTGCTGTTTGAAGGGCATTGAAAATAGAAATCTGAAAGGGTTACAAAGAGCTCAGGTGGTTAGCTACTGAAAGCTGAAAGTCATGTTAACGCTTCTAGGATCAGTTTTCTCATTGATAGTCACAGTATTCTGGTGGAGTTCAGAATGGGGTGCTGCAAATGGCCTGAGGTTTAACAGCGTGCATTTGGGGCAGAAGGCATTCACTGGCTTTTGTACAAGGGAATGGTGCCACCTGTCCCTGCCCAGATAGGAAAGTAACTTGAAATCAGGCCAAAGAAGGAGAGGTCATACAGCAGTCCTGGACAAATCTGGCAGTTCCAAGGCACGTAGCCCTGAATGATAAGCTGGATCATCTATGCCGTCAGTCTTTCAGAATCAATCGTAGGTGCTAAAATGAAGTGCACCCCTGAGCAGTGCTAAACTCTGACAGAGCTGTAAATGTTGTATTGTGTTCACTCTTCTATCAGTCTGAGATATACCGCAATGACTTTCCTCAAACTTCACTTCAAAAAACTAGGTTGTTTTTTGAAAGTAGATCTGTGATTAAACAACAACAAAAAAGGATAAAAAGGATATAAAGGTTGTTAGGGTTGTTTTTTTATGGTTGTGCGTGTGCATGCAGAAAATTGTTTTCACTGGCTCTCAGCTGCGAGGCTGATGTGCCTCCTACAAGAAACTGCTCTTATAGCAGCTGGCACGTGGCACTCCCTTTTTTGGCATAGATATCTACAATCCCACTTGACTTACTCATTGAATACTTGTGCTCTGTGTGCTACTTTATTTCCTGGCAAACAAGGGAGCTATGCTTCATATTAACCATGCCAATGAATAGAGGGGAGGATAGTGGAAGAATATGAAATTTACTTTAGAGAACAGTTTGTGCAGTGTCCTTGACTTTGGGATTTCCTGAGTGCTGGCTGTGTCTGTCATGCATTCTGTGACCCTAAGAATCTGTGTTGCTGAACACATTTGCCATTTAGTTGTTACTTTACTAAATACAAATTTGTTAATTTTAAATTCAATATAACTTCAATTATTCTTTAATTTGCTCAACTCTATTTGCTATTTTGCTCTAATTTGCTATTCTTTAATTCAGCTCAACTAGAAATTGTCTCTACCGCTTTCTCATGTAGAATACACACACACATATATATACGCATATGTATATGAAGAAATATTGGCCAGCCCATTAAGTGATATTTTTCAGTTGTGTTTTTGTTGTACAGTTATGAAGGCAGCAAGAGGGGTTATTTTCCCACTGCTACCCTATTGCACAGTGAGGGATATACTGTCATATGTTACATGACCCAGTCCAGTCCCTACCACGTGTACAGATTGTGCCGAGTGACTTTCCTAGCATTGCCCTCTTACTTTCGTCCAGCACATAATACAGATACTCAGCTGTTTAGGAAAGAGTATCTTATTTGTATTTCAAGAAGCATGCTTATTTTTTTTTTTTTAAGCTCAAAAATCTCTAAATCTATCTTTTTTTGCCTTGTATCTGATCTCACTCAATTAGAGTGTTTTTGCTTATTTGAGTGTAAAAATATCTGGTTTTGTGCCTTAGTTTATGCATTATCTACTTTTGTGTATTTCCAATCCCTGTAGGTGCATAGATTGAGACTTCTTTACCCCTTGAGCCTGGATTTGAATAAATTTTATGTATTGATTTATAGCAGTGAAGGTCTCTATTCTTTTTAACTTTCCAGAATATTTTGCTGAAAAACTGAAATGTTTTTTTCATTGTTAGTCTGTCTTGTCTGCTGAAAGGAAAAGAACAATATAACTGAAATTATTTGAATTCAGGAAAACATTTCAGTTGTTACTTTTGGTTTATTCGGTCTGCTCAGAGAACAGAATTCTGACAACAGGTCTTTGAATAACTGCCTGACACTTGATAAATGCTTCCAATCCATCTATTTCTATTACATAAAGCAGAAAACTTTATCAGAGCTCTGGAATGATAAGATTTCTTACAAAGCATGTTCTTCCCACTAGTATGCAGTCACACTTCTTGATGTGGACTGTAGTAATCTGGTTTTGAAAATGCTTTTTCTTCGGTGTCATGTTCACTGACTTTCTTCTCAGTGTTTCCTCTTCTAAGTGCAGTTTTCATATTTCTTGACCAAGTATCTAAATATACTCACAAGCTTTTAAAAGTTGAGTTAAATCATTTAGAGAGTGAAAATTAAGTGTTCTGAAAGGTGGCCATTCAAAGGCGTGTGGGAGACTTTGAAGTGGTAAAGCACTGCAATTGTGATGCTTCTATGGGGAAAGGACCTGCATCTAATTTACTGGAATGAACTGAGAAGATTTGAACTTGGTTATGTTCTAGACACGTGAGGATAAATTAGACCATCATGGCAGAACTAAGCACGTCTTACTTCACTGAATTTCATAGCTGCAGATACAGGGGTTCTCCCAGAGTCAGAGGGAATGGTGCTACTCCATGGCATAGTCTTTTATTGTTTTGGTCTGAGACACACAGATGTATCTCCCTGCAGTTGGAATGAATTGAAAAAGATAAATACCAATTAATATAGCTTCTTGGTGCAGATTTCTTGGCTAAGATTTGGGAGATATTGGGCCCATCTCATGCTGAAATGCTCCAGAATAAGCACAGTGCTGTTTATGGAGCAGGATTGTAGCTGGACAGATTATTTTCTGATTCACTCAAACCCATTCAAGCAGCAGGGTTCACATACTGCTGAGTGAACGTGGACTGAATCTGGCAGCTCTTGGAGAATGTTAGTGGATTCAATATGCAAGAAAAGCATGTACTATTAAGTATTTGCTATGTTGGTGGCTGTTTCAATTTAATGAAAGGGAGTGTGTGTGTGTGCATATGCACGTGGTGTAGAGTTGCATAGTTTTGTGTATATAGTTGGGTATGTTGGGTTACAGTTGTATATGTAGGTTATAATTTGCATGTGGCTTACTGAGGATGCTTGGGATGAATGATGATCTGCTAATGTTCTGGTAAGTTTATTATTTATCCAGCAGAGCAGCTATTATCTGTTCTGTCAACAAATGACAGTGCTTGGTTTGTCTTGGTTTTATCTTCCCAAGGCTTGTCAAATTGCTTCCAATGGGATAATGATGTTTCAAATCTACAATACCTGCAGAATGCACTGCAAATATATAAAATTAATCTATCCTTATGCAGCTGTTTTTCCTTGACTGCAAAACCTTGGTGCTTTCTTGGTGGGAGTCATGCATGTCTGTCTGCTTTTTTTTTTTATTATTATTTATTTTTATTTTTATTTTTTTTATTTATTTTTTAATTGAAAAGTTTCAGTGAGCATCACAGTGGCTCAGAGAACTTGTATTGAATGACCTAAGATGCTGTACTTGTGATACCCAGCAAACTAGACAAGCACATCATGGACTGCAGAACAAAAACATATGCTGAGTTTTGCTGTGAAGACATTTTATTTTCTTCATGCAGCTTAGGGAATCCTGAGTAATTGAATAGGAATAATTAAGCAAAGGTAAATCTCCTGAGTATTCAGTGATTCGGAGTCTTGTTCCAAAGCTTATTGAGGTAGTGGAACAGTTTCTTGCTTTTTTAATAGCTTCTAAAACATTCAGAAGTCTAGCGATTAATTCAATGAGCTGCATTACCCTAAGATCACTGGTATTTCATCTATCTTATTTGAAATTTGACAACTTTTAACAGATAAGAGCTTTGTGTGTGATGCTTGTACCCTGCTTCTGTTCCTTGGGCATTGGTAATGCATACTGGATGTAACTGAATGAATGATTCAATGAGTAAAAAGGAAAGAAAGTTGTTCATTGTTCTTAGCTACTGCAGTATGCCCCTATGCATGTTTAGCTACTTCTCATCTTCCTAAATCTCTGGGAAATTTGTGTTGCTCAATGCAGCGTCCCAGCATTAGCTGGGAGAGGACAGCCATCAGTGGCAGAGTGACCAAACTGCATGTATCATGTGATCCCTACCAATGGTTTGCTGTTAGGATTGCTGCTTTCCTTCTAGTTTTTTTTGCTGCTGTAGAAGCTTTCAGGCATCCACTGCTGCATCGTACTCTTCTTTCTTTCCTTGGTATGATGTGAAAAGGTATCTGCAAGAAGATGAAATCGCCCCAAAACAAAATCCACAATCAGAGCTCCTGTGATGGACTGCTGCAGTTCTGTGCTGTGCCTCAGCATGAATATCCCGGGGTCACGCCACAAGCACGCTGAGCTCTCCACTGGCAGCTAATGGTGCCAGTTGATAATGGCACCCACAACTGATGCTGGTTAGTGAGTTTCAAAGCCTATCCAGTTTTGTCACTACTTTACAGCAAACAGAACTGTGGACTTTTTTATAATAGCTTGACACTTGACGTGGTGGTTGAAATTCTAGAAAATTCCCAAAGATCTTCTTTTCTTAGTTTACATGTACAGACATGGGTTATTTTAAGCTGCTGAGCTGCCCAGACAGGACAATTACTTCCTGTAAGACAGAATACTTAAACATTCAAGTAAAACCACCGTGCTAAATGAGTTTCTCAGCCTTTAATGTGAAATTCTGAGAATGTTAAAATTGCTGTTAACTGCTGTTCCAGTCTGGTTTTACAGGCTGGATACGGATTACTTGTGTTACAATATTTGTGGGTCATAACTGAAGTGAATTACTGCCTTATTCGTCTCGATTTAAAATAGGCTAAGTGGCAAAGAGCAAGCAGGCATTAGGGATGGAAGGATGAGGACATAAGACTACATTTGAGAGGTGGCAGCGCTTGCACTTCATATGAGTAATTCTGTCTCTACTATAAAATCACTTAACAGGGCACAGGAGATTTTTTCTTTGGAGATATTTGCGCTCAAGGCTATTGACTGGTTATCATTGAAAACATACATCAGCTATGTCTGCTTGAAATTTCTGTAAAAACTGAAAATTGAAGAAGCTGTTACTGTAATAGTCCCGCTGGAACGTAGTTTCTGCTAGTGTGTTTACCTAACTGAAGAGGATGGTAGAACTACATGGATAGCTCTGAATATGACAGGAACAATGTTAGACTGCTAACTTCACAAACTTATTGTACAGAGGTATTATTCTTATAATTACACTATTTAGGTGTTTAGGAACTCTAGCTGGGTACCAGGATCTCTGTGGGTGGTGGGTACTAAATAATACTGAGCCTTCTCTGATATGCTCCTGCATTCTCTGTACTTCCTTGTTACACTTGATCTCAGTCAGTAGCTCCAAGTTCATCCATACTGGCCTTCTGCAGTGTTTGTCTTCTGCCCACTGGAAAGGACAGTTCTGCTCAGAGGAGGTTGTCCTTGCAAATTAGCCAGCTTTCCTGGTCCCCTTCACTTTCCAGGGCAGTTCTTTACAGGATCCTGTCAAACAGATACCTTTACAAGCCAAACACAGTTTTTCTGAAGACTGGGTTTTTAATTCTGCTTTTTGTCTTGCTCACTCATCTCGGGGGTCTTAAACTCTGCAGTCTTGTGGTCAGTGCTATCAACACTGCCCTTGCCCTTTATATCATCCAGAAGCTCTTCCTTGTTTGTGGATAGCTGATCCAACAGAGCACCTCCTCTGGTTGGTTTGCTGATCACCTGCATCAGGAAATCCAGAAGTTTCCTGGATTGTGTCCAGCTGCATTGGCTTTCCAGCAGATGTTGAAGTGGTTAAAGTCATCTGAGAGTACCAGTGCCCGTGACTGAGACTTTCTCCTGCTGCCTAAAGAAGGCTTCATCTGCTTGCTTTTGTAGATCAGATCTGTAGCAGACACCTACTGCAACATCACTTGTGCTGGTGTGGTCTTTGGTTCTTACCCACAAGCTCTGAAGTACTTCCTTTCATGTCCCAAGATAATGCTGAATCCACTCAAGACACGCTTTTGCAGTGTGACTCCTCCATGCCTGCCCACCCCATCTTCCCTAGGGACCTTCTTATGCATGTCCATGGGAGCTAACTCACAATTTCTCAGTTAATCCCAGTAAGGCTGCAGCTGTACACGGACTTCTGCAAGTCATGCTGTTTCTATAGGAGAAGTGTGAGAATCTTCCCTTTCATGCTCACCCCTAGACATATCTGCTCTATCCCTTATGTCCCCAGCTTTCCTTCATATTAAAGTAGCCTTCTCCTGGTATGTCTAATTTAAGTTCCTATCTTTTGATTTGCTTATGGAGGGAGAGGAAAGATGTCCTCAAAATTTAAGCACTCACTCAAATAAATATAAAATTATGGATTTGATTTTGCAAACAGGCTCCGGTTTTGCAAAGTAGATCCTACAGTTCAGAAAACATCAAAAGTAAAGCTGCCTCTGAAACTTTTAGTGCTTTCATATGCACTATAATAGGTTTGTGCAATTCTTTCCAGTTGGAACCTTGCCTCATTTAGATGGACTGCCTAGTGACAGAGACAGCTGTTCATGTTTATTTTCATCCTTGTCCTTAAACAAATGGACTTTCTCATTCTCAATATGCTGGTTTCACAGCCTGTGGTCCATTTGTCTACTAAAGGCCCAAACTACTCTCAAATCTGAATCACGTTCATTAACTTCACTGGATTTATTCCAGATTTACAAGGCAATTACAGTTAGAGTTGTGTTGAAAATAAGGTGCAGATGCTGGCACTGCAGATAATGCAAAGAAGTGTGTGATTCCTACACTAGCTAGGGCTGTGATAGTCTCCCTGAACGTCAACTCATTTTGACATGCACCAGATAATTCTTCCACACTATGAAATAAGAATTCTTAAAATGCTTTTTAGTATTGTGAAATATCAGTTCTGGGCAGTCTTGTTTCCATGGATTTGTTTGAAGGTGCTTGGTCTAAATTATGGCTGTGGATTTGAATTGAATTCAGTAGGCTAAATCATGTGCAGATAAACAAGTTGCTCTTTATACATTCAATTTGCAGCTAGCTTTTGCTTTTGCATTCTTACACCACTTGCTCCCCCATTTGGTCAAGGAGATGACATGTTGGGTAGGTGTTGTGGGGAAACCTGTAGGAAGTGAAAAGATCTAACTAAGCACTGGTAAGTCATCTGCAGTCAAAGAAGAGTTTAGGTTGTATATACAAACATGCATTTGGTATTTCTGAATTTTAGGATTTTGTTCACGTAAGCTTTCATTCAAATTTTGTAGCTATCAGGAACCAGTATCAGTTGAATGATTAAAAAACAAATGACTAACCTAAAGGTATTTTAACTAGCCCACTTACAGTCATGTTTCTTTCCAAGTTTGGTTGATGAGTCACCATCCCTGGAGGTCTTTAAAAGACGTTTAGATTTAGAGCTTAGTGATACGGTTTAGTGGAGGACTTGTGAGTGTTAGGTCAGAGGATGGACTCGGTGATCTTGGAGGTCTCTTCCAACCTAGATGATTCTGTGATTCTGTGATGTTCTGGCATTCTGCCTTTGCAATGAGTGCCTGCTATCAGGGCCTAGAGAGCACATGAGAGCACTGATCATACTGACTAGCCTCACCTGGGGTCTCCATCCATGGTGAGGAGCTCTAGTCAGAGCTTGGGCCTAGTCCCGCAGTGCAGGCCAGTAGCCCTGCCTGCAACAGGCCTGACCTGGTGACTCGATATTGCGGATTGACCCTTGTCCCAGCCCTACCTCACCCTGTGTGATGAACTCCAGCCAACTACTGTCACCAACCTGGCTCTGCACAGGACCTGTGGCCACAGCTTGGCTTCCCTTATGGAGCAGCCCTGTGCTTCCTGCTCCCTGATACCTGTCTTCAGTCCTTCCTCTGTGCTGCTGAATGGTAGAATGAGCTAATGAGAGCTTTCTAAGTGCTTTTAGGCACAGAGGGAATAGTAACACATCTAGGATAAATGTTGCAAATTAATGAAACCATAATGGTAGAGGAACTAGCAAAAGGCTTATTATGCTGGAATAATTTACACATCTATAGCAAGTGTCTGCTAATGTTTTAGTGAAACTTAGGTCTATATAGGCTTATTACTTTTTTCTTCTCTACAATTTTCTGTACTACTTGTTTTTCCTGTGGAGGAAGATGGAGCATCTACTTCCCCAAGACCAGTGGAGGTTAGGTGAGAGCATGCAGATGTTAATGTTACTTGCACTTGGAGGGTGCACTTCACAAATGATGTTTTCTTCTTTCAAGACTGTAGGAAAAGATAAGTTCTTCCAGTTCCTAATTAATACATGTATATGGATTTTGATGTAAAACTAGTTAAAGAAGTTAGAAGGAGTTATCTTAATGTAGAAATATTATGCCAATAAATATTGAGATAAAAGTTCTTTCTGTCTTGCTCAAGCCCAGCAAGGCAAGTCTGTGATTTTCTAGTGAAATCATTCCCACTCTGTGGCATAAATGCATTGTGAAAATGCTATTTTATTATAAAAGTATAATGATATACTCCTGCATCAAAGGAATTGCCATAAATATTGTTTTGTGTCTTTTCCTCCTTTCCTTCCTTTATCTCTCATTCTGTCAATCTTTTATTCTTAGATAATCTTTGAATATGTATTTGCTGGACAGTGTTTATTAGATAGTCTTATTATCTTTAACGATCTTACTGCAGTATCAGTGACATAATTTTTTTTTGTAGTAATCATGGTGTAATAACAATAGAAAGTCCTTTCATTTGTAATTGTGTATTGTCAAAATTCTCTGCAA
Organism: Stictonetta naevosa; assembly: GCA_011074415.1. Classification (NCBI taxonomy): domain Eukaryota; kingdom Metazoa; phylum Chordata; class Aves; order Anseriformes; family Anatidae; genus Stictonetta; species Stictonetta naevosa. The sequence goes on from CM021698.1 coordinate 96,286,394, forward strand.
TTCTTGAAAGGTAAGATTAACTTTTTTTTTTTAATGGTGTTTCACAGGTACTATAATAACCTGCCTTCCAAATTAGACTGTTTGAATATTTGATTATATCAGAGAGAGAAAACATCTGGAATCTTTGACTTATCTGGAATATTTGACTTCTTGTTGACAATCTTTATTTATTTATTTATTTATTTATTTTTACATTCCAGTTAGCTTTGATATACGCAGATGTGCTTTGTAAAGGAGAAGAGTTATATAAAGGTCTGGAGAGTCAGGGAAGTAGTGAAAGACCCCAGACAAAACAATGAAGGTTCTCCAGAGGTGGCAGTGGAGATGTAGAGCTGACAACAGAAGTAGACTCATACTTCAACTTTTAAGGGTAGTGATTCCCAAATTGGTAGTGGTAGAGAACTGGGTGTTACTCTTCTCTAAAGGTTTGCTACCCTTTATTATTGTAAATAAATTTTCCTTATTGGGAAAATCTTTTCAGGGTAGTAGGAGTTGCAGGGCTGTGACCAGGACAAAGCAGTCTCTTTGACTCTAATGAGGATAACACTGGAAGGTTTGGGCAAAGTGGCAGCAGGCAGAAGCTGCAGAACCATATTCTGAACTCTACTGTTGGGGCATCTGGTGCCATCCTGGGGATGTGTAGCAGGTTGTGTATAATCTTGAGAAATCCTTAAGACAGCTTTACATTTTTCAGGGGGACAAATTACTTAGCTGTACAAGTAAAAGGGGCAAAGACAAATGGCACAAATGATTTATTTAGTCACTGAATATTTCAGAACAGTGCCTCATGGAAGCATCAGAAATAATCTCTAGTTAGAAGAAGTGAAAACTGAGAGGTATGTGGTGCCTCCTTTCCCCTGGGGCCTTTTTAAATCATAAGGCAGTAAATTTCTGACACTGGTTTCTATCTCATTACAGGTCAGAAGAGTGTTCTTGTGGAGTGATGGTAGGCTATAGGCGATACCTATGATTGTCTGTAATTATCTACTTTTAAAATTGTGCAGAACAAAATATCACCACTTTAAGTTTATCTGACAAATGGACAGTGAATGTTTGCAAGCTGTTAAATTTGAATAAAAGACTTTCTGAGTAAACAGTGTGGCTAACACATGGAATTGTCACAGTCTGCTGCAGCTTTTGAGTTCTTTGTATCCCTGGTGTATTGCTGCAAGCTACAAGACAGACAGAGGTGAAGGGGAGGAGGTGGTTCCTGTAGAACATAATAAAATAGTGAAGTGTCCTAATATAGCTGGCAGGTTTGCTTATCTAATGTTATTTAAAGCTAATGAAAGAAGTGTTTCATCTTTGGATCAAGGTTTATACATATTCTTACAGTTGTGAGGACTGTCAAAGTAATTGATGTACTGCCAAAGCTGCAGTGAGGATACAAATAGATTCTTGTGTGGGTTGGAGTAGATCTTATAGTAATTTCATAGAAATTGGTGTGTGTGAAGAATATTTAGTCCCTTATTCTGAGGCAAAAACAGTCCATTAGTAATGTAGTTTTTGAAGAATAGAGATGTTGCTGTTCTGAATAGGGACAGTAATTTATCTAGCCTTGTATTTTGTTGAGATTGATGGCTAAAACTTTAAAGGGAGATGCAGCAATTTCTGAATTCGATCCCTTATACATGACGCAGACAAGCTGCTCCCTACATTTGCATGTGATGGTTACATTTTGGCTCTCTAATATGCGTAAAGGTACAGTCTTTATGATCAACACTTGGTGGGGAGTAGGGAAAGTATTCACATATCCTTGCCAAGTAACTAGAGCAAGCTGCAATGCAGCACACTAGCTATTAGAAGCCAGCATTTCTTGTATGTCAACACTGTTCCAGTATTGTTTTTTTCAGCAAAAAATTGCAGGGGAAGACTTTGAGACCATAATATAGTTAAGGACAGAAGTGGGTGCAAATGATCTTTTAAAAATGAAAGGAGAAGCTTAGTGCATTCAGTGAGTGTTTCTGAAGAGGAAGTGTATATTTCTTGCTGTTCCTGTTGCTATACAATTTAAGACACAGCCAGTCTGCATTATTAAACTTCCTTAAAAACTGTAAAATGCTGGCAAATATATACTGCTTTATTTGGGGAAAGCCTGTCAGTGATATGTTACTGCTATGGTGCTGCTGTGTAACGTATTGTACTTGTTGATGTTTATAGTCTAGATGGTACGCAAATGACTTATTTGCTTCACTTTCCTGCTTTGGCATGAGTACGAGCTGTAAACTTAAAATGCATGAAAGAGCAGAAATAAGAATGATAATATCTTCCTTGCGTATTCCAGTTACCGTGTTCACCATCTAGTTTATTTCTTTCATGCAGTTCTTTTTCAAAGTTTAATTATTGTGGTCCTACTTCTTTGACCTGTGTTGTGTGTCCACCAAGGATCTTATACTAAACAAATCTGTTAAAATATTTAGGTGTCTTCTGGATCTTTTAAATTATTTTGTTTGTTTGTTTGGGGGGGGGGGGGGGGGGGGGGGGTCTTGCGGGGGGAAAGGCACTACTACTAAAGCTATTTTAATAATTGAACTAGGACAGTACTTTTAGTTTTCTTTGATTTAGGTACCCTTTTCCAGTTGAGGTGAAGGCACACTAATAGCTAATTTAAGTCTGAAAATTGATTTGCTTTTCTTGTTGCCTTTTATGAACCTCACAGAAATTGCCTGTGATCTTTCAAATGTTGTTAGATGATGGAGAACCACTGAAGTATCAAAACTTGTGCGGAGGAAGAATCGATTGCAAAACAATTGCAAGATTCTGCCAGTAGATGGTGCAGTTAGTAAAAATATACTGTGGAGACTTCAGACTGAACAAATTTTAAGTTTTGTGATTTCTGGCAAGCTTTTTGGCTTGTGAGACAAATGAGCTGAGTTGAGCTTTATTTGTTATTTTCTTCAAGTACATTAAATTTTGTCACCTGATAATCTCAGCTGTAGAATATAGTGGAAACTATTACTTGTAATATTGCAAATTATGAGTTTGGAAGTAAATTTGCAGTTATTCTGCTCAACGGTTATACATGCTGTTAGGTTAAATCCTCTGTACCCTATATAGCACAGATGAGAAATATGATGAAAATAGTCTTTCATACTTGGAGAAAACTTTATGGAGCTTTCCAACTGCACCTTCAGGTTGACCTTTCTGAGACAAGCATGCTGCAACTTAGATGTTTTTTAAATTGGAGATTCACATACCTTAAGGACTAACAGACTGCGTTTAATTTGAGTATTGTCAGAGAACTTCTGTGTTCCTTGGAGTAGCTGTAAAATTTGGATGTAAAAACTTTTTTCAACATGATTAAATTGATAAAGAACAGATTTTTTTTAATGTGGCTTCTAGAGGCTATGCCTAGAAACATTTGGTGGGAAGGATCAGATTCTGCAATATGACTAAAAAATATTAGACAGCACTACGGAGTGCTGAAACTTCTGCAGTATTCCAGAATCTGACCTTGTAAACAACAGTAATGATGAACCTCATTAAACTGAAGTTGTTGTAAAGATTTTCTTTAAAGTCTTAAGTTGACAGAAGTAAAGGTAGTATGTCTAACTCTGAGACTCTATAAAGATGAAACTCTAGATCCCACATATTAATCAACCATTTACTCACATGGATACGTACTCAAATTAATGACTTTGTGATAACATAAAGAAAAAAACTCACACCATTTAAGAAATTCAACAAAATATTTTATGATGACCAGCATCAATCCTCCAGCCTGTGAAGTATGGTATAATCCTATTGACCGTAGAGCAGTCAAAGTAAAAACAGGGTTTTTTGGTTCTTGAGCACAATCTAAAACTTGTAGAGATGGGATCAATAACTGTCCCACTGCTGTGGTTTTGTTTGTTTGAATAACTCTGCGGGTAGTGCTGACTATGTGTTTTGGAAGCACGGCAAACAAGGGAGGAATTTGGAAATAGAAGGGAACAGCAGGAGGTAAAATGGGTGCCTTTCAGTAATATGGGCTAAAATAAAAATTTTAACTGTCCTGATTGGTTACTTATTTTGCTCAGCACTAAGGTCAGTATTTTAAAAAGTAATTAGAAGTTGCATGGATCAGGTGAAGAATCTATATTGCAATCTGTCTTCTCTAGAAATGCTGAATTATTGCTTTGCTTTTGAAAAGACCACCAGCTTAAGGTGCTGCTAATTGAACATTTGAAAATTAAGCAACTCTGTATCAGTAGTATATGGTAAAGTAGTTAAATCTTGTTGATGAATAAACTCATATCATTTTGGCACAAAGTAGCTAGGAATAAAATACTTTTTTTTTTTTTTTTTTTTTTTTTTTTTTTTAAGAGAGTTGGTCTGCTGTAGAAGAGCCATCCTGCTGGGAGAAAGAGGTTCAAAATAGAAAGCTGTTCATGCGTCCTCTGTGAGGCATTGTCTATTCCAGCTCTTCAGTTAACAAATGCTGTGCTTAAAGTCCAGGCAGTGCATCAAGTTGGTCTCCCATTTTAAATTTGTGAACTAATCTTGCTTTCACGATTCTTGGCCTCTGCTGCCCCTTAAGAGTGCTGCTTGCACCCCAAGCCTCTCAGCAAACCATGCCACCTCAGAACTTCCTTGACACTTGTTTGGCAAGCTGCTTAGTAAAAGCTTGCACCTATATGCTGACACTGTGAATCATGGTTTGTAATACCTAAAATGACAGATGAATTGCCTACTACTACTTCCTGAAGTCTTAGCTCCTCCCATTTTATATTGGGATTGTAAAACCTACGTTTCATTGTGTGTTGTGTTTGCTTGATGTCTGGGGGTAACTTGCAAGTGTTCTGTATATTAACAGGTTGTGAACCTGATGTTCTCAGAGAATTTAGTGAGTTTTTAACAACAACAACAAAAAAATGAACACGTTATTTCTTTTGTTAATGTTTCTTCTGTCATTGTTCCAAAAGTGGCAACAGGCAATGCGTTCTTAATCTTGAATCTTTTCAGCTCTCCATGAGAAGTAGATGTGCTGTTAAGCTCACACAGTTCTTTTAATTAGGCAATTAGCAGTAGAATGACAATGTGAGGAAATCAGGAGTGGAAAAAATAATAGACTTGCCAGGCCTTAACAGTCCATCAGTTACTACAGTAATCTCTTAGTTTCATTCCTTTATGATCTAATATCCTTGGTGGTACTGTCATGTCTATAATTCTGTTCCTATCAGTGAAGCTGTTCAGCCTAATAGATCTGTCCCAGGCAAGCAGTTTTCGCACTGCAGAACATAGATGCTTTGCCTACTCAATGGTCCATGTCAGCTATTAAATAGCGATGCTGGTCTTCTCTGTATAGCCTCGTAGTGAGTGGTTTAAGTTGGTTAGCTTGCATAGTCCAACTGTAATATTGTGGTTTGTTTGCTTGTTTTGGGTTACTGGTTGGATCTCTTGATTATTTTTATTTTTGAAATCTTCTTTTCAATATTTGGTACCAATGCAAGCAACGGTGATATTTTTATGGAAGTGTATATTGGGTCATATGCCCTTGCTCAGTATATCTTTTTAAGAAATTGGTGTGCAAGCTGTGACTTTTAAGCAGTTCATCTTTCTATTTATTGAACGTATTTATTAACCATACAGTATATCTTTCCAGTTGGGAAAAGCTTTGAAGATGGACTGTTTCAGAGTTCATCAGTATTATTTTTAGCTTTTTTTCTTTATTTTATAAAGAGAGAAACAGTAAAACATATGGTTTGCTTTTATGAAGTACATTCTTTTCTGCAGTCTGCTGTGTTACAAAGATGATTAATTGCTCAGGCTACAAGATAGAACTCTTTTGGGAGAGCCTTCTTTATCTGATGGAGGCTAAGTTCATTGAAGGAGAGAAAAATACATTGGTGCTGGCTTACAAAATGGCAAAATGGTTTGTATATTTTAGAGTTAAACATTTTTTTTTTTTTTTTTTTAAAAAGGAAGCTCTGGTATTGATAATACCAGGACATACAACTTTATTAAAAAATACCAGTTCATACAATTTTATATGAACTTAAGACTACTCAGTTACAGTGAGCAATGTGCTGTTTCCTCAAATATTTGTCAGGTAGCTCAAGTATTTTGTGGTTTGAAAGGCAAGCTGAACAAATAAACAAAACAATGAGGTAAATCCTTTTTGTTGTTTATGAGCTATTAGACTGAGCTGCCTGGCAATGGGCAGACTTAATTCGATGTATGTGTACAGTAGACATAATTATGCTCTTATAGTAGTGCATTTGTCTGCATATTAAGCCTCTGGGGGGCGCCCCCCCCGTATGACAGCTTGTGCCAAGTCATTCACTGCTGCATGAGAAGATGTCTTCAGGAAGATTATCTCCAGGGAAAGCATTCTTGATTTGTCTTACTGAGGAAGCATGCTTATGTCAGGCTTCTAGAGGTAGGTCGCATGGTCATCCTGTGGATCAAGCTGGCTTCTCCAGGTCTCATGAGGAGAGGGTCACTTCTGCAGGTAAGTTCCCTTCACCGCTCAGGAGAGCTTCTGGATAGTGGCCAGAGCCAGAAGGAGAAGCCCGCATGGAGAGAAGTTGCTTGTGATCCTTTCTATGGATTTCCACAAAAGATAGTACTTAACTGCGAATGGAGGGCCCAGGTGCTCCTGCTAAGAGGTATGTATAATCTTCAGAAAGCCAAAGCAGACAAGACTGTTTGCATTTGCTCTACTCTCTTCTGAGTTGAGATGCTATCTGGACCTCGGATAATGAGTGCCCTTTTTTGAGGATTTAGTCTAGGGGTTGCATGGACAGCAAAATCTCTCAAAGATCTTAATGACCTATATGATAAAATAAAGCATTAGAGGCCAATCCTAACTTGTGTTGTAGCCTAGAGGCATAAAAAAAATCTTATCCTCTCTTCTTCAAAGGATGGCCTGTGTGAATACCCTTTTTTCCCTCCCTGTATTTCACTGTACACGTCCTTCTGTAGTGAGTATGAACAGATGGGGTGGACTGGCATAGGCTGAGATTTCAACAGTTAATTCTTCTGTAACACAGAATGGGAATAGATCCATCTTCTTTATCTACTTTGAGAATGCCTCTTTCGTGGTGCTGACAAAATTGAGTTCATCTGAAGGCTCTCATCTAAACAAGGGGGTTTTCTCTGATTTTATTCTTCTCCAGAGCCAGTCCTACTTTCTGTTTGTGTCGAAAGCTGCAGTAGCTTAATGATTATCTCTAAGCTAGGGTGAACTGAGCTTCTTGTGTGGTTGCATGTGGCAGTGTTCGAGCTGATCTAAATCCAGTTGATTTCACTGACTGGGATGAGGAAATTTGAGGGGAAATCTTGTGAGAACGGAAAATCCTTTTCCTTCTGTCTTTCTTTCTGTCTCTTGCTCTGACAGATTTATGAGACAAAACATATAGCTTTTGGGTCTGTACATTTCTGCAAAATTACTGCTTTCTGTTGTAAGTTGTTTCTCGTAAATGAAAAATACAAGAAGGAATTTGGGGTCAGTCTAGGCTAAATAGAAACATCTCTTTCTTGATGATTTTAATTTTTTTATTTCTACAAAAATAAAGCAAGCTTTGTGCATAGATTGTATTTTTTATTTTTTTCTTTAACAAAACTTTTTTTTTTTCATACCCAAGTAGCTTCCCATGACTGTCTTTTTTTTTTTTTTTTTTTCTCTCTCCACCCTGCCAAACTGTTTCTCCTGCTCCAGACAAAGATGAAGAGGGGGTTGGAATGTTCCAGGTCTCTTTAGTGGACAGAATGCATTTCTTAATCGCCTCAGAAAGGCAAGTTCTGTTTTTCATGGGGTAGGTTAGAGAAAAAAGGAGTAATGCTGGAGGAAGAAAAACTTAGAAGCTACTTTGGAATGAAAAATACCTGTCATCTCTATCAAATATTTTGTTTAGCCTTCAGAAATGTGAGAGTTAGTCCTGTTCCAGAGTTAATTATCTATCTCCTGTTTCTGTTGGGGCTTTCCATTCTATATCACTAATTTTACATAACTGAATTCTGATGTGTGTGAAATGATTACATATTGTAAGTGGATTGAAATAGGCGTACAATACATTCCACTTTAAATGTGAATAATCCAGCCTGAGGACACACTCCATCTTCAGAAACTTTTCCAGCACTTTGATTTTATTATGACAAAGATGAGACAATGACATTTTTTTGTTTACCCAATATGGTTGATGGGTTTTCACTTTGAAAAAAAAATATGAAAGATTCTTTTTGACAGCTGTTACTTCTACCCCAAACTTCCTTTCTCTTTCTACCTTACCATGTCCGTAAAAGATGAAAGATTTTTACTCCCTGCTATAACCTACTGAGGGATGATGTGCAGAAAAAAAAAAGTAAAAATCCAGCAAGAAAGAAGGAAGTAAAAGTGATGTGCAGGGCTTTATATATCTTTATGTAAAAAGACCCCAAATACTTGGGAATTTCTTACATGCAGTTCTGGTGTGTTTATAGCAGTTGCTCTATAAGATGTTATATTTTGTCCCCATCTGACTACAGTAAGGTAGGAACTTTCAGAGCTGGGCCATTTGTTAGTAATTACAGCACTGTATTATCAGACTAACAAGTATGTCTAGGTGGAAGACAAACGACAGTAATAGCAACAAAGTGGATAACAAAAAAGCTGAAATCCTCCATCACCTTTTTCACTCTGGTTAAGCAATTGGATCAGAGAAGTCAATGGCACCTTGTACGTACAACACAACACAGGAGCATCTTTGTCTGTGGAGCCCAGCTGGAGAGCAACATTGCAGCACATTTCTTCCCGCCAGCGGTATCTCGTTGTCAGCAGAATTGTCATCGTTAATCCACATCTTCCAGGTTGCGAAGTAGTTGTGAGAATAGCTGATTGGCCCTATTGTCATGATAGTACGGTACTGCTTTCCTGAAGTTTTTTGATGGCAAAAATCCTGTGTATTGTGACAGTTCTGAAAAGATTGTACAAATACATTGTGTGACATGTTAACACTTAAACTATACATCTTCTTTTGTCCGTCTTTTTCACACAATGCATACACTTATAGCTTTTGGAGATGGCTAGAATAGCTCCTTCTCGTTTGTGTTCTGAGATGGCATAAACATCAGCAGCTTCTTCTAGGATGTTAGGCAAACTGAAATTAGCCTATAAGCATTTTCATCAGATTTATTTTAGTTACTTACACAAATAATTCTTTTGGATATTGAAAACTAAGGTAGATATTTCATGCAAACAAAATACCTTCTATTCCTTCTTGGGCTTTTTGCTTCCAGCTTGGCCAGAAATATTGTATAAACACTCCTCTGCATTTTATAACATCAAAATTTTAGAAGCCTGTAAAATAGTGGGGTTTTATTTTCCTTTTTCCATTAGAAAGGTACATTACAAAATGTTCCCTCTTGCTGTTTTTTTTAAGTCCTCAAGAACTTGATAAACTTGATTTGCTTTCTTTCCCTCTCAGTAGATTATTTGAGTTATTTACAAGCCATTTTTATGTTTATAACGTGGAGCCACTACTAGATATTGCTTTCAGATCTTGAATCTGGTACTGAAAAATAATTATTTTAACTTGATAAAGATGCAAATTTTGGGGTCCTTTGCCTTCTGTCTAGAATTGTTTGAGGAAAAGCACACTTTTATTTGCTGGATTTGAGGGATTCTGTACTTGTGGTATGGATGCACTTGGAGGATTCATTGGCACTGTCGTAAAAATGTATTAGGTGGTGCCACAAGTGTATTCAAGAATTGAGCTGAGTAGGAAAAGAAGAAAAGTTGGAATAGTAGGGTTAGGGCGGGGTAGGGAGAGGGCAAGGGAGAATGCTGTATTAATATTATTGAAAGCTGAAGCGATGCAGTCCTTGATGGAATGTGTGGTAATGTTTGGGGAGTTCAGTGCTGATCTCAGGTACTTATGTTAGGAAAGATGAGTGTGCATGAGTAAATATGATAAAGGATGTGTGTGATATTATACTTGCAAAATGGATTCTAGCTTTGGCTACTTTATGCTAGCAGCATGTCATTAAGTAAATCATTAAAACTTTTAGATATTGTCTGCTTCTGTAATTGGGCAAAACTGGTTACAATTTATAATTAATTAGTATTCATTATGATTATCATCTGTAACCATGTAGGTGGCTTGAGGGTACATTCAGCCTTTTCCTGAAGAAGTCTGCTCTGAAGCCAGGCTTGAAAAGTGCCTTAAAATGACTTAAATGACTTTTTTTTTTTTTTTTTTTTTTTTTTGGTGCTAACAGCCTGGTGAACCTTGATCTTTCCAGGCTTTATTCTCTAGATTTTTAGCAAGATTCCCTACTTGAAGCTTCATTGCAAGCATCATCCAGTAAATAGAAAAGCACTACTTATATTATAGAATGGCTTGGATTGGAAGAGACTTTAAAAATCACCTAACTCCAACCCCCTGCCATAGGCAGGGATGCCACCCACTAGATCAGGTTGGCCAAGGCTCCATCCAGCCTGGCCTTGAACACTTCCAGGCTCCACCATCCAGAGCTTCTCTGGGCAACATTTCCTGTGCCTCACCACCCTCTGAGTCAAGAACTTCCTCTTAATGTCTAGTCCAAATTTCTCCTCTTTTAGCTTTAGGTCATTCCCCCTTGTCCTATCATTATCTACCCAAGCAAAGAGACCTTCTCCATAAGAACTCCTTTAAGTATTGAAAGGTTGCAATGAGGTCTCCCCAGAGCCTTCTCTTCTCCAGGCTGAACAACCCCAGCTTGACCAATGACAAATAAACAATACGGTCCACTTGGGCATGAGTAAATATTTAACAGAGAAATCTGAAAACAAACGTGAAACTAATGTTTTAAATAATTTCTCATGAGATGTTAAAAGGAGTTATAAGCAGGGCTAACACAGAAGTGGGTGGACTGGCTCTGTTCAGCTACTGGTTCAAGTCTGCTTTTGTTCATGTCTTGATATTTGTTTTAGTAATGCTCTGTCCCTGTGAAGGTATTTGTTTGGCATCCTGTAGAAAGCAGCTTAAATTGTGTGCAGAGAGATGCAGTCTGAGGATTCTAGTGGAGCACTTCAGGGCTGGAGACATTTGTAGGCTGACTGAGAAGGCTCTTATTTGTGTATACAGGCTAATATCACGGTACACTTACAGAGATTATCAGTGTTTTTTTTTTTCTTTTCTTTTATCTTGATGAGTCCAGTGGTAGTATAATAATATTCTAGTAGTTGGCTAGTTGGCTATATTTAAATTAGGGGATGTTTACTGTTTACTCTTATGAAACTGGTAGCAATGAAACAGCAGCACTGCAGCACTTTCCCCTGCTTATAATGGGAAAAGATTCAACACTTCTTAAGTAAGATTCTTCTATTTTTTAAAAAATCAATTTAAGCAAATTTTGCACATTTTGATGCAGGAATAGAAATGTGGTATTTCATTGCTATCCTGCATATAGCCATGGTAAGTGACAGGTAGGATGTAGTCGTCTTCTGACACTCCCCACAGAAAAGATGTTGCAATGGAAGTTTGTGGTGGCAGCAGCAAACTGCAGATCTCTTACACAAGGTAAGAGCAGCTACTGTCTGTCTTCCTTTTGCTGTGCTTGAATGTTACTTTTCATATAGAGACTGCCAAAAGAAAATCTGCCCTGGACTCTTTCCAGAAAGTTATTGAAATCAGTCTTCGGCAACTGTATTGGCTGTCTCTGTGTATCAAGGTCACTGAGCTGCATGAGCACGATAGCCCTGATAAAAATAGAATTTGAGTGTTTAAAAATATATCTTTTTACAGTTTGAAAAAATAAACAGGACCTTTATAAAAGTATGTTATCCATACAATGTTTACTACTTTTGCCCTGATCCTATGCATTTTTTCTCTCCAGACAAGAACTGGCTGGTTAGTGTTTTTTTAAATCAGTAGCAGCTTTCAAACATTTGTCTTACCAGAGCTTCAGAAAAGGAAGGTACTGGTTGTCCCACAGTTTCTGGCACTGAATATACAATATAAGTGTGTCTTTTTGGGGATGGAGTTATGTTTTGTGTTTATAAACAAGGGAGGTGGTAGTTTTGGATAAAGGTAGTTGATGTTTTCCTGGTGAAGTATTGTTCTCAATGGAAGAAAAATCAGCATGTCCAAAATTGACACCTGTATGTCTACAGCTTCATGATAGTTGTATTGTACTGAAGTTTTTCAACTCTTGAATGAACTGGAATCTTTGTTTTAAGAAAGAGGTACAAATACCAAAGTGGCTTCTTCTCTGCAAAACACAGAACTCTTCACCGTAGAGTCTGAGGCCTGGATTCATGTCTGTCTTCTACCTGAATCAGACCAGTCCCCAGAACAAGATGAATGTTTCAATAGCAAGATACGAATTGTTCAGGGGTGGGTCTCATTTCTTCTCTTGAGGCATTTTACTTCATGTTCTCACTGATGCATACATACAGTAATTAAGCCTGGGGGCTGAAGGAAGGAAGGAAGATCTGCAACTAATTGCCTTGTGGCTGTGCTTTATGCATTAGGAGTTGGTCTTGGATGTCTAGAGCAATAGTGTCAGGATAGCTTGCTGAATCTCAGGTGCCTACAGAAAAAGCAGACCCTGCACGGTTTGTTAGCCTGGTCACTGGGATCAGAATGCATCTCATGTAGTGATACTGCATATGCATAATGGAGAACAGCAAATTTTTATAGCTAAGGCTTGTAGCTAAAGATGGATAGGATTTAAAAAAAAAAAAAGTAACATAATTGTGTAATTGTGCACCCTATGGAGAAGGTGTGGCCTGCAACTTAATGACTAAAGGCCCATGTTTACTTCTTCAGTTGGCTTGTTGTTTTTTCATGCTGTTAGTGAATATTGCTAAGGTCAGAATAGCTGGCCAAAGAAACTTTAAATCTTAAGTTATCCCCCAGCAAGGGTGAAGTTATCCCACCGTTATTGTAGAATTTCTGTGGATTATATCTGAGCATATACATTCTGTTTTGTGCCTAGAAATCCACAGGTTTGACCCCAGCCTTCCTCACAGTATGTTTTCATAGGGGAAGATCTTCCAGATGTACTTAACTGACCAGGTGCCTTCAGCATAGCAGTTATTAACCAGTAAGCCAGCATAAAACTTGTAAGTGTAGCTGCTAAAGAAAAAGACAGTGAGGAAACACGAAGACTGTGCCTCAAGGCAGAAAAATAAATAACAGTATGGTGATAATTACCTCCAGTAGGTATGGCATTGTGGTAGTCATCAGAAATTTATTTATTGTCTCTGCCTTTCCCTCTGTCAGCAATGAGTCTCCTTCATCCCCCTGTGCTGGGCTGCCTGCAACCTTTTGGAAAAGTTCTCAGGATTATGGCTGGAATGGTAGGAGTAATTAGATAAAGCGTTGCCGTAAATTTCTGTGGAAAGAAATACATCTGTTAATTACCTTAGTTGAGCTCTGGCCAAATTTAGCTTCTTCTATATATAAAGAATTCAATAAACAGTTGGGTGAAGTAATTTTGCTTTATCTACTTTCAGATAGGACAAAAGGTAACAAACTAAAGTGACTACAGAATTGGAAATCTGTCACTCCAGCATTGACTTGTTCAGCATTTTGTACGGAGGGGATAATGTGTTTGACCAGAACTGAGCACTCGTTTCTGCATGTCTGACCTTGTCAGACTGAGGGCCCCTTCTAAAGAAAGGCACCACCTCTAAGCCGCTGGTAGGTTGTTGCTGACGTGAATCAGGGCTGGATGAAGTCCTAATGCACGTGTCTTCAAATGTCAGCTGGAAATCTTTTTAGGTGTCAAAAGAGTGGAAGATCAGCATTTCCAAACAGAACCAATATGCACTGCACAGGCCTATTAGGCCTGGTAAATGACACGCCTTGTCTCTGAAGCTTGGGATATAACTTGAAATTAATGGAAAAAATTGCAAAAAATTGGTCTGAAGAGTTGTATAAGCATTATACAACTGCATATATATTGAGAGTAAAAATAAGACATCTGAAATCAAAGTTTTGGAATTGAGTGAATCATAGGAATTACGGCAAACTCAAAGGACTAAGCGAAGCTATTGCATTTGATGCTCCATCAAGATGTAAGAGTGTGTTCGGTGCGACTGTGACTCAGCACTTGTGGGTGAGTCATTCCTCATCACTGGGACCCCAGTGCTGTTAGTCTTCTGGCTGACAAAGAAGAGAGGAGGTGGAAAGAGATTTAAACCTACACAGAAAGTTTAAACTTCACAAATACAAAAGAGACGGGGACATTTTACCCCCACTATTTTTCTTGAAAGAGTCTCTATTTTTGAGTATGGTATTTTCAGTGGAATAAGATGACTTTTCAGAGGAGTTATATTTATAGTGGAGGCCTTTCATATTTTATTCTGCAGAAAATTAATCTGACTGCATTGAACTTTTAAGGAAACATTTAAAGAAATGTAGTTTGTTTTGTTCATGGCTCTTTCATGCAGATGAGCTTAAAATACTTCACAACAAATAACAGTTGTGAGAAGACAATAATAGTGGAGAGGGATTGAAATCAGTAAGTGCAAATGGGTGAATGTAGGTCTGAGAATATAAAAACATCTGATGAAATATGTATGTCTAGAAGAAACTGCAAGAGGGTTGCCAGCAGTGACAATATTCTGAGAAGGTTGGGGCTTGAAGGGGAATGAGAGGTGAAAAGCAGTGAAATCCTCACCTCAACTCTGTTTTGTCTGTGTGCTTGTCATATGTAAGCTCAGTAATGGAACAAGAGAGTCTTGGGATGGATCCTAAAGCCCGTATCCAGACAGAGCAGATATCCCCTGGCTTCAGGCATATTGATGGTGGAGTTTAGAAAGTTGTTGTGGTTTGTTTGTTTGTTTGCTTTCCTGAAGCTTCAAACTTGTCTATTAATAAAGACAGTGGGTTGCTTGGTGCATTGGTGCACCTGTGTGGCTGGCTGGTGTGCACGGGTGTGTTCACCTGTTGATCTGTGGTTCTGGAGGTAAAATCTTTTTTTGCTTTCCTTCTATTTGCCAAATCTGGAAGAGGCCATGGGGAAGTTTTATCTCATGCAGTAATGCATGTTAGCTCCTTGGGATCACCTGTAACAGGTTCTTTGAACTCCTAGGAAACCAAGACTAATGATTTTTTAATTTTTCCTGTGTCAAGTTACAGTTGGGGTTTGGGACATTTTATTGCAAGTCTCAAGTATGTTGCTAGGCTTGAGCAAGTTCTTTTGTGTGGTTGTTCTATGCAAGCACGTGTAGAGTAGGCAAAGCAATCTTCTGGACTGAATGACTGTTGTGCTCTATTGTCTGACTAGAGGGGCTAGGTGTTGTGATTTATATTTCCATCCATGTAGATGGTACTACCTACATATACCATGTTTATAAAGAAATTCAAGAAGCAGGATCAACTCAGAAAAGTTACAGTTTTTCTGGCAGAATCAGTGTTTTTTTCTAAATGCAGCTCCATAAGCCATTTGCTGGGTGTGATGTGCTGTAAAATACCCACATTATGTGTCAGATTACACCATTCTTTTTTTTCTTCACAGAATATGATAAAATCACTATATGTTGCAAAGAGACTGTCATATGTGCACATTGCTTATTTTATTCTGAATACTTTGAGTTTAGTTTTCAAATGTGAACCCTTCCATAAAATTTTCAGATCTCTTATGGGAAAGTGGTTTGGTACGTAAGGTACAAAACCACACCAGTGTCTGCACTGTAAGCTGTGAAGAAAGCTTTCAGTATCTGGCAATGTTACATAAAGGAATATAACAGAGTGGTAAGAGACAGACAAGGTCTGTGAAATACATCTAGAAGATTTAACAAACTACAACAGCATTTCTTAAAGAATTTATCATTCTTCTCTTACTCAGACACTTTCAGCCCTTGATTTTTGTTTAGAGTGACGTAGTATTTCTTATTTTTGTGATTTTATTGCATATGATTGATACCATTTTAGATAATTAGGCGATTATGTTAAACTGGTGACTGAACTAATGTGGAGTTAGTCTCGAAATCTGAAAAAAACAAGATATGGCAAAACCCATAAAATCTGGTTCATAACCTTTTCCTTTGAGAAGCCCATAATGAATTTTAAAGGAATATAAATTGGTAAAGCAGGAGGAAACAAAGGAAGATCCAGACTAATACTTCCTTTTATCCTTACTTTGTTACAGCATAGGAGCCCAGTGATGTCTCTTACATAAGAGCATGTGTGCTAGTATGAGCTCATCTCTACTTCTATGTCCTCAGAACATACCAGTGACACTTTCAAATGAGATCATGTAATGCAGGCTTGTAGGTTCTACTTCAAAATGTGATCTAAGCTCTGGAAAGTTAAGAACTATTGAAAATACTTTTAAATTACTATACATATAGTAAAAAATAAGTGGCAAAGTAACGATTTAGTAGGTTCCTTATTTTTTCCCAAAATTATGATTATGAAAAAGTAGTTCAAATGTCCATGTACATTCCACAGTACTGAGCATCTTTAGTATTTTTGAGAATCGGGTTTGTTATTAATGTCCCTAATTCTGTGAACGGAAATATTTGCTACAAATGACCAGCAAGAACAGTTCTGTTTCTCATCGGTGTTTTGAGGCTTTGGGCTTTGGCGTTTTACCCACATAAGAACAAAACTGAAATGTTTTGATGACGCTGCACAACAGAATTGCACTGAAGTTGACCATTTTCCATTTTAAAAGCTCAAGATTTTAATTTTGTTCTCTTCAGCTAGAACCTGATCCTGACACTTTTTGGATATCTTCAACGTGAAAACTTTTGACCCATTTCACTGGAAATGTTCTCATTAGTTCTTGTTCCAACTTCAGAGTCTTTTAAAACCAGAACAGCAGAAAACTGTCAGCAAATCTGAGTCAGTAAAGACACAGTGTGCAAGGACTCTAAGAAGGAAGAGCAAAGTCAGGGTTTATGCCCAAACCAATTTAGCTTAAAGTCCCATTGGTATGACAAAGGCACTCACACGTTCTTAGCCAATTGTGTGGGAACACCCACAACCCCCCAAACTGAAAGCATTGTGACATTACTTATTACTGGAAACTTTTCTATCTACAGCTGTTCTGCAAGACTCTGTCACTTTCTAAGTGTTGAACTGAAAGCCAGCTCCACTTCTTGTTTGTTTAATACAATTTTATTCAGATTTTAATGGGAGTGAAGCTATGTCAGTATTGAACACAAAACAAACGTGAATGAGATGTTCAGTTTTCTTGTCAGAAAGTAGATTTGTTTTCCCAAAAGTGACCAGCCTCAAAAGTAACCTTTTTGTTGTGCAAAACCATGACTGTTCCTTAGTAAGGAGTCCCTATTACTGTCCTGCAGGCAGACCTCGGGGAGGAAGCTAAGCCATCAGCCCCTTACTTTCAAGAAAATGGTTACTCTTTTGTAGAGTGAGCTTTCAAGTATTTTTCACTTAAAATATGATGGAAGAGAAGGAGTAATATTTTATAAAAGCATAGTTTCCCTCCTTCCCTCCTTTTCTTCTAGTCTGGTGTCTTCACCTCTGTTGTAGCTGTCCTTGTAAGACTAAGGCAGAAGGTGAGATGCTATTTAGACTGCAGGTGTTTCAGTTTGAAAATTCTTTCTCTATCTAAGTGGGAGTGGATATGCTGGAAGGGAATGGATTATTTTGGGAGTTTTTAGGATGAAGAAACTTTTTCACTGGAAAAAAAGCCATATGCTTGTTAATATTCCCTTCCCTCCATTCGCCAGCTGAATCAGAGTCCAGCTGTACACTTCTTCAGTGCCTTAGCAGGTAGTGGTTGGAGCCTTTAAGAGTAACTATGCTGTGAATTATATGTTGTGAATGAGCTTCTCTGGGGCATTATTTATTTATTTTTCCGGGAAAAGAGCTTGCGTTGTTGTTGTTGCATTCTCTCTTACATTACTGCAGCAATAAATGGATGTCAAAGACAAGCATGTGTTGTTTGTCCCCTGTACAGTGAGTTATGCCACCACTGCCTCTTAGCAGAAGCTTTTTTGCTTCAGAGAAGTGTTGAAAATACAGTAAAGGTGAAAGCTGTTGTCATCAGACATAGTATAATCCAGTTATGTGAAGATCTTCGTCATTTTAATTTTCTGTGCACTTTGCTAGTTGAGATGCTGAAAACATTTTCGTTGTTCTTGAAATGGTTAATGTTTGCAAGTTGCTACTTTATATTGCATATGTTGCCAGACAGTCTTCATTGGTTTGTTATTAGCCACTGAAACAAAGCATTAATAGCTTCTCAGAAGCCTTTCTTACTCCTGACTTTGAAGAGTATGCCTGTTTTTTTTTTTTTCAGCAGTTAAACCTCTGCATATAACCAAATTACTATGCTTGTCCATTGCTTTCCTTCCCTACCCGATACAGTTTATAGTCAGCATAATCAATTGCTATTTTACATGTAAAACAAATTTCCTTTATTCTTCTTTGGATATTGGATTTAGTGTGGCATTCTACATATAGATAGTTAGGCAACGATAAAGGGCAATGCAATTCACAGTATTTCTGTAGCTGCTCTAGCCTTTTCTCTGGTGGGCACACATTAGATGGATTTCCTTAATCTTTTTTATAGGCCACGAGACTTGAAATATAAAGCATCAAAACTTCAACACCATGGCAAAGATGGAACAAATCAGAATGATCTTGACTTCATTTGTTTTGCACAGCTCCCTTTCCAATACCTTTGTTTACTTTCAAAGGTATGTTTCTCATGTTTTCAGTTTTCCTTAAAAAAAGTTGCACGTTTGGTTCTTAAATAGTTTTAAAGCTAAATATTTCCAATCCATGAAAGCTTTGTAATAATGCCCTTGTCTTTCAATAGTCAAAGTTACAAATCCTTACAGAAACATAGGAATGGTTTGTTTCAAATGCATACGTGTTTGTAGCTACTATGCATGCAGTTATTGACCTCAGTATTTTGTGAGTGGGTCACTGTGTGGCTTGGAGATAGCAGATTATTTTCAGGTGTGAAGGTAGAACACTTGGAATTTCAAAGCATTTTAAGAGTTGCCTTCAGTTAGTGTTATCTCAGTATTTGGCACGGTGCTTAGATATGGGCAGGCTGTTCTCTTCCCCCGTGTTTGCTTGTGTACCCATGGAAATTGGCTGCTCTCTCTTTACAGTCTGCCTATTGAATTTGCAAGGTCAGAAGAGTAAACTGGGCACAGGGACTCGAGTTCTTGCCAAGCTATGTTGGTGCCTTATCTATAAAGAAAGGAGGTGTCACTGTGCCACTGCTGGCTGGTGTGGGGCAGCAGCAGACCATTATCATTCCTGAAGCTTTGAGTGTTTCCCAGCACAGGGGGCTCCGATGGAGCTGGGGCCTCTCTTATGTAAATGTTTAAACAGAATTAACACTTCATATTTAGTTTTGGAACATTAAACAGTCGTACTGCAAAAGCCTTGTCTATATAAAAGAACAATTTCTTGAAATTGTTCAGTAGTTCATCAATTTGGACCAAATCTGGAGGGTGGTATTGATCCCCACAATAGACATACCTGATTTCTCTCTCTCTTATTTTTTTAAGCAACCTTCAAAACCCAATATTTAAAAACATCTATATGTGTATATCAAATGAACTCTTTGCTTAAATTATTTGCTTAGTTTTTATTCTGAGATTTTGGTGACTGCTTTGTTACCTAAATCATCTTGAAAATAGCGGTAGCCTAGTTTCAACTGGAGAAACTATACAGGAAATTACGTTTGTTAAGTCACTTAAGAGACGATTTGGATACTCTGAATGAAATCCACAGAAGGCAAGGTGGATGGTCAGCTACAGAAAATATTCACAAAACTTGGTGTGGTGGGTTGACCCCAGCCAGCGGCCTAATACCCACCTCACCTTTCACTCACTCTCCTCTGTTGTGGGCTGGGGAGAAAACAGAAGAAATGCAAGAAGGCTCATGGGTCAACATAAAGACAAGTTAATGAGGAAAGAAAAAGCGGCATACACGAGTGAAGTAAAATAAGGAATGCATTTACTGCATCCCATTGGCAGGTGGGTGTCTAGCTGCTTCCAGGGAAGCAGGGTCTCAGCTCCTGTAACAAATGCTTGGGAGGACAAATACCATAGCTGTGAATGTCCTGCACCCTGGGCTTGTACTGCTGAGCATGGTGCCGTATAGCATAGTGTATCCCTTTGGTCAGTTTGGGTCAGCTGCCCTGGCAGTGTCCTCTTCCAGCCTGCTGGCCTTAATGTGTGCATGCGGGGCGGGAGGTGGCTGGAGAGAAGGCCTCAAGGCTGTGCCAGTGCTGCTCAGTGACTGCTGAAACTGTCACTGCTTTAGACAGAAATGCAGAGCTCAGTGTTAAATCAGCTGCTGCAAAGAAAGTTAACTCCATCCCTGGCAGATCCACTGAAAACAAAGCAATTTCAGGAAACATTTTTTTGAATTTCATGTGTCCGTATGATTGCATTGTAACAGTATAAAAGATGCCCATCAGATATTAAGTGAAAAAGAAAAAAATAAATCTACTTGTTCATCTCCAAATTCCATGCTCAATTTAATTACTAAACTGCTGGCCATAAGATATCCATTGCCCAAAACATAAGGCTTTGCTCAGAGGTGGAGAGTGATAGTCATTTGGTTAGCAAACAAACCAGCATGGAGATTTTTGGTTAGACGCTTGTAAACAGTTGCAAGAAGCAGTCCTTGTCTTGCACTTGAGCAAAAAGATGCTTATGCCTTTGTTTTGGTATTTCTTGTCTAGAATCCTTTCTCTTGAGTTTGAAGTAGCTATGGTCCTTATGGAGTGATTTCCTGTAAGTTCTGGATGCCTCCGATAAAGACCTTTCCGTTTCTACATTTTTGTTTTTAGGATTTTTCTACAAATGAAAGTGTCATAGATAGCCCTGTTTACAGCCAGATAACTTTGCACCACATTGAGAATTTTTCATTCTGAAGTGATGCCTAATTACATAAAGGGCATAGGAATGATGTAAATAGCTCTGAGTGTTTGGGAAATTAAAGCTATTTCCCCTTTGTTTCTGGTGAACAGCTGATAAACTACCCTTTTTCCTGTTTGGGCTGTTGAAGGAGAAACTGTTAATATATTCATGTAGAATATTGGACCAAATATTTATATGTACATTTTGATAAGCTTTTGATATCTTTTGCATTACCAGCCCTCTATAGCCAAGAGACACACAATGCAGTATTAATGAAGCTGGTGCAATTAGTAATAAGCCACTTTGCTTGGATACATCCTCTCTGCTTACGTGTCAGTGAATGCCAATGAAGGGAGAAGTGACGGGGTGAAGTGGTTGAATAGATTTTGGCTCTGCTATCTCTGCATGAGGGCCAGCCAAGCTCTTTTTAGGCTCTGGAGTTTCATGAAGATGGTTTAATACATGGAAAGAGACAATAAAACATACTTCTGTATATGAGCATATGAGCAGTTTGTGCTTTGAGCTTTTTTTTTTTTTTTTTTTTTTTCCTGCAATGGTATGCTCTGTATATGCACACACACAAGTGCTAAACATGCATTGCATATGTATGATATGTAGAGGTGCTAAACATCAGCTCCTCCATGTTCCAACTGGAGCATTGGGTACTCAGAATCCACAAGGATCTCTTTCTGGTATTATCTGCAGGAGACTAGAATAGACATTGCATGTTTCATTTTGAACCTGTAGGGTAAGATCTACTAGCTACAGACTAGGAAGATTAATTTAATCTAAGTGCCCCTAAATCAATTTTTGAGTAGAAGCTTGGGGTTTGGAAAATTATGTTTTCCAAAATATGTTAATATTATAAAAGTGAGAAGCAGATGCTTGCTCAGTAACTCAGAAATTACTGGGAATGAGATCTGGAAGCTGAAATACGGTAGTAAATTCAGTGAAGTTATATGAGTTAGACAAAGCAATGCTAGTGCTAGACAAACTTTGGTATTTGTGTCACATCACTTGAGTTCTATTAATTCATACTTTGTTTCAGGTTAGAAGATCTTTCTGGCCATAGCAGTGTCTTCATCAAGTACCTCAGTGCTCCTCGGGTATAATGCATAGATAGGGGGTAATGCATTTATCAGTTACTCTAATTGTTATTTAGTATCTCTGTTTTTATAAAAAGTTTTCCATGGTAACTATCCTGCTGTCAGCAGACATGCAGCCACTCTCTGATCAGCTCACTGTAGACATCTGTAAGAAACATGTTCCAGTATGACTTCTCTTGGTGTTCTTATTGTCACATTCTTTGTTTTACTTTCTGTAATCTAAAAGGCTCTCTGTGGCTATACATGTATTTTTGCTTTTCAAATGGGGAAATCTGATGCTTGACACAAAATAAATAACAGGCTGTTCAGTGCTGAAAATGCAGATGGATGCAGCAATGCCTTGCAGTCCTTCCTTGTGCCAGAAATAGCAGAAGGCATTTCCTTAACTGGCTTTTTGTTGGCAGAGAATTGAATGGCACTAGAAGTACAGGGAGATGCAGCGCTGGATTCCTGGGGCCAGCTGTAGCTGGGCTTTGTGGTCCCAGCTGTGCCTGGATGGACCAGCAGAGGCAGAGCCAGGACATTTCACTTGCAGACTTTGGCAAATGTTGAGCTGACCTTAGGCTGTGGATCAAAATGTTTAGGATCAAAAATGGATTGCCTAAAGTGCTGTGAAGAGCAGAAGATGTGAGAATAGTTTTCTTCTTTTCTTTTTCTTTTTCCTTTTCTTTTTCTTTTTCTTTTTCTTTTTCTTTTTCTTTTCTCCCAGCTCCTTCATCCTTTTAATGATGGCTGTCCTTGAAACTGGATACCAGTGTCTAGTACCCGAAAAAGAAGCTAAGCAAGTCAAATCTTCTACTCTAAATTAAGGATTCTAACAGATTTCTTGGGTAAGATTCATCTGTGTGCTTGAATAAGGCTTGAGGTCTGGAAAAAAACACCACCACCAACAACAAAAAAACACAGATAAACATTGAACCTCAAGAAAGAGATGTAATGTAATATTGAGGGAAAATTAAAAAACAACAACATCAAAAACACAAAACGATATAATACTATAATACTTGAAATACCGTGCCCTTATTGTATGGTGGAATAGCACTTCTTTTTCTGTGTAGAATAAGATTATTTTGGCACTCTAGTGATGTTATGTTCCTTTACACTCAGGTGAAGTAAAACTTAGAGCGTGAATGATTTGAATAAAACTAAATGCTGCCTTTAAGTATGGCTCTGTAAAACATATCCAAAAGAGCAAACAAAAGGGTTTGGTTTTACTATCTGAATTCTAAAACAGCATGATCTAAGTTGAACTATAAAAGCAGAAGGACCTCATTGGGAGCCTTCTAAGGAAAAGTTAGCATAGCTGATGTACAGTGGGACAGTCAGGACAGTAATTCCCCCTGAGTCAGCATCAGGCCCTACCCCATGGATGGTGCGAGACAGAACAGATTGTGAGGATGCATGGGAAGACAGAGAATTAAAAGATGGTTGTAATAGCATATTAATGAAGCGCATCTACTCTTGGAAATGTTGTCATAGGATTTTCAATCCTGTAAACATTCAGAAACCTCAGTTCATGAAAGCATCTTCTGTGACATAAGTATCCTCATTACAGTGTAGCATGGTGCTTGCTACCGTACTGGTACTTGGTGCTCAGGTGATGCTATTGCCTGCCTGCCGTTTATTGCGTTCCCATCATTGTACTCGTGCAGTCTTTTATCTAAATACTTTTGCCAGAAACTGCCTCAAAGCAATGAAGCTCAAAGAATGAGGTAGTTGATAGGCCTACAACATAAAACATGGCATCACTTCATGGTCGAGTGGGATTTTATTGTTTAAAAGGAGAGTTGTTAATCAGTGTTTTGAATAGAAATGCTCTATTTAGAAGGAAAGAGAGGGATTGTTCTGTGACAATCTTTGAAACAACAATTGCAAACTTGTAGAGAAAGGAAGCTGGGGTGCATATGTGTTTCCAAAACTTTGAACCACATCATGAAATTTAGTGGTAGGCACATTGGCAATACTCCATGTTCTGATCACTTTCATGGGTTTTAAATTTGTTTTTCTTACACAGTGGAATCTTAACTTTCAAAGAAGAGCTTTCAAATGCTCTGTGAATTGTATCGGAATGCTACATTTTTAATTTAGTTTTCTGTCATGTGTGAAGCAGACCCCAGTGCACAGAGGTTATCTTGCTCAAAACTTCAGTGGAATCAATGTGTTGGTGTGAAAGTTCCAGCTTTGACAAGGGTTCATATCCTAGCAGAAACGAAGGATTTCATCAGATCATTAGTACATTTTAAACTTTCCTAACAAAACAACTTGTGCTCAATTACAGTGAAGAGAAATTTGAATGCCTTTGCTTCATAAAAACTGGCACTGAATCCTACACAACATGTTATCCTTTCAGTTAATAGGATAGCATCAAGAGTAAAAGTGGTCTATACTCTTTGCCCTGTCAAAATATGAAGGAAAATATTACTTAGCTTATATCTGCTTTTTCTTCTGTAGATGTATTGAAAGACTGCATCAGAATTCAGCTTGAGTCTGTGCCAGCAACTGTGCAGATTCATGGCAGCATCCATAACTGTAGTACTGCCTGTGCACTGAGGCATGCAGCTTCTTGGTCTCCCTCTGGATGCTGAGGAGATGGAGCTGTTTTTCATCCATTTCCCTTCTTTCATGTGTCTGACTCAAACCATTTTGAGTTTGTCGATCATCAGAGAAGGCTCCCTGTGGCGTGCTAGCCCTGATCTCCCTTCATACTCAAAGGAAGGCAGAGGTTGTAATGATGAACAATTCCCTGGGGTGGGTGCATGAGGGTTGGAGGTTACAGTGCAAGCTCAGCCACAACCTGTTTGTAATCCTTCCCGTGTGATGCAGGTGAGAAGGTATGTCATCTAACCATATAAAAATCAAACAAAATCTATTATTTCCTTTCTGAAGCTGAATAGACAAGAGGTGTGTAAAGGTATATTTAAAGAGCCACCCTGTATCTCATTTAATAATGCATTATTTTTAGTAAATATATTTTAGGGAGGTAGTGGAATCAGTTAGTGGAAGAATCACAAGGAAACGGGAGACCAATTTGATATAAGCCTACATTTTTGGCTAAGATTCCCTAGCTGTAAAGAGTATTGCTGCATAATTCTCCCTTTGGCAAGGTCTATGCGTCACCATGATGCATCTATAAACAGAATGTGAAACGGCTGTGCTTTGTTAGATGAAGCCAGTAATTCACTAAGCACTCAGATCTATACTGAACTCTCCTTCAGGATGTGGAGTGTGTGTCACCACTGTTCAAGCTGGGGGAAACGGGGCTTGGCACCCCAGTGAATGTATGCTGCTATGCTGACTGGAGTCCTACAGAAAAAAAATCTAGCAGTAATACAAGATAATTTGCATAAGTGGACATGGCTTCCCTCTGTGTGTGTTGCTCTCTGGTGTATTTTCAGCACGCTTGCTGGAAACTACTTGTACTGCACAGCAGTTGCTCTGTCCTCCTGAAAAGTGTAAACAAATTGTTGTGGTTAATGACTATAGCTGTTAAATGTTTGTTTTTATTAACTTCTGCAATTATCTTCAGGTTCTTGCCAAATATGTATATATATTTATATAAAAGATTCATTTCCTATTCAAAAACCATTTTAATTTTTCAAGATATCATCATATAGGTGCAGTGTTGCTTCAGGCTGGATATGGCTAATAGGATAGAATTTCATCAGGCAGGTGTCTGAACAGTGAGTTTCTATTGAAGTAATCTTTTCAACCTTAGGCACCTTTGAAAAATGATATTCTGAGGGTTTCAGTGAGGAGAGATCTTTTTAGATCACATCATTGAATGAGGTGGCTGAAAAAAAAAACAAACACATAAACCCACCTTGTGTTTTCTATACATGTATAAATTTAAAGTGTTGTTTAATACACTGAATAACTACACGCTCATACCACTAATGCTTTGTAAAGTTAAAATGGTGCCTATCAAGGGTCTGTCATTTTGATGGAGAAGGTTTCCTATTACTTCAGAACACAAATTCTCCAGTGCCTAGATTCATTTAAAAACTCTCTGTGCTAGTGAAATAATTATTCCTGGAATTTACAGAAAGCTTTTTTGCATAGTTAGCACACATCCTAATTAGCATGTTTATATACTTACAAGAGTTACAGTACTATTGTAACAGATTAAGCAGAGTAAAAAAGTATTTCTTTTGGCAGGACTGAGTCTTCTTTAGGAAGAATCTGAAATAATGACATCGTGAAAAACACAAGTTCTTAGTTCTATTTTATTTTCATTATATAGAAGCAGTGTGTGCTCTAACTATTATGTAACTTCTTGTGCTCTTTCAAAATATAAAGCTTAATCTCATTGTATGCCCACCTCTCTTTTTTAGCTTTTATTTTTGCTTAAAAATATTTCTCTGTGTGTGTGTGAAATGCACTACGTATTTTTAGTGTTACTTCCGTGCTGTGTTCTTCAGTTATCTGACCAAGTAAGTTGAACTACGTCTGGTAATGTCTCTTGATCTCTCTTTTCAAGCAAGATGGCAACAAACAATGGATCTAGAATCCATTTCTTTATTTGTGTTATCTTTCCTATTTTGTATGGTAAAAAATTGTCTACATTTATTCAACTTTTTGGTTGGATCAGTCTCAAAGACTTGAAAGGAACATTAACTGGATGAGGGGACAGGTTATTATCTTGCCTAGAGTGTATCACATTAGCAACCTGTGCTTTATTTAGTGGACATCAGTAGTGATTGTTTGGTGAGAATATAAATGAAGTTCACAGTGTTACTCACTAGCCATTATTTAGTTATGTGTCCCACACTCTCTGCTGGTAAATAGTAGTTCACTGCATGGTATCTTCTGCTTCATGTGAATTAATGAATTTTTCTACAAGGGACTGTGTAAATTTGCATACAACTTAAAATTAACCTTCTATAAATTGTCAACCTTAAATTGAATTTGCCTCAATTAAGGATCTTATTTCTCAGATGTAGAGGATTAACAGTAGTCACTTAATTTGTGTTGCTCAGAAAATTGCTGCTTTTCATTAGAACATTTGAATACCTGTTGTCTTCATGTTTAAAAAGTATTGCCAACTTCATTTAAATACCATTCATTGTGCGTACATGTTTTTAAACTCTATCTGATTAAAATAGATTTCTGAAAGAGTTTCCAGAGCACTTTCCAAACAGGACGTAAGTGTGGCTACTCCCTTCAAGTCAAAAGCAATACTTATAATTGACGTAAATGGAGTCAGATTGACAAATGTGTGTTAGAAGGATTGCTTCTCCCACCAGTGAACTAAAGTCCCTTCAGGGCATGGGGATCAATCTGTGTTTCACTAATTTTCTGGCTGTGTAACTTCATTGATTTCCATTGTGCGATCACAACACCTGAAATGGAGTGGGGAATCTGGCACTACATATGGTGGCTGCAGAGTAAACTTTATGTAGTGTAAAAATATGTAGAAAAGACCAAATGCTGTCGTAACAAACACCTCTGCTAGCTGAGCACTGTCACAACTGGATCTGTCCTCTCCTATTGTATGCTACATGCTTACAGTATATTTATATTTACTTTATAAAAGTAAATCTTATATTTACTTTATAAAACGTGCAGCATAGGAGAGAATCATACACCCAGTGTATATTGCCAATGCAACCACAGAAGGGCAGGGAGGTGGGTCTAGAGTATGCAACTTCCCCATGCTTGGGAAAGTCAGTTCAATCTGGCTTCTGTATTCTGAAAGAAAGCAATAGTTTTTAATATTAATCCAACTTCTCGCAGTTAGGAGCATATCATGTCGCAGAGGGCATTACAATGGCATCAATACTGTTCATCATACCTCGTGTCCATAGTCACATCTCATAGCTAATAAAGAGAAAATGTCTTCACTAAAGGGCATACTAATCCAGTAAAATTGCAAATTTTTGTTATAAGGAGTTGTAACTAAGTTAAATCAAGATACAATAACCTTGCCTATTGAAAATATATCATCCTAGAAAAGAGCTATTTGTTGTTTCATTGCCCATTAATTTTATAAATCATGTATTTAATCAATATAAGCTATAATAGAGGTAGCAATTGTTTTCCTAGAAAGATTTGTTTTTACTTACGGCATTACACAATGAATAATGGAAACATCCTCTGTATACCTTGAAATGCATGGTAGTACGTCTCAGGAAATCCTACTTGAAAAATTCAAATTGACCTGAACAGGAGAGCACCATCATATTGTATGCAGGCCATGTAACGCATTGTATAAAAGATACTGGAATGCAGGCCAGAGTGTTAAGTTGAAAGGAGAAGTCTCTTCTGCAGAAGTGCACTAGGATTAGTTTTAACTTCAGTCTTCCATCTTCCTCATTCTTTTGTTTGGCAAGAACTGAAAATAAGTTTATTATTTATGGAGTCAGAGAGCACTCGTAGGCCTGATCCAG
This sequence comes from Stictonetta naevosa, assembly GCA_011074415.1. Taxonomy (NCBI): domain Eukaryota; kingdom Metazoa; phylum Chordata; class Aves; order Anseriformes; family Anatidae; genus Stictonetta; species Stictonetta naevosa. The sequence continues at coordinate 96,314,644 of CM021698.1, forward strand.
GCCTGATTTGCCCAGGGCCAGACAAGCAAACAGTGGATCTGAGCCGTGCTTGCCTGCAGCTCACTGCAGTCGTGGTAAGCTACCAGTGTAAATAAATGTGTTGTGGGCTCACTCAGATGGTAAAACCTACAAAGGGCTGGTAGAACAAGCGGAGGTCACCTGGAGCACAGAAATGCAACAACATGATGTCCTTCCTGAAGGTCTAAGGGGGAGGGGGCTTGTGTTTTTTGTCTGGATTGGCCCAACTCAAGGATTCCTTATATACGGTGAAGCACCACCAGACCAGATGTCAGCCTGCTTGTGGAGCCAAAATGCCACTAAGAGGAACTAACCTGGGGAGAGCATTCAGTCTGAAGCCTGTGCTGACAGCTTTGTACTGCTGTTGTTAAGCTGTGACTGTTTTTGATATTTTTGTAATCATGTAATGATGAAGTAATGTTTTGCAGCTGTATAGCTTCAGTTACCAAGATCGTTGAGCAAATTACAAATAATTAGTCAGATGTTGGGAGGTCTAGTATTTGCCTCCAAAAATAAATTCTCACAAAGTTTGGAGATAAGGAGTAATTTTTGGTATAGGTATTGATTTGTTTCAGGATAAAATCTTTTTGTTGTTCCTATCGTAATATCTAATGTTCCTCTGATGTATTCATCTTATTCATCTACAGCTTAGTATTTCTTCTCTCAGATCATCCCTGTCCTCCCATAGGTACTAGATACATGACAGTAGTTTTCTCACAACTGTAGTGTTACAGACTCAAGTTATGTTTTGGCTTGTAAGGTCAAGCTTAGCTAGCTCTTAACATCATATAGGCCTAAGTAAGGTCAAGTATTTGTTGACAGAAAACCATATGCTCATTCAATAGAATGAGATTCTGCAGGTAGGGTCAAGGGATTGAAGTATTCTCTCAACAAGGGAATGTGTATAACCCCAGAGGAAAGGGTCACACTCATGCAAGAAGTCAGTCCTCTTCCTGGTCCAGTAAATCATGGATCACAATTTACAAAGTGGCATAGCTTCAATGAGAAGGTAAATTATCTCAGGCCAGACAGCCTCTGTAGGTTAGGATATTCTTCCTGCAGGGAAATAAGTAGACTCCATTGCATAGTGCTTTACTAAACAACTGTTTTACCCACTGAGCTTTTGGAAGAAGTACTGTAGCCACTGTGAAGATGAAATGTTTGTCATTGTATTGTTTTAAAATGCCTAATATAGGAATCGTGCTTTGTGCATGCCTCTGAATTCTGATTAGGATAGAATGCTGGAACTGTGGTGAGCTACACGAGCCCCAGCCTCTGTGCTCATTTTTCTTAACATTAGTTGAGAAGCACTAAGCCCAGGATGACATGCATAATTTATGTCACAACATAATTTATAAAGTTCTTCTAACACATTTCTGTGAGGTGTGGGAGTAACTCGCCCAAGGAGTTACTACCACCTGATCCTTCACAGCATCATAGAATGGTTTGGGTTGCATGGAACCTTAAAGACCATATAATTCCACCCCTGACCTGCCATGAGCAGGGACACCGCCCACTAGACCAGGTTGCCTAAAGCCCCATCCAGCCTGGCCTTGAACACATCCAGGGATGGGGCATCCACAGGCAACCTGTCTCTGGGCAATGTGTGCCAGTGCCTTCGCCACCCTCTGAGTAAAACCCTTTTTTTTTATATAATATTTAATCTAAACCTACCCTCTTTTAGCTTAAAGCCATTACCCTTTGTCCCTACACTCCCTGATGAAGAGTCCTTCCCCAGCTTCCCTGTAGGCCCCCTTTAGGTACTGGAAGGCTGCTATAAGGTTTCCCCAGGGCCTTCTCTTCTCCAGGCTGAACAACCCCAACTCCCTCAGCTTGTATTCATAGAAGTGAGGCCCTTTGATCCTCTTCATGGCCCTCCTTTGGACTCGTTCTAATATGTCCACGTCCTTGTTGTGCTTGGGTCCCCAGAGCTGATCGCAGGGCTCCAGGTGGAGTCTCATTAGAGCAGAACAAAGGGGGAGAATCACCTCCCTCGACCTGCTGACACTCCTCTTTTGATGCAGCCCAGGATACAGCTGGCTTTCTGAGCTGCAGGCTCAAGTTGAGCTTCTCATCAACCAACACACCTGGTCCTTCTCATCAGAGCTGCCTTCAAGCCATTCTTTGTCCAATCTGTATGAGTGGGATTGCCTCAACCCTTCCTTCAATATTAGGAAGTTTTATGTGGAAGTAAGGATCTAGCTCCCTGGATAACTGGCCTAGGAAATTGGTCAGGATTTAACCTGCGAGACCAAGGGTATTGTCTTAAATATGGTATATGTGTGCACGTGTGGCAAATATGAGAGAATAGAGTGGGAGAGAGAGCTTTGTGCACAGTTTGTGTAAACTGAACTAGAAAATGTAATAATTTGAAGTTAACCTTTCACAGATATGCTCCTATATTTTGCTTGTAATTTTCCAGTTGGAGAAACATAAAAGAAACCTTTTAATTTTGCAACAAAATTATTTTAATGTCAATACATAAATTAATAAAAGATATCTTTTAGCACGTGAGATTATTTATTGAAAACTGTACAGCTCAAATTTCTGATTTAAAAACTTCCACTTACGTGATATTTGGCTTTATTGGCATACTTTTCTACTTTGGAATATATGAAGTTAGGGGCAGTTACTTCCTAGACTTTGTGTAGTACTAAAAGTTTGAAATTCAGGTACTATATAGGAAAAAGGAATGACCACTATTAGTTATTTTATTTTTAAGTCAACACTTTTTCCTTCGGCTATATTAGCAGATAAGTATATTCCCTTATTCCTTTACATATTTTTCTCTAACACATAATAAATTGTAGCAGAATAAAATTATACTTTTTATGCCCTTTTCAGCCTGTTAAATTGGTGTTTTATATTAGCCACAACTTCATTATGCAAGATACGACCTACAGTAGCTCTTGTTATCAAACCAATGCCATAGTTGAATGTTATGTTTAAATTGAAAAAAAAAAAAAAAGCTCTGAAAAACCTTCCAAATGTAAAGATACGTACTTAAAAACACAGTTAACTAGTGCTCCTATGCATACCTAAATTTGGAGACTTAAGCCTATTATACATAGGTAGCTGTGTTCTGTTCATTTGGTTTTGTTTGGTTTTGTCTTTTTTTTTTTTTTTTTAATTTATTGAGCTTACGAATGAAAGCTGGCTTTTGTGATCCAGGTAAGAGTGTTGGTGCGCATTAGGTGACCTTTAACTTTACTTATTAAACCCTCTGTTCTTCTCAGGTACCTAAGCATGCTCATTTTTTAATTTTTTAATTTTTTATTTTTTTTGTATTACTGTCATCAGGGTTATATCTGTATGCATGGGAGAAGAGGACCATTTGTTCTTGAGATTGCTTTCACTAGGAGTGAGTTAGGTGGATTCAGTTTTATTCTTTTGTGTTGATGGTGGCGAAAAGTGAGAGACATCTTTCTTCTCTGACAAGTCAAGGAAAAGAAAAAGCAGATTCAAATACCCCTAGAGATTTTCCTTTGAGAGTCTGCTGGTAAATATCAAATACTGTTTGCCATATGGGCTATTCCATATCATCACAGGGTCAACAGCTATGGAAGCAGGTCTGCTTTCTTACAGCTGGATAGATAAATATGATCTTAGCTTTGTTTCCCCTCAGGGCTTGCTTTTTGGCTTAAACTTTCTGCTTTTGCCTTCTGTTTCTTTCTTCTTTCCTCCATCCCATCGCCCTTATTTCAGCAACTTAAAATAAATCAGTATATAACTTTTGCCTTGCAAGCATTTTTTTAGTTAGTATACAGTTTGCTTGATTAAAAATCTTGTTCTGTTCACAGCATACCCGGGCCTTACTGCTGTACGATCAATTCTAAAAACTCACTTAATTGTGTTTCTCAGGATGTGGTTGTATGTTTAAGATGCATAATAAAAAAAGGAAAATAAAAAAAAGTTGTAGGTCACTCATCAAAAGTACAAAATGCACAAGTCAGTTTCTTCTGGAATGTATGAGGCAGATGTTGCCAAAGTTTCTGGTGAGCTGAGAGATTTTCTTTTCGACATAATATGCATGTTTCAAGAAATAAAACCAAAAAAATGCTGGTAAAGAAAAAAATTAGATGAGCTTTGGTATAAGGCATGGCTGTTGATGGGAAAGGCAGCATGAGGCATGGCCTGCAGAGTGACAGGCACCTGGCTGACATGAATAGCACCAGTGCAGCCTACACCAGGCCTTGCTATCTCGAAGTCTTCAGCCTCAAACTGTGAATGATTGTTACTGGAGTGAAGGGAAAGCAACCAGCTGGCTGAACAGTTGCTTCCCCAGAGGGAAAGGCTCTGAAATTTTATGGCGTTAGTTACACCTTAGGAATTAATACTCATTATTCTGCTTACTTACCATGTTTTCTCCTTTTTAATGAAAATGTTAAACCCCTTAAATTTGCAGATGGGGAGAAGTGTTCACTTTGAGTATAATTACTATAATTTCCCAGGGTCTCTGAATAGGTCTTCAAGCATGTGTTTATCTGGGAAGTCCCTCAAATTTGAATGCAGCTTAGTATTTCTCAGTTCAACTGTGATAGGAAGATGACACTGAGAAGTAGGTTGGATGTTTGGATAGCCAAAGCAATGAGAGATTGATCCCAAAACAATAAGGGGTTATAGAAATGCATCGAATCTAATGCTGAATTAAGGCTTGGCTCCTGCAGGGAGGAGAGGTAATCTAAATTTCAAATACGTATTTCAATACGTATTTTCATGTGCATTCCTGAAAGCAAGATGAGCTTGGACTCTTGTATGTGTGTGTTCTGTTTTAGGGTGAATTGGAGTGAAAGAATTTTTAATTCTTCCTTTTTTTTTTTTTTTTTTTTTTTCCCTCTCCTGGTTTTCACCCTGAGACAACAAGTGATTGCAAGAACCCTTCAAGAGCAGGTATCTAAAGAACCATATGCTTGGTTTTCTTAGGGCTGTGAATCATTTAGGAGCAGATCCCACAGATCTGTCAAATCTCATGCATTATACATGGGACTCATTCATTTAGTCCCTGTCTCTGGCTCATGAATTTTCAACAGCTCTGCAGCTTCTCTTCTGCTCTTTGAGCCCTGACACTAAGGCAATTGCTGACCATAAAGAGTCAGATGAAAGTTGGGAGTCCATGGTGGTAATGAAAAAAATATTCCTTTTCTGCTTAACTTAAAGCTGATAGTGCCATCTATAGTAGGGAAAAGCATTTGTCTTTCCCTTATTGACTGATCTTCCTTAGGTTTGCAGAGTTATTACTGCTCTCACAAGAGAGAGGTTTATACACAATGCAGAGACAAATACTTACACACACATGGATGCAGACTACTTGAGCATTGCTGAATCGGCATCCACATTTTCCTTCCTGTCCCTTCCACTTACCCTGTCCTGCCAGTTACTTGGAGTGCTAACAGTCAGTGCGATCTATACCTGTGCTCTCTTGTGAAAGCCATTTAGATAGACAGTTACACAACAGTCTGGACAATTGCTTGAGAATGGTTCAGTTGTCTGCTGGTGTTATTTTGACACAAAATGTGATGTGTTGCTCTATAAACATAGTGCTTTGTAGAAAGAAAAATCTTGGGCAATTCTTAACTCCCTACAACGGCACCTTGTTCTTCAGGATTTCTTGGTCAGAAGTACACACACAGCCTTACTTTTACGATGTGCAATGATTCTGTCATGTTTTAGGTGCACCAGACACATTGTGTACGTGGTAGTATAAAAAGCAAAAATGTCCAAGTGGCAAAAGATATGGCCAGGAAAGTCTAAAACAGCAGGCTTTAAGGCTGCTGAATAAGAACAGAGGACAAAGGTGATCCTATCCATAGCTTTTATTTAGTGCTGGGTTGACTCACGGAAAACTGACTCCACAATCAATAAGACTGTAAAATAGGTATGTTTATTCAGCGCTGGGCAGCACGGGGGTAGTCCCACCAAAGTCGTGCGCAACAATTCGCTCGCTTGCATTCTCTTTTATCCCCTAAAATATTACATATGCATTAAGTTTCGCAACACACCTATGAATATTCACTTCCTAGCTCCACCTAGCCCCGCTTCACATGCTAATTATCTTATCAGTCCTTCTGCGCTTGCGTAGTGCTTTCTGGTGGTCGTCCGAGTGGTCATCGGGATGAAGTAAGATGTCTTCATCGGAGTTGAACTTTTCACCTTATCTTCTTGCGTATGCTCTCTGAGCCCTTGGTCTCAGTCCAATCCGTAAGGTTGGTTCGTCTCGGTTCCCAGGGTCCGAGGGCCCCCTGTTATCTAGGCACCTTGAAAGTGTGACCTTCTTTTAGTCCTCCTCCTTACTCCCTATCATAAATCTGTGCTGGCAGTTTTTAGTCCTCCTCCTTACTCCTCGTCTGTGCATTCTCTCATGCTGTATTTGCACGTACATTTTGTATTTTCCCAGCACAGCACAAGCACAGTACATCACAAATGTAACATTGTATTTTCCAAGCACAGCACATATTAAGCAATGAGTGTTGTCTATATGTTTATTCTTAATCAGTCACTCTAATTTCTAATCCCATGTTTCAGGGTAGGGTAGAGGAATAGGGAATTGCTGTACCAGTATACAAGAAACGGAACATCAACGCACATGACCCTGTCTGTTGATGCTACCGAAAACATAAAGTGGGTGTTGGAGTATTATTTTGTGGGTTTTTGTTTGCCTGTTTGTTTTTCCTGTTTGTAATGGTTTTCATTTTATAAGAACATTTCCCAGATAGTTGGCTGAAAAACTTGAGGACTTTCAGTAATTCCAGAAGTTAAACACTTGATGTTCTGAGTGAAGGCTAAAATATACGCTGTTCTCTGACATCTTAGGGCACTAATGTAATTTTCATTGCCTTTTTCGTTGCTAGCTTCTGTGTTCACGCTTCTGTTACGCTCCTTGAGCCACCTTGCTGTCCTGAGCAGCTGATTATTAGGTTACATGGAAAAGTAACAAGCTGCTAAAGAGGAGTCAAACTGATACTGTGAGTACTTTGGGTCACTGCTGGGTGGGTGGTTAGTCTGATGGGATGTAACAGTTTGTCAGGATGCTTATTTTTCAGTTTTATGGTAGCAGTTTTTAAATTTGCTTGGATTAAAATTACATGCAACAGAATTCTAAATTATAGGCTTCAGAAGCCCATAAATGAACCTCATCTTTGTTTTATTTTTTTATTTTTTCCTGAAAACTTCTAATTTTGACAGTTTTGATACAGTTTCCCCATATAATAAAACTGTACTCAACTGCACTATTAGAGCTGTGGTTATAAATCCAGCCAATGCCCATACTACACAGTGATTAACTAGGTTCTGCAACTGCATGCGTCTCTACTGGTAGCTATAGCCTGCAAGGTGAAGCGATTGCTCATAACTATTGAGCGGATATCCCCATACATCACTGCATGAAGACATCAGTCCTTTTCAAGGTTAAAAGGATATTTCTCAAGAGCAGGCATTGCTGCTGCTCACAGCAGCAACAATACCAGCATATTTTCAGTTTTTGAACAGCTTTTGTTGCTGTTAGAATTTCTTAAGTTCAGGAGGATAGACGTTTTAGGTGTGCTAACCAGCAGGGAAAAAAAAAATGGCATATTTGCAGTATACATTGTCTTACAGGCTTATCTTTTTTAAAATTTCCTGAGTCTGCAAGAGCAGAAAGCTATATTTGAGGGGACACACAAATGGCATGGCTGTCCCCTCCATCTACTTTATTTCTTTTGGTCTAATCCCCTATTTCAAATTAAAGTGAAATGTCTTTCTTGCTGTACATATCCTTATTTTTTTTTTTTTTTCCTGGCCAAATTATACCGTAAAATATGTAAATGTAGTAATTTTGTAAATGCTTTTCTGATACAGATGCAAGTTCAGAATGGTTGTTTCCAGTTCTGTTGGTGACCAGAGTGCCTGGCTGGGTATGGATTAGATCTATCCTGGGGTTGTTCCTTGGTTATTGCTGAGATTTAATGCATTGCATGAACTACAGTCATCTCCATCCTAACCAGAAAGGGAAACTGACTTCATAAATGAGACGTGTTCAGTTTCCAGTGTTGCCCAAAGTACTTTTGTGTGATCTTGGGTGAGTCACTTCATCTCTGAAATGTCTCCTTCTCTGTAAATCAGCAGTTTATTTTTCTGTACTGGAGCTTTTAGTGGAGAACAAATCAATTAATGTATGTAAGAAGCTCAGAAATTACATTGATAACAGTCATAAAAATCTAGACACATAGATTTTATTTTTTTTTTATTTTATTTTCTGGATGAAGAGCTGTAAAGTAACAGGATTTGGTCCTTTCTTTCCTGTCTTCTGCTTTCATTTTTGTAGTTCTCTATTATCTAGATAAATTCTGTAACTTCGAAACAAAACTTGACATTACCGTAATTCTGAGAAAAGAACGTAAAACAAAAAGAAATCATGTTGTTCACAGTGCCAACTGTGGTTGGAGTAGACTATTTCAAGCAGGGGTTCAGTTTCTTCACATTCAAAAAATGTACTATTTCTTACACAAGATCACGTACCCACTCTCAGATGCACAAGGAGGTGTCTTAGAATGTACAAGGAAATCCATTTATTATTTTGACTTAAAATCAATTTAAACACAGTCCCTTTTAGAACATTAGTATTTGTCAGGCCATTTTTATGTTCTGGTGATCTTAATGGAGTATCAAGAACTTTTAAAATTCACACAGATGTTTGTTCAGTTGCATTTGCAAATTATTGTTTTTTATAGAGTAATAATGCTATCTTTTTAGAAATTCTTCTCTATGACTGATGAATTGTCCTTGGTAGAGGAAGAGAGTACTCTGTCACAGGAATTTTAGAGATGGATAACACTGTGTTGTACAGGCGCATTAACAATGCACTTTCGCTACTAACATATCTAGAATCCAGCAAATTTAGCACTCCTTTACGGAGATTAATACCCTAAAAAATACCTTACTCTTATTTCATGTGTACAGTTAACATCAACTTTAACACAGTTTTCATTTGGAAATATGTTTAGGTCCTCAGTTGCCATAGTGCTTGTAGGTCTGTTTTTGCAATATTTAGTACTTCTGTAGAAGTCGTGTGGAAAAATTTTATGCAATTACTTAATGTAAAGCCTTTGAAACTCGAAGGAAGGATTCTTCAGAGGTCTGTGGGTTAAGTGTTAAGTGATGAAGTTAAACCCAATGCATTAAAGACTAACTTTTCACTATTTATAGGAGCATGGATGCTTATTAGATGCAGGTGTGTACATATGAGGACAGGTATGCAAAATTCTCCCTGCATAATCATTTTGTGTATGTGCATGTGAAGAGAATGGGATACTTAGCACAATCTGATATTGATATAAGTGTTGAAAACCTCTCCCACTCCAACAGTCAGCTGCCTAGAGCATCTCAGAATGACTTCTGTATTACTTGTTCTTTGACGTAATTTTTAGGCATTTTGACATATATTGTAAAGACAAAATGTTCATATTTGTGAGTATTAGGCATTAACATCTTTCTGATTCTGTATGTGCAAAGTATTTCATGATGTGCTAATATGTATATTGTACCTTCTTTGCAGGGAAAGTGCACTTGAGAATGTAATCACAATTTTGAAATTTATTTATTTTATGGCAATATTTTTGATTACATTTTACTATTTGCTTTAATGTTGTATCTTCTATTAATTCCTCACCAGACTTGACACCTAGTGTAAGACATCTCCTTTGCTCTGTGTAGGTAAATAAACATACATCTGTAGGTAAAATAAAATAAAATAAAATCATATAATATGTGTTTTCACTTGGACTATAGGGTTAAAGTAAATACTTATGAATCAGTAGCTATGGACTGTCTCAATTGGCAACAATTATAGATTTTTTTAGCCATCAAGGAGCAAATCTGCTTGTATAGCAAGTCTCTGGAAGCCAAAATCAGATCATCTGTCTAATGTTCTCTTTCCTTTAGGCAGCCAATTTGAAAAATCAATATGAATATTTTTTAACCTGAAATAACCTGTATATAACCATTCTGATTTAAGATTGAAATAGTTTACTGGAAGATATGTTTGCATGAATTTATTTTTCTTCTAAGAAAATGACTGTGGGAATTGTATGTGGAGTAAGTAATAAATAGAAGAACCAGCTGCCGTGTGAAAGGTAATTGATATTACGAGCAGAAAAAAATGTCTGTGGTGTTAATCTGGAGGCAAGAAGAGATGGTCAGTGAAAAAATGCATTAGGTATTAATATTAAACTATACGTTTCCACAGAGTGAAAGGAAAGAAAGGTTTTGTAATGAAAATAAGTCTTTTCCCTTCAGCCTACCACAACAGTGCTGTTGTCTGTTCCTCTGAGAAATACGGTGTGCCCAGTCGGCAGCAATGGCTCACCACTGGATAAATGTTTGTGAAATAATCTGCAAGTATCTTTTGTATTTGTTGAAGAAAAGGCCTGTGTGAGCAGGCTGGTTTTGGCAGAGTGGTCAGTGTTACGCATTGCACCTGAAAATAGAAGTATCAGTTGGCATATATAAAAGCTTTCACCCGTTACTGGAAAAAGTATTGGTAAAATAATGAGGTGGAACTGGTAGAAATATGTTTTAGGTCAACAGCATCCTGAAAGAGGATCCTCAAGCTATAGGCATTTCTTAATAATCTTGTCATTTTGGATTTTATTAACATGTAAAACTGTCTGTTGCTTTTACCTAGAAAAAGCTATTTTTGTACTTAAGAGTTTACAGTTTTTTGGATGAAAATGTCTTATTGCCACCATGTATTATAAAGGTTTTTTTTTTCCATGTAGACTTTGTTATGGTGCGGTATGCAACTTTGTGGAAATTGAATTGTGTAGTAGGATTAAATTGATGAAAATATTTTGAATGAAAATGTGCAGATCAGCTACATTATCATTGTTTAAACAATTTGCTTTGATCTAGAATGAGATGATGCATCCCTAATCTGCAATATTTTTCTTCCATTTGCAATAATCCACTAACACATCAGAGAGCCTGGGTAGTTGCTACTGCCAGTAGTAGTACTACCTCAGAAGTGCTCAAGGTGGGAACCATGTTGCTTGTGAGCTGTCTTGACTTTTGCTGTCTCTTGGAACCCAAGAGTGCTATTAGTTCTATTCCTGGTGTGAATGCATTCAGTAACATCTGAATGAGAGCTGAGGATGTTTTTACCGCTCTCCTTTTTCTTTTTGGCTTAATAGTCTAATTTTGTCCCCCTTCTTTTCCTGCATTCTTCAAATTGTTTTTAAAATAGCCTTGAACTACTGTCAGCACTGTAACCGTGCTGGTAAGTAATCCATACACCTTTAGTTGACCTTGCCACACTTAATTTCATCTACCACCTTTCCTTTGGAGTCAGCTGTATGTGGTGGTTTTGCTCAGGTTGACAGCTAAGCTCCACCACAACAGCTCTCTTATTCCCCCTCCTCGAAGGGGAAGGGGAAGTAAAATATAATGAAAAGGGTTCAAGGGCTGAGATAAGGGCAGGGAGGTCATTCAACAATTACCATGATGGGCAGAACAGACTCAGAAGAGGGAGATTAGTAAAATGTATTACCTACTACTAACAGCTAGAGAAGTGAGAAACAAAGGAAAGAAAATAAAACCACCTTCTCGCCATCCACCTTCTTCCACCTCCTCTCCCTTGAGCGGCACAGGGGAATTGGGAATGGGGGTTGTTGTCAGACTATAGCACTTTGTCTCCACCGCTCCTTCACAGTCACTCTCTGCCCCAGCTCCACCTGGGGTCCCTCCCACGGGATGCCATCCTTCTGAACTGAGCCAGCGGGGGCTGCTCACAGGCAGCAGCTCTGCAAGAACTGCTCCCACATGGCTCTGTACCATGGGGTCCATCCCCCAGGAGCAAACTGCTCCAATCTGCATCCCCCACGGGCGGAAGCTTCCTCCATTTCCCCTGCTCCTGTGTGGGCTCCTCTCCAAGGGCTGCAGCTCCGGCCCGGGGCCTGCTCCTGCGGGGGCTCTCCATGGGCCGCAGCCTCCTCCAGGCCACATCCACCTGCTCCAGCGGGGGCTCCTCCACGGGCTGCAGCGTGGAGATCTGCTCCATGTGGGACCCATGGGCTGCAGGGGGACAGCCTGCTCCACCAGGGGCCTCTCCACAGGCCGCAGGGGAACTGCTGCTGCGTGCCTGGAGCACCTCCTGCCCTTCTAGCGCTGACTTTGGGGTCTGCAGGGCTGGTTCTCACTCCTCACTCTCCCAGCTGCTGTGTCCAGCAGTTAGTTTGTTTGCTTGTTTGTTTTTTCCTGTCTTAAATATGCTCTCACAGAGGCGCAAACAACATCGCTTATTGGCTTGGCTCTGGACAGCAGCAGGGCCCTTATCTAATGTGGGGCAGCTGCTGGATTCTTCTCTCAGAAGCCACCCCTATGGCCTCCCACTACCAAAACCTTGCCATGTAAATCCACTACACTGTAGAACTGTGGTTTGGCCAAATTTTGGAAACGTGGTATTGAGGGTTTGATAGCCGTAGGCAGAAACACAGTGAGGACCTCATGTGGGACAGTAGATTAAGTAACAGCCAGTGCATTATATAAGCATAGCTGATAACTCACATAACTAAATTAATGTGGCAGGTAGGTTAGCTTGCAATAATTGCCACTCATTCTATATTAACTGGCTTTAGAACTCATCCACTGAGGATGAATGAAATATGAGGTAGTGGACTGATGCAGTGCATACTGTAAATGCTGAATTTTGCAAAAAAATACTTACGAATGGTTCGGGAATCACTTCCTTTACACATTTTTCTTTCTAAACAAATAAATACTGGTTTTACGAGCATTTGTATTTGCAAAGTCACTGCTAATTTATTTATGAAAAACAAGATATGAGAGCTACAAACGTTATAACTAAAATATGCGACTGAATATTCAATAAATATTTTCTTGCTCTGTGCAGAGGCCTTAATTTGAATACTACTGCTGAGATCATAGATCAAATATACCCCGATGTGCTTGGCATACAATGGCATCACAATTTAAGGAGAAACTGAAAATTCTAACTGAGGTAAAAGCTTTCACTGATGCTTTTGGTTTTCTCAGGGGAACCTCTTTGAAGAGAGAAGAGAGATGGAGAATTAGGAGAAAAAAGTTCCTGTGAAGTATTTGCCTGTGCCAGCTTCTGCCTAATAAGGTATGCAGGAAAATCTATAGCTTTAGTGATATCAGAATTTTGCTTTTATTCTAACTGATGATAACCTGATATGAAATCTTATCATGCGGACATATGACTAAATAGCTATAGATAAAAGCATATTTCAACATTTTGAAAGTAAGAATGAGTCTTTTGATTTATGAATACTTTAAATAAATCAATTAGAAGTGCAAAAAATGTAATGTTAACTCTAAAATGGCAAAAGAAAAACAGAAGTGTTAAAGATCCAAGTTTCTGATATATAAAAAATTCACACATGCTTAATTTTGCAGTATAATAGCAACACAATTTAAATAAAGGCATTTTGATATATGTAACCTGAGGTTATGTTGAAATGGATTTTAAAATGAATTGGCTTTCTTTTTTAATCTTGTTTGATGTCATTAAACATTATTGTTTATGTTGATTAACATCAATTAAATATTGATGTGAGACGGAGAAGTGTTTTCTTTGGATGTTATCTCTACTGGCACATTCTCTGGTCAAGTAGGAAGTACTGGAGTTTAAGAATGTCTTTTGAAAAGACCCCAGAAGCAATCAAGCCTAACCCATAGCTCTTTCACACTTTGCATTTCTAAAAACATGTTTTCCTGCCAGTAGCTGGATGTGGAATGCAGACTGGCCCTCTGACCCATCCAGACACACCAGGGATTTTTTTTTTTTTGGTTGACAGTGCAGATAGACTCCCATCTGGAATTCTGGAGGTTTCAGCACTGCACAACATATTACTGCTTATCGTTATTATCTTCACCAAAATGAGCTAGCAATTTCTTCCTTTTAAAATCCCCCAAAGGCAATTTTGTTGACTGGAACTCTGTAATACCCTGTATAGCTAGCCATATGCAGTAATTAAAAAAAATAAATATGTCACTAGTATAATAACTATAGAGACTTCAGAGAACTAGTACATTATAGTTGGGTTGGGAAGCATGTCAAATTATCTGCACGTGACCTGAATATTTTCCAAAATAAATGATCTGTTGACTCAGACAAGTAGCTTATCAAATGCTGCTACAGCTTGTTTTCTAGCACTTTGAATTCAGAAGGTTTATCATTTGGAATTTGGCTTTTGCATCTTCAGTTGCTTTTGCTTCACTTTTGCCCCTATTTCAAAGCCATTAAGCATACTTGTTGAAATTCATGGAGAGAAGTAGGTGTAACTACACATCTAGACATATATCTAGTAGGCACATTTGATTCTCCTTTGGATGTTAGATGTGTTGGGATGCTAAAAGTTAAAACATGATAATTTACTATTGCCCTGTGATTTTGCATTCTGAGAATAAAAGATGTTTGTAAACCAAGTGGCTTATGTAGAAATTATTTTTTTAGAGGAGGGGTTTTTTTTTTTTTTTTTTAAAAAAAAAAAAAATCTGTTTTGTATTTGTTAGCTGAAATCCAGAAGGCTGAACCCGGCTAAACCTGGCTATGAAGAGTTGTAGGCAAAATATATAATTTATTTTATAAATTATATAAAGTATTTTATTATTTGAAAGAAAAACAAATGGTTAAAAAACAAACAAACAAAAAAAAACACAACAAAACACCCTCATAGCATTGAGGATCTTGTGGGAGGGGTATGGCAGGGGGCTTAAAATGCTGGATTTTGTCATTATCTCTTCCTCTCCTTGTAAGCTCTCTAATACTTCCCAATCCCTGCCTCAGAGTGACCTTTGCTGAGAGAGTTGGATGTCAGCCCTTTATAGAGCCTAAGAGTCAGAACACAGTAACAACAGCTGAAAAATCTCCCATAAATCAGACAAGCCAACAAATAAAACAAGGGGGAGGCTGGGGGAGAAGAAACTGGGTATTTGTGGGGTTTTTGTTTGTTTGTTTAATTTTAGATTTATTTTTATAGAGATTTTAGATGTGTTAAAATATATAAGCAAAAGGCATAGACCTAAATTTTTAAATTATTGAAGATTTTTTAAGACTATATTTGGTGTTGGCATGTTTTCATATAGACTTTTCCTCCCACCGTTCTGTAAATCTGTGCCAGATACTTATGTGCAGCATAATGGAAGTGGCATTTGGGTTAGTCCTAAAATTAGAAAGAATTCTGATTTGGACTTTGTAATTTTTTATTTTTTAACTTAAAGTCCTCAATTTTGAAAGTAGACTGTAGTTTTTTTTCACTTTGAGGAGGCCTGACTTTGTCACTGAGTTCTTCTGGAAACTGAATGCCTGTGTAGGGGGCTACAAATTTGGTTTTCCAAAGGGTGGGAAGGAGGTTCCCAACTTCAGTGAATTTTAGTTACAAGTAGGCATTTAATTTACTTTACTGCTTTTTAAAATTCTTAAGACTTTAACTTAAAGTATCTTAACTTCCCTTCTTGGCCTGAACGTTTGGAAGGCTTTAGAAATACAATTCTCATACAGTTTAGGTTGTTATTCAAGTAAAACTTTTCACAACCTATTAAATATTAAATAGCATAGGTATTTAACAAGGAATAGATATTGCTGTATAGGACGAGCATGATATGGGCAATAGAAGAGTACATTGACTGTTGGTGGTGGTACATAATGTTTTGTTTGCATTTGCTCTTGTCAGCGTTGGTTGTATTCTCAGCATGGTATTTTCTGGTGTTTTTAAAGGTCTTCAGGCTTTAGATAAGCTTTTGGGAGAATTGGATTAAGGAACACATATAGAAAATTTCTGTTGTCTATAGGCATACCTATGCATATGAGTACTGAGAAGCAAAATACAGCTCCTCAATTAACAAATTCGTGTTGTTAAGAAAATGGGTATTGAAACATATTGTAGTTAAGACTTTTATCTATGAGTGAAAGCACTTAAAGATATTTACTGGGTCTAATTGTTGCTACTTTTTAATAACGGTGGCTTATTGAAAGAGTAGTATGCAACTATCATGACTTTGCGATTTAGATGAATTTCAGATGTTTGAAGCGGGCTCTAATTGCTTAAAACAGAAGGGGAAACTAATCAACATCAAAAATGTCACCAAACAGGTTCTCCATAATAGGTTAATAGATTCTGCCATGTTTGTGCTGTGGTTTAAAGGAGCCATTTGGTGAGAGAGAATACATGCTTTAGACTCTTGAAATGAAGGCATTCGAAGAACTAAGCTACTGCAAAAGTAGTATGGCTATGAATCCAAATGTGTTTGACAGAAATTGGGTAACATTTTTAAAAATCAAATTATTATTGTTCTCAAAAAAATCTTTCTGCCTGTATTCTTATGCCAGATTATATTCAGATGAATAGGACTACAGGGGATGATATGATTGCATAGAGTTCTTCTGTATTCATAGGATCATTTAGGTTGGAATGGACAAAGTGTGTATGTGGGTTGTTAATTTTTTCTTTTTACTTAACTGAAATTTTCCATGTTGCAACTTATATGTATTGAGTAATTCTGTTACTGTGCATGTCTGAGGGGAGTTTGGCTCCATTGATCTTCTGCTCTACTTTCTATCTCACCCCACACCTCTAGCAATCCTTTTTCAGTCTGAACTAACTTAGCTCTCTCAGATCCTTCTCAAAAACACTATGGTCCAGACTCCTAATCATGTCGATAGTCCTCTGCTGGACGTGCTATAGTACACCTATGTCTGTTGTGACTGGGATGGCCAAAAGTGGACATGGTGCTCCAGATGCTGTCTCGCAATTGCTGAATTGAGAGTAATTCCCTTGACCTGCTGGCTATATTCTTCCTAAGGCCGTTCAGTATGCGGTTAATCTTCTTTGCTGCAAAGCCATGTTTTAGACTCGTGCTCAACTTCTTGTCCACCAAGACACGTAGGTCCTTTTCTTCAAAGATACTGCCCAGTCAGACATCCTCAGCCTGTTCTGTTGCTTCCAGATGCATGATTTGGCATTGCCTTTGTTGAACTTCATGAATTTTCTTTAACATCACATTTGCTACACAAAACACGTAGAACGTTATTTTTTTTTTTAAATGTGCAGGATGTTCATGGTCCCTGAAAGGTAAGTCCTGCCTTTCAGTATGTTGACTGCTGGCCTCCATTTAGTATCATTCACAAGCTTGCTGAGAGTGCTTTCTGTCCTGTCATTGAGGTTGTCAATAAAGAGGTTGTACTATGGCCTCAAACTTCAGACTTTGAGGAATGCCAGGTTGGATTATTTAGTGCCTGTAGAAGTTTTTTGTTCATTTCTTTTAAAATAATGAGCTGCTTAGAAACTAAGTCTGAGGTTATTTTGTGTTGTGTCCTTTGAACGTGCATGTGAAAATAACTTGAGTAAAGTTACTATAATATTCTGCAATTATTTAACCCTCATTTGAAAATTAAAGCATACAAAACACACTGTGCATTACTACTTGACTCAGGCGATTATATTAGCTTTGTAGGCCAATGTATTATCTTAGAATGTTTATGCACGATATGATCTCTCACTGGTCCAAACAAGGGGCAAATTATTTTTTTGAATATATACCAGATTGCGGGTGGTTGGGGCAGCAAAGCTGTCTTCAAACTTATCACTGTCACAGTGTCATAGTGAGGCACTAGAGAATGTTTTGCACCTATTTGGTGATTTTTTTGTGATTTTTTTTTTTTAAGCTACTGAAAAACGGTAAGCCACACAAAATGCAAATACAACTGAGAACTCTTTTCAAACATTTATTTCCCTTTGATTGTCTTATAACCCTGAGGACACCTGAGTGTGATTTACTTGTGATTTAAAAGATAAAAAGGCTTACCTAGTGATAATCAAGGTATTAGGGTCATCACATGGCCAGGTGATTATATTTACCATAACCTCTGTTTGCATACATAAATTATGGTCTCGAAAGAGGTGATTTTGTTAAGAGCTATAGCTAGGTTTAGCATCATTCTGAGTCTCTGGATATTTCATATTTGCTTCTACGTATGATAGACACTTTTAATTCTTTGTTTCAGGACTCCAGTCTGGAAAGAATGACATTGATTCTTAGTAGAGACATGATTGAAGCATTACATGGTGTGATTAGACCAAGGTTTGGGTGAAGAGGCTGTAGAAATATCCAACAGAAATGTTACTGTTGGTATAAAGAAAGTATGAATGCAAATGTTTGAGTGTGAAAGCACCAGAAGAAACGGTGACAGAAGGGATGTATAACATGTATGAATAATATGTATGGATGGGATTTAGTTCAGTATTTTTATAAAATCACAGAACATCTGCATGCAGTTTTTCAGTAGCATTCAACCTAGGGACATACAAGACAGCCTAAAACAAAGGGCAGGCTAGCAGAGGAAACACAAAGGGTGAAGATATTAGCAGTATATGGCTCAGTGACTCAGAAGTGACACAGGATTATGAGGCAAAAGTTCTCAGTCACTATGAAGTCATAAGCTGTATAAAAGTTGCATCCAAAACCCACCAGGTTGCCAGTCCATGAAGGACCCAGTAAGAATTCAGTAGCTGTTGTTCCATGAAACCTCATGTCACTCACCACAAGCCATCCTGCATGGACTACTGGGATCTGATGAGTATTTGGCTATGAGAAAACTAGTGTGCGAGTGGAATGTCTCTTAAATTAAAACCTTCTGTATATACATGTGTTATCCTGCATAGTCTTGCACTGAAGTATGATTTGTTAGTTAAGCTTTGCATGTTTCTATGCTATTCACTGCACACTTAAAGGTAAAGCAAAAGGTAAGAAAAAAAAGCAGCACCTGGAAAACTTCAGATGTATTTTTCTCTTTGAATGTGGAAGAGGAGGAGGAAGAAAGGTATCCATCAGATGGGTAGCAGTAACCTCTAAAGAGGCTACGGCATGTAACAATGTGTAAAAAGAATACAGTATCATTTCTATACAGAAACTTAAAGGTTTTACTAGTAAACATTGGGTTTATTTTTAAAGCCCTCAACTTAGTGTAATGTCCAGAGGAAATGGTAAAAAATAGAACAAACCTACCTATCATTTTCAAACATTCTGACAATATCAAAAAGCTAAAATCTATTGTTACAGTTAAATGAGGAAGAAGAATATTTTACCTAAAACTACTTAGTTATAACACTGTTGATGTTTCTGTTAAAAGTTACTACAAATGTATATGCAATGAATGCTGCAACTTGTTATTGCAAGTTATGTATTTCACTCTGCTGTTTGGTGAGGTTTTTGTCCCTTGAAATAATCCTTAGCTTGTATCTTGGGAAAAGAGAAATAGGGGGCATGTTGCATATTATGACAGAGACTCTATGAAGTACGGATGTGGGCGGTGATTTCTTTTTTCTGCTTCCTGACCATCCTGCAGTAAACTCCAAAGCACAGACAAATTTTATTGATACCCTTGGTCTGGACAGTATGTCTTTTTAAGAAATCTAAAGAGCCTGTTTTGTCGTCTTTAGCTCCTAGATCCAGTATCTCATGTATATTTTAATAAATAAGTACTTTGGCAGTTCACCATCATGTAGGTTAGTGCTTAGTTAAGAAAGAAGTGATTCACCAAGATTTTTCATCAGTTCTTGGTTGTTTGGCTGCTGCTCCTCCATTTACCTTCCCACTGTTCTACTTAGTGCTCCATTGATATCCCAGCTGTTCTGCTTCTTCAGTCCTTAAGATGTGTGACAGGAAAAAATGGAGCTTATCTAGAAATCAACAGAATAGACTTCCTGGCAATGAAAAGGAACATAAGGCTGTGGAAACCAGAAGTGAAGCCCTCATGGAAACAATTAGCAAATCCGTAAAACCTGCCTGATCTCTTCAGAAATGACCAGGATATTCTTGAATTTAGAAGAATGCTATTTTATTCTGGTCACCAACAAATAAATTTTGTGACCCTTACCATGTGTTTCATCGTATTCCATGAACATTTCAGCTAGGAGAAAGAGCATTTATTCAGAGAATTACTACATGAGAAAATAAGACGACAAAATTTCTCTCTATAGTTTTGAGTACTCATGTTGGTTCATAAACTAATCAAAATGTATTGCTGAAAAACTAAAGAGTGTATTTATTTATTTATTTATTTATTTTATGAACCCTGTGTAGAAACTAAGAAAACTTTAAGCTTGAACTTGGTCCCACAGGGGCTTATTTGGCAGCTCTGTTAGTTGCCTGTCTAATGCAAGTGATGTGACAGACCAGTTGTCTGAAGTCAGTGTTCTGAAAGGCAATCCACTTAACAAATACTCCTGCTGTGAGTCTGGGACATGCAGATGCAATAATCTTCAAGGAGTTTTTTTTTGCACCTGGTTAGCTGTCACTGTTGACAGAAGAATGAGAGTGAAGACTGCTTCTATGTATTTCTTTTGCTCCATATTTTTTTTGATTCATACCACGTAATGACTAAAAGCAAACAAGATGTGATAAATGCTATTTCTTAATAATACAGATAATGAATGTGATGGTAGCGTAGAACACATGCCTGGAAAACTTGTCCCCATAACTTACTTAGCGATCTTTCCCTTTTCTAATGTGCAGCACTGATTGGTATTGTATATTGAGGAATGCATAATGACCTTTATCTTAAAATACTTTGAAGATCCATTCAAGCATTTGATGAACATTTGATTTCATAACACTAGATTTCTAGGTACGGGTGAAAAGGAACATCTTTCAAAACATTTTAAATCAGAGAAGTCTTTAAATTGCCTTTAATCTGAAAGCCCCTTGATCAATTTCTTCTAACCTTTCCAAAAGCTTGCTTTTAGTGTTGAAAGAATGAATCTGACAGTTCTGGCCAAAGTTGTGTGTTCCAACAAGTTTCTGTTTAATTAAAAAAAAAAAAAAAAAAAAAGGCAGTCATAAAGTATATTGTTGCATCTGTAAAGTTATAGTGAAACAGTAGAAACCACTTATCTGGTTGGTAAGAATTATGGTAAAATGGACAGCCCTTAGACAGAAAACAGGAGGACTTTTAGTGTTATGTATCACAGATGTGATAGGTCATATGTGATATATGTAGAAAAAACAAAAACAAAACATTGTGAATTGAGATGAGAAAAAAAAATCCTATTCCAAAATAAAGAAACTTTACCTATTAACGGTATTTATTACCCTTACAGGAAAATAGACCACTGCATTTCCCCTGAATTTTATGCTTGTATTAATATTTTTTTTTCCACTGACTGAGAATCCATACTTAGCCATTGATCTGAGGCAAGTCTATTTTTCATTACAGTGAGTGTCTCAAAGAACACTCAAAGGACAGTACCCTTCAACAGCCTGGTTTGAATTCAATGTTAAGCCTGCTTTGAGCAGGAGACTGAACAAGGGGTCTCCTGTGGCCTTTTCAACCTGAACTGTACAATTCTAAGAAACATTTTTAAAAAAGGTTTTATTAAGAGGAAAACTTAACTATTTGACTTCTATTTAAAAGATCCTTATAAAGAGTAGATAAGAAAAGCAAACAGGTTTGTCATATAACTTTTGTTCTTTCCCATCTCCTCTGCCTGGACCTACCTGTGAGATTTAATGTCTTTTGTGTTGCAGCAAGTCTATGTGCCCTTCTTGTGTGTAGTCCACCAAGAAGGCCTTGTGGTGTGTTTCTTTGCTGTTCCTCTCAAAAACATCTGAATCTCTTTACTATGTAGAGGGCTTTTTCCCCACGTGGTCTCGTTTTCTGCCAAAAACTCTGCATGCCTTATTCTGACCTAAAAAGCTGTTATCCTTCAGCGTACTCTCTAGAGCAGAAGTAATCTGCTCCTCCTTCCGGAGGAGTCTTTGTGAGCTTGTCAGTCCCATTTTGAGGGAATAGTAGTTTCAAGCTGAGAAAGAAAACAGATGCTGTCCATTGTATTGATTCCTCACTGGTGTTTCTATGCTCTAAAGGCAGATGTCTTAATTAAAGGTTACAGTTTTTCCATATATAGGAAGCTTTATTTGTCTTTTGTGGCATTTGTTAAAATGCACAACATATAACTCATTATGTATCATAAGAGTGTTAAAAACTCTTCAAATGTCACATGAGATGTAGAGGAAAACCTTGATATTAAGAGAAGTATTGTAATACAGATGGCCATCTCTAAAGATGCCTCATTTCTAGCATGGATTCATCTAACATGGATTATGCTGTTTCATCCAATCTCATCTCTATTACCCTATATACAGCCAAGGTTTCTTTTGCAACTGGCTTCAAAATGTTCTCTGCATCTCAGCTGGCAGGCAAACGTGGTTTTGATTGCAAGAGATGTGGCAGGAGGGAAAAGCATGTGCTTGCAAAAGGTCCTTTCATTTTAGTATGTTGTTGTGACTACTCTTGACTGTACAGAAGAATCCAGCTAATCCCAGTAGAAAAACAGAGCCCATGCTGAGAAACAACTCAGTAGGCATCTAGGGGAATGCAGTAGCTTATGGCTTTTCTCCCTGAATAATTTACCGTTTTTTTTCCTGTATGCTGCAGAAGTATCTTAATGCATCCATCTGTTCTCTCTGTAGTGCTACAGATGGTGACTTCTGTTTTGAGTATGCATTGAGTATGACCTGGTGTATGTGTCATGAGCCGGTATGGATTATGTTTTGGTGTCCAGAAGAAATTTTTTCACAGTTGTATTGCTGTTTTGTTTTTAGTCTTGTTGAGCTAGAGGTGGGGTAAAAGTCAAGTAACATTTCTGAAAAACAAACAAAGAGATGGAAAAATAGTTTAAGATTATGAACTTCATTACAATGTTTTGCTTCTGTCTTTTGTAGATAAAGGCAGACAAGTACTGGAAGACTGGAATTTTCAAATGGGCTTTGTGCACATTGGGGAAGTGATGTCCTGCAGGGTTTGTGGTGTGTCATTGCTCAGTTCTCTTTACTCCAGTTTTGAAAGGAGGAAAGGTTAGACCTCTCAAACTGGTTAATTCCATCCTATAAGTAAACAGATGATGTCTTAATAGATTCTGGGACGGAATTTTTGGATGCCTTCTTATCAGTAGGCTGTAAAGGACCAGAACAAGTGGATAAGAAATACTGCAGTGTGGAAAGTAGCATGATAATTCCCTGGTAAATCAGACACGTAAATGCAGGATGATTGGCCATCTCACATTGGTTGGGCTGAGTTGTCTGTGGTTTTGACCCTTTTCTGATACAGTGTTTAGGTTCCCTCATCTAGTGCTTTTTGAGTGCTCCTAACTCCAATGAGGGTTTGAAACTAATGTAAGCTTAACAATGGAATTTGGTGGAATAAATGCCTACCTTCTAAAAATTGTTGTGTGAAATGGTACTTATGTATGTCCAAGAAGGAGTGAGAAAGGGGCATGTTCGTGCCTATTCACAGAAGTTATTGCATTGTTTTCATACCAAAATGAAACGGCTTTCAATATCTTGGCATAAATATTATTGTTATAGTGAGGAATTATCAGCAACAATACTATGTCCAATCTATTTTTACTGCTTCAGTCAAGTACACAGTAAGTTAGTCAAGACCACTCTGTTATGTAAAATGATGTACTGTAATAAAACCCACAGAATTGCTAGAGATTATTTGCTTTATAAGTGGCTTTGGACCACTTCCCAAGAGCATAATTGCCTCTGTAGAATCATAGAAGTGGGCAGCTGGGGAGACTTCAGAAAGTGTTGTTTCCCTCCCTTGGCTTGGGACAAGTAAAATAAAAACAAGGAGAAGCAGAATGAAGTTGTGAAAAAAGGCTGAAAAACCTACCAGTAACAGTCGTTTGCCTCATCATAACCTACCATGCGTATATGTTGTGAACATGGATTTTAAACCCATGTAACTCCAGGAGGAGACACTTGTGATCTGTAGTAAAGGAAGGGAGACAAGAAAAAAGCCTCATCTTGCAAGTGTCTACCAATTTCTCTTTGACAGGGAAGTAAAGTACAATTATTTTTTTTTAATAATCTTGGCAGAGGTAGGAGGAATAGAGTTTGTACATAGTCTGTTAAATCTTGTTAATATTGCAAGGCTGAACAGGCCAGCTTCTCTTCATGATAACCACTGGCAGAAGCAATATTGTGTTTGATGTGGAACAGAGCCATTATCCTTGGGAGGTTATGTGCATTTCAGGGTGCTGGTAGAGAAGGATGGAGAGATATAAAGAGGGCAGACGAGAAGAGTAGCTCTAGAAAGAACAAGTGTGACTGTGAAAGTATAGTTTGATCTTGGTGTAGTTGTAGACTACCTTTTTTTAATTCTTAGGTTGAATTGAGATGGTGATGTGCAGGATGTTCACATCCTGTTTTCTAAAAAAAATACCAGGAATGGGAAATACAGAAGTAAATTGAATCAGCAATTAATTTAGTAACTACTTCTTTCTGATGATGAGAGTATCTTTTACTGGCAGTCCACCATTTGGAAAACCACTCAGCACTGTGTGTATTATGTACAACCTTAGAGGCTGGAAAATGGAGGAGTGAATTAAACACTTCAGTGTTTTTTTGTTTGTTTTTGTTTTTTGTTTTAAGGTTTGTAGACCTTTGTTATTGCTGTTCCTCTTGGTAATGATGTTGCAGAATTGAGGCAGGCCTATCATAATCAAGTAACGTTCTTAAATAAGGGAAATTACTCTGTGACTGTATAGGATCTAATATCAGCTATAAGGATAATATTGACTTAGGTATTTATTTAAGTCTATTGGAAAAGTAACAAGAACGGGAAATAATTACAAAAGACACCAACTACTAAAGCTGCCCCAGTAGCTCCCAAGGACTGCAACTCACTTCAACCTTAACATAAAGATCTCATTAGCAGCATTTTAAAAGGAGATGTTGTTAGAAGTACTATGATCATTTTCAGATCTTCTAAATCTTTTTTTTTTTTTTCATTTTTTTCATGCTTTATTTCTGTGTTTAAAGTGCATTCTGGTTTGGAAAGACTGTTGTCACTGGTCACGGACTCTGAAAACAAGAGCAAGGTGTACCAAACTGTTGGAGTTGCATTAAAAATGATTTAAAATGTTGATACCCAACTTGGGGTCTCGTTCAAAGAAGGGAGGAGATGCATACTGCATACTTCCATCCTGGAATGTCAAAGGGATAGCTAGGATGAGTCTTGTTACACAGGAGACAAAAAAAAAAAAAAAAGGATGGTAAAACAGTGGTATACATGATGGCTGGTGTGCAGTTTGGTTTCTGAAAAACTTAAAGAAAAATATTCAAGACAAATTCTTTCTTTAGGGATAATTGATTCTGCTTCAGGGCAGAAGAGTGACCTAGGTGTTTTCCAAGGCTATTTCTAGTCCCCTCTAATTTAATAGAATACCTGAGACTTTATAATAGACAAAGTCCAAAAGGATAGGGGGAAGTTCAGGATGTTTTTTGTTTGCTTGCTTGTTAGTTTTTGAATGCCCAATAATGCATTTAAATGCAGACTTGTTCTATTTAAACGTAACAGGTGTTTTTCAAGTTTTCGCACTTGCACCAAAATTCTTTATTAAGGCAAGCCTTGAAACTTTCAGTCTGATTTAAACAAGAGATTTCCTTAGAAAGATTTCATTTTAAAGTAGTGGAAACATTCTCTCATACTTCATCTATACACATTACTCAGCAGACAACTAGGCCAGACTGTTGCAGTGTGTGCAAAAGTTTTTTATCTCTGTATTTAAAGTTCATTTTGTTGCTGAAGTCAAACGAACCATATTGATTCACGGGAACAAATTATTTGATTCGTCTTCCCCTATGCTGGCCTTCCTTGTGTAATTATTGGTTTTCACTGTAGCAAGAGAAGAATTTCTTCACTTTTGTTCTGAATAGTTTCTCTTAAAAAAAAATCATTTCTCTTTGATTCTGTCTTCATGGCTCTGTCATCTCGGTTATCTGTCAGATTGTACCTGACAAAGATGCCTTGGATTTTTATGTGCTGTCTGCGTACACTTTGCATTTTCCCGGTTGTCTAAATGTTTGCCATGTCTCAGGAGTATCCATGCAGGCTATGTCATGATACCTCTGTGATAAACATTCTGTCTATTCTTCCTTTCATCCTGACTATGCTACTCATCTTCATGTTTAACACCCTTTGTAAGGAAAGCAGTGAGCCCTTCCACCCCTGATGGGGTAGCTGCGGACAGACCAAAAGCTCCTAGGGATTTTGCCTAACCTGATGAAAATCTTTGCTTGTGCAGCAGCAGTGGCTATGGCTGAAAGGGAAAAAGGTCTTGTAGATGCCATTTGTACCTGTGTGTGTGATTACTACACACACAGGAAGAGGAATTCACTGTCTTAAATGCCTTGCTGTGTTATTAAAAAAAAAAAAAAAAAAAAAAAAAAAGAAAAAAGAGAGAGAGTGGTGATTGTGGACCAAAAGAAGAGGTAGCTTTCTTGTTTGTAGACTTGATTTATAAATGGAAAGACTTTGTCCACTTTGGGAGTTGACACACGGGGGCTTTGTAGTCAAAGTCTTCACTGTGGTCATGGTAACACTCCATAGCTCAAAAATAGGAATTCTTCATTCAGAAAACATCTGTTTACAGCTATTCACGGGAAGTTTGATATGAACAGAAGTTTGCTTTGTACCAGCAACAAATACAGCTACACTGGAGTATGTTATTATTTAACCTTTAAAGGTCATTTGTCTTTGCTATCCCACAGGATGGTTGTTGCTCCCAAGAGGTTTCCCTGAACAGCAGTTCAGTAGTGCCAACCTAGCAAGGTTTAATACTGCAGTCAGTTTATTAGTAACAGAATCATTCAGCTGGTAAGATATACTTGAAACTTCTCTGTTCCATTTTCAAAATAGAAAATGCAAAGATGTGTGTGTATAAACAACAATAGTTATGAGGAGTGGCTGAGGGAATTGGGGTGGTTCAGTGTTGAGAAAAGGAGGCTGAGGGGAGACCTCATTGCTCTCTAAAACTAATTGATAGGAAGTCGCCATGAGGAGGCTGTCAGTCTCTTTTCTCAGGTGACAAGTGATAGGACACAAGGAAATGGTCTCAAGTTGTGCCAAGGCAGGGTATTATTGGAATGGATTGCCAAGGGAAGTGGTGGAGTCCACATCCCTGGAAGTATTTAAGAGAAGCGTGGATGTGGCACTAAGGGGCATGATTTGGTAATGGGACTCTGTAGGTAAGGCTGATAGTTGGATATGATGACCTTGAAGCTCTTTTCCAACTTAGATGGTTCTATGATTCTGTGATTCTTTATGCATGAAATTATTGTGGCATCCATTGGCTTCTTCAGGTTCTTGTACTATAGTTGAAATAAATTCTAAACTCAGGAAAGTTGTTTTTTGTTTAAAATGATTCATTAAGAAGGAAAAAAAAAGTCTATTACAAACCTGAATGCAGAGATGGAGGGAGACATTTCTGAATGCAAATCAAATTTCTGCTGCTGGTATTTGTTATGGAACCACAACTCAGCTTTAACTATAGATGCACAATGAGTGTCTGTAATAGTGATGCATATGTAATAACAATGAGGTTGTTTGAAATGAGATTTAGTGCAGCTGAGAGATTTAACCTTGCAATGCAGACAGTTTCTAAAGGGTCTAGGGTAATGGTGCTTATAAAAGCTTCTGGACAATAATGGACACACTGGGCAAGAACATAACTAGCTGTAAGAAAGTAATGTAATTCCATCTCCTGCCTAGCTGCTGTATTTGCTTAAATGGATAAAGCCTTTGGCAGAAATTAACTGTTGGCAACAGAAATCAAGTAGATTCTAGGGAATCCTGCAATACCTCATAAAAATAAATATTTAAAGTCAATGGCAAGTAGACTTGCAAAGCTGAAAAAAAGATTGCAATAGTAACCAGCCCCACATTAAATATTATTTGCTAGGTTTAATATTTTGATTGCTCTTGAATAATCAACTCTGAAGCAACCACACCACAGGAGCTGTTAGGAGTCCTTTTAGTTGGCAATGGTTTTCATACCATAATATAATTGATAGGCTCCTGTGTCAGAAAGCACTAGGCAGCCAAATAAACAATATGTCCTTCTGACTATTTGGGAATAATGTAATGTTCAGAAATATTGATCTCATGTGCCAGCTAAAGCCATAATGAGGCTAATACCAAATGAACCAAAAGCTGCTTCAACATATCTCATCTATTACCTAAAGAATTATAAATTTAGTAACATATTGACCTTGTTGTGACACACTAAAAATTAATGCTGTCAGTGCTGCTTAGTATTTTCAAATGGCTACTCTTCACGGAGGAAAAAAATAAAATAAAATTAGCTTGTCCACCACTGGTTTAATGTAATTTTATGTTTCAGTTTTAGATGGGAACACTCAGCAATACCTCAGTGAAGTCACCTGAAAAAAGGATAGCAATAGCATGTTGTTGACCGATTTTTTTTATTTTTTTTCTGTTACAAAGAATTTGGCATGTTCTGGTTTGCTGTTCCTCTCCTTGTCCCTTTCTCTCCCACCTCCAGTTAATCCCAGAAATATGTGAACACTTTGCCTATGTATGGCAGCGTTCTAGGCTTAGTGCAGGAGACTGCCAGGGAATGATGCAATGCCAATTGTCTGAGTTCCCTGAACACTATTAAATCTCTCCCACTGAAGGAACTCTTCATTTTGATTGAATTTATTTTCATTCATGGAGAGATTATTCCATGCTAATCAAGGATTAAAAAAATCAAACTGGAGAGGATAATGTAGAATGACTGCTTAAATCCTGAAAAAGATTAAAAGACCCTCCGTGAAACAAGTACATAAAACTAAAATATCATTATCTGGATGTTTACTGTGCCAAAAGAACATTCAATAGAACTAGTAAAGTGTAACTTTCTTTTTAAACATCAAGTATTTTCAAGAAAATAAACAGTTGGATAAGCTGGTAATGGACGTTATTCTAGACTCATTGCATTGATTGTGAGTGATTGGGACATATTAGTATTATTCTGAGTCTTGCATTAATACTGAATGATGCAAAGAATCTTTATGCCTTTGCTAATAAAGAAGAGTCCAAGACACAGCCTGTGAGTACTGGCATTTACGCTGTTCAGCAACATGTGCTTTGGTTCCTGCTGATGAGCCCTCTCCCAGCTGTTGGCTGGGCATGGTTCTCCCAGGACCATGAAGGATTTGTTCCCAGTGGGAAGCTGGGATGTGGCTATCGGGGATATTTTGAGCAGAGGAAGTCAATGCAGACACGTGGGTGTGAAATGAGCTGTGCTGTGCTGATTGGTTCCTAGGGCAAGAGGAGTCTGTGGCCTGTTTTGTTTAATAGTGTAGCATTAACTTTGTGTGTTACAGGATTTTCTCTACAAGCCTTTTAAAAAACTTTTTGGAACTAAATTATAAAGCAAAAATATTTCTTACAGCTTTTGTGTAAACATTTAATAAATTATATGTAGAAAGATAACATAGAGGTGCTAAGGTGATACTCAGATTTTCAAAGCATTGTTACCTTGGACTATCGTTTTGCTTTTAAACTTGGCTAGGGCTGAGCCTGATTTTATTTAAAAATAAATCCGTATTTGGTTCTTCAAAAGACTCTTGATTCCTTGTTGCTATTAATCCTCTTTTCACTATCCTTGCATAGCCCCATCTTTATGAAAAGCCACCTCCAGTGTCATTATACAATAATGCACATGTGCCAGGCCATACAGGCTGAGCTCTGAAGAGACTGAAAGCAGTGAGGTGGACGCCATCAGTCAATGTTTGGGTTCAGATTACAAAGCTCTTCATGAAGTTTGTTCCTTTTTAAGTTAGTATTTAGTATTTGTACTCAGGCATGAGCTGTTACCATTTTTAGCAGTGGCTGACTTCTCCCATAATGAACTGCATCCTTTGAATGGTCCGTGATCATAAACCATCACTAAAATGAAAGTTCAGAAAACTGCCTCTGAAGTTGCACAGCTATGAGCAGTTTTTCTTGTCAATATCATTAATAAGAAAAATAATGCAGAGCCAAGCTGGCATGCAGCATTACCTTCGAATATGAAATCACTAATCGGTAGATTTTGAGAATATACTTTATCACCTCTGCAGTTTGCTTGACTTGCAGACGTAGCTCAGCATCTGCAGCAGAACAAACCTCTAACAAATGGAACACATTAAAGCCTTCCTACCTCATTGGCTTCCTATTAGAGCTCGTAATTCTGCTTATCTCTTTAGCCCTGTCAATTTCTGGCATGGTTTCAATGGTGTTTTTTTCAGCTGGATGTGTTTGCACGGAACTGAGTTGCTAAAACTAGTTCTGTGTGATACAAATACATTATCCAGAGTCTTGTCTCCAGTAGCTCTGATATGGCTGTTTTGGCCATATCCAGAATTTTATCTGCATTATTTAATATATGACACGCACAAGTGCATAATTAGGCTTAAATTTTATATTTTTAATACTTAGGGTTTTCATTAAACTGAACAATAAAATCCTTAGTGTTTAATTTGTACTATTCTGTGCCTTAGTGGGATCTCCAAAGAATCAGTTCTCCAAAGAATCCAATGGTGTGATGCCAAACGTAGTAAAACAGAGAATGACTGTGTGACTGCAACAGATTTTTTAGCTCCAGATTGAGAAAAACAGATTGATATTCTGCTTCGTAGGGAAACCTTGGAATATATATATATATTTTACAGTAGCTTTTTAATAAGATTCTCATATCTGTGTTTGTGTGTTTTATTTATTTACTTATTTTTCAGAACTGTTTTCTGTTGCAATGATTGTTGTAATAGTTGCAGGAAGTCAAGTAGATGACTTGAACAATCTTTGTGTGAATTTACTGTCTGGTAAGATGTTAACTAGTTCTGAAATAAAGTCCACTACTTTTAAATAGGGCTTTATTTGTCATTTTGGGTTACAATTCACGGGATGTTCTGGCCAGTTATTTTTCTGAATTAATACACCTCTAGAAGGATGATGATGCTTACTCCAGCTGAACCAGCAAGATGCTTCTAGACAACTTTCTAGCTGCTATATAATAACTTTCCTATCTTAATGGCAGCAGTTCTATATTGATTATTCTGTTATAACTTAGCAAAGAAACATGCCATAGCAGTAGCAAGTGACTGTCCACTGCATCTCTGGCTGAGAAGCATGCCTCAATATGCGTGCAAAAGCAGGGATTACTTTAAATGAAGTGATTCAGAATACCCAAACAGATCTATCATCATTTTGAGAGAGACAGGTCTTAAGGGTTTGCAGGAGGGTAATATTCCTATTTTTTTTAATTTAAATAGGGTTATTTGTATATAATGCAAGTTATATGGAAAAGGCCTAATCTTCTGACAAATCTTCAGGAATATACCAAGAGAAAAATTAAAACCAGGTTTCTTCTTGGGCTGTTGCTACTGGATAAGAGCTATGTATTGTTAGTATTGGTAATGCAGGAGTCAAAAGTCATCTTATGAGTGCGTGAGACCATCTTTTCAGCACAAATACAAAACATCATTTCAAGAGTTGTCATGAGGAAAAGAACTGTGGATCTTGTGTTGTTTTTTTTTTTTTTCCCTCTGCTTTTCCAAACTTAATTCATATTAAACATGAGTGATATGTTAGGCTCACTCTACAGGGAGAGGGAGCCAAGTCTGATATCTTACTACAATGGGGTGGCTTTTTTTTTTTTTTTTCCTGGAAATCCTCAATTTTACTTCCGTAACAGTTGTAATTTTTTAATGATTCTGCAGATTGGGTCTTCATATTTAGAGTTCAAGACTGAGATGGGAAGACACTGTTGTCCAATTGCTAGGCTACTAGATTGAAACAAGCAAACCACTTTTCATAGGGTTTAGACCATTTATTTATTGAATTTCACAATTTAAACTATGGAAATAGGCACCTGTCTTTGAGCAACAATATATGAAACATTTAGTTCTTTTTCATAGAAATAATTGATGAGACAGTAAGAAGTTCAGAAAACTTCAATTTCAACCAAGAAAACAGTATTTGTAATACTTCAGAGCATTTTAGAGTCTATTTAAAACAGGCTGAAAATAAAGTGTCAGTCCTTATATCTTTTTTTTTTTTGGGGGGTGGGGGGAGTTACATTGCTGTTTTGCTAGGTTGTTCTTTGCTGAATTACTCTTTAACTCAAGCAGAGCAGAAAAGTTTCTATGTGTAGTTAAGTGCTTGATCCTCTTCCTGTCCAAAGAGAATTGTCCAAAAGTGGTGAGTGTTTTAGTCTTGGCATTACATTTTGGTTTCTGTTGATGGCATTACATAGTTGGCCTTTCTTAGGATGAAAGGTACTGAGTAGATGGTGTTTCTTCAACCATATTCTCAGCAGGGTGGTTTCACTTGATGTTAATTCTAACAAATACCTCACTAAAAGTGGAAGTTCTACTTCCAATTTAAGGTATAGGACCAAGCAAGCAATGTTTTTACTGCCATAAGGAGTATCTACATTTTTTCTGCTAATTGCAGTGTGTAGCTGCTTTTTATCGATCTATGCATATATAAACTTTTTTGTTTTGTTACAGTGGAGTTAATAGACACTGTCTCCCATCACCCACAGAAGCCTATTACAAAGACTGGTGTTTCCACCTGTGAAAAAAATGCAAGTGTGTGTCAGTGTGAAAGGAAAGAAAACTATGTCTCAAAATCAGTAGGCATTTGGCAGTCCTTAAATTTTGGTCTTTGACAATGTCACTAAAATGAAGAAAAATATCCCTATTAAAACAATGACCTCACTCATGCTGCAACCGGTGCTTGAAATTACTTTTTCCTATTGATGGGTGAGATATTAGTGCAGGTAAATCTGGGAATTGCAAAGGAGTGTTCCCATCAGCCAGACACACAAGATAAGGGGGTAGTGGTTGTGTGATAGTGAGAGCAGAGACAGAATATCACATGGTTTCCTCCCCACATCCTTAGAAGTTTCCTATAAAATTGGGGTGTCAGAGTCTGGGAACTGTGGTGATAAAGAGGAAGAAAATAGGTAATGGCACTTAAGGGGCAACACATAAGGATGTGAGTATCACGGGGAATCTAGGAGAGAAGATGCTGTTGGGAGCAAGAGAACAAAGTAAATGTCTTCCCAGCTTTAAGATCAAATTATTTTTAACTTCTGGGTGAGAGGAGAAAGGGAAAGGCTTGGCTTTACTTGTTAGGAGGTTAGATCGGACTATCTCTTATCAGGAATAACAGCCTACTCTTGCATACCAAGGAAAGAGCCCTTTCCACAGAAACTGGTTTGGCACTTAAGCATTTTCTCTGTAGATTCCTAGTTGTGAAAATCCATGAATAATGAAAGCCGAACATGCAATACACAACATAAGCTTAAAATATTTTAAAAGGTTTTATGATTTATTTTCTACATTTTCTTACAATAGAGGGACACTGCCTAAAATCTCATTTTAATGTTCAGGAATTCAGGAACAATTTTTCAGCATTATTTGTATCTTTTTATACCATATATTCTAGAAATACATTGTTTGGTAGTATGGGGAATTCAAAAGTATAAACAATATATTTTAGTATTTTTGTTTTTAAAAAATTGTTAGCAATGGAGAGCAACTTCTAAGCATAATGGTGTAGCAGAGCAGGAAAATGAAAGTACTTGCTATAGTAAGTTAGTAGAAGATGAAAAACTCTGCTTATCTGCTTGCCTGTTAAAAGGTGGTAAGTCAAACTAGAGCAATATTGCTGCTTAGCCAAGCTCTTTTGATGTGACCTCTAAACTACACAACCATTTGCATAGTCATATCTGAATGCAAAATTCAGATTTTTTTTAAGAAGTAATGTCATTTCCATAAACATACTTATTTGTGTGCAGTGACATGATAATTTTATAGATTTAGTATGCAGTTGGCAGAAAACACCCAATAAATTAATATACCACTCTGTTCCTGTGTTCTGGGAAAGACAGATACTTCTCTCCTACAAAATGGTTGCTTTCTAGTGGTTTTATACAGGCTTGCTTATCTAAGCCTTCTGCATATCTTCTGCATATAAACTTATTTTTGTAAGATTCATATATCTTGGTGAAAGTAATATCCAAAACTTTAGAAATTATTTTTCAGGTGTTTTTTTTTTTTTGTTCCTTTTTTTTTTTTTGAAATAAAGTCCGCAATAAACTAATTATGTTAGTGAAACATAATGCGAGCATTGACTCTGAATGTGCACTGTATTTGGTCCTTCCTTAATCAACAAAAGGCAATTTCACACAATTGTTGTGGTAAGAGCTCTGTGGCTATATTATCACAACATGGAATGGTGATAACTGCTAACAGGAAAAGGGGTAATTATGTTGACTATTTCTCTCCTGTAAAACTAAACACAGAAACATAGTGAGTTTCTCTGTCTTTAGAGGAAATTAAGTATCAGGATAATTGATATGTAAAACACAGAAGATTTTTAGGATGAAATAAAGTCATATGTAAGGATTTGGGTCTTGATGTTGATGAGTATATAGAATGAGTGTATAGAATTCAGTACAAATAGATAAACCTGTAAATAGATAAACCTGTATTGTTTACATGTGCTTATTATGTAAATATGCGTGTTTTTTTTTCTATTAGAAGCTCGTTAGTTTCTATACTGATAATTTGAGGGATTATACAAAAAAGTAAGAGTTGCAGGATCTGCTCCATATCAGTTCTGTTTGTACAGTGGAATGTGGTAGAGTTGTTTGAAAGATGGCTAAACAGATGCACGAAAAAGCATTAAGAAAAAATGTTTTGACACATTTTTGAGAAATTTCTATCACTCCAATATGGGACCTGTGGAAATATGACCACTGTATAGCAGAGTCTAATGATATACAGCTACAAGGACGCAGGAGTAGGCTTTTCATCTTTGAAACTGTTCTGCAGAATACATGATGTTATTCTGTTATGTACCTGGTAATGACAAGTACAGTCTCCTATTAATAGAAGTTAGACTGCTGTTAGAACACCTATTTATGCCACTGCAATGTGCGAATGCAAGCCCTATTTATAGTTTAGGATTCAGTGATCCTGGTTAACTATGCTTTCCTGCAGGCTGTTTGTCCTTCTGTCCTGAGAACGGGAAGTTGGTACACAACTACTACTTGTGGGCACATTCAGGAAGTCTCATTTTATACATGGAAACTTGGCCAAGTGTTTTTTGCCACTTTACTTAATAACAGGAGAGAAACAGATTTGCATAAGGCATTGTAGTGCTGTGCTGGGTTATGGAGTAAGGAATGAAATGTAATAGCAGCCTGAATTCAGAACTTTTTGGTTATTCAGTTATAGACTACGGTGTACGTTTTCCTGAGGAAAAGGTTAATGAGACGAAGATGACTTACTTGCCTGATTTTGAAGGAGAGAGCTCTGTGCTGTGTATCAGAGGAACAGTTCATTACCATGTAAAAATTGCTTCCTTACTGTTGCTAAGGCCGATATTAGTATGCAGAAAATGTTCATGCATTTGTAAAGTTTCGAAGTTTTCATTGTTCTTGCTAGTGCTATCCCATTAAATTCTGACATGCAGGCATGCTGCTGCTCTTTTTTTTTTTTTTTTTTTTTTGTAGAGAGTTCAGTAATACTTAGTAGGGAGAGAACAAGAAAACACTTCTAATGTGCTGGCTCCAAGTGGTCATGACAAGGGCACATCCAAAGATTGGCCTAATTGTGCTTCTGCTGTTACTTGGCAGAAGAAATGGAGAAGAGCAAGTATGACAGGTCTTTGAATGAGTGCCACAGAGTTGCTGTGTTGTAGCTCTTCAGCTTCTCAAGGATGTTCCTTTGCATCTTCAGCACTTAGGCTGCTGTTCTAACTTTGTGCATGTCAGGAAATGATATGGGAAGTACAAGGAAAACAAGGGGAAAAGACACTGCTATAGAGCTACTGAACCAATTGTACTGCCACTCACTTGGATATGTATGAATACATGCAGTGCCTTCCCTTTAAGGTATGATAACCTTGATTTGACTTGTTCTGCATATTCATTAGACTATTAAGGTTGTAATACCCCCCCAGAAGTATTACTAGTCTGACTTTGTAGATGGATGTAGTCCCACTTGCAGAATGACTGTGTTGGCCTAGGGCATGTGTGAAGTCTGTGGCTGAACAGGGAGATGGAATTCATCCCACCTGAGTGAACAGTCCCTTCTATGCCAGCCATTCTAGTATATAAACTGAATAGTTTGACTATTCCTAATAACTGCAGTGTGTGCATGTTTTCTTTATAAAGATTTTGCAGATGGGAAAGAATAGGACAATGTTAAAAATAGTAACATAAATGGATAAAGTGCAAGTGACTCACTCTGCCAGCTGTAGTCAAATCTAACACTTAGAATCATAGCATATCTCAAGTTGGAAGGGACACACAAGGATGAATGAGTCCAACTCCTGGTTCCACACAGGACTACCTAGAAGTCAGACCATGTGTCTGAGAGTACTGTTCAAACACTTCTTGAACTCCAGCAGGCTCAGTGCTTTGGCCACTGTCCTGGGGAGCCTGTCCCAGTGCCCAGCCACCCTCTGGGTGCAGAACCTTTCCCTAACCCCGAGCCTGACCCTCCCCTGTCCCAGCCCCATGCCGTTCCCTCGGGTCCTGTCGCTGTCCCCAGAGAGCAGAGCTCAGCGCCTACCCCTCTGCTCCTCTCGTGCGGGAGCTGCAGGCCGCCATGAGGCCTCCCCTCAGCCTGCTCTGTGTGGGCTGAACAAATCCTGTGACCTCTGCCTCTCTCCCCATGTCTTCTCCTGCAGAGTCTTCACCATCTTTGTAACCCTCCTTTGGATGCTCTCTAATAGTTTTATGTCCTTCTTATAAAGTGGCACCTCAAACTGCACACGGTGCTGGAGGTGAGGCCATACCAGCACAGAGCAGAGCAGGACAATCACTTCCCTTGACTGGCTAGCAATGCTGTGCTTGATGCACCGAGGATATGGTTGGCTGTCTTGGCTGCCAGGGCACACTGCTGGCTCATACTCAATTGCTGTTGACCAGAACCCCCAGATCCCTTTTAACAGAGCTGCTCTCCAGCCTCTTGTCCTCCAGTCTGTACTTATATCCAGGGTTACCCATCCCAGGTGCAGAATCCAGCACTTGCTTTTGTTAAAGTTCATGTGGTTGGTGATTGCCTAGCCCTCTACTCTGTCAGGATCTACAAGGACTTTCTACGCTCAAGGGCGTCAACAGTCCTCCTAATTTAGTGTTGTCTGCAAACTTAGTTATGTCTTTGAGTCCTGCATCCAAGACATTTATGAAGCCATTGAAGAGAACTGGTCCTAAAATGGAGTACAAGGGAACCCCAATAGTGGCCTATTTTGCAGACGCTTGAAGCACCCTTACAAAACCCCTCTTCAGCACTTGTCCTGCTTCTGAGTTTTGAACCATGAGAAAGTTGTGACCTGCACCAAGTTGTTTATTGTGTGGCAGCATTTGTATTATTTTATACCAGCACTATTTAGCAGAGGATTGTCCCTGAGAAAGCCCAGTGGTGTCAGTTGTCAGCCTTCAGCATGCAACTTAGGAGTCTATATTTGCTGTCAAACTTGACAACTTAAATAGATCACCCTGATCAACATTTGTTTCTCGTGTCTTGTTACAGCTGAATATTTGCACACAGCAGGATGGTCCTTTTTCCAATGATTATGGTTAAGAAGTACTATTGTCCCTATTGTCACCTTCCCAGCTGCACTGGGTTTATGAGGCAGGGTTTTGGTAGCGGGGGCCTACAGGGGTGGCCTCTGTGAGAAGAGACCAGAAATTGCCCTATGTTAGATAAGGGCCAGTTTCAGCTGGCTTCAAAAGGGACCCGCCACTGCCCAGAGCTGAGCCAATAAGCAGTGTTCTTCGTGCTTCTGTGAGAACAGATTTAAAAAGGGGAAAAACCTGCTGTGCAGCAGCAGCCGGGAGAGCAAGGAGTGAGAACAGCCCTGCAGACACCAATGTCTGTGCTAGAAGGAGGGCAGGAGGTGCTTCAGGCATGCTGCAGAAGTTCCCCTGTGGCCTGTGGAGAGGCCCCTGGTGGAGCAGGCTGTCCCCCTGCAGCCCATGGGTCCCACATGGAGCAGATCTCCACGCTGCAGCCCGTGGAGGAGCCCCCGGTGGAGCAGGTGGATGTGGCCTGGAGGAGGCTGCGGCCCATGGAGAGCCCCCGCAGGAGCAGGCCCCGGGCCGGAGCTGCAGCCCGTGGAGAGGAGCCCACGCAGGAGCAGGGGGTCTGGGGGGAGCTGCCGCCCACCCGTGGGGGACCCGTGCTGGAGCAGTTTGCTCCTGGGGGATGGATGGACCCCTGGTACGGAGCCGTGTTGGAGCAGTTCTTGCAGAGCTGCTGCCTGTGAGCAGCCCCCGCTGGCTCAGTTCGGAAGGATGGCATCCCGTGGGAGGGACCCCAGGTGGAGCTGGGGCAGAGAGGGACTGAAGGACCAGCAGAGATGAAGAGTTAGGGACTGACCACAGCCCCCATTCCCAATTCCTCTGTGCTGCTTGGGGAGGAGTACACAGAAGAGGGTGGATGGGGGGAAGGTGATTTTAGTTTTTTTTTTATTATTATTATTTTGTTTGTTTGTTTTAGTTTCTAACTTCTCTAACTTGCTAGCATTAATCTCCCTCCTTGGAGTCTGTTTTGCCCATGACTATAATTGTTGAATGATCACCCAATCCTTATATCAAACTTTGAGCCCTTTCCATCATATTTTCTCCTCCTTTCCCTTTGAGGAGGGGGAGTGAGAGAGCAGTTGTGATCGAGCTCAGTTGCCCAGCTGGGTAAAACCACCACACCAGCACATCTTTATGATGAGAGCCAGCATTCCTGCTTTATGAAGAGAGTTTCCAGACTTCTTGACAAAGATCACTAACTTCTAGTTAAGCAGCATAATGTGCCTAGAAGAGAATAAGGACCCATGTTGGGGTTGGTGCATGTGTTTGGAAGTATGTGGGGTTAGGCTCCTCTTCTGGACGCAGGGAGGCATATGGGTAAGAAGGTACAGGATGTCATTAAATGGGGCATACATGTCCTCACAACAGGTTGCCTTTGTCTGAACTGAGAGACTTAGGCTCGAAGATGAGCCTGCCTCAGTTCAGATCCTTGACAGACGACTTTTTCCGGATGGGCTGTCAGATAAGGAGAGACATATGACAGCTGACTTGGAGGAAACTACATAGAGCACCAAAAGGGAAGACCTAAAGAAACAATGGAGTATCCAGACTCTTTGTGGTTCCACCTTATTGGTAATTGTTTCCAGGACCTGAGCTCTTATTCTATATGTTTACGAAGCTGTCTTTGAAGGTGGTCCCAGGCAGGTGTACAGATATGCATGTTGTCTTCATTGTATGTCCGAGTACAATGAACAGTCACTTGTGTCATTTCCAAACCTGTTGAACTTGATTGACTTCCAGCAAATTTTTTCCAGTATCAAATTTATCAGGAGTGACAAATACATGATTATTGGAGTGACAGCAGTGTGCCAGTTGTTACTGTCTTTGGATGGGGGGCATGTATAACCCAGATCTGATTCCACTGCTGACAGTGGTCTTTATCACTGACAGTGTCATACGAGAGTTGAAAGGAAGAACTGTGTGAAAAACAGGATGGATTGGTGTGGGAACTGGCTGCTCTGGTCTTTTTCTGAAGTCTGTTTTCTTTGTTTTCTTTCTTCAGTGTTGGGTGTCTTCATGGTTTCAGAAT
The DNA here is from genome assembly GCA_011074415.1 of Stictonetta naevosa. Lineage (NCBI taxonomy): Eukaryota > Metazoa > Chordata > Aves > Anseriformes > Anatidae > Stictonetta > Stictonetta naevosa. Next base: position 96,354,145 of record CM021698.1, read on the forward strand.
GTGGCTCCCCGGCTCCCCACGTCAGTGTTCCAGTGTTGTCTCTCTCCTTTTTTTTTTTTTTTTTTTTTTTTAAGAAGGTGGAGGTGTCTTGGGAAAGAACCAGTGAATATAAGTTTTGGTTTTCCTGACAGCGATGTTTGCTCACCTGGCTGATGGGACTCCACTTGAATAGGGTTCTGCCCACAGAAAATGCAACATTCAAACATTCATGCTGATAGCTATGTCTGTAGTTTGGTAACTGGGCCTTCAATAACTATAACTAATAATTATGAGCATAGATTGTATAGGAGGAATACAAACAATGTCATGTTTATTTAACAAGGAAAATAGGTATCCAGTCCTTGTTTAAAAAAAATAAGTAGAGCTGTAAAATTTTTTTAAATAAATTGACAGCTGAGAACTGTAATAGCATGCACCTGTGAAAAACAGCTTGATCAAGGATGTAAGCAAATGCATATCAGAATAATTCAGATAGCTCACTACCATATGACTTTGAAACAGTAGAAGAAAACAAGCTCACATGTAGAAATGATATGCGAGGGATTTTTGGAATAGGTTGTATTCAATCATAATACATCTGTGGAAAACACGAAGTGAGATGTCTAGTAGAAGGAGGTAGAAGTACAAAATGCCTTGATGGGATCTAAGCTATCTGATTCTTTGTAAGAAAAGTCAGAGATGTGTAATACATTACCTCCCAAGTGCTATATGACAGGTATGTTTTCTGACAAGGCAGTTACCTGGTAATTTTAACCTGAAACAGCTGATTCCAAAGTGGTGAAATCTTTCTTAGGTGGGCTTGCAGAGGCATAAATCCAGAGTTATGCCACTTATTCTGACTCTTGTCTATAATTACCTTTCCTAATTGGATCCTTGCTAACCTTAGAAGCATACAAAGTAAGGACTTTGAATAATTGCTTCAGATTTTCTGAATGACCTTGGAGTTATAACCCTGTTCCTGGGCATATTCAGAAGTGATTGTCTTAAACTCTATCTGTTTCATTCCTAAACTTCAGCAGAAAAAAGAAACTAAGCTCCAAGCTATCTGTCTGATCTAATGAAAATGCACAGGATATAACTCAATACAATGTGCAGAGATGTAACTGAACTCAGAGTTGCATCATCTCTTATTTGATTTTAATGAACTATGTGAATAAAATGATTAGGATTTGTCCCCATATAAATTTTGAAATAATGAGAACTAGCATCACTATGAAGGGACAGGTATAGGTAGTGTTATTGGAAGTCATTCATACCACACAGCTGTAAATCCACTGAGTACTGTGGAAATCACAACATACATCTGGAGTCTGTACATTTTCATTCCTTGATCTGTATTCCATCTAACTTTCAGCATATTGCTGTGTAGTTAAAACATGGAATTTATAATTAAGAAATGGTGGAATGCACTTATGTCAATTAACTATGACCTTGCTGTGGCTGAAAGTCACATAGCATAGCAGCATAGATACTGCCAAACCAAATGATAGATGAGGGCAACAACCTGATACGTTTAATACTTCAGCACAGAGTATTTTGATTGTTAGCTTCTTGGGAGATTGGTTAATTGCTTGTTTATCTTCTGTGTAATTTGTTACTAAATAAGCTTTTAAAAGCATAATTCTGGAATGGAGCCAGTCTGAATCTGACTCATGTTGACAGCATAAAGCCTTCTTCAGTTATGCATTAATGCCTAGCCTTATTTGCTGTGCTTTAATGGAATTGTGTAGGATGTCTTGGATCAAATCCAAATAGGAACGAATTTTACTAAGAGTTGTTGAGTTTTTTTTCTGGAGTTTCTAAGAGCTTATAATGGGAAAATGCTGGGAAACTGGAGGTTGGACACAGTTTTATCCATACTGACTAATTAGCAGAATTATAAAAATTACCCTGCATGTACATAATGATAATAAAAGGAGCTTTGAGGATGCTAGGAGAGCAGTTTTTTTAAGTTATGCATAGCAAAACCTTATACCTCTTGCAATTACAAGATTCTTTGTTTATTAATGGTCCTTCCAGCCAATTAGGCCTGGATCCAAGAAGTTAAAATGGCGATGGTGAGGCTGCGGCCTGACCATGAAGTGCATGGGGCTTAAAGGCTTCTCTTATCAATCACGTCAGAAAACCCATGAATGTATGAGGCAAAGTGCTGAAAAGCTGATGAGTTTACTGTGCTGGTTCACATACGTGAAAAATACTTACGTTAGCTGACTAGGTACTGAAGTCTTTACAATGGATCTGCTATCATTTTTGCCATGCTGTTCTCTCTTTACTATGTGTCAGGTATCCTCATATTTTCTGTAAATGACAAAAGGAAGCATGAAACTTCAATTAACTAAAATCATGGGGTATAGCAGCCTTACCATGGAGGCAATTTTTAATGTCTTTGCCAAACCCAGATTGGATTGATACTTTTGGCTGTTCTGGCAGTGTAAAGCTCTGGCGTCAGTGATGATGCAGCTGTCATCTGTGTGTTGCCATACCTGACTTGCCCACCACGTGCAAGAAGGGCTAGCAACTTAAGGTAGGATTTCAGCTGTAATGTATCTTCACACTCAGGATACAGAATTTCTAGGATATAACTTGTCTGTTGTACAAAATGGATGTACAAATAGGATTTGTAAAAACCTGTCTGTTGCATGGAGGAGTGCTTAAGGCAGCCTTAACTGAAGTGGGGAGCATGGGCCTTCCCCAGTTAATGTGAGTTGAGATGAGAAATGAGATATACTCCCACAATGTAGCAAACACAACAGCAGGCTTGAGTGTTGTATTCCTTTGTTTGTTTGTTTTGTTTTATTGCTTTAACATAGCTTTGAGTTTACTGCAAAACTCAAAGGCACAGGAAAAATAAATTTGGAGATATTCTCATAGCACTTAATTGCTTAATTACTAGGGCACATGTGATGTAGGAAACATTTATCTGAACACGCTGGTTCTTTAAAAGGCTGACAGTAATAGATGCAAATTAATTAAGGGATCTTAGATACTTTGTGAACTCCATAGTGTCCTTGGTGTGATGGCAGCTCGGTAGCAGTACTGTAGATTTCTAACTAATCTTTCTGACTGATCCAAGTGGAGCATGGAGACTGAGATACCCTGGGCTGACTTATATCCATACTGGTGTATTAGCACTTGTCAGAAATTTTATAGCCCCGCTGAAGCTATGCTGCTTTCAAGACATGAACCTGTGTTTTGGTACTCTGCAAGTAGAATGTACAGTGGTGTTATGGGTTTCTCCGTGCTCCTTGCACGTGTTAAATGTGATCACAGACACCCTTGACCTGAACTGGCTAAGAAATTAAGCAAAATTCTGGGGATTTTTCACTTGGATATATACTCTTACTAAAGTTACTAATGTTAATATGTAATATAAAACCCACTTCAAACTTTCTGTAATTTGCTGCATGGGGCTTTCTTGCTGCTTATATAGTGAAGTCCTTTCTTAGCTATAGTGTGACGTTAATTTGCAAATTGAGTTCAATATACATAATTCTAGAAGGCACAGGGTATTGTCGTAAGACAGCAAGACCCCCCAAACCAAGCAGGATGCAGAGACATTGTATTTAATTTTTCAGTGTATTGTTTGAAGGCTTATATTATAGTCGGTATATTCTTATTTGGAGTACACAGTATCCACTCATTGGACTGGAAATAGAGGTGGTTTAAGTGTGAATTTTATTCACACAATTTCCTGTTCCATAATGTTTAATATTATGTTGCTAGATATCTTGTATCTTTATTTAAGTATTGTTATACAATTAACATATTCTGTACTGCTGTTTTTACTTCTAGAGTAGATGCTGCTATGTAATCAAAGAAGCATATGTTTCTTTTAACTAGGTCTCAATCATTCCAAACTCCAAAAGCTCAATAATTCTTGCACTTTGTTTTCCTTCTTTGTAGCTGATGGCTCGATAAGAGTGCTTTTGCCAGCTGGCACTGGCACAACTCCCCAGAAACAGGTAATTAGAGTGATGCTTTTAAAGTACAATAACTTAAAAGTATATGCTATCTTTACTTCAAAGTATACAATTGTCTACATTTTTTCATAGACAATTTCTCTGTCTGTAATCACTTTAAAAGCTGTATGTTAGGGAGACAAAGTGATAACCTCTTTTCATGGGGTTTTATATACTTTAGACAGAAAACCCAAAAGCAAACAAAATAGATTCCTTGTAATATCTCTGAATGTATACTGTCTCACAAAATGGTGAAGTTTTCAGGCAGGGGAAAAGAGAAAACAACAATAATGATCTTAGATCACCCTGAGCAACTTTAAATCCTTAAAAAAAAAAAAAAAAAAAAGGACATCCTAGTGAGCTAACAGCCCCTACAATTAGTGAAAACTGGTGAATTTTCTAGGCTGCATCTCGGCGTGAGGAGTCAAAGTGGTTATCTGGGTTTAATCTCTTAATTTTACTTTAGCTGGAGGTTGGCTGCTCTACTTGGTCTCCTCCTCCCTGAGTTCTGGGTCCTTGTGTTGTGGGCAGCACAAGGTAGAGGCTGCTGCTGGCCTCTTGTTCCCAGAGCCACCAGTGACTGGATGCAACTCTCAGAGCTCTGTACTGAACTCCTGCTCTGTTTTCTGCTTTCTTGTGTTTGCTCTAAAGCTGGTAAGTGTGAAGACAACTACAAAAGGATGAAACCAGCTTCACTTTTAAAATTATACTAGTTTCTTTGAGCTCGCATCATGGCATGTTCCTCTCCATTTGAATCTATTTACAAAAAGTGAATATGCGAAATGTAACCAAATATCTTCCACAGAAGTATCCTATTGATGGGATAAGGATGCAAGTATAAATTTATTAGACAGAGTATTCTTTAGCTGAAGTTGACCAATTCTCTTCACAGTGACCTATGTGAATCTACCTGTTGGTCTCAGTCTGAATGTTTCTATTTTTATCAACATGGTCAGTACAGTGAACACACAGTGAAAAGCGCAGAGAACAGAGTTGTCTGTTCATTGTAAGAGGTGAATATTTAAAAAAACAGGGCTGTGACACACCAGTGCAATTGTAGAGAATGAAATTTATACTGCCACTTACACTTTTTATTACTCTGTTAAGATAGTGGCTTGAAATCTGAGTTGGATAACCCTAGAAAGCATACAGACATTACAGACGCTTTTTGTCTTGTTGAGTTGGCATTGTCTAGTTTTAAACTGCATTTTTTTCATAGTAATAAGATTTTGAAAGTATTCTTGCCTTTATTAGCCAGAATCTATCATGTGTAGCTACGGTGAAAAAGGCAGGAGATGGGCAAAAAAGAAAAAAACACCAACAAACAAACATTGCCAGATGTGTCATATTGTTTGCAGATATTTCAAAATTACCTATTTATCTGAATATACAACAGTTACCAAGCTGGGTACTAGTTGTCTGTGAAGTTGTGATATTTGGTGCTTGTCATAGTTGGACAAGCTGCCTATCGTTTCCTCGGGAACTCCATTATCACTTTTTTGATTCTTTACTGGATTTTCCTATGTTCCGTTCTAGCCTGTAGTAGCTATTTTATTTGACATCTTTTTTGAACTTCACGTGCTTCACTGTGTCTAATTTTGAGAATTACATAAATGTGCCTTACTAATAAATACCAATCATTTCTGAAAATAATTATTTGACTGTTTACATAATGTTCTTTGCCTAAATATCTTCCATACCAGTAGCTTTTTTCACATGAAGAGTTTGGGGTTAATGGTATAGCAACCAGAGAAATATGGTTTAATGATTAGATGCTTTGTAAGCTGCAGGCATTTTCCTTCTGATGTCAAAGTCTAGTTTTGTATCTGGTGCTGTTTTGTTAAGCCTCTGGTAGAGTTTTTCAAGCATTTTCATTGTAGTACCAATTTTCTTAGAGCTGAGGTGATTTTTGGTAAGTCTAAATTCTTCTAGCACCTTCCAGTTAATCAAGTTTTCCCTTTTATTAGCATAATGAGATGTGGAACAAAATCGCTGCTGAAAGTGAGAGGCAGAAGCGTGACATTAGTGGATTTCCGGTTAAAAGAGAACATTTGAATGAAGTGAATCTGCTGGGTCCTATGTATTTTGTATAAAAAGTGACTGCAGGTAGCTGTCTGAAGAAATCCGTGCCTTGATTTTTTCATAGTGTAGTTGAGAGTAAGACCTGTCCTGAAGCATATCTTCAGGGGAAATGTTAATATAAGTGGAATCATGCATTCTCCAATGTTTAAGTATGAGAACATTATGTTTTTTTAACTGAAAGCAGAGATGATGGTTTTACCAAGTTGTGTTTCTCCTTGCGCAGTGCTAAACGTTCTACTGATAAATAGCACAGCACTGGGACATGTCTCTGTCTTCAGGCATGTGCCTGGTCTTGTCAGATTAAATGGGTCAGCTCAAGAAATTGGAGTTATAGACGTGATTAGGTGATTTTCTGGATCAAGGCTTGTATGATCACTCCTGTTAACCACTGACCCTGTACAGAAAAATATTAAAATTACTCTTAGAACTGTACAAAAAGCACTATGTAGTCAATCCATATTCCCGAAGAGCTCTATGTAGTCAATCCATATTCCCGAAGAGCTCAGCAGCTAAGATGCGAACAGATGTGTGAAGTGCCCTGAAGAGCTCAGGAAAGGAAATACCTAAATTCATTAGCTAAAATTGATACTGATAATTCAAATGCACTTAAAGTGAATTGAATTGTTTCAATAGTGCTCAATCCAGGCTGAAGCCTGGGCATGCCATCCTCTGCTTCTGTGCATTCCCCAGCCACTTCAGTAGCAGCTACAGTTGTGTTAGCACGGTTAACACTTTAAGCCTGTTCAGAGGAAGGACACTTCAGAGGCAGACTACCAAATGTGTTGCCTGAGGTGTTGATACATCTGAATAGGGAATGTACTGTGGAAACGTCACCAGGAACATGCGACATCAAGCTGGAGACAGATTTTACTGAGAAGCTTTTCAAAGTTGTCAATGTTTTTTGTTTGTACTGAGATGGGCAGAGCCATTGCTTCTCTTCCTAAAATAGGAGCAAACATGGAGTCATCTGCCAATTTTAAGTACTTTCATCAGAATTGTAGCTTTGTGCTATTTAGAGCTTTAAATTGGATGTAAAAATGTGTTTTAATGCCCCAGGTTTGCCTAATGTTCAAGTTTCCCCTCAAAAAGGCATCACAGTGTGGAGCTGGAGAGGTCCTCAGGGAAGAAACCCAAGTACATAAATGGGCTTATGCAAATAGTGTTTTTAAAAAGAACCAAATTTGTTTGGTACCATTTGATATGAGATCTGCATTACTTGACTCGCTTAAATGTGGGAAAAAAAGATGATGTGGGATGTGAGAAAGTTCTAAAACCCTAAACATCTCAGCTATGGTAATCTTTAGCAAATTATTTTGGTGTAAGGCGTCCTCCCACTCAGACTTCATTATTTATTATTAATTATTATTTTCCATTAAAGGAAATACTGAAGTCGCAAGTTCTCTCAGGAATTCTTTCCACACAAAACAAAGTGGATGCATTCTGGAACATCCGTTTGTCTAATTCCTAAATCTGATTAGAACAAAGCTAATCAAAACTGCTCTGTGTTTTTGTTTTTGTTTTTTTTTTTGTATTTGTTGTTGGTTTTGTTTTGCTTGCTTCATGAAAAAGAAAATATTGAAACCAGCATTTAGGCATCAAAGCTTACCCTTTCACTGTATTTAAATTTCATTAAATTATGTAAAGCCATTTAAAAAGCTGGCAACAAATGTGCTGAATCATTTGGTGTGCGCACATTTTTCTGCAGACTTCTAGCAGTGTGAGGACTGTTTATATGCAGTCATTTATTTTGTTGTCTTTATGACCAGGGTATATCAAAGTAACATGGCATCTGCTAAAGGATGGCAGTTTAATTTTCACACAAATCTCTTTTCTTCTCTGGAAAATGAAAAGCCCTGCTTCTGTTTTGTAAACAGTGAAAAACTTAAAAACCGTGAGTAAATGAAGCCTTATGCTGATCAGTGATATTTCCTTTTAGAATTACTGCTGCTTTTTTTTTTTTGTGTGTGTGATGTAGTACTTACCACAACTGGCATGTTACAGGATTATAATGGTGTAATTCCAATCCATACTGGAAACAGATTTTTACTTGCTGTGGAATTTGCTGGTCAGTGCAAGAAAGGATAGAGCAAAGAGATATCTATGACATGGAAATCATGGAAATTAAAAATATTTTGCAGTACCCAAGCTAAACATGCAGCTTGGGCCAGATTTGTTCTTTTTCGATATGGGTCTGACACCAGGAACTTTTATCACGTTTAACTTCTGGGATGTTTGATACAAGGCTTGCTGCCAATGTTTTAATCTAATTGGGATACAAATCCCCTTGAGAGGAAGGGGACTGGAGCATTGGGTTGAGAAAACTTACTATCTTTCCCCCTCTTTTTTTTTCTTTTTCTTTTTCTTTTCTTTTTTTTTTTTTTCCTACCCTGTCTTTCTTATCATCAAGGCTTAGCCTTTTCCTTCTGATCATTTCTTTTGTGAAGCTGTCCATGGAGTCCAAATTCCCTTTTCCTCTAATTTGTTTTTGGGTTAGTGGAAAGAGTCTGTTTGTCCTGTTGGAAGTTACGGGGGCAATTCCTGTTGATTTGTAAGTTGTTCTGGCTAATTTTGTTGTTAGTAAATAGCAAAGGACATATGCAACATGCTGTAAAACTCTGTAGCTGTGGACCTGAAAAATAGCAGTACTAATAGGCTGTAATCTCTTGTCTCTTCTGTAATCATCGTTTCGCTGGTTTTGATTATCTGGGTAAGGTCTTGGTTCTTAAAAGGAAATTTAAAGCAACTCTGTACTGTGGCATATTGCTTACATTTTCAAATACTTTCTCACAAACACATAAACAGAAAAGACCAAGAGCAGTTACTAGAGGGTAAATCTTTCACTGAGCAGATATGTGGTCTCCTTGGTCTTGATCCTCAAAGGTTGAATACCATCCAGAAACAAGCATAGGACCTGAAATTCCTGCTTCTGCTGGACACTATGTTCCTGTGACATAGTATAATGGTCTTCACCTGGCATCTTTTGTGTGTCCTGTGATGTGTGTCTTTTAGGAATTAACCAACCATGGCATGATCATTTTCTGTTGGCATTCCTCTTATTCATTGTGACCAACTTGCTTTTCTCTAAGGTGGTTTAACAGTGACTCAGATGAAATTAAGAAGAATGGTCAATTCATATTTGTTTTTTGACTTCACTGCTTCTATTTCAGACTTAGCTCATGCACTCAAAAGCTTGTCTGCCCCTTCTGCTACACTACCCATCTTAAAAAGCAAGCAAACAAAAAAACCAACATAACTTGTACTAACCTTGCAGAAACTACAATTTTTTAGGTGGATTAATTTATGATACTTGTGTGTCTTTATAGGTTTGCAAGCAGGTATATTTTGACATTGGACCACTGCCTGAATTGTGTATTAAATATAGAAACTCAGCTTCAGCTCTCTGTGTTGTCAGTGTTGCATATCCTTAAGAAAAATAAAAAGTGTGATATTTAATAGAATTTGGAACAAATATACCTGACATTTAATTGATATTGGCATACATGCTGGATTTCAGAAGACCTCCCCTACATTGGGGGGATATTTTAAATACCAGAAACTGAAAATAAACTGGGGTTTGAGTTAATGAGTGATTTTGTCAACTGTAGTAATAGAAGTCTTTCAAAATCTGCAACTTGCATCTAAGTTATGAAAGCAACTGAAAGCTAGGTTACTAAAATGAACTTTTACAAGTATTTCAGCTAAATCAGGTTTAAAATGCAAAGTCTGAGGTAAGTAAGCATATTGATCATCACACACCTGTCTTCAGTGAAAGGAATCTGAAGCCTGTGAAACAATTAAAGGCTTTCATTGATTTTAAATACATAATTCATCAGTAAATATTGACCATTTTTCACACACCTTCAGAATATTTCAGTGCAAATGAGTGCTTTGCATGTATTATTTACTCGCTGGAGGGAAGGGATGCCATTCAGAGGGACCTTGACAGCTTGAGAGTTGGGCCCATGTGAACCTCATGAAGTTCAACAAGGCCAAGTGCAAAGTCCTGCATTAGGGTCGGGGCCAAGCACACACACAGGCTGGGCAGAGAATGGACTGAGAGCAGCCCTGAGGAGGACTTTGGGGGGTGTTGGTGAATGAGAAGATCAACATGAGCTGGCAATGTGCACTTGCAGCCCAGAAAGCCAACCTTATCCTGGGCTGCATCAAAAGAAGTGTGGCCAGCAGGCTGAGGGAGGGGTGATTCTCCTCCTCTGTTCTGTTCTTGTGAGACCCTACCTGGAGTCCTGCGTTCAGCTCTGGAGCCCCCAGCACAAGAAGGACACAGAAGTATTAGAATGAGTGCAGAGGAGGACCATGAAGATGATCAAGGGGATGGAGCACCTCTACTATGAAAACTGGCTGAGGGAGTTTGGGTTGTTCAGAATGGAGAAGGATTGCAGTGGCCTTCCAGTACTTAAAGAAGGCCTACAAGAAAGCTGGGGAGGGACTCTTTGTCAGGGGGTGTAGGGATAGGACAAGGGGTAATGGTTTTAAGCTAAAAGAAGGTAGGTTTAGGTTGGATATTAGGAAGAAGCTCTTTACTCAGAGGGTGGTGAGGCACAGGAACAGGTTGCCCAGAGAAGCTGTGGGTGCCTCATCCCTGGAGGTGTTCAAGGCCAGGCTGGATGGAGCTTTGAGCAACCTGGTCTGGTGGGAGGCGTCCCTGGCCATGGCTAGATGATCTTTAAAGTTCCTTCCAACCAAACAATTCTGTGATTCTGTGGTTATGTGTACAGTTGTTTGTATAGGCTATTATGAAAATAAATGGAAAGAGACATGATAATGAGTATTTAGTGTAAATTAGTTTTGAAGATGAGACTGGGTTCATGTTTTAGAATAATGTTCAAATAAGAAAAGAGATTTGGTTTTCTTTTTTTTGGTGACAATTATAGGACTTTTTAATGTCTGGTGAGGGGTGGTGTGCGGGGAGTTGACCCTCTCCTCTGTAACATACCTTTTTTTAAATTGATATGTAAGGATTATGTGATTTTGAGTAAGCTACCCACTTAACTAGAAGTTCTACTCATGGTAGCTCAATATTCACTAAATCAAGCCAACAAAATGGCAGTGTATGTGTTGCCATAATGCGTTTTGTGTGACTAAGCATGTGTACTCTGGTGTTTAAAGTTTCCATATGGTACTACATGGGACTGAATATCTACATGTACCATTATGTGAATTCATAATAATGGAGGGATCTTAGAATGCAGCTTGAATGTTATAGGTAAGACAGTAAATAAATACATTTATAATTTGATATAAATATTTTATTGCAGATTGAATGATAGGTAGGCTGTTTTTATTGCATTTACGTTATTTTTACCTCTGTTAATTTAGAAATATTTTTTTTCTAGTGATGTTCATGCTAAGATAATCTAAAGCAAGTATGTAAGAAAACTACTTTTCACAGGGGAGTTACTTGAAACTGCTCATAATAAGAGGTGACGGCACTTAACACACAGAAGAGAATGCACGGATACGATGAGAGCAGCAGACGTTGAATAATACTGCGTGGAGGAAAATGGTTCCTTTGGAGAAAACCTCAGAAAAGAAAATGGCTTAAATGATGGTAATAAACAAAAGACAAATGGGATAAATGTTATTCCCTAAAAGCGCTGCTTTGCAATCAGAGCTTTTGTTGCTGACCTTGTGTTTGGTTGTAAACTGTTCTCAAGGGTTGTGTTAAGTGTTGCTTGGAGGTGAATTGTGAAGAGAAGAAATGTGTGGAGTATAAGTAATTTCGTTACAGAGAAAGAAAAGCACACAGAAAACACAAAATCTGTTGCAGTCAAATATCTATTTTTTTCACAGGTAGGTATGGAAAAAAAAATCGAAGTAAACTGGCTGTATTTTCTGTAGAGACTTATGCAATTCATAGAAACATGATCTGTTGTTTGCATGAGCTGCTTTGGACTCAGAGTTTTTGAGAGGCTGTCTTTGGGTATCTAGATGCTGAATATGGGATCTGTAGCAAAGATGCTCAGAGAACTCCTATCCTGAAAAAAAAATAATAAAAAAATTGATCAGGTTTGAATGAATAAAAAAATACCAAAACAAAGGATGTCTGACTAGGAGAAAAGGTTGGTAATGATATTGGTGGAGGAATATATGGCTCTGTGTGGGGAAGGGAACGTTAAATAAAGAAGTCAAACAACTTGATTGACCTTGATACTCTGTCATTACAGGCCGTGTCAGCATTGCTTCCTGAGATCTACCCCTGGCCAGCTCTGCCTACAAACAGGTACAAAACCCTGCCACTTAGACTGGAGTATTTGTGAAAAAGCAGTATGGCTTCTTCCCTGCTTGGTTATCTTTTGGAGAAAAACCCAAGGCATATAACATGATTGTCTTTATGTTGGTTCAAGTATCTAGCCAGAGATTAGGATGTTGTTGAGGGGGCTGTGGTACATGATCCCATAACATATGTCTTATAGCATGTTCCTTAATATGTCTCTTTGTAATGTAGGCAGAGATGTGGGGGTGAAGGATGGATTCTGCCTTTGGAATCTGAGTCTAGGAAGTATTTTTATTTTATTTTATTTAGTGAATGCTTTGAATATCCAGTCAGACTTGTTGGTGTATGCTCTGATATTGCAGTAGTGCCTGAGGAAAAAGGAATCTGGGATTACTGTTACAAATAATGGATAAAGGACATCTGAAAGGTTCAAAGATGAAAAAAAAAAGTAGAAACTTTTATGGCAAGGAAGGTTGGAATTGGGGGTGGGGTCCTGAACATGGGAAAGCAGAGCAGTCATAAGTTATTGTATTTCTATTAGCAAAAACCTATCGCAGTTAAAATATGAATTTCTGTGAATTTGGTATATTATTATCAAGGCATATTTTTATCTGTCTGAGCTTTAGACTGCCTCTTTAGACAGTATTGGCACCATGGGGAGTACATACTGCATTGTTCTGTGCAGATGTGAGAGTAGCTGTTGTGTAGTTAGGAAAGGAAGGATGGACAGAGGGTTAAAGCTAAGATTTAGAATGTGAGGTTCAGGCTGGACATTAGCAAACAACTATTTACAGTGAAAGTGGTCAAACATTGGAACAGGTGGTTGGTGCCACATGCCTGTCAATAGGCATTTGGATAATGACCTCAGTAATGATCTTTAACTTTTGGTTAGCCCTAAACTGGTCAGGCTGTTGGCCTCCATGATCTTTGTAGGTCCCTTCCAACTGAACTATTCCATTCCATTCCATACAAACAGAAAGAAGGGTAAATCATTGTATTAAGAATGGGTCGGCAACTAAATTGCAGCCTAGTCATTAGTCTTAAATCTTTCTCAAAAAAAAAAAAAAATGAACCAATATTAAACTTTTTGATTTTTTTTCCTCATTTTTTCTTTTTCTTTCTTTTTTTTTTTTGTTAATTTCTCAGTTCTAGACGTATTTATCAATCTAGCATGGAATAAATTGTATTTGAAATGTTTATGTTTCAAACAAAACAGAATATAAAAGAAATCTAAGATGAGAATGTTTTTTGTAGATAGCTAGTTCAGTTGTGTCTGCTTAGCAGGCTTTGTAGATTATGGTTTTCTTATGATCAATTGTGGTGGCTGTGTCATCTCCCTGTGAACTGTCCTAACTATTAAGGTTAAGATTTTCTGTACTACCTCTGTCTGAGAAATCTGTCTAATGAACGCGAGTGTATGAAATTGCTCAAGAAGCAAGTATTTAGGTACTTAATACATGTTAACACAGAGATAGACTGAGGCGCAGGTGGTTTGACTGGCTGGAACAAGGTTAACTGCCTGTGGGTTACACAAAAAGAGAACGCGAGACTTCCAGATTTATTGGTGCATTGCTTCAATTGCTCATGGGATGACTAAGAATGCATGTGTTTGATAGATGGTTTTATTTTCTTATTATTGCAGTTATTCACTGGATAGTTTTCTATGCAGAACTATGAACCTCTGCTTGAAATGCAGAATGTTTTTCAACAACTGATCTTCAGTGTGTTTTTAAGGTAGGAAAAGCTCTAATCTGTAAAAACTTTTATATTAGTGTGTCTGGGTCCTTAAAACATTACTGTAAGTTCAAAACATTGGCCAAGCATTCACTTTGCAGATCACATTCTCAGTTCAGTTCCCATGGTTACCATGAAGGAAGTGCTTGTGTAACATCCAGCTCAGGGTAAGATGAACCCCTATGACAGGCATAAAGGGAACCACAGCATCAGAAAGAGGCAGGCTGTAACAAGCATGATTGCTCTTAGATTAGTAATGCCTGGAGATCTTCCAATAGAACTGTTTCTTAATGATAGTGAACCAATTAATAGGTAGTGTGATAATGGTAAAAATTAAGATGCTTCTTGGGAAAGGGAGGAGTTGATTTAAGAACTGCTGGAAACACTTAGTCATTTTCTATGATTCAGGGGACACAGGATAGTTTTCAGCCATAACTCATTGTATAACCTCACAGTTTCACTTAACAGACCAGACTGATGCCACTGTAAGTAAAATGAGAATTTAACCACAAAGCACAAATTGAGCTTCTTAACCCCTGCTCTGTTTCCTTCCTAGGACAAAATTTATAGAACAAAATGACCACAGGCAATGAGTGAAAAAGCTAAAAATGTGAAATAGATGAAAGAATATTATGTCAAATGGCCAGTGAGTTTTTTGTTGTTCACGGCTGAACATTGATATGAAAGAGTGTTAGAGGAAGAAGTCGAGTTCACTGAGATTGATGACTGGGATATCCCGAGAATACATCTAGCATGGCTGAGCTCAAGCTGATGAAACATAGAAAGACCTTGCAATGAAAAAAAAAATTAAAAAAATCAGGACATCACTTCCCCAGCATGCACGTGCACACACACACTTCAGTGAGTGAAGAAAAGTTTCCCCAGCCCAGAAGTAATGGTAGCATATACATAGGAGGACAGGGGCTTGACTGACAAAAAAATCTAGACTTTCTCTCTGCCTTAACCCACATTCTAAAGCTAATCCTAAAACCTCTGCAGAGTCCTGGAGACATGGTTCTGATGCAAAAATCCCAGGAAGGGTCCATTTGCATCCTGATTATTACCTTGGCAGCTGCTTCCCAGCCCCACTACACCTGGAGATCAAATCTTTTTCTTTCTTAACAGTAACCTCAATGTCCGTGCTGAACCCTAAACAACAGCAGCAATGAAAATCAAGTAATATCTCCAAGCTTTGTCCTGATTAAGAACTTCTTCCAGGCCAGATTGTTTTGCCATAGGAACACTTGCAGTCCTTTTTCAGCTCTACTGCAGCTGGAGCTCTGCCCAACCTTAATTCTATTCTTTACCCTATTTTTTTTTTTCTGGTGATCCCCCTGAATTCACTAATGTATTGCTGAGATGCACAGCTTCTACTGGGCTAGAAGTGTGGGTACCTTTGCTGCCCACGCTTGGCTCTGCCTACCTCTTTCCATTCCCAGTGCAGATTGGAGGTCTAGTCTTTTCTCCATCATAACCATAATGCTAATTTTCGTTCTGAACCTAAAAAGCATAAGGAATTATCCTGATAAAATTTTTTTCCTAGGCCATATCACTTTGCAGCTGCCCCGATTTAGTTCTGGTACCCCTTTCCAATCCAGATGCACCTCAATTTCTTTCTTTTATCTCTATCCTAACCTTAACTCTAACTCTTGTGGTGATTCCCAAATAGTGGCCATGACATTGCACTAACTGAAGCTTCCCCTAGGCTGTTGTTGCTCACATTTGGTTTTGGTATTTATTTCCATGTGTACTGCAGTATTGTCTTGAAGCATTTTTTTTATTTTTTTCTTCCCAAGCCATGTTAACAAATGGTTCTTAAAATTTTAAAACTTTCTTGTTTTTTAGTTTGATTTTTACAATTTTATCATTTGATTTTAACAGAATAAGCCTTTAAAAATGTCAGAGAGATATCTTTACAGTTGAAGTTACCAGGGTTGTCCTTTTAAACATTTAGCTAACTGTTATCATGCAAATTCAAATTTCAAAGCCTGTTTTTTAATCACTGATAATTTTTAGAAGTGGTAGTGAAGACCCTATTTTTTTTAATTAAAAAGATAGTGACTATGGCAAGGATATAATAAGGTATGATGGGGATAAAAATATCTTTAATGTTAAGTCAGCTGTAATATTGAATATCAGTGTTGTGGGGTATGAATCTGAAATTTTCATCTTTTCAATCGCAGCAATATTATCGTCATGACTTCTGAATCTGGCACTAAATTTAGCTAGTATCAAAGTACTTTGCCTCCCGTTACTCTTTTGCCTGTGACAAAAATCAAAGAATCATCATTTCTTCATCCAAGATGAAAAGACTCCAATTTTTATAGCTCTGTGTTTTCATTATAGTTGCTTCATCTCTGCTGGCCTGTTATTTCAACTTTGTTTCTAGATTTTACCTAAAATATGAGTTCTGATATAATGATGATTTCTTTGACTAGATGTGCTGTAATCTGAAACACTTTCCCAAGGGCTTGGGGGAGTGGGTGGGTAGGAAGAGGTCAGAGTGGATAAATTTTTTTAAAAGGAACTAACCGAAATACCAGTTGTATGATGCTGACTTTAACTCACGATTAGGAAATGTTTTTATGTGGAATTAATTCATTAGCAATGATTCTCACACATGTGACACAGCTTTCATTATCCCTTATGTGATGTATCAAAGTTTTTTGTTTGTTTGTTTGTTTTTTGTGAATACATTTTGGGTACCAAGCACCATGGGAGAGGAAGGAGCTGTTTCTAAAATAAAAGTAAAACCCATAGTGAACCTTAGGGAATGAAACAGACTTTGTCTAAATGCGGCTTTAATACATAATAGTTGCAAACTGAGTTTGATCATGCTTACAGTGGCTTTGGGATCATTGCTGAATGCTTACCACACAGCTGGACTACTTGTAGTAAACATACATTGAACAGGTCCTTAACTTTTAGGAGGCAGAGTAAGGTGAATCCCTCACAGCCATTGACACCTAGGCCCACAGAGACATTCTGTAGCTGTGTATAATTTCAATTACAGGTACCTGTTGCCTGACAGCAGAAGGTGGGCGAGAGGAATCACAAAACAAATGTACAAGTGCACTACAGAATCCTTTTAAATGCCTAATGGTTGTAGTGCTAGTAAAAGTATGCAACTTGACTTCTGAACCCAAAATTTTATATAAGAGCATAATGAAGCACTTGAGTTTGGGTTCTTATTGACAGTTAATGCTATTCTGCTTTCAAGTCTCCGTTGTTTTCATTGTTTCCATATTATAGTTACAATCTAATATTTCTAGACTCAAATACATGACAAAAATCTAAGCCCAGAAAATCTAGTGAAAATGCAATTTCTGAGAGGTGTGATGATGTATTTCATCTAATGTAAAATCCTGAGTGTTGGCATCTGTTACTATCTTTGCATGTTGGCATTCTAATATATTTAAAACAAATGAGCATTCGCACACAAACTCATGCTATAAGATTAAAAAATATATAAATACACATATATCAAAAGACTGTAGTATCAGGGGCTTGAGGATTATATGGAATAGTCCCTGTGCCAAAAAAATGTGTAAATAAGATTTATAGCTTCTTCCCCACTTAGTATTTATATGTAATACCTCAGTTCTGTATTCATCAGCAAAGCACCCTGTTAAAAATGACAATTTATTGTTTCTATCCATTTTCAGATTTTTTTGGGTGACTTTCCTTTCCTTATACATTCAGGTGATGGAAACCATAATTTAAGAGCCCCACGGCCTGCTCTTTACAGTTATCCTGAATTTAGTACATTCAGTTCTTCTTTATTCAGGTGGAACATGAACAGAAGTCAGGTGCCTTTTGGTTGATAATAGTGGTGATGAAAAATGGGTAGGAACCGCAACAAAAAATTCTCACACACTAAAAGTCATCAACACTGTACAGGATTGGTGCTTAGCTAATAGCTAGATATAGGCAGTATATTTGTAATGGCCACTGCTGCAGGCAAAACTGGCTCAGATTGGGATTTTACTTAATTATGTCAACTATTGCAAATTAAAACAAACTTTTCATCACTGATTCAGGCTTTAAGAAAAAAAAAATATCAGTCAAATGTCTTGGGAAAGACACAGTGTCTCCCAGCCCTGCTGGTGAAACAGTGTGGGAGGCTGGGGTTTGGGTGTTTCTGTTGCTTCTCATGGCTGCAGTCTCTCAAGAATGCCCTTGCTCTGGTGAGATTTGCCCATGGCCACAGTCTCTCAGAAGTGGGTAAAAAATTCTTATTTGATATCTGACATTTGACAGAATTGTTTGCCATCCTGCACTTTTTTTCTTCGTCTCTATAGTTGAGTAGATCTAAGCCCCCCCCCCCCCCCCCAAAAAAAAAAAAAAACACCACCTCATGTACACACACACACACACACACAATACCCAACAAACCAAAGCCACCCACACTTCTGAAAAGATTATTTAAGCTGTGTTTGCTACATTAGTTCTGGTTTTGGTAGCCAGTACCTTTGCAAAAATTTGTTCTGCTGGACGCTTGCTTTTCAGTCTAGCTACGCTAAGGGTGTGGATGTAAGATTCCCCAGAGAAGTAACATTTGCACTAAAGCTGTGCAGGTGAATTGCGAATTCTCCCATTCTTCAGCAGAAGTACTATTGTTATCAGGCTGGTTATTCAGGTAAAGGCAGCAATGAATGAAATTGCTACCTATTCCTGAGAGATTGGGTAAAAACAACACAGTGAAATCAACACCCTTTTCTTGCAGGGTCACTGGTACACATGGTACTATACAAAATCCTTAGCATTTCTATATAAATCTTAATTATATGCATTTGATTAAATGAATGAAAAAAAGAAAAAGGAGCAAAAATAAGGAAGAGGTAAAATAAAATACCAAGCAAATAAATCAAATCATATTTCTTATCACTTTCTAAAAGTGATCATAAGCAAGTCCAACAAGTAATTACACTTGTATTACAAATGTATGAATGTAGCTTTCCAAATACAAGGTTATAACAGGTAATAATGACAGGAACCTCTATTGGTTTTGATACAAAGCTCATTAGCATTACAAGAAGACTTTCTACCAACTCTGATGGGAGCATGTTTAATGTGTATTGAGTGTAAATATATATTGATGTCTGGAAAAGGAATGGCATTTTACTTTAGCTTATTGCAAAAAGATAAATCTTTCGTATGCATATTTTTAATAAGGTGTCTCAAAAGCAAATGGGAAGAAGAAATGCCAGGGTATAGTCTCGTGATGAGCTGGTTTTCATCTGTAAAATCTTCCTCTTTTCCCAGAGGCTTGTTTCTTTGCTGTGGTTCATTACCTCTGCAGCTGTGCAGATGCAGCAATGTGTGGACTCTTACTATAAACAGGATTACTGATATGATACTGAGTTTAAAAAACAAAACCTCTCCCTACAGCAAATCTGTAAACTCCATCCTGAGTCTGTAGGTATCTAGCTTGTGATATTTAAGTTTGAGTTCTATTTAAGTTGCTGCAATTTAAGAGAAAACCTGGGCCTATGGGTAGGGTAAATCTTTTTTATTTTTATTTATATATTTTTTTTTCAGTGACTTCAGTGTTAGAAGATTTCATCAAGATGCACATTTTTCCAATAGTCATATGGTTTAATACTTGGCTGAAGATCACTGCGTGGTAATTTTGAAAAAGGAAAAACCTTCATGCTTTAAAATATTAATGCTAACCCCATCTGCTTAGTGCTGAGAACTTAGATACTGTGACTTTGTGGTGGTGGAGGCTTTAATAGGTAAGTTTATTTAGAGGTATTCACTGTATCTTCATAGTTTGATATGGGTGTTGGAAAGTTCGCCCTTCTTGAGCCAGGGCTTTTGGTAGAGATCTCTGGGTGAAGTGGACTAAAGCAAGAGGATAATTTCTGTTCCATGAGTAGTAATTAGGTATGTAAAGTAATCTAGTTACACCGAAATATTCCCAGACTTGTTCCTCCAAATTGAAGTTAACCTCTGGAGAATAGTGTTAGTATCACAAAACTTCTGGACAACTTTTTGGTAGCAAGCATAAGCAAGAGTACCAATGATATATTTTTCCCTCATGGGAATAAAAAGGTAAATCCCATGTTAAAAAAAGTCCACACAACAGCAAATGCCTTCTATCCAATATAGAATATTTTGCTGTAATCGAGGTACTGAAACCATGTGTAAAAATAAAATGCAGAAACATAATAATCACTTGTTTTATTTTTTTAAGTTGTCCTGTACATTGTTGAAAGTCTCACTTAACATAGACAGAAGTATGTTATCATAGTGAGTGCAACGGTGCAATTCATTGTGATATGGAACAGCTACAAAAGAAAAAAAAAAAGAAAAAAGTTTATGAAGCTAGATTTCTGTATCTTCCTTAGAAAAAACATAGTTATGATATAATATAGTACTGCTTATTCTGTGGGGAGAAAAAAAATGCATCAGGGCTTCAGTGTAATCTATGTGTACCTGAGTTAGGTTTTATGTTATCTAATGGAGGGACTGCCAGCAATATAGCTTCAGCACCATGGAGCTCAGCACAGTTTGTGGAACTGGAAAAAATCAGAAGATAGAATATGCACTGAATTGAGTCCATGCTGCTGTGCCTGATCTGTTTGTACCTGGGTAAATTCAGGGGTGTCTGCCACAGTATGCATAGCCTCCAAACCTGGAATTTTCCTGCTCTGTGTACACTGGAGATCAGATAAGTTGTTTTTGAGGACTAGTTCTTCCCCATCAGGATTTTGGATTGTCATATTTTTACATTCTGTGTCCAGAAATGGCATTAGAGCATCTGGTTCAGCTGCCTGACTGCCAAACCTGGCTGTAGTTTGAAAACAATGTTGGCATAAATACAGGTGTTAGAAAGCTGTCCACAAGGGTGGGCACAGTGCAGCATCTCCAGAGATTCCCTCTAGCTGAGGATCAAAATGTAATCTGGAAAAAAAAAAAAAAAAAGTCTGACAGAAAACTTATGGACATGTCTCTCTGGAAATTTCCAGTATCTGTTGTTTTTGAGTAGGACGGGTTTGTGGCATTTTCAGCCTTTCTTTGATTAGATTCTAAGAAGCGCTCTATGACAGCAGGTGGGTATGTTCTGCTGCAGCTCCACTGAGGGGAAAACAGCATTAGTCCTTTGACCTGTTTTCGGTTTACCTGACTTTTCTGCTTTGATATAACACCACTTGATCTAAGTATTTTTTACAAGTATAAATAAACTTGAGCTGGAAAGAAAAGTGTATGTAAAGAAAGTCTGACATTTTGAAGTTTGTCTTAAATGGCAAATCCTAGTTTATTTGCTTTTAAGGAAGCTGAATGAAAATTTTGTCTTATTTTATAGTTTCAATATTTGGACTTACAAGCTTAAGAAGGAAAAAGACCAAAAGGATAGAATATGATGATAAATTCAAAAAATCCTATGCAGAAAAGTTATTAGGATACACTGCTGGCAGAAATCTCTTGCACTTTGATACCTTAATGGTGCAAGGAAAAGAAAACATCTCTCCCCACCTAGCACAGTCAGAACACCAACCTGTGCATCTGCAAGCTGGATATTGACAATACCAGGAATGATGCTGAATCCACATCTGTACTTTTAAGTATTCCCCAGGAAGGTTGCCAGGCACGTGAATGCATCACACTGAAACATTATTTGGGTGTGAATAGAGTTAAAACTGCTTCAGGGTCTGATCCTAATTGCTGTTAACATAGAGGGAGTTTGTGTCAGAGGCTAAAAGACTATCTGCGTAAATAAAGACTGATCCATGCCAGTTGGCCTCTAGGACTGGCATGCTCCTGGCAGTTTTAATTGACTAGGATAGATACGGCCTGGATGTTCAGTTGCAGTTTTGTTTGCATTCCCTCAGCAAGCAGCTGCAGAGCATTTTAAGATTTCATTTTCCTCACCAGTGGCGGGTTACCATCTTCCTGCCTGAAGTAATTGCTAGCACTGCAAAGTCAACAAAACAAAACATGCTTGTACCTCAGCTGCTTCTGGGTGAAGACGACTACTGAGTCAGTGCTGCTGTAGGAGTAGTCCTAAGCAGGGTGCTGAACTTTGTATTGGAAGAGGTGCACTCCTTTCACTCAACCAGTTGTGCCACAGAGAGATGGGGAGGATGATCACAGAGAGGTGTGAGACTGATGTAGAGTCCGACTGTTCTTTTCACACCCAGCTACTTTTGCTGGGGTTGTCGTGCGTTGCAGATCATGATTTATGAGAGGATGTGGAGGAAGACCCAATTTTTTATGTAATGTCAAGGCTGTGTGGCTGTTGGCTGCTGGGGGGTCTTGTGTACTTTTTGGTTAGCCTATAATGTGTCAGCTTAGACTCTCTGTAACTTATTAAGGTGTCACAGACAGAACATGAGACCTTGGCCTTATATGGTAGACTCTCAGAACAGAGGGGTGCACATGTCTATATACAACAGCCTAGGTTCAGGGATGAGGCAGTTCCTGGAATCATACTCAAGTATCATACTGAGTATTTTGCAGTGTAATTCTGAATGCCAGGAAAGATGTGATGCTCTCTGCCTGTTCAGATGTTTGCTTATTATCAGTAAAGAAATATCTTGCTTCAGCAAAACATTGCTTTCTATGAGCTGCTAAATTAATAACACTGCTTAATAAGTAAGTTCATCTCTACTTCCCAGAGCCACTCTGTGTTACTCTTGGATGATTACATCTTCACTGACTGTCTTCGCTCTGGATTTGACATTTTAACCTTCTTTACATCCAATGCTCTTTAGTGTGTAGCCTACAGCTTTGCTTGGAAAATGTGTTGTACCAAGTCAAAACAATTTCAGCAAGGGTGAAGATTGCCTTTTTCATTAAATTACTAGTATTTCATTAAATACTAGTAATCATTCCTAGTTTTAATTAGTTCACAGCATGAGAAGTGCAAGGAGGAGGAAGACAGAGCTAGTTGCTACAAAGTGGTTAGCCTATCAATAGCTTTTAACAGAGCATACCTTGAAAAACGCCCGTGCTCACTGAGGTCAACACAAAGGCATTAATTAACATCAGATGATGATGTAACATTTCATTGGTTTTGACTCTAAGAAAACACTTTCCAAACTTTTGACATTTGGCTGTATTTTCAATGTAATGAGCATCAGAGGTTCAGGTTTTTTGCTTTATATGTGTTGTTCTCATTGTTAGCAATCTGATACATGTGTATATATATGTATATATTAACATCTAGCCAATCTTTTCTGTTATAGTTTGTGGATAAATGCTTTCAGTCAACCAGAAATGTTCTTTTTTTCTCTCTCTCAACAGGAGACTGAGTTTCTTTTGCATTTAGCAAGTGTTGGATTTTTCTAATGCATACAGTCAAAAACATTTTCCTTTCAAAATGTGACCATACTACAACTGAGGAGTAAATAATTGTACAGTGGGATTGGGAAGAATCCTCTTTTAAAACATCTTATCAATTTTCAGGAGACAATTTACTAAAGGTAGGAAAGGTATAAGATTTTACATATTTATGGGAATATTTTAGAATTGCAGACATAATAGCATGTGTTTCCCAAAGCGAGCTGTGTCTCTTCTTGTGTGAATCTAGGACGGGTTATGAGAGTGTATAATTGTTTTAAAGGCTGATCCTTGTTAGTGGCTAAATACTTTGAGAAGTTTAGGCTTAAACAATAACAATTATAGACTAAATTATTTTTCTGATACAGAATGAACAGCTGTGATAATTTGGCGTTGTTCATTGCAGTTTACCTGTTCTACCTATGCTAGATCCATGGGCAGTATGGTCCTAGAATTGATTTGAAATAATGTGCAAAATGATTAATTTAGGAACATAAAGTTTGCACCTCCAAACTGCAAAAACCAAAGGTGCAGCATTGAAAGAAGTCAGAGAAAGTTTTTCCAAAGCCATAATTTTTTGAATTTCTCTATGTCTAATATAATGAAAATGAACGAATTCTGCTCTTGCCTATACTGACTACGGGGAATGTCTTGCTCTGGTAACGTATCGCAGCCAAAACGCCTGTAGGAAGTATATAATGTACCTCTTTATTTAGAATGGATTTGGCAGAGCATGGTTGCCTTTTCCTATGCCATCCATTTAGTTTCATAGTCTGAGCACGTGCAAATGTTAAAGCATTATTAATATTGTGTCCAAAGGAATTAGTGACTTTGCACTTACTAATGCAGAGATGTAAGAAGTGCCTGTCATGTTACTAGCAATCAAACCTTTCCATAATGACAGTTAACATCTTTTAAAATAAATGGATGTATTTAAATAGCATAGTTGGCAGTTATATTTCAAAAGGTTAGTGAGGGATGTAAAAACAAACAGAAACGCACACACAAAATCACAACAACAACCAACCAAAAAAACAACCGTACCTATGTAGAACAAGATGGTGTTATGACCTATACTTGAAAGGCATTACAGAGTAGCAGAGCTTTGTTCACATTAAAGTAAACACGGTTCCTTGAATGGCCTAGTAAATGAAAGCTTTTTGTTAGCAGAAATTAGTTTTGATGTCTTAATTATCTCTTAGATGTGGGATATTTGAGAATATGTACTCTGAGCCATTCTTACTTTAAAGTTTGATAGTGTCTTGAAGAAAAAGTTTTGAAATTGATCTACTTTATATGTTTCCTTAACAAAGTTGAATTGGCGAGTTGATATAATTGGTCAAACATGAACGATGTTTATTATGAAAATAGAGAACATTTCTACTATTATTTTGAAGAACTCTCCAAAGCAAAAATATCCCAGAATTTTTCAGCATTCCTAGTAGTCTTTTCTCATAAGATAGGTTTCTGAGATCTGTGATCATTTCCTGGATTGTTTGCACTTGGTCGTACCCTTCCTGATCTGTGAATCCCCAAATGGAGCGAGATGTCAGTATGGGCTGAAGAAGATGCATTACTAGCCCGTTATACTCCTGTTAATGCATTCTGCATGGCATTTTGTGGTTCTATTTATTTATTATTATTTTTTTTACAGCACTGTGTTCACTGTGTTCAGGTTATGATTCACATACTAGGCCTACATACTAGGTCAGTTTTGCCATCATCTATTTGTGAGAGTTGGGTTATTCCCTTGAGCTTTTATCTTTAATTATTTTCCTCTCCCTCTCCCCCTTCTCTCATTTTTCTAATTTGTTTGGAGTTGTATTCTTTCCCTGAGAGTACTTGCAGTCTGTTTCAGCTTCATATTTTCTTTCAATCTCATAAGCCTTTACTGTAATCCTTATTATTGCTGAACAGTACGAACAGTACTAGATCCTGGAGAGAGCACTAGAACCTAATACTTCCTTCTTTCATCACAGTGTTACTGTGAACCACTGATATTCTGTAAGTCATTTTTTCTCTGCACCCACCTAACAGCTATTTCAGCTAGAGTTATTTGCTCTAGCTTGCTTTGAAAATGTCACATTAAACAGTGTCAGAGGTAAAGCTGTATAACACCTCTGTTCATAAGGCCTGTTACCCTGCCATAAAGGCACTTAGATGGGTTTAACGAGCTTTGTTCTTGTCAAAGTCAGCTTGGTTGATTCTCTAATCTTTTTATTTATTATTTTTTAAACTTTCAGGTGCTTAGAAACTGTTTTTGCATTTGTTCTGGTATATTCTTATATTTATCTCAGGAAAAAGGGTACCATCTTCACCTAAAAATATAAAAGGAAAAAAATGCCTCCCTTATTCTAATAACGTCTAATCAAAATGACATTTGAAAAGGGAGAAACAGAACATCAAATTCAGTCCCATGCATTAGAACTGAAATTATACTCAAATAGTTTGTTTGTTTGTTTGTTTTTCTTCTGGATAATGTTTTAAGTGTATAAGATATGAATTTAAATAAAAACAATCAATCAAAATGATTTTGACTGGTAACCTAATAATCTTTGGATTAAAAGTTATAATCATCAATAGGTATTTCGGAAGGCACCAGTTTATCTCCCAAGAAAACTCCTATGAAGTATTAACTTAAATATTTTTCTGATGACCTCATAAATCGCGATGCTACTCTATGGAGATGTAGCTACAGCTAGAAGTTCACCAATCAATTTCTAAGCAAATATTGGGAATATTTTCTAATGTTGGTTTTTAAAAAGTAAATCAAAGCAAACCAAAGCTGGTGTTATCTCATGGTCCTATTGTGCAGAACTCAAATGTTCCCACATCCTTCTCACCTTTTTTTTTTTTTTTTTTTTTTTTTCCAGTGAGTTAAATAGTTATCTGAAGGCAGATTGTGGCTGGTCTTCTCCATAGCATTACATATCTGTAATGATACATGTTTGTATCCTCTGATTACAGAGCATTTAAAATAAGTGCCCTTCTGAAGATGTATTCGGATAAAAGGCAAAGAAAAATCTGGAAGTAATGTGCTGAATGTAAATTACAATAAACATTGGGAGATATAGCTGGGTCTCTTCAGCAGCTTCATAGATACTGTCTGTGTGGGAATAAGTGGCTTTAAATACATTAGGAAACTGCAGGAGAAGGATCACAGCTGTGTGCTTCCTGCATTTTGAGCATTATGTTATACAATGTTTTTTCTGTCTTTCTACTTTAAAATCCTTTTTATGAGTGTTTTTAATATAAACATATTGTGAAGTTTTTTTTTTTTTTTTTTTTTTTCTTCCTGCCTTTCAACTTTTACAGCATACTGGTGATGTTTTCAGGTCTTTCCTCTTTTGTTATTTTTTTCACTGTTTTTCTGATTGTTTTCTATCTATCTACTGAACAGAGTGGCTCATTTAGAACTATATTTAACAAGATTTTTTACCAGCTTTGTCGTCATTCCAGGAAATAAGGTAGCATTTATATAATCAAGTCATGCTCTCACCACTGCTTTCCTGTACTTGCAAGGTAAAATGATAATTTTGTTTGTGATTCATTGAGGGTAATTATAGCATTTGCCAGAGTACATGTGGGCAGGTAAGTACATATACAAGTTAGATAATTGGGTCAATAGTGAACAATTTGTGCTTAACAGGACTTGATTTAATAAAGGTAGGCTTAATTTAAAATTAGATACCATTTGATAGAGAAGTTTCCACAGAAAGCAGATTCAAAAGCATCTTGCCAATGTATAACAAGAGTATGTGTGCCCTGTATCTTTGATATATAAACATAAATGCCATTTTTATGTTCAAGTCAGTTATTTGAACATCTGCCAAACTCACAAGTGCTGATAATAATTTGGGGCTCAATTTTGGATATCCAGAATTGGCTTTTCTAATGTATAAGCTTTTGGATATTTGACTGTGAATAGCACATATTTTGTCTTTCTACTTTTGCCTTTGACGTAAACCTACAGTTAAGGTGTAGAAAGAACAAGAAAAAGGGGATATATATATTCCAAAGGAAAGACCTTCTGGACTTCTGGATTGCAATAGCAACCCTGGCATGCTGGGGGACTGGCACAGGCTGACTAGACAGGTAGTCATGGCTTTTTTGCTGTATTCTGCAGTGTCCTGCCTTCAGCAGCTACTCTCTTCATCTGTGCCTACAGTTCTCATTGATAGCATTCAAATAACCAGAGCAGGGATGCATGAGGTGGCTATTCTCATGATTTGCTCTAAGCTTTGCTCTGCAGTACTTATGTTTTTCATTCCAAGCTTTCAGATTTTTTCTCAAAATAAGAATTTACTAATGTGAAGAAGACAAAAAGGACAGCTTAGTAGATAGAGACGTTGTGAGCAGGGGGAAACCCTCTTCTCTGTGTAACTCAAAGCACAATTTTCTTCTCAGGCTGCTGTGATGCAAAACTGGATCCCTAACATCATAAGGCAGTTCTCAGAACTATAACAAAAAGTAAAATTAGAAAATTACAAAAAGTAAAAGAAAAATACCCCACTGCTTCTAAACTAAAGGTAATGATATCTTCAGAATTAAAATGATTTAAATGCTTCTGTAAACAGGATCTTTCATTATCTACTGACCTCCTGCAATCCTTACATGGTAGTTTGAGTTATTACCATCTACTGAACTACAAATTGAAATCAAAATTAGTTGCTATACTGCTCAAATAATTGGTACCAATCCCAACCTCTCTCTGCATTTCCAGCCTCTAAAATGGTAATTAGGTAGAGAGAGCAGAAACTGAAACTGTCAAACATTTGTTTTCCAAATTTGGATGTGATGGGGTTTAAATCTGCTGCACTTTCTGTAAATGTCATAAGGAGATAATTTTTTCTCTACAGAACCCATATCATCTGGGCTACTGTGCATATGTTAAATACAGAACCTGACCTCATTGGTATGTCAGTGTACAAATTTACACATTTTATATGTCATGATGTGGCTGGAAGTGATCACATATGAAACTACACTCCCGGCACAAATGAAAACGGAACCTCACATTGATTCATTTTCTGTTTTCCAACTTCTTATATAGACCAAGCATGGTTCCAAAGTTACTGCCCATGTCAGGAAATGCTGAAATGGTCCTTTGGGTGCTGCAGTTTTGTTTCTTCCTTTCGTCTTTTACAAACACTTTTGCCTCTGACCTGGTATAATACATGCAACTTTCCCCAAATAATAACAAGGAAAAAGAGAAACTTATTAACACTTATGACAAGTTTCTTCTTTAACTAAAGGATTTAACATTACAAGGTTATTAACACTAATTTCCGTTTTACATAAATAAAAGTTTGTAATACTGCATCACCTAACAAGTAAAAAAGCCATGTGAGATATTAATATTACATGAAAATGATTCATTATGTGATAATGATTCAAAATATGAAAATGGGAAGTGAGGTTGCTTTGAAATTCGAGACCTTGTTTATAAGTTTTTCTTCCATATTCAACTTTTCTCATTTCTCATTTTGCTCATTTTCTCCATTTCTGCTTTTGCACTAGTTCTAACTTCTTGTCAGCTAAGATAAATAACATTGAAATGATTTTTTACTTAAAAAGAAATGTAAAATTAAAAGAAAATGCGAAACTGCTATAACAGTTCTGATTACAGTTCCCTCTCTCCCTTCCACTCCTGACAAGAAGTGGAGATAGCTACAGTGATTTTTTTTATTATTATTTTTATTTTTTTCCTTGCAAAGGATGATCTGCTTGAACTCCTTGTTCCAGGAGTTTAAGCAAGGAACATGACAGAAATAAAGAGACCACAGACCAAGAAAAATTTAAAGACAAGATATCAGATAATTTGTTGCTCAAGTCTTTTGTTTGTGGTGTTTATTATTACCACTTCTGTTATAAAATCCGAAATTCTAAAAGTTAGGTGGCTTAAACAGGATTATCCTGTACTGTTATTTTTTAAATGAGAGAAGTGATGCATCAAAATCATCATCAGGGCGCTGCTTGTGATGGGGCCTTCCTGGGGGCTGGGAGCAGTGGGGGCCCCCTAAGGGCTGTCAGGGCCGTGTACTGGAAGTGGTTTTTTATTTTATTTTTTTATTTTTTTAATTTTTTTTATGAATGTAGGAGCACCAAAATCCCAAGTCATGGATCAGGACTCTCTTTGTTGTAGAAGCTGTAAAGACAAAACAGAGATGATATCGCTCCAAAAAGCATGGAGAAAATGTGGAGAGTAAAACAAAGCATGAGGTGATAGTGGCTGGTGTAGTGGTTTCTGAACACACCAGTTCTAGCTGCTGTTACTTGTAGGCATCTGAAGGGAAGAAGGTTTTGGGAGGTTAATCAATTTGCTTTGCTGATGTTCGCTGGGGGATCCTCCCTGGCATGAGTGATGGGGGAAGCACAAAGGTCTTACAACCTCACCATTCATTTTCCAAGTGTAAGTGGCCATTGCAAGGCCCTCCGAGCTAGGTGCTATGTTTCTACACGTAAAAAACCTGCTCCTTTCCCCAAGGAGTTCATAACCTGAATAAGCTGTAGACAAAAGATTTATGGAGAGTTTCAATTTGATGGTTTTTAAATTACATAAAGTCTGTAGTGAACTTGGTTGAACTTTGTGTCCTGAATTCCAGTCCAGTGAATTAACTACTAAGTCATCTATTCTGACTCCTAGAGTTGTTGTTTTTTTTCCAGTATTCCTCTCAAATTAAGGCGTGTGGTGTAGTTTTGATTTATTTATTTATTTTATATTAAGGAACTGGAAGCATATATTTTGACTATAAGTGGTATTCCAATTGTGAGTTTGTAATGGTGTCAACGATTTTTTTTAAATGTCTTGAGGTTTTACTCTACTTATTAATATCTACACAAGCAACCTCACTGAACTGTTTTCTGCTTGTGTGTGCGACCGTATTTTGCATTCACGTTACTCACTCTACTTTGGTAGCACAGATGTGAAAAGGACAGAGAGAGGAAAGGCAGCTATACCAACACATGTTAAAGCTGAATGTGTTTCTGTAAGAGAGAGATAACACATGCATTTATGTGCAACCTATCAACATGTACACCCTTCATGTGTGATAATCTGATTTGCAGTTGCAGTTTTTATGGGCACATCCATTTGTAAATGCAGGAAAGAGGCATACAACATAAAACAGGATCCCTCTTTTAGTCTGTTTCTTTTTGTTTTGTTGCTGTGTGTCAGGCAGGCATCCTTGTATCTTTTGTCTCCCAGAGCAATTGGATTTGGTCTTCCAGTCATGCCTACCTTGATAGTCCAACAAGCTGAATGGCATTTGAACAGTTACATACCATTTTTATTGTGTACTTTTTATGACCATTACCGTAGCACCAAACTGAAAAGTATTATGATAAAATTGACTTTTTTTTTAATACCTACAGGCTTTTGCATATCTTGTAATACTATATTTAAACATTCTGTGATGAACCAATTTCATTTTAAAATATGCAAATTATAACAGCAGGCTTTTTTAACATTTTAAATGGTCTTTGTCTAATAAAATGAGTCATTTTTCACTTATCAAATTCAGAAATGCAATTGCATACAGCTATTCTCGTTCTACTAAATGAGAGGAGGAACAATATTTCTTTTATTGCCTGTCAGTTCTGAATTACTTTAAGTGCATTGTGGGTGGACTATGCTCCTATGCTCTCTCTTCAGCACGGCACCCAGAAATCAATCAGGGTCTAAACTCACCTTTTCATTAGAGTGGGTTTGACTGGTGATTCAAAAGAGTACCGCAAATAGCACCTATGATTTTTCTTCAAGCAAAATGATATTTTGTTCCTATTAGTACCTCAGTTCTACTTAAAGTGGAGCATGTCACCTTTTTTCCAACATGGTGGTTGCAAACTGAAGTTGCTAACTAAGAATAGCTATATTCACTGTTAATGCACCAGTGTGAGGTCTTCCAAGAGGCCCTTTCTTCCCTGTGGTTTCATGTAGTTTAAAAAAAATAATTAAAAAAATGGATGAACTTTGTTATCCTAAATTATAGCATGTTTCTTAGGTGAAAATGAATACAAGCAAATTTCTAAAACACTGTATGGCCGCAGTATTCAGATCATTATTTTCACTGGAGGCAAATTAATCTCCAAGCTGCTATTTATTACTAGATCTTCTTATAAGCTGTATTCTAGAAAAAAAGAATAAAAATATATATGATAGGATTATAAAAATGTAAATCTATGTTGGCTGCCCTTGAGGTCTACTATTGTTGATGTGGGAAGGTGAGTAAAGCTGACATGAGCTCTTCTAGAAACCATGTTCATAAACTATTGTGAGATATCTTTCTAACATCTTTATTTACTTTGCCCCATGAAGACCTTTGATATGTGGGCTTGCTTTTTTAAATATTGAATGAATCAAAACAACATTAATGGAAGCTGTGTAGTATGTGCTGAGCAGTTTGATATTAGAAGTTGCTGCAGGCATTAATCTAACACAATAAAAAATGGTAATACTTTGCATTATTTGAGATGTTCTGTCATTGTCTTGCTAGGTCTTTCTTATAACTGAAATAGAATATTTATTGAAAGATCTTGATAGAATTACATCTCTATTATCCCATGCAAAATTCTGTCCTTCAGAAAGCATATGAAGAAATGTTCAAATGTTACTTTGTTCTTATATTAAAATGCTCCGTAGATGAAGCTATGGTGTGTAGAAATTACTGTAACAGCACAAAATAGTGACACTCCTGATCTGTCCTCCAAATAACCCATCACCTTTCAGGTTCCAAGATGTGGCTGGAATTCATATAGATATAACTTGTCTGGCTTTAAAATAAGCAATTTGGTACTGCTGGCACTGTGGAGAATTATGGATCGTGGGAGACATTTTTGACTAAGGCCTCTGGACAAACTGCTGTCTCTGTGAAACCCAAGCTGACTTTTCAAACAGATACCAAGGTAATGTATGTCCACATTAGCTGGAATTGCACATCTGGGCTGTGGTAGATAGATGCCATGAGCATAATCAAACATGGTTCCAGTGTCAAAATCAACTAGGCCTTGCAGGATTATGCAAATAAAGGGCCTTTTTAATGAGGGAAGCAGATAAAATCATGAGAAATTCATTGAGATTTAAATACTTCTTGCTATCAGGAATAGCTTAGCAAGCAGGACCAGGGAGGTGATCGTTCCCCTGTACTCAGCTCTGGTGAGGCCGCACCTCAAGTACTGTGTTCAGCCTTGGGCCCCGCGGTACAAGAAGGGCATCGAGGCCTTGGAATGTGTCCATAGAAGAGCTATGAAGCTGGTGAAGGGCCTGGAACACAAGTCCTGTGAGGAGCAGTTGAGGGAACTGGGGTTGTTTAGTCTGGAAAAGAGGAGGCTCATGGGAGACCTGATTGCTTTCTACAACCACCTAAAAGGAAGTTGTGAGGAGCTGGGGTTCGGCCTCTTCTCACAGATGAGTAGCGATAGGGCTAGAGGGAATGGCTTCAGGTTAGAAATTAGGAGACATTTCTTCTCAGAAAGAGCAGTCAGGCATTGGAATGGCTTGCCTAGGGAAGTGGTGGAGTCACCGTCCCTGGGGGTGTTTAACAAAAGGTTGGACCTGGTGCTTAGGGACATGGTTCGGTGGGTGTCATTGGTAGTAGTGTGATTGTTGGACCAGATGATCTTGGAGGTCTTTTTCAACCCTAATTATTCTATGATTTAAGCTTATCGATAAGAGGTTCTTTAAGATGGGTCTTTGATAAAAGAGGGTAAGGTAAACTATAGAAGATTATCAACTGCTCCTTGTCTTTGCTAACTTTTCTCAGGACTAACTGGTACAGTGGATGGAAAGATAATTTTGAAAGGTTGTATTCATGATATAGTAATAGAGAATGCCTCTGTCTATATTGTGGGTACTGACAGTATGTGAATCTGTTAATAAGGCTAATGCTCAGCAGTTTTGCCACTATTAGACTCAGGTACTTTAGCTTCTTCAACATCTTCGTGCTCAGTGTGTTTTCTCTTCAGCCAACAAAAGAACTGCCCAAGTGACCTGTGATCTCAAAAGTCTTGTATTTTATAGTTAAAATGTTAATTACTGAAGAACTAGAAAGGCTGAGTGTAAAAACCCTCAGAAATATTTGATTTTTTTTATCATTGTTTATGTTTTTGGAGAACAAATCATCCAATTTTCACCAAAGGTGAAGACCGTGGAAGTACTGGCACATTTTAAGAGTGAACCTGCCCTAGGATGAAGATACCAGTGCCTCATACTGTAGCCTCTTGCTTACATCCTTCCCAGGCAAGGTGATTTATTTATGACATGGATTTTCTCTGTATTTAGTCCGATCCATTTAATCCATTCCTCAGTGAAATACAGGGGTAAGAATGGAGAATTAAGGGATTTTCTTTGATTATAAGGAAAAGATGAAGGAAAGAAAAACATTAGAATTGTTTTTCAGTTTGGCTCGTTCTTCAAATAATCCTAAACCACATTTTCATCATTGCAAATGCCTAGCTTCCTAGCTTTGTCCCTGCTTTTAAATGAAATGAATTCATCTTCTGTCTTGGCATTTGCAAGTGAATATATATCCTCTAATTTAAGCAAAATACATTTACATATTGACAGACATAATATCAGCAGTTGATTCTAAGGCTTTTGATTTTTGAAGGAATAAAAACAGTGTCTGGTCCAACTAAATACCAGGGCAGGTACAACCAGTAGAGTAGACTTATGTGGCTGTTCACACAGAAAGCACAAAATGTTTTGCCTTTTTTCTTCATGTTTTGGAGTTAATGTATATCGTAAATTGTCAGCACTTTGCTAACATTCTCAGCATCATGCTGGTGCTTTTGGTCTTTGTTGAGTGAGTGCTGAAGCAGTATGCTGGATGTTAATGATCAATGATACTGAAATGCCCAGGGGTACACAATGTGACTACAAGTCTCTTTACGCTGAAATATGAGTGTCCTTGTGGCATAATGCTCTAAGGATCTAGGCAAAGAGAAGTTTTGATGTGCACACTTGAAAGTCTATCTAGTTTTTGTTTGTTTACTTGTTTTTCTCTCCCTACTTATGAAGGAGGGCCTTATGAGCATTATTACCTGATGTCTTGCTTCTAGAGTAAACTGGAAATACATGAACTCATGGTAGTGGTGTTATCAGTGGCAGCATTCAGGCTAATTTGTCTTGAAGAGTATATTTCTGAATATCAGGGCAGGTGTCATAAATTATATTCTGGTGCTTTTCTGTACTGAAGTTACATGCAACAAAATGATTTTGTAGCTCCTTGGGATCCAGCTGGTTTAAAGGTTTGTGGAATATTACACCAGGGCATTTTATGTAGACATATTTAAAGACATATTTGATGTTAAGTTTTGCTGAACCAGCACTCCCAAGAAACAGGACCTTGAAGAGTTAAGTCCCTGGCAAAGTGAGGTACCACAGCAAGCCTGGGAAGATAATCCACTTTGGAGTGATACAATACCTAACAGCCTTTCTCTTTCCCCATCCACCTCCTTGCTAAACAGCTCTTCTCAGACGTATCACGGCCATATGGCATCATGTCGGTTTAGTTATCACTCTAAAACAACAACAAAAAAGGCCATTTTGTTTCCAAACTGAAAAAAAAAAAGTTTAAAACGTTTTTTCTTTTTTTTTTTTTTTTAACATTTGGCATGTAATTTGGAGATCTCTTTCTTAAAAATAAAAGTAAATAAAGGTCTTTTATCTGTATTGCTGTGAAGAATTTGGTATTTCCTACATGTATTAGGAATACTCAGAATATCACCAAAAATGTCATGCTTCTCATTTCTAAAAACAAAAGGATAGCTGATTGATACAATAACCTCTCCTCCAAGTTATGGAGCTGAGGCTAAACAGTAAACAGCCTCAGTCCCAAAGGAGTTAGTTTCAGGAAAAAAAAAACAAAACACACCATAAATTGCGGAAATTGGTGCTTTAATCAGTATAGGTCTTGCAAACTTTATTCTCAAGACACTGTAATTAGATCAACTTAGCGCATACTTCACTATAAATCTAGCAAATTATCTCTGAAATAGGCTTAGTAGAGAGTTCAGTTTTAAAGCAAGGAGAATTAAGCTGATTTTAGTGTTTTTTTAAGGTGCAATAAGTATAAAATACAGTAGGATCTAATGAAAAATGTAACTGTTATTACGGCAAAACAGCAAGTCTGAAAATACAGTAAGACTAAATTCTTGATGATTAAATTTTGAGGAGGTGGTTTTGAGATAATCTGAAGGGATTTTTATGAATAACAGTCTGTTGAACCTGCTGGGGACAGAGTTCAGCAGGAGAATGTGGGTAGAACTGAATGTCTCAGAAGAAATTCAACCACTAGTGGAAGTTAGAACTTAAAGTGAGAAGATTGCTTCTGATGAATGCCTTCTATTTAACCTATTTTATCTCAGCTTTCAGAACCTATTCCCTTATTGACTTTAAGATGTTGCAGCAATGGGAGAATAATTATTCTTATTTTAGTTAGAAAAGGATGTGTTCAGTTTATGTTCCTCATGCAGTGTTAGCTGACTAATTATCACCTCCAATAGTGATAATGGTTGACATTAAAAGCAATTGAAAATGGAAATTTTCTCTTCTAAGCCTAGTGAAGAATAGTAATCATATACTACTAGAAGTTATCTTTTGGCACATTGTTTCTTAGTGTTGATCTCTCTCCTGCTATTTTAAGTCTTTTTCAACAAGAGCACAACTGATCTCTTGAGGGGTATTACCATCTGCTTTTCTGCTAGTGTAATGAAGTGATCATCCAAAAAGAAAATGAACAATTTCCTCCTAAAGAGTATTTCTACCATTAATATTTAGATACTAAACTGTTGAACTGATACTCAGATCTTATTTTCAGAAACATTAACTTCTGCAGTTCTTGTTGATCTGTAGCAGCTATCCCCATCAGGGTCTTTTTTGAGAGATTTGTGTCCTAATCCTAACTGGGAAGTAAACATAATGATATTTCCTTTCCCTTTTCCAGTTATTCTGTCTTTAAAATGTGAAAAGGAACATGTAGTAAATCTTACAGTAATTCTGAATTCTATATGAATATATTATGGGAAGTCCTGTGGTGATCCTTGAAATCTTTCCCATTGCTACCTGAGTACATAAGGTGGTATTAGTATTTGATTCTCAAATAATTTCCATAGTGATAGATTACTATGACTTTCCTGTTTTATTTTTTATTTATTTATTAAACAGACAAGTGTACTGGGTCTGGCTGGGATGTTAACTTTCCCTGCAGAAGCCTGTACAGTGCTGCGCTCTGCACTTGTAGCTAGTACAGCAGTGGTATCACACCAGTGTTGTGTCTGCTGCTGAGCAGTGCTGGCACAGCATCAGGACTCTCTCTAACACCCCTAGGGGGTGGGCAAAAAAAAGTGAGAAAGAAACATCACCAGGGCAGCTGACCTAACCCAACCAAAGGGATATTCCATACCATATGATGTCACACTCAGCTATAAAAGGTGGAAAAAGGAAGAAGAGGGGAGGGGTGGGCTCTCGTTGTGAGAACGTCTGTCCTCCTCCCGAACACCGGCTATGTGCATTGAGGCCCGGCTTCAAGGACATGGTCAAACATCGCTCATTTGTGGGAAGTAGAGAGTAAGTTCTTTCCTCTGCACTTCCACATAGCCTTTACATGTTTTGTTTTGTTATTCCCTTTCCCCCTCCCTTTTCCCCTTTCCCTTTTTTCCCTTTAGTTGAATTGTTTAATTAATAATAATATTTCCTTAATAATATTTTTTTTCTCTTTAATTAAATTGTCCCTATCTCAACCCATGAGTTGTTCTTTCCTTTAGTTCTTCCCCTCCTCATCTGAGGAGGGGGAGTGAGAGAGCAGTTGAGGTGTTCAGATGCCTAACACAGAAAAACCACCACAACAAGCTAAAAATGCTGGCCCACGGTGGTTTTGTTTACATTTTATTTATCTAAATAACAAATCATATAGAATGGTTTGGGTTGAAAGGGACCTTAAAGATTACCTAATTTCAATCCCCTTGCCATGGGCAGGGACACCTTCCACTAGATCAGGTTGGCCAGGACCATATCCAGCCTGGCCTTGAAGGGATGCCCCTTCAGGGATGGGGCATCCACAGCTTCTCTGGGCAACCTCACCACACTCTGAGTAAAGAATTTCCTCCTAATATCTAATCTAAACCTACCCTCTGTTAGCTTAAAGCCATTACTCCTTGTCCTAACTGTATACTCCCTGAGAGAGTCCTTCCCCAGCTTTCCTGTAGGCCCTCTTTAGGTACTGGAAGGCCGCTGTAAGGTCTCCCATGAGCCTTCTCTTATCCAAGCTGAACAACCCCAACTCCCTCAGCCTGTCTTTGTAGGAGAGGTGCTCCAGCCCTATGGCCGTCTTTGTGGCCCTCCTCTGGATTCATTCTAATATGTCCATGTTCTTGTGCTGGGGGCCCCAGAACTGAACACAGCACTCCAGGTGAGGTCTCATGAGAGCAGAGTAGAGGAGGAGAATCACCCCTCCCTCAACCTGCTGGCCACGCTTTTGATACAGCTCAGGATATGGATGGCTTTCTGGGCTGCAAGCGCGCACTGCTGGCTAATGTTGAGAGGCTCATTCACCAATACCCCAAAGTCCTCCAAAGGGCTGCTCTCAATCCAGTCATTACTCAGCCTGTATTTATGTTTGGGAGTGCCTTGATTTAGGTGTGGGATGATGAAAATGTTGATAAATATTGTCCTCTAGCTTCTTTCAAGAGCAAGGTTACAATTAACTTGAGTAAGAGCAAATCACATAAGGATTTTGGCCTTTCTGTCTTTGCAAACTGTCTGTCATGTCTATTCAGGAGTATTCAAGAAGCTGGGGTATTAATCTGAGTGGCTGCAAAAAGCCGATATGTTTAAGGAGGAAATGGTGGAGCTCTTTGATGTGTGGTAGTTGCAGAAGGGAGAAATTAGGCTTGTGTCTAGGATGCAAAATAAAGGCTTTATGTCACATTGTAACATTTGAGCATTTGAAAAAGGCACAAGATCATTCTAAAAATCTGAAATTACTCTTTAGAGTCATGTGTTTCCGACTTTCACCTCTCAAGCTGTACTCTTGTAGTAATTTGAAGTGTTTTTTCAGCTATGAAGGCAGAGACTGTAGAAATTAATGGGGCTCGATGTTCTTGTATAGTCACTTAACTCCTAGTAGATAGGGTCTCAGAGGAAGATGTATAAAAGCATGCAGTGGAATGATTGTGTTACAAGCCAGTGACACTGTCAGGCTTTTTGCATTTCCTTTGCCTTGATTTGGTGATTTTATGTAATGTTTTATGTGTATAGCAACTTAACTGTTTTATAACACAGCAGTGGATTAATTCTTTCCTTTCTTTTCTAGTCCGGGGAGTATGCTCATTCAGTCACAGGTGACAACATTCAGATATTGTGAGAAGAAGGCAATGGAGCTTTGCCAATGATCAGTTGAATTCAGGAAAAGCGTAGGCTAAAGACTGACCTAATCAAGTTCTGTTACATCGATATTCACATTCTTGCCACTCTTTGCATATTGCAGAAGTTTTAATTGTAGCTTTTGCTCTTGTTAGTGATTTTGTCACAGTAGACAAGTGACAAAATTAAAAACGGATGCTATAATATCTAAAACCATACAGCAATTAGCCAGCTGCAATCAGGAATTTTGGCATATGTCCAAATAATGCTAAGCATACCGACGCTAGATGTTTTATTTATACATAGTGAGTGGTAGTGTTGTTAAGAAACCTGATACTTAATTACTTCTACAACCTTAATACAAAATTCAAGCTGGGTTTCTAAGATGGATACATTTTTGTCTTTGGGAAGAATACATCTGTCTGAGAAGTCAGCAATTTTAAGGTTGCACCAAATAATTAAAAAAACAAATTTATTCCTAATAGTGTTTCCTACTAATGGTGGACTGTTGTGAGAAAATAAGTAGAAAATATGTTTTGATGCATTGTTCATCCTTGGTCAGGTGCACCAAAAAGTACATTTTTTTCTCCATTGAATTAAATAAATAATAAATAAAGCAACCAATTATTACAATGGGTGTGGAATCCTACTGGGACCCTGTTTATACCTAAACATAATATATTGACATCTAGGAGTTATGTGACTGACAGTGAAAATGTGGCAAGAGATTTTACAATATAGATAGTATATTGTCCAGTACAATTTGTTACCCCAATAATACAGTTTCTAATTCTAATTCATTTCTTTTGTACCTTTTTGTTTGTTTGTTTGTTTGTTTTTTGAGGAAATGGGATACACTGTCTCACTAGACAAATTCCTTCTGAAGTCAAGAGATGGAAGAATATTCAGGAAAAGTATTGCTACATAATTGCTTAGTTTTTATACTTAAGTGCTTACTGTTAATCGTCAGAACCAGAAGAAAGCTTGTTCTGACCAAGCATAGCTCTTTTCCAAAACAATGTTATTGTGTGCAGGTCTCCTTTCACAGTCTTTACAACATGAGTGAGAGATGTAGATTTAGCTGAGACAGTAAAGAGAAATT
The DNA here is from genome assembly GCA_011074415.1 of Stictonetta naevosa. Taxonomy (NCBI): domain Eukaryota; kingdom Metazoa; phylum Chordata; class Aves; order Anseriformes; family Anatidae; genus Stictonetta; species Stictonetta naevosa. The sequence continues at coordinate 96,393,906 of CM021698.1, forward strand.
TACCTCTTAGTCTCCCACCCCTCTGCCAAAATCAGTGCCACTAACATGAAGCTTGTATCAGCCTCCTGGAACGAGCTGCATTGGGAGCAGTACAAGAAGGCGAGAGACGTTTGGCAGACCCAGTGTGGGCGCCTTTTTAGCAGGAATAACTGTGGAGAAAAGATATTTTAATGGGTGAGGGGGGGACTGTGCTGTGTTTTGCTTCAAAGCAATAAGTGAACTCCTACTCCTCTAACCAACGGCAAAACTCTATTTGAATGTAAATCAGGAGGAGATAGGTGTCTTGTTCCATGATTTTTAGTCATTTTTAAGTTTAAAAAAAAAAAAAATCATGCTACTGGGGATAAAGTATCTAGATTTCAAGAAACAACAAAACAAAGAAATAACAGCAACAGCAAAACAACCTAGCCATATATACCCTTGTGATAGTGTCGTTTTAGATTTTTTTTTAATGTGTTCTGTAATTTTGATATTTAATATGGGGAAAAATCATCTGATTTTGTTAACGTGTTACAGTTTGTGTGACTGTAGCCACCTTGTGAGTTCATCAAAATACTGCACCTATCATGGACTATTTGTTTTTATGGAATTGCATACTTTCCCCCTTCCATTTCAAACAGACTGGCATGGTTATTTGGGGTAAAGTCTCATAAAATTCTATTTCTCTTCTGTTGTTGTTGTTATAGTTGATGTGAAGCTCGCAAAGGTTTAGCTACTTCTGTATCTCTGAGGCTAATACAACCTCCCAGCCTTTTTTAGAGACAGGTTAAAACATGGAAGAAGAACCTCCAGACCACAGAATAATCAAATACAATGGAAAAACTCCTGACATCCTTGTTCAGAGGTCAAAAATATTGTGCCAATACAAGGGAAAATGAAAGGGAATGGAAAAAGGTGTTATACTTAAGAGAATAGTACGGATAATTGGTTTAACAACTAAAGAAGTAACTTTTGTAAACTTTTCTTTATGCTTGAAACTAGGGATAATAGCAATCATAGACAAGCCCTACTTAAGAACTGGAGACCCAGATCTATTCTCAGTTTATTAAATCCACTCAGAACATCTTTGCTTCGACCTTTTCATTTCAGGTACTTTAAAGGTAATTGTGGTTTGGAAAATTCAGAAGATATTGTACATTTTAGATTAGACTAATATCATACGTAAAATGACCCTGTCAAGAAACAATACACAAGAGTACTTGAAAAAGGTCCGTGAGATTTTTTTCTTAAACAACGGGTCATTCTTTAGTTTTCCTTCAATAAATACTGAGGGGTCCAATTTAAAAGTCTGTGATCTGAGTTCATCCTTGATGAAACTGAAGTGGCTTCAAAGGCATTACAGCAGGGAACAATCTGTTCCAGAACGCATTTTTCCCTTAATAGTGCCGTAGGGTGACGTAGTGCCATGGCTGTAGGGGACAGCTTCTGCACAGAGAATTCATGGGACTGAAATTGGATATTAAACTGAAGTTAACCCTGTGGGGGTTGAGTTATCAAGGATGCAGGTATTTCAGTAATGAATACTCCCATCACGTAACTTGGAAATCATACAGCCTGACACTGTGGAAAGACTAAAAATTATCACACAGTAAAAACGTACATCACATTAAGAAAGGTTGTGTATTTGAACAGAGTTTGATGACATCAGCTTCACTGATTTTAAAAACCTTATCTATAAGTTAATTTCAAGGCTGCATACAGCAAATTTAGTGTCAGTTCTGCCTACCTTGTGTTACAACCATGCTAAGACTAAAGTAAATCTGAAGTATCAGTCAATGGCCTGTCGAACAGGAATACTCTTTGGTGACAAGGATTATGTTATCTATGAATGATAATTCAGATTTAGCACAATTTGGTAGCCTGAACAAGCAAATTGCAAATTAAACTGTACTGAAGAAGAGCTCACACTTTGCCAAAAGTGTGACATTGTTATGATCAAAAGTCAGATTGTTTCTTTGGTCTCTATTACAACTAGCTAGCTAACAACTTTTTTGTTTGTTTGATTTTTGTTGTTGTTGTTCAAAACTTGAAATACTTTTAAATGGTGTTTTTCTTTCATTCTGTTCTCTGTTGTTTCCCCCCATATTCTATTATGTCTGATTTTGCATAGGAAAATATAAAGAAATATTGAAGGACCAGGAGAGGCTGTTGTAATGTTTCAGTTGTTGTTAAAAACAGGTTACTGGAAATGTCAACAGAGACCTGATTCCTATGAGTTCTTCAGCTCATTAAGTTTGAGAGAATGTAAGTCCGTTGAGATGTTTCTCTGAATTAAACCTTGATATCTTTTGAAATTCACTTATTATTATTTATCCTGGGCTCGAAAATAGCAAACTGTTAAGTAAAAAAGCCTTGTCTTACATGGAACAGGAAGGGAAGGAAGGGCTGAAGTGATGGCTCAGGACTGAGATATCACGGCAGGCAAAATGACAGTAGGTGAGACACTAGCAGGATATGTTCCCACTTTTTGCTTCTTTCTCCCTCCAGGTGAACTCATTCGGTACTTCATTCTAGTGGTTATGTTGTGCCCCTGCTCTGTGCTAGTTGCTAGGATTGTAGGGGGATGAAATGGGATTAATAAAGGTCATTTGCATTTGAGTACATCCAGTGATCTCTTTCAAAAAAATGATTTATTTTTTTTTTCCCTGCAGATATATGAACACCCTCAAGAATGAGTGACGATGAGAAAATTTCACCGCAAAGACTAGCCTTCATGTACAGGCTCTTAAGAATCCACTTTCCACTGATGTTTTCTTGGAACTGAGGGAAGATATGGACTTGCCTTCATCCACGCAGCATGCTTGACTTTACTGCCTTTAGGGCTGTGTTGCAACCTTGCTTGCTACAGAAATGCTAGGGCCACTTTGCTCCAACTCCCTTCCCTTTTCGCTCTCTCCAGACCCTCTTTCCACTGCCAGAGATTGTCATTGCGTGCTCTGTCTGGCACAGACAGGTGGTCTGCTACTGCCAAGGGGAATGCAAGCAGCAGCCCCTGCTGCCAAATCCTTGCTCTGCCACCGGCTGGGGGCCTGGGCTGTGGTGGCAACCCCTTCCTCAATGCTTGGCTTTCCCTCCACAGTGTCCTGTGGGGAACCAGGAGCATCCTGTGGGCCCTGGACCAGCCCCTGTGTCTCCAGCTGGACAGTGCTGTGCCAGCCTAATAAGCTGTTTAGTGACTTTGTGCTGTGGGGCTATAGCTGTAGCGTTTTGTAGGAGTCTGTTGCATTAAGATGTCAAACTATAACATTCTCTATGTGAGTTGTATTTTCCTAGTGTAATGAAGGTTGACCCATCTCTTTGGATAGCATTGAGGGCAATTCTGAATCAGACAGAGCTACTTTATTACAAAGGTTTTCTTGCTTGATGTACAAAACTCCAGCTCTAGCTCTTTATTATTCATGTACTGATGGTAATCAGCATCTTGGGACTGTTTTAAGCAATAGTTTTCAGATTAGACAGGTGTAAATGCACTTCATCAAACAGATCTATAACAAACTTTCTAAATCATTCATTTACAGGTTGTTAATTGTTCATTTCTAAAGCATTCAGAATTTATTTTTAGTGTGCTTCTCCTCACAGATAAAATATGATGTTGCAGTTCCTTCATTTTTCTTCAACACTGTTTCATGACACAGCTACAGTGCATCAGTATTATATATCATTGCTAAGTAATGAAAAAATTAAAGCAAGTTTTAGACCAGAACAAAAATTTTAATTGTCCCTAATGGAGGAAGTTACAACTTCATGCCAAGGCAAGTCACGTAATTAATATGTACTTTTCAGAAGCTCACTACTTTCAGAATAGACTTTCAGGCATGTGATTTTGATTTTATGTTGTCTAATAACACCTGTAAACAGTTTGAGTGGGGGCAGTGTTTTCACTCTGAACAATGGCATCTGTGCACAGAAATTGAAGAGAAAAAAGATTCAGTTATTCATGTCATGTATTAAGTGATACAAAACAAATCTGTCCTTGTCTTTTTCTTCCTTTGAATGTGTAGTTACATTTTCTTTTTGCTGAAGTTTATATAGGATTGACAGGAAAAGAAGACTGTTCCAGGAGGGGGGGGAAAAAAAAAAAAGCAATGATGTGGCTTTCACCTTTCTGCTAAAGCAGTGAAAGGGGAAAGTGTGTTTCCTGATTTGCTACAATACACTTGGTGCAAGTATTTTCAGTGTGATGGCTAGACAGCCATTTTTCAGTCTAATACATATATTAAGGGCAGTGGCAGTCTATAATTATTATATGAATATTTTTGTCAGGTTCTGAGCTTGAAGATAAAATATTTCAATGTTCATTAATGCCAATAACAAGATGGAACATTTTGCATTACCATCAGAAGGACAAAAATATCCTGTAATTCGAACAAAAGGGTTATCTCAAATGCATGCTAAAAATAGAGGGAAACCTTATTTTCCAGTTCCAGTATGTATTTAAGATAACCCACTGGACTGAGTTTAAGACCTCATATGGCTATAGCATGTTTTAGTATACTGATTCCGTGCAGCTGTCAACAAACCTTTAACAGAATTTCATTGACTGAAAAAACATGCTTTTAACAGAATGTTGTAATTTCATCTGTCATGAAAAATTAAAATGTTTTCCTTACACGTACTTCCTTCTGAGAATTTTTTTTGGAAGCTTTAATTCTAACACATTTTAGCTACTCGGTAGGTCAGCACACCCAGATTTCAAGCAAGCTGGCTGGAGTTTTCATTTGGATTCTGGTGCTTCTTCACTCTCAGCCTCTGAGGTCTCATCTCAGCTGTCATCCCTCGGTAAAAGATGTGTGGTAAAGCAGCAAGAGAATTTCTAATGTACAGCCTTAATCTGAGATTTCTTATTTGATTATCAGTAGAAAACACGTTTCCTCCTATCTATTTTTACAGATGAGGTTTTAGAGGTGTAAAAGTTTGCAACCTGATATTAAGGCTTGTTTATTTTAAACTAGAAATTCAAGCATTTGCTTTAAAGATTTTTGCATTTTTTTTTGCACTTTAAAACCAGGTATTTGGGCAGAGAGGGTCACACCAGTTGGTGCTCCAAAGGACCTAGATACTCTGATGCAGAAACTAAGAAGCTGCCTTAAAGATGGGCATGATCAATCTAGTATTCTCAATTCATTTTGTAGTTTTAGCAAAGTGGTACTGTACTACTACAGCAGAACTGGGTCCCATTTCATCTGAAGGAGAGTGTGAGTGGAGCAGAAGTGTGCCTCAGCATACACATCCTCCTAAATGTATCCTAAAGCATAGCTCTAGTAATTCCAAATGGAGAAACTTGACCCAACTGTAGTCTAGGACTTAGAGTAAAGCAATCAGAGAGAAAAAAGAATAATTGTACCTTAAACAAACGTTTTTTCTGCTTAGCTAATGATGTTTTAAATGCTTTGGATTAATAATGATAAACACATTTTATTTATTTATTTATTTATTTGGAGGAAATTCTTAAGTTCTGTAGCTTCGATTCAATGATCCTCCACAAAGTTTCTATTCTCTTGGCCCATGAAGAGTTGTGCATCTAGGATTGATATGAAAACAGCTAGTACTAAAAAACAATATTATTTTTACTTTGAAATTCATCCAATTTTTCTTATCTCTTGTAATGTTTTCAGGTTTTGGAGGAGGGGCAAGAATGTATATGTGCTGGGAAAAAAATTCTGTGAAAATTGCTAAAGATATCTGAAAACAAAGCTACAGTTAATAATAATGCAAAGCTTTCTGCTGTATTTTGAAACATATATTTTGGAAAACAAAATTACCAGCAGTTATACCAACATCCATGTGGAATCATTTCTCAGTGAGAAATAATAAAGACAGAACACAAAGGTCTTGTGAGAAGAGAGACTACAGAAACAGGTATTTTCAATCAGCAATGAAAGCTTCCATTTTCTGTAGTTCCTTCAGTGTTAAGCAAGTAAAAAATTGATATACTATGTGGCAGAGTTCATGTAGAGGTTGTCCTGGAAAAGATTCCATTTTTGGCTTTAACTTTACAGAAAGAGTGAGAAAAAAAAATGTGATGGGGCTACAATAACTCAATTTTCAAGGTCCAAATAGAGTATCTAAACTGAATATTAAAAGAGAACTATTTTCTAGATTAGTCTTTTTGCTCAATACATGCTAATCATACATACTGTATTTTAGTGATTAACCTTAAATTGGGAAGACAGAGAATAGCTTTCTTTTAAAGATCTACTTAAATAATTCTAAGGTAGATGCATGTACAATATAATGTCTAAGCCAACAATAACTAGGATGAAGAAGCACTCTTCCTGTTTAAAAAAGGAAGAGGTCTTAAAAGTGGTCTTAAAGAGGAAGAGTCTTAGCATAGTGTAGTCATAAACTGCCAGAACTGGCTGCACTAAATAAGATATTGTCCAGCTGGTAATTTTCCAGGCAATATTGCCCAGGCAATAATAAGAAGCTACCAATACAGCTATGTTTTATAGTTGGGTTGTGTTTATGTACGATGTATATGTTGCTGATCAGTTAGAATAAACTATTGAAACACAAGCCCAAATATTAATCTAAATATCTAATATTGTCTTTGGCTTTTTTAAAATTTTGCTATCACCATAATTTGAATGAATACGAGGAAGCTGCTTACTGATTTTTTGGAGATTTTAGTATAACTTAAGTATAGGAATGTAGATGCCTTTTTTTTTTTTTTTCTCTGTTTGACTGGCATCAAGGATAACTGAATAGAATTCATATTAAGTGTCACCTAGGAGATATATAAAAGGAGCTTTCGTTTACTGTCACTGTTTAGATATTTCAAGAGATATAAAAGAACCTTTTTGAGCTGTCAGCTATTAAAGGGAGCAAAAGCAGCTATTTTCTATTAAAACCAAGCACAATATTTTAGGCAGTTATAAGATTTAGGATTAGCCCTAGGGCAAGGCTATAGATATGCAAAACCTCATTCTAGCCTCCAGTTAATTCATTTACTAAGGCATTTGTTTAGAGTACACAAACATTTATTTGCAAGATTTATTAGCTCTCTGCAACAATAATTTGCCATGATAATATCACGAACGATTTCTTCTTTTTTTAATCAATCAGTTAATATGTGATGCATATTCCTCAACTCTCTTTTGAGGTCCTTTTCAATTTAAGGGTGAGATTACATTTTAAAACACTTTAATCTGACCCTAATTTTACCTCAGTACCAATATGTTTGAATGCAATTTGAATATATACAATGGTTTGATCTGAGACACATTTCTGTGCCCTTTTTTCAGTGACTTTTTCTTTATGTAGCACAACCCAAAACACTTTGTGAAGATTTTCATGTGCTTCTTGCATTACCTGTGTCAATTTGTAATTCTACAGTTCTCTGGAACTTTAGTTCAAGTGGCAATAATATTCATTACATTGTACAGGTAGTGCTGGTGAAAATTGCTTTTACAATTATGATGCCTGAATGACAGACATTAAGAGCATGTTTTTTGTCAATTAGAATTGCTTGGATTACGGACAAAGTATTGCTTTCTAATGCTGGATGAAGTGAAAAACATTGTAATTCAATATCAGTGTTTGCAAGGAAGAAGCTTTACTGAGGACATCTAGACCTTTAAAAGTACGTTCACAACAGAGTGAAATGATTATTCAAGCTGTGAGTGGGAAATAAATGTGGAATGGCAATGTTTTCTTGCTGTTAGATTTATCATAGCTGCACTTAGAGACATGTGCATAAAAGGTGCTGATGGAGGCCACAGTGCAAGTTTGGGATTGACAAGCCTGTATCTAAAATGGCTGTGGTGGGTTGACATCAGCTTGTTACCAGACTTGCCCCTCCAGCTGCTCTCTCACTCCACCTCCTCAACAGGACAGAGGGAGAAAATACGGTGTAAAAGCTCATGGGTTAAGACGAAAACAGGAGATCACTTTCCAGTTACCGTCACAGGCAAAATAGAGTTGACTTAGGGAAAACTAATTTATTTCCAGTTAAAATAGAGATTTACCAAATTCAAATCAGAACACCTCTCTCCACCCATATTTATGAGCTGTCATTTAAATATATATTTGTCACATACTCTTCACAAACTTTGTTTGCATGAAAATCAGATTGCAACACTAATATCAAAGCAAAGTCATCATGACACCAACAAATATGGATAATACAGACAGACAATAAACCTCCAGCCCTCATCCCTTCACTGCTTTAAAAAAACAAAGTTTTCCTGCAATTATTCCACTCCTGACAAAGGTCTGGTTCGTTTTGCCTGTTTCCTCTCCCAGTTACTGTGGTTACCTGAATCCTCTAACCCCATGTTGGGTGCCACTGTTGTGGTTTGACCCCAGCTGGTAATCAAATACCCACCCTGCCTCTTGCTCACTCTCCTCTCCCATAGGATGGGGAAAACACAGAAGCAATGTGAGAATATTTGTGGCTTGATATAAAGAGTTTAATAAGGAAAGAAAAAACTACATGTGCTAGCAAAGCAAAATAAGGAGCTTATTCACTACCTGCCTTGGGTAATGTTAACTAACATGTTAAACTACTTCCAGGAAAGCAGGGTCTTGGTATGTCTAAGAGTTATTTGGGGAAACTGCTACTTAAGGAAGATATAACCACAAATGTCCCCCCTTCCTCCTCCTTTCCGTGAGCTTTTATTACTGGCCATGTTGTTGTATGATGGAGAATATCCCTTTGGTCGCTTTGGGTCAGCTATCTTGTCTGTGTTCCCTCTGACTTCTTGCCCAACCCCAGCCTGTTATTTTTGGGGGTGAGGTGTCTGAAGAGAAAGCCTCAAGGCTGTGCCTCAAGGCTGTGCTTAGCAGTTGACTAAACATTGATGTATTATCAACACAGCTTTAGCCACCACACCACATGCAGACCCATTACAGTATCATTCTTATATCACCAGACAGGCAAACTGGTAAATGCAGGGTATACCGTGCTCGTTGATCTCTGATTTAAGCCAATGACTTAATAAGAAATGTAACGTGAAAAAACATGAAAAGAGTAACAAATGGTGCCATGTAAGCGCACTGACAGAAACAGCCATACTATCTGTACTCTTTGATGCATTTTATGAAGCCAATAACCAAGTCAAACTTTATTTTCCCAGTGATATTCTTTCTGCCTTGTTAGTGTGTTAATGATTTCTTATGTCTTAACATAATGGCATACTCTCTGGGAGTCGTGAATTTAAAGCATGGGTGTGCTGTGATATTTTAATAGTTTCATATCAACAAATACCAGGCATTTGTGCACCAAGAGCAAAGTGCTGATAGCTATAGAATAGTCTCCAGGTGATACTCAGAGAGTCTTGTTAGTTTCTTAGCCTAAGTGAAAGAGAAGGTTGATAGAAGTGATGTTTAGGTTTCATGCAATGTTAGTGTCTTTGTCTTATTGTTTCACTTTGGGGCTGTGATAGCAGATAGAGTGCTACAGAATTCCTGCAGGGAACCAAAGATGCCTCAAAGAGTATATTAGTGCTTGTTCTTGTTGGGAACTGCTCAACACGTATGAAAAAAAAATATTTTTGGGGTATTCGTAGGAAAAAAGAAAACACGACCAATTATCTGTAAAAGATTTGTAAAGTGGTATTTCCAGTATACACAAGCCCAGAATAAAAATTTATTTTAAAATATGTTTGACTGGACTGTTTTGTTGTTGTTTATTTGTTAGTTAGGATTTTTTTTTTTTTTTTTTTTTTTTTTCCCTACAGACTTCCCCATCCCTTCACTGGGGAACAGCAAACCACATCTCTTTCTCAGCCAACTTGGGCCTTTTCATACACAATGTAATTTCTGTGAGTTTTGTATTCTCTTTAAGTCTTTGGAGTTTCAAGGTTAAAGGGAAAAAAAAGATAACAGGTAGATACCTGATAGAAGTCTTTTTTTTTTTTTTTTTAATCCCAAGTAATTTAAAAAATCACTAAAATCCAGTAGGAGACCAAAGCGATATGATTGTAACCACTAGTAGATAAGATAGGTCATGTTGAGATTAAAGCTGATGAAGGTTACTAGACATTTCTAATCTTTTTATTACTGGAATTTCTCTTGCTTTATAGCTTACAGTAAGCAGTCGTGGAATTAAAAAAAAAAAAAAAAAACACAAAAAACTTATTTGTATAGAGGATCAGATATAGTTGTTGTTCTGTATGCAAAGAGATAGTCAAATATGTTTTTTTCTATGTTGTAAGAAGCTGTAGAGCTATCAGACAATCACAAGTATTTGTTACATAAGCAACTTGGCAGAGCAAAAGTATAATCATATTGCTTTATAGCAGCAAAAGTTTCAAAGGCTGTGGGTCACTTTCGTTAACAGAGCTTCATGGAGCTTGTGTGTGGATTCCCTTCCTAAGATGATGGTTGAACTTAATGATCTTTAAGGTCTTTTCCAACCTAGATGAGCCTATGATTCCATGATCCTTTTTTATATTGTGCTAATATTTCTAATTGACCCAAGAATCATGTTCCTTATTTAGAAGAAAAAAAAAATCTTGTTTACTCGTCTTAAAAATCAGATGACTTACCAAACACAAAAACACACTTACTGAAGCCAATAAGAATAAGCAAAAATACATAAAACTTACTTTCTTTACTGCCCACAGAAAAAATCATGAGAGTATACTTTCCTTGCAGGGACTGGAACAGACTGTGTGAATAGGATTCAATGCATTCTTTTCATATTTTTTTTTTCATTCTTCATTTGTCATACTAAGAGTATTTGTAATCCTTTGTACTGGGTGAATGATAAAAGCTACAAGCTAGGAAAGCCTTCTGCTTTTACCATATTATTTTTTAGATCCTAGTGAAATGAAGATGGGAAATTCAAATACTGATGTGGGGGATTCAAATCTCGTGTGGGAGAAATCTCATAAATGTGGACGTTTTGATCTTATATTTACTGAGAAAACACAGAGCATTTTATTTAGAACAATAAGATCTATAGTCAACGGGTGTTAAGATGTTGAGATTAAATATAGCTTTCCATCTGTATCATCAAAGACCATGCAGGATATTGGGAAACATGCTAAATGATCTGATTTGGGTAGTGGGAGATGTAGAGTTTTTCAGAAATATGAATGTGGGAAATTACCTAATTTCCCCAAACTGTCCTCTTTGACAATATCTCTTATTTTTGGCTTTGCAGTGAAAATTCCTTCATGGACACATTTTGTATGCAGCCACTGTAGATGGGTGCATCAATACGCAAGAGGATATGAGGGACACAAAAACGTTTCCACTAGTGCTGATATCCAGTGAAAATACCAGGAGGTTGGCACAAGAGTGGTAAGATAGTTAAGGATGATGAGCTAGATGTGGAAATACTAATCTTGAGGGAAAATATATATGTGAAAACATATTTTATTGGTATCAAAGTGATTTTTAAAGAATTAACATTTGAAGCCTGCTACAGGAAAGGGTTGCCTTTCTAAGAGTGGAAAAAACAAAAACAATATAAGTAAAGGAAAAAAAAAAGTCATGTATTTAGTGGTATAATATGCAATAAAATACATACATTTGAAACTCTTGGTTACAAATCTTGTCTTTTGATTTTAGTTCTGTTCCTTTGGGAAATTTTAAAGAACTTGACCTAACACTGATGGTAGTTGAAAGCTATATAAGACACATAAAATGGGCCCCACTTGTTTTAGAATTGCTGAGGATGTAGAGCTCAAACTAAGATATTTTTAACTCAGCAACTTTTATTTCTCTTGATTCATGCAGCTAAGCATTTTTACTTCCCAGGCATTAGCAGCTTGGGTAAAAGCTGGCATTTTGTATTTTAAATGCAGTAGCTTGTATTACAAGTCAGCTATAACATGGATCAGTGGTTATTAAAATTGAACTTAACACTGATCAGTAAACATGGTTTGCCTCAACATTGTAATTTGGTCTGTCGCGTTGGTTTCTAACAGCTGCTGGTAACTAATTATAACGATTCTTTGTCTGAAGGTGTCGCACCTCTTGAGATTATGAATTGCAGGCAGAAACATTCTCAGCAGCCATCATAAAGTTGTGTTAAAATTAAATAGCTGGGATGTGATTCTGACAAATCAAAAAATAAGATAAATGCTCGATTTGAAAACTATTAATGAAAAATAAATAGTAGAAAAATATTTCTTGGTCTGATTTGTGTTAAGATGGAGAGAGATTTCTTTATCAGATCAGATTTAAAAGACATAAATATATGTGACATGACCAAACTAGGATGATTTAAAATTCCATTTGTGCATATGAATCTGTTGGTTTACCTCTCTCTTTAAATTAAGATTACCAAATTGAATGTGATTTTTCAGTATGATCTTAAAATTTAACTTTTCTTGCAGTAATCATCGCTCTTAGCCTAAGCATGCTCTTTCTTTTTTGAAACTTAGGACCATTTCTGCTTTTCTTGTGCTGGGTTCTCCATGTGTGTAGTTTTCATAAATATCCTCTTTCATTCGTCAAGGCATTACCTACTTATATCTCTTTGCTGCTGTCCTGGTCTGTGTGACACATTTTACACAACTTTGTTTAGGGGGCAATGAAACCAGAACATGCCAGAATGTTTGTTTTTCTGCAAAGTTCATGGCGGATCGTCAGAAGAGAAAAAACACAGCAATAAAGCTCATCAGCAGCTGGTCCCCACCAGCATGGTGTTGGGGCTGTCAGGCAGATGATCCTACATCCTTGCCAGTTACCTGAGGTCTTTATCCTTGCCCCTTGTCTGTCGACAGTGCAAGAGGGAAAACATGAGTCCTTCAGCAAGTGAGCTTGTTGGGAACACAGGTGGGGTGACCACTTCTGCAAGTGAGTCTGCGAGGTTAACATGGTTTGCTCCTGTTCTGTTAGAAGCACAGTGGTAACCACTTCTGGCAGTGGGAAGCAGGTTTTTCATTTGGAGGCTTTAAAGGCCTCTCCACTTAGCTCTTTCACATCTTATTTCTTTTTGAGGTTTCTGTTTAAATGAGAATGTGATGCAGCTGAGGAAAAAGACAGCCAAAGATCAAATTTGTGTGAGCTTGCAGTGGATTACAAATTTGCTGGAATAAAGCCTGGACATCCTTACATTTAGTTTAGAAACACTTTCAAGAACTACTTAAACCTATTGCTAGTGATACTGACAATGACTTTGCCTTAGTCATAAGGGAAGTAACTTATAATACTGGATTACAAAGGCAATTCACTTGAATGAAGTAAACTGCTCATATCATCACTTTCCCTGCCCCTAAAAGAAAACCAATAAGCAAAGGATTAAAGTAGAATGGGCCTTTGTTCTTGTTTCCCCTTCAGCTCACTGAAGAACTTGAAAGAACATAGTTCTGTGGAAAGCTGCCATTAGAAGGTATTCTCAGACTCAGAGTAAAAACAAAAGCTCGCAAAAATGATGGCATTTCTTATACCAATGTAGCCATCGTGATTTCCTACAAGAATCTTCTGAAGTTACAGGAAAAGGAGTAAGATATCAGAGAACTTTGTCATCATGGGGCTTTTTCTCAGACTTTCCTAGTTGTTGCTATTCCTAGAATAAAATTCAAGAGATCAGTTTATAGGCAATGGAACTCCTCAAAATTGCTGGTTTTATTGAAATTCAAAAGACTAATTTAAAAAAACCCTCCTTTATAGGTCTCCTAGATCAGTATCTTCTTTCTCAAGTTTTATACTTGTCCTCTTGTGATGGAAATGGTGGGAGGAGAGAGATCACATCCCCTTTCTTTTTATCACTCTGTAAGATGCAAAAAGTGAAATAACTTTGGAAAGGGATGTGAGAATACCTGCTATTCACTTATACTGTCTGCCTGTAAAGAAGAGGGTAATAAGATGTATGGTATTTGTTAGCAGGGAGATACTTTCAGTAGGGACATTTGTTACTGTAGCATCAATGGATTTTTAAGTAGAATCTTTAGACACCAGTGCTTTAGCCAGATGCCAGCTAGGACGAAGACTCCAGAAACCATCCACTTATGTTAAGCTGTTTTGGGCATAGATTAAATTTTGTTCTGAAAAGTTCCTTGAGGAAACTGGAGAAGGTGATATCTGAATATTTTCAGTAGGTGAAAGCAAATACAATCTACTTTGACAAATACATTCAGTAGACGAGAATAATTGGTAAAGCAGATTTGTGAGCTCTTGATAGAGACGAGATGGAAGTCACTTCATTGTCTGTTGGTGTTTTGCATCATGTTAGACTTTCTTCTGACTTTAATAAGCATGTGGATATTGGGAGGGATTATACCACTGCCTGTTTACACTCAATAGCTGGGTGTGAGAGTTTACCATCAGCTGGCTAGTAGTGAGGAGTATCTTAGCTGGTCAGCTCTGTACAATCAGTGACACATGCAAAAATGTTAATATAAGTCCATTTAGACACAACATAAATTCTCATATGCCATATGTTCAACTAGTTGATCAGTGCTGTGATGTTGGGAAGGAAAAAGATACCGTGTATTTAAGCAATGTGACCTGAAAAAAAATGAAGCTTATGTCACCATTTGATCATGTAGTGAGCACTTCCAGGAAACAAGACATAAGTGTTTTTAGGTGGAAACAACAAATATGAAGCACCTTTTGTAAGATACATGACATAATGCGCCAAGCTTCATTATTATTTTACACATGAGGTGTGAACATCCCTAGAAAGAGAGAGAACAGGTGAAACACTCCAAGCAGAAATTTCGCAGTTATTTGTGTGGTAGCTTGTGCTCTACTCCCCAGATTTCCTTTTCTATCATACAAATAGCAAGATCAAACATTTCTCTTGGTTTTACTACAATGCTGTATGCAAAAAGAGCTACCATATCTAGCCCTGAATAAGTCTTATTTTTATACAGATTTATGCTCTTTTCTCTCAAGTATGTATGTTCTGTTATGTTGTCACAGGTCTTTATCTTGCTGTTAAAACTAATTTCTAAAAAGTAATGCTGAGTGAGAAATAGGAGCTATTTTTTTTACAATGGTATTTGAGTGAACTGAAGTTAATGGAAGAGTTTCTGCATGGTTTGAATTTTCCTGGAATTATTATTTTAAGACAAGATATTTAATAATTGGATGTTTGAAACATTTAATTAATTTCTCTATGTGAAATTAACTATTCATAATATAATTTGCATATTCTATTTCTTTTTTTTTTTTTTTCTGTCCAGAATTCATATTAAAGATAATGAAGATAATCAGAATTCTCTAACAAGGGAAAGTATCTGGATTTACACTGCTATATTTATTCATTTGAGTAATTCAATTATGAAGTGTTTGTTGCAGGTTCATTCTGATGGAACGATTAAAAAGGGAACAGCTTTTCTATTATAATGTTATTTTGATTCTGTTGAACAGATTCAAAACAAAAGGATATTTTCATTTGCTAAATAAGTTTCTCTCTAATTAACTGCAATACAACAGACACAGATCAATTCTACAAGATGAAATATTTGTGCATCTCCCACATCTCAGAGAGCTTCTTCCTCTTCACAGCTTGCGGCCCTGTCCCACCAACCAGGAGGAGTCAGAGCCCCAGTAGCTATCCCTCTGGAGCTGTCTCCTGGGAGATTTTACAATAGACAGGCTTGTGCCAGAAGGAATGTAGTTAAGACCCACTATTAACCATGCATCGTCCTTATGGGCCAATCTTATAAAGAACTCCTGGGCTATGTTGCTTTCTGAACCACCTCTGGACTGTTTCCTGAGGCCTTCAGGATGCAGCTTAGAAAGCAGCTTTGGAAAGAGCTGCCACACCACTACTCTCGCGGTCCCTCTCTGTGAGCCAGGGACAAAGTGCTGTTTCTTACTCCCCTTGTGTTTGTCAGGAGTACAGTGTAAGCATCTATACTTTGCTTCAAGGCAGAGAATGTCATTCTCAAAATGTGCCCTCTTGTAAGCATCCTGGAGAGATTTGGTTGTCCATGTTGTATGTGAAATGTATGTATATGCCGGTCTTGAAGTGAGCTGATATGCACAGTTTCACTGGGGTGGGAATAGAGAGACAAAAGTAAGCTGACAGGTGTACCGGTATGACTTATTTATGTTTAAAGTTCAGCAATGGAAATTCTTGCAGTTAAAAAAAAAATACTCTGGAGTTTGTAGAGGAGAATTTGAATGTTAAGCTACCCTCATCTTGAAGTATAAGCTGCAAGAATCAAAGCAACAAAAAATAAAAATAATTCTGTGAAGGGGAATACAGACATTCCCCTGAAACTTGATGCTGATAGTTACATACTAAATCTCTTGCTGATTCAGAAGTTTCTTATCTGAAGCAGAAATTTGGGGAGCACTGCAGCAGCAACCAGAGGCTTTAACTCTTAAGTTTAGAGATGTTTGTTGTAAGAAAAAAGTGCTATTGGCAAAAATGCCACAGCATGGGATCAATTCAGCATGAAGCAGAACTAAAGGCAGTGAAGCAAGAATTGTAACATATCCCTCTGGATCTGGGGGAAGTCACTCAGGAGAACTGAATGACACTCTCATGGCAATGCTATTATCATCTAAACAATGGCTCTGTTTTCATGCTGACCTTACAAAGTCTGTGCTGGAAACACCTGAAACAAAAATAATCACTTGTTAATAACTTGTGACTAGCCTTTCTAGGTGCTGATGCTTTTTTGGTCCCATGCCTGCAGGCCTCCCCAAAATGTGACGAAGAACATGCTAGAAAAATACTATATAAATACTGAAAATGACCCTGTTTGTACACACTACAGTGGGCTTTGAAATTTTTAATTTATGCAGTTTGGTGGGAAGAGGAGAGAGATTTTGACTTCAAACAATTTGTTCTCCAGTGCTACAAGACTTAATCAAAGTCCTGTTGTTAAGATGATAGGCCAAAAACCGTGGGGTTTTATTGTGAAAATTTGTGTTATGTAATCTGACAGGTGTTGAGAGTGGTCTAAAAATATCCCTGTAAGACAAGTCTGTGGAAGCTGGGACACCTGGGCACCATTCCTGCTGCCACTGAACTTGCAGCTTTTACAAAATGGATTAGCTTTTGCAGCAAGAGGTGGAGCTCATCCCCCTTAGCTAACGGCCAAGACACCTCTTGGACAGTGAAAAGTATGAGCTTTGAATCCTTTCTACCTCAGGCTGAGCAGTAAATAGGATCTTGGTCTCCTATATTCTCATATAGAGCTATAACTGCTAAGCTATTAAGTGCTACTTCCTTTGGCAAAACAATCCTAATTCTTGTTGTTGTTTGTTTTTTCTTCTAGCTTGAAGCTTGTGATATATCTGGGGTAAAGCAATAAGCCATTTCAACTGACTTGACATTTGCTGTCCTGCCCCATACTCCTCTCCCTTTTTTTCTCTCTCAATCCCCCTCCCGCCCCCCCCTTCTTCCTTTTCTCTCCCTCTTTTCCTGCCTCTTTCTCTTCTCTCTCTCCCTTTTTCTTTCCTCTTTTCTTCTCTCACTCTCAGGCTCCCCTCCCCTCCCCTTCCCTCCTTTCCTGCCTTTTTGCCTGCCTCTACTATTAGCATTTTTCTGTGTTAGTACAAGGCCAAAAAACTAAATACTACTTATTTATTTATTTATTTATTTTAAGGTACTGGCAGAGGTCTATGTCCATGAGTGGTACAGTATTCATGTCATGAACTGAACAATTGCTGTGGTTCCTTAACAAACATCTGTATCTCCTGTGAATTCATATGCGAGGAAAAGGCCATTTACATTACTCTGTTAAAAGATGTTAAGGACTTAAACGCTTCTTGGTACAATATCTGATGTAACAAGGCAGCATAGAAGCTCTATTTATGTCAAGGTTACTATACTTTCCACTGTTTTGGTAATTTATTTTTATCTTCATGTACACTAGCTGTAGGCTATGAAGAGTTCAGCCTCTGCCTGTACCACTGCTGATGCCTGTCAAGGACTGTATCTCGGAATCTCCATTGTTTTTTACAGGTGATTTATTTCAGAGATTTACCTAAATGTTCTGAATGGATATTCTGAGACTTACTTAAAAACAAAACACACACAAAAAAGAGAAATTGCAACATCTGATTTAGTTGAATGTTACACTGAATGTTACTCTATTTTAAAATCATGTTTGTAAGGAAAAGTCATCTATTTTTCAAATTAATGGAAATTAGATGCAGAGCTCCTGTCATACTGATGAAAATTCTGCTTCAATATTTTTCCTAGCTCATCTCTGAAAATATACCTCTGTGTGGCTTTCTGTTACTGATCCTTCCTCCTCCCACAAATAGATCCAATTAGAAGAACTATCACATAGACATAGTATGAGCAGACATAGATTTGCAATGTCAACCAAAGTGTAAAAGGGTTGCTGCTATTTTGAGCATTCTTAAGAGGGAGAAATCGAAGCCAGTGGATACTATTTGTAAGACTAAAAACGTAGTCCTCTGACAATAATTGGTATCATTGGGATTCTACAAGACGATAGGGGGATTATCTGCTACTTTAGTTATTGCAGGTATACTGCTGAGTATATCACTGAAAAACAAACAAACAAACAAAAACAGAAAAAAAGCATTATCATTAGTTTGCAGCTCTCAGCAATCACCTCTTATCTGTCTTTTGCTTAATGCTTTCCTTATTTATTTGGCTGTGTGCTGTGTATGCTGCAATCAAATGACTGCAACATAAACTTAAAAGAAAAAGCCAGGCTATAGTAGAAATTTGACCTTGAAGTCTCTGCCCCACAATGGAAAGTTCTAGTCAAGTATACAGAAAAGTCTTCTAGTTGGTGAATATAGGATATACTTTATCAGATTCAATCAAAATTATCTACAATATACATTTGTATTCTTGCTAGAATGCAGTATGGACTTTAGAGCTGATTGCATACCTGCAGGATAGGATATTAGGTGATTTTGGTTGAAGTAGATGTTTTGTGAAAGTGTTTTGTTTAACACCTCTGTGATGACTTCCTGTGATTTTGGGGGACCATGTATGGTATGCCTTTCATCTGTTAAAGATATCTAATCACTGAGAAGTGATACTGTCTTAAGAAAGTGATTTTTATTTTTGCAAGTATTATTTTGTGAAATGTATTTAATTTATAGAGTTGCATCTCAGTAGAAATTCAAAAAAATATTACAAGATTGGCTGAGGAAGGAAGAAAGAATAGTAGAAAATTCTGAAAGTATTTATCTGTCATCATTTTTATAATCAACATTAAAATGAGGTGGATGGAAAGAGATTTATGTCTCATTGAGTACAAGCTGCTGTAGAGATTATGAAACTATTTTGCATGCTGAACTGCTGAGTAAAATAGCTGTATGTCTTCAATGCAAAAGGATGTTCTCTTTGAGAGGGAGAGTTGAACATAGTTATCCAAATATAAAATCCTACTGAAGAAAAAAATGAGGTGAGTTTTCATCTTAGTCTAGTTAAGATTAGCATATGTCTCCTACCAATTTTACCTTTAATAGTCACACCGGCATAAAATTACACCTTTAGTCCAAAGAATAAGACTAAATAGGATGACCCGTATTACCCAAATTTAAGTACATATTTTGGAATATGTTTTGAAAATGGTGAATTTGAAACACTCAAAAAGTTATTTAAGCAGTTATAGAAGTGTATGATGTTATCTAAATGGGAAAAAAAAATCAAAAAAAAACCCACCACCACCACCACCAACAAAAAATTAATTATATTCTAATTCTTTATGCCAAAGAAATTAGGGACTAATTCAATTAGTTGAATTTCTATAGAAGTAACTTGCTCTTTTCAGCTTTTCAATCCGTTACAACTGAAAGTCAGTCAACATTCAGTTGCTGGCAAAATATAAACTGTATTCCAACAATGTATGATCTTCTGTAACCCACAAACCAGGTGTTTAAGGAGCTTTCTGCTCAGGAGGTAGACCTAAGATCAAATAGCTCATCTTTAAGGGTTTCATTTTTGTAGAGGAAAAATTACTTATAAGCATCCCTAAATAAAACCTGTTTAAGGAAAAAAGAAAAATTCTATTAAAGCTATTCTAATAAATCTATTCTAGTAAATATTCTAATCTATTCTAATAAATCTATTCTAATAAAGGTGTGACTCCCGTGGATAGAGCTTCTTTCACACCTCATAATGATTATCTATGCAAATTTTGCACAAGGCTTTGATTTGTAGCATACACTTCCCATACGGTTTCATAGGAAAACTACCTGGGGATGGAAAGATTGCTGAATGAAGTTATTTTTATCATTTTCCCATATGGAACAAATTATGGCATAACTCTTTGGTTTTGGAATGGCTCAATTATAGGGAAAAGACTGAGAATATTGTATTGTCTATGGGATCACGGTTTGAATGTAAAGGACAGCTATTGTCTTGGTAGAGTTCAGAATAGTCTGAGAAGTAGGAATTAATGCTTTCCTTTCCTTTGAAACATTCTTGCTTTAAAATAGTTCCAAATTGCCATTGCCTTTGAAAAACTCCTTTCTGCATTCCTCTTTATTTCCCGTGGTTGGTCCTTAGTCTTTGTCTTTATGACCTTAATGGCAAATTTCTTGCTTGCTGATTATAAATAGTTTCCTGGGAAAAAGGAGTGATTTTTGGAAGAGGTTTGATGAGGCAAGATGGAGACTTAAGGCAAGGGAATGATTCTTGTTTTTCTTTTTGAATATGAATATTCTTCAAATTTGTATTCACCTGTATTTGTTTATGTCTAGCTTAGTTACTAAATTGACATGTCCAATATTTAATCTAAATAAATTAATACATTTTTTAATAGAAGTCATAATAGCTCATGACAGTCTCTCCCTAGGTCAAGCTGCTATTTTATTTGCATTGCCCTTCCTTTGACTCAGTTTACATTTTTTGGTCACAATAAAGTGGGTTTATTTATTTATTTATTTATTAAACATTCACCCCAGTTCAGGGATTAAGGGTTCTTGTATAACTGTTATTATACCCTTACATCACTGCTAAAATTATGCACATTTTCCTATTCTATGAATAGTGCTAATGAGGAGTGAGAGGAAGCAGATGATGATGTTATTCTTCTTGCTAAAAAGCACATGCTTATCTTTTGTGCAGCTAAGTCCTCTATTGCACCACATCATTAGTAGATTGTCCAGACATACTAAAGCTGGTCCTGAAGTTTCCTGCATTATTCATAGCATCAAGTAGTTGGTTGTTCAGATTATAATTTACTATAATCAATTTTCTGGGTCATACAGATCAAAGAGATTTTTAATTATGAAATACAAGGTTATACATGGACTCATCTCTCAAGGGAATGTTAAACCTCCTTAACTTATTTAAATTCCCTCAGAAGCTGTTAAACCTATGAACAGGATTAAGCAGTAGCTCTGCAATTACCAGCATATATTACAAGAATTTTTTTATCGGTTTCTCCTGAGTGGTAATCCTCTTCTCTAGTTGTGCCTTTCCAAAAAGGTGAGAGGCTCTCAATTCCTTGCCTTTCTCTTTTAGGTTTGTGAAATGCCAGAGTAGAAGTCTCCTTGCACTCACCGCTGCTGCTGGTCCAATATTAAGTGATAATCCCAGTATTTCCTTTCCAGCGTTAACTGCGCAGTGCTTTTCTTGTAAGCACTTAAGCGTAACTGACTGTCAGACTCTTGAACTCAAGTCAGACACCTGTTTTCTTCCCTTGTGAAAGGAGGTGTTTGGAATGTGAATGCCATGCTTAGACCAAGGGTGAGCTTGCTTTTTCACCATAGTGCTGCGTTGGAATCCTGAGTTTAACTGTGTGCCAGCAACTGAGAGGGAACCATTCTTGCTCGCCATTCATGAGTTATCACAGTGAAGCTGGTGGAAATACCGGCATTCACAATCAAAAAACCATCCTTTGACAGCTTGTTATTCTTCCTTGCTGACTTTCTCGCTTATTCCTCAGTCTATTGCTTTTTCCTTTACAAGCTACACCTAATATCCACTGCTTCCTCTGTTCCTTTCCTGTGTCTCTCAGGCAGCCCCAGCTTCAGCCTGATGGCTGTGTGCAGAACTGCTCAGCTCTGCTAAAGGGTAATGGGCCAGGGAGACGTGAAGCTTTTGAGGAAGGGTTGATCCTGTTTGACCCTTCGGCTTTTCTGGCAGAGAAGAGCTCACTGTGTTAGATTTGAAAAGCAAATGTATCCTCAAATGCCGCTGTTTGTCATGTATTTTATGATTGAAATATTCTGTGGAATCCACTGATGTTCTTAATTGAAGATACGGATTTGATGGACCTGAACATCAGTGGTCACCCACTATAAAGTGATGCCATCAAAAGCTACATTCTATTTTATTGCAGTTGGAGAAGTCAGCTAAGAGCTACTGCCTCTCTGGCAAGAGCAGCTGAAGTAATGTGTGTTGAGTGTTCACCTGCTGAAATTTAGACTGCAGTGGTTGCACTGACCAGAAATGTGGGTGGCAATGTGCTCTAGATGCTGGGGGTGACTGAGACACTGATGTGTTCTCTTTTGGTGCTTTTGCAAGGGACCCGAGATAATTTTGATTGAAGGAGCCCACACGTCTTCAACAAGCCTGCAGAAATTACTGTTCTTGGTTTATAATTGGGACCTATCACAACAGGAGTCAGAGGTCAGTGCAGCATCCATGCAAGTCACTGCTCTATTCTTATCTTGTGCTATTACAAGTTATTATAGGTTAATATACATGATGTTGGATAAAAAGTGAATATAGTCAGCTCAAATTTGAACTTTCCAGTATACTATATTGTTTGTCTTAGCCTATTTTTAACAATCTTTGCCTAAGCTTCTGTAGCTAGCACCATAGTCTGTTAACTGAGCTGCCTTTTCAGTCCATACGCACATAGAGATATACATGTGTATATATATATATATATATATAAAGGCAGATGCAAATACTTGGTTAGAATTGTAACTTGATGAGAGCAGTAGAGTAGCAGGCAGAATACTTTTAATTCCTTTTGCCTGGTGAAGATTATGTAAAACTGCTTTTCAGGGATTGATGGAAGAGTGATTAGCAGCAGAGCACAGTGCAGTGGGAGGTCACAGAGGTTGAATCCCCTCCCAGGGATCACCCAGTCTTGGTGTAAGTCTAAATGAGTTGAGCAGTAATGCTGCAAAATCTCTCTGCTGGCCACCTGTCTGTGGAAGGGTAAGAACTGTCACTTGTCTGAGATTGGCTTGAAAATGGAATTGAGAACACAATGCTATGTTCTTAAGGAAGGGGATGAATAAACATTGAATCACGGGTATAGCAGAAGGAAATTTATTTGACTAAAATTCCACTTCCTTTAAAATATGTTTTGGTTATGAAAAAAAGAAGAGTGTAGTGAGAATTGATTAAAAACCACACACACACAAAAGCAACAAGCCAAACCAAACCAAACTACTAAACATTCACACATCTGTAAAAGCAAACTAATGAAAAGAAACCCTCACAGATGACCATGTAATCATACAGTATCAAATGCCATAGCACCTACTTTGGCTTGGCTCCCAGTGAAATCCCTTCTGGTTTTGCTACATCAGAAGCACAACACCAGGCTGAATTACTTGAAGTTCCTCTGCTGAGGTCACTCAAAGTGTAGAGGTTAGATGTAAAAATGTGTACTAGAGGAAAATAACCTCGAGAATCCTACTGCAGGGTTTTTGAAAATACCTATGGGATTTAGGGGGATAAATCCCATGGATCTTTAATCACTCATTTGCAGTGCCCTTGGCAGCCTCAGTAAATGCAGCTGAGATGTTTCACTTGCCAGACAAGTATTCCTATGGCAAAGCAGAATTAAACTGCTCCTGAAAGCACACTCTCAGAAAGAAATGCAATGGACTACCTCCCTGCACCTACTCAGCTAGTTTACTGGGGGGGAAAAAAAAAAAAGAAAAAAAAAAGAAAAAAAAAAGAGAATATGGGATGACTGTGTGCATTCGAACTAAAGTAGTGGCTGCCCTCAGAGAGATGAATCTTGCCTGTTTCTTCCCTCCTAGTTGTGGGGTCACACCCTTATGCTGCATCTGATCTCACTGGCCAATTTTGGGACCTGATCTAGCTCATATGGATAGTACCAAGTGGCTTAGGGTCTTTTTAGTAGTTTTTAGATGTTCTAGTAAGTCAAATTGGCTCATGGATTGGCTTAGACCTGGGCTGGATCAGGTGATCTCCAGGTGTCCTTCCATGCCTCAACCATTCTTTGAGGCAGAGAGGAATTTGATGAAGGAGCTGCATTTGGGTTCAGGGATGGCAGCCAAGAGGCTAGGAATGGGAGGGACTGGAGAAGGACTTTCAGCAGCAGTGAACTGTAGGTGGACTTCTCCTGTTTCTTGAAATGGTACTTCATGCAAATGTGTATCCTTGCACCTATTTGTTATTCCACTTCCTCTTCCCCGTTTATGTAACTGTCAGCTTAGACTGGAGGCTCTTCACAGCACAGATCTTGTTATTCAGTTTGCCTGTAAACTGCCTACTATGCTGCTGGGGCTACAGTACTATTTACGAACAGCAATAATATACCTGTCACACACTCTACTAAGTGTTTGCTTTTATCTCCTGCCATGATTTGCTGTTTTTTTTTTTTTTTTTTTTTTTTTTTTTTTTAGTAAGGTGGTATTCAAACATGACTTCTTTGGCCAGCAACTGCACTTTGAAATAGTTGAGATTTTGAGATTATATTATTTCAAACCTTACTTATATTGTTACTATTAAATATTTCCTCATAGATTTTGCATCTCAGCATACAAAAAGAAGGATTTGATCTCTAAACAAGTTGCAGTTTCCAATGGTTGGCAGAAAGCTGACCTTTATACAGTGACCACATTCTCTTGAGTATTTAACAGGATTAATTTCAAAGGATATTTGTTCACTTCCTTTTCCTCTCTCACCTTCAAAACTGCATTGCCACCATTATACCATAAATGCCTTTGGATTCGGCAAGGTGACCTGCCTTAATTTCATCTAGTCACTTGAACCAAATGAACCTCGGTTTACCCTCTGCTATATCCAACACCCCTAAGGTACCTGAGGAAAAGACATACTGCATAATAAATAGTATGCTTTTAATATCTCATCCCTGGCATGCCCTATAAACTTTGGTGAATTTGTTAGGCTCTCTTTGCTGTCTTTATGGCAGTCAGTAGTGAAATTTTTAGTTTTCTGCCTTCAGTCATGTAGTAAAGAGAGGTCAGAGTGCATTTTCCTCCTCCATACTGAGACTCTTTAGGTACAGAATTAATAAATATCCTAAAAGCCTGCCTTGCTGGTCCAACACCCCTTTAAGGCATAAGAGCTATTGTAGTGGTGGTACGTGCCTCCCCTTCCTCCCTCCCTCCAAGAAACAGTAGAGAGGAGGAAAGTAAGGATAAAGTAATGGAGGGAACATCACCCGAGGCTGGCTTCCTGTCTGCAAACACATCCCAGTAAGTTTGGGTAAGCCCTTCTTGTATAAATGTATGTTTCTTACAGTCCTAGTGGTAAGATCAAGGCAAAAATAGTTCACCAAGTCTTCCTTGCAGACAGGATTAATGGTGAGGTGTTGCCATATCTCTCTCTCTCTCTCTTTTTTTTTTTTTTTTTTTTTTTGTGCTAGTATCCTAAAATCAGAGCCAAGGTGATTTTAACTGCTGGTTCTTTTGAAAGAGAGAACAAGAGAAAATACCTCTGCAGTACAAGGGGATACAAGATACTCTTTCAGGTTTTCACTGAGACAGAAGTCCTCAGTGAAAGAATAGTAAATATGTTCCTTAGAGGCACACCAGGCTGAGTGCACATACAAAAGAGCTCACTAAAGATTGACACTGGGAATAAGATGTAGATAGCCAGTGTTATGTGAGAGGAAAGTGAAATGTATGGTAGTAAAGAAAGAGGCAGAGAACGCACTACCCATAAGGATGATCCTAAAATACTCTGTTTAAATAGTTACACTACCCAGAGATGAATCTATACGTATTGGGGAAGTGACTTTTGTATCTATAGCTTTGCAGCCAATAGTTTTTGTTTTAGTCTTTTCTTGTTAAAGGGGATGAGGCTTCTAATGGCAGCAGTGTGGAATTCTAAATAGGGCAGGATAAAGACCTCAATGCTGAATATTCACTCAAGTTATTGTCTGAACAAGCCAGTTCAAAATTAGCTTGGGCATACCTGCAGCTTGCAATCAGGCACTCCAGTAGCTGTAGTGTCTGATGGTACAAAACTGTTGAGCATGAGTGACTGCTGAAACTGTCCACAGGAGGACAGTCCTTAGTTAAGAGGCAAAAAATGTATTCAAAAGTAGAAATCAAGTTTAAGAAGATTATTAATGGAGGATTATTAAAGAAAAAGATATCCATGAAATGGAACAAATATTTATGAGAGCAATAATAGCTCATATATGTGCTTATTTCTTGAAAAGGGCTGTGTATTAGAATGTGCAAGTTTCAGGCAGGTAATTGTCTCCTGCCGTAAGTTAATACATGTACAACAAGGCAGGCTTGGAGGTTTTGTGGTTGTTTGTTCTTAAATGGCTTTCTTCTGTTCTAGTCAGTCAATGAATAATGTGTATTGTTTGAGTGAAGATAAACTGAATGCAGTGGAATAATGGCAAACCACAAATTATTTTTATGGAAGTAACAGATTCTAAGTGTAAATTCCACCTCCATCCCTAGGGCTGGGGCTTTATGTTGGTTAAGTGTGCCCATTGCCTCCTGCTAACCCACGGGTTGACAAAGGAATGGACTATGCGGCTCTTAACTGGGCCCAGCAGATACTATACCTCCAGTCTGTTACACAGTTTAAGTTATGTAATGCTCTCTTAAAACTTAGTATTGTTCATGGATATTTAGATAAGAAATAACGTATGCAGTTAACGTGTTTCTGTAATGAAAAATAGCAACTGCAAGTATTTTTAAATCTGTCTTTTCCTAGGTATAAATGCTAATTTGATCTAGAAAAAGTTGTCTTTTAACAGGACAAAGGTGTTTTGAGCAGCTCAGAGCACTTCCAAAAAATGTTCATAAACATAACTCCAGAAGGTATGCAGCCTTGTTAGAAATTACATCAGAACTCTGATGAGTTAACAGTGTCTTTTACTCTGACAGAGAGACTCTTGTGAATGGTATTCCAAAGAATGATAAGTGTAATAGAAGTAGGTCAGGCTGGCAAATAAGTAGCCCGACTTATCCACAGGCCTTGATTTGCTGGCATTTTGAGATTCTGGGCCAGCTTTGTACCAAATCTGCTCATCCCATATCATATTTAATCCATACCCTTTTTTTGTAGCTTGTCAAAGATTTATTTGATATACTGTGTGTATAACAACTAATATTCCAGTGCTGAATTTTTTTAGTAGCTAGTTTAACTTGATTCACTGTGACATCCTCGTGTGTAATGACATCTTAGCTACCAGTTTCACATCATTAATTATGATATTGCTCTGTACTGTGACAACAGGCCTAAATTAAAACTTGTTTTAAAATGTATAAACTGACATTTCTCAGGGTCATTTATTTCATGAAGGAATGGATATTGAAGGCATGAATGAAATATCACTTGAACTTCTATGTTTTGCTAGAGGTCTTTTTGGAGCAATAGCTGTTGAATAAACAGAAAAAAAAAATGATGCGAGGGCCCCTTTTTCTTTTTCCTGTCAACCCCAAATCAACATTTCAAAAGCATCAAGACTTGTGAAAATGTTTTTTTTTTATTTTTTTTTTTTTGATTTAAATTTCATTGAAGACTTCTACTGAATGTGACCTTACATCATCCACTTAAGCAGATGGCTATAAAGTGTGTTCCAAAAGTCTTTCCACAGAAATTTAAGGATACACAGGCTTAGGAATTTAATCTAAATTGTTTAGGATTAACTACAAAAAATAATCATGATCATTTTATCCAGTGAATAATGGATTTCTTTAATCTGATTTGAAAACTGAATGCAACAGCAGTACTTGCTGTATTGATGTATTTTTACATGTGGCAAAAGTGGGCTGTAAGAAAAAGTGTTCTGATTATGTGATTTTACCTTTGATACATTATTTTCACAGGTTTCAATATTATTTAGGTTGTACATTTATTTAATGGAAAACTGTGATTCCCTTTATGGTGCAGGTCACTAGTAGATAGTTGCTCCTTTTTTTTTTTTTTTTTTTTTTTTTTTTTCAATGGGACACACATTTGGTTTGTTAGCAGATGGTCTTTTTTTTTTTTTTTCCTCTGCAGTGCTAATCAAACTTTGATACATTTGGATTTGCATGAGGGAAAAACTGACAAGGCTGACTGAGCACATCTGCTTAGCTGTTTCTTGTAGTTCCTGAGAAATGACTCAATATTCACTTAAGGCAGAAATGCTGGAATTGGAGAGTCAATATCGTGGCAAAATCTTCAGCTTCTGTAATCAACTAGAGCAGAGTGGCTGCTCACGCATTGCAAAATAACACTCAGGTTGATGGCACTGACTCCTTTTAATTGATGAACTGCGATGTTACCACTTAGCAGCATCTGAGTAACATCCTGTTTGTGAAAAACATAGGCAACCAAGGAATTCCACTTCAGTTTTATGAAGGCTTTTCTGGAGCATGTCATTTTATAAACAAGTCAGTCTCAAGTCTTCGTTTTCAAACTCTGTGTGTCTTTTCAAACCATCTCTTAATATGCATGGAGGTTCTGTATATGGAGGGCTTTCAGGACTGAGGATCAAATCCAGCTCTTGATTCACCAAGAGCGGGCAGGAATGCTGCTCCAGTAGTCTTCTCATGTGAATAAATGCTGTTGCTTGTATTATTATTATTTTATTATTTTAGTATTTATTTTTATTTGTTGTTGTTTCTAAACTTCTCCATAAAAGGAAAAATAGTATGTCTTAGCTTTCTGCCAGGCGCTCCTTGGTGTCCATGTCAGCAACATACAGAGTATTTGAGCTGCTATCAGCAGCTCTCTTTCAGCCATCTTTCACTCTGATTGCATGCTGGTATTATACTTTCTGGTTACTCAAACTTAGGAAAAATATTCTTTTATCTTTTAAAGTTTTCCCTTTCTACCACCTGATAGAGAATGGGTTCCAACTATATATAGAGCTCAAGCTTTTCATTTGTGCAAACAGAAATTTGGACTCTGCTGTGGAAAAATGGGATGAACAATTTCTACTGGTGATGTTCTTACCGAGCAATACCTGATATAAACACACATCCTTCCTTAGCGGAAGGTGAATGCTATGATAGAGAAGTTCAGTTCAGTTTAGCATTGAAAAATAGTTTGAGAACACAATGCTGAAAACTGGTCCCTGAGTCTCTGCAGGGCATCCATCATTTGGGACTTCCTTTGCATATCTTTTCTGACTGTTCCAGAAAAGAGGCTTGTAGGAGGACACATGTTAATAAATAATGCCTATTCTTTTGTCAGATGAAGACTCTCCTAATGACTTCAAGGGACATTTCTGGCTTATTTTTATCTCTGGAGTCTGCCCTACAAATGAATAACTCTACTTACAAAGTTGCTTATGACCTGATAATGTTTTAATACTCTAATGATTAGTGAGAATGTGTGAAGAATCTGAATAAAAAGGAAAAAATAGGAAGAGAGTTAAGTAGGTAAGAAAAGACACCATCTGAGTATACAGTGGGTGTGAAGGAGCTCTTAGTCAATCACATGTTTTGGAACACGCTCATCCTGTATAAATATTTCAGTCTGTTCAAACTGACTTCTCTAAATTAGCAGTTCAAGGATAAATTTATAGGGGCAACTCCAGATAATATATATCTATAGAGAGAGAGATCAAATAAGGAAACTGTATACTACTGAAGTATTTTATTCACTCAATTTAGAGAAACGGTATTTGACTGGTTTACTTGGCTCACCTTACTTCTGATTAATTTATGTTCCCAATGAATGGATAGCTCTAATGAAATACATCAAAAATAGGATTACTATTCTCTTTTTTTTTCTGCAAGACTGAAAAAAGTCAATGAGCTTCACCAACATAATGTAAAGCATTCTTGAAATAAAAATACTAAACAAGGATGGTAACAAGGTTGGCCTGCTGCGTCTCTATATACCTATGCAGTATACTGTCTCGAATCAGAGGTTTTGCCTGAAGTTTCTAGAATATGAGATAAGGCAAGACTAGCTTTTGAGACAAATGCTGTTTTCCTAATTCCTAAAACAGCATTTTCCAAATGCTGTTTCCAGAAAAAAAAAAAAAAAAAAAAAAAAGTAAATAAGGTTAATGCTTGTAGGACTCAACAACTGCCATTGGCTTGGGCAACTTAGTTGTTAGCTCAGGATAGTACCTTGAGTGAGCTGTGCCATTTCTCCTTGGTATTTTTGGAAAGCGGCATTGAAACAAATTAATGTATGGTTTTCTGATGGTAAGACAGACCAAGAATTCTATCCGTCCTAAAGCACTTAAAATTGCAGAACAGTCTCCAGTTCTTATTTGTCACATGTCGTGGTCTCCTAATACACATGCTTTGTGTTTGCCCCGTATCCTAGAAAATAACTGCTATCCAAGATATTAACAGTAGGTTTTGGTTTGTTTTAATTTCAGTGCTGCATTCATCACTCCAATCATTACTTGGGTGATTTTGGTTGACTTATTCATCATGGTTCCAATTCTAGTGCAGTAGTATTACAGGTAGCTCTTGCCAGAATATTCTGCACATTCTGCATATATCACATCAGTTATAGCAGTATTTTAATCTATCTTTATAAGTGAAAATAAAGCATTGTAAATTTTTAGTAAGATATTTTCTTTCCCTTTCAATATCCTAATATCCTAAAATGCATTTACAGTACTGCATTCTTTGTATGGTAGAGATGAATTCTGCAACAACATGCAATAAATAAGACGTTCTTCACTTCTTGGTATGTGTGCATCTTAATAATATATTTTGATTGGAGTGGCACAGTTTACCTGTATTTCTCTTTCTCTCTCTCTCTTTTTTTTTTTTTTTTTTTTTTAACTTGACGTGGTATGGCAAATATCAGTTAAAAGGAGAAGGCAAATATCAGTTAAAAGGAAAAACTATTACTGTTTCAGGCAGTATTTTTTCTTTATTGCACAGTGGGAGTATTACTTAAGCTGGCATTTTCTGAAGATAGTATACTTAGTAGTATACTTTAATCCTTCATCATTGATCAGGAACTCTGTATCTGCAAAGGAGAATATTTCTTTCTGTATATCTTATTTGCGATGTTTCTCTTTATCTCTTACAAAATATCACTTTGTGCCTCGTATAATGTCATGATAAAATTCAACCTTCCTTATAGCGATTGTACACATTACTGGATCTAAAGGTACAAGAGCTGACTTATGGAATAAGGTTGCAAATAACAGTGAAAAAAAAAAAAAGGCACTACCAAAAAAGCTACATTATTTAGGTTCAAAATAAAGCAGCTGAAGTTAAGGAACATAGGTGAAGCAGCTGTGTTATCTAGAACCTATCAAAAGCCAGCATTTCCTTGCTGCTTTAATTCATGCATTTCATAATTTGTCTGTTATATATCAATGGTGACACATCATTTTCCATGATCAACTTTTTTTTTTTTTGTCATAATATTTGTTGGGTTGTCAGATACGAGCAAATTTTATGATGCACTCAAATTTTACGATCTCTCCTTCCTTCTACATGTCCAAACTGATCCATATTTCTGCAGTAGGAAAAAAAAAAAAAAAGAAACAGAAAAGTCCACAGATCAAAAAACAATGGAAGTTTGAGTAAAGTGGGCTTTTCCCGCTGAAATAGAGCAGACAATGATTTGTCACATCACTGTAGAACAGTGTTATACATTGAGAGTCTTTATATAGACTGTTATACATTGAGAGTCTGTATACATCATATGATGCAAAACTGTTGTCATTACCTTCTCAGGCCATTATTCATGGACAGTGACATTATGTATAATGATTTATCTGATTTTTCCTTAACTTCACTTGGACCATAGTTTTGCACATTGTGTTGCAGGGATAGAAGACACAAGAGTGCCTGTGATCTTTCCTGGCATACTGGTGTAGCAAATGTCTGTTTATGGATTTTTATATATTTTATGTTTGTTTTTGAGTGATGGAAAGTGTTCTGGAGGTGAAACACGTTCTCTGTAGTCTCTGTATTAAAAATCGGTTCCATTCACAAGATTCTGGATCTCAAGCTTCTTTTGTCCAGAAAAGTTGTGGCTGCCCCATCCCTGGAGGTGTTCAAGAACAGGCTGGATGGGGCTTTCAGCAATCTGGTCTAGTGGGACGTGTCCCTGTCCATGGCAGGGAGGTTGGAAATCGATGGTCTTTAAGGTCCCTTCCAACCCAAACCTGGAAGGACTCAGTTCTGGAGGACTGAGCTTCATGGTTCAGGTCTTCTCTTATGTTCTTTATGTTCTTTTGGTTTGGAGCAACAGACACCATAACAAATAGAATGAGTATATATGGATTGCTCAGATGTGCATCTGCTACAGAAACTGCTCATTTATAATGTCCCTCTATAAAGAGAACAAAGATTTGGAAAGTACTTTCTTGAATGTTTATCTTGAAATAATGTTGGAGACTTTCAAAATATCAGATGAAATCTGTAATATACTTGGTAATGTCTCAGTAGCTGAAGTTCTCCTTAGCTTACAGTTAGCATGTAAACTGGTAAGGAATGAACTCAGAATGACCCGATTTTTCTCACAATTCCAGCTGATATCAAAATCTGAAATGAAGTCCCCTGGCTTTTCACCCACTGGGACAATTGTGTGTGTGTGTGTTATGTGTGTTATACTTTTGACATATATGTATGCTCTATGTATCTGTATATGCAAACTCCTATCTCTAGATGTGTAAAAGGTGCTACTCCAAATGCAGTCCATGTTCATGCCTGTTGTAAGAACATGTCACACTCAAGCATTTCAGTGCTAAAATTCTCCTGCAAGGCTAATGGAATACTAGGATTTAAAGAACTTTAGAGGGCATTCTGAAATGCCTTAAAAGAGCAACCACTCATAGCTTTTCAAAGGTCATCAGCCTAATAGTCTGAAGACTCATGTTATATTCCTTCTTGGAGATGGATACAATTTACTTTGCTTTATGAAGGTATCATGAAGTCGTATTTGTTAGAACCCAGTTAATCTACACAACAGTAGCCTCTTAACACACCACTACGCACAAGTGGTGTGCAGCAGTCTGAGAAGGGCATGGAAATAACACATACACCCTCAACTTTGCTAAAGAAACATGAATTAACCATAGAAATGAGAACAAGACTCTACAAATTTACCCTTGTAACTGTGAAGAAATTATGTTGCCTCCGTTTTACAGATGGAGAACTGATATGAAACCTCATGCGGGAAAATGCTAAAGCACATACCTATATTTGAGCAGCTGATTTTATCTTTTAAGAGCTTAGGCTGTAGTTGACAGAAAATCTATAGCATCATTGCCTGTTGAAGCAGATTTCATGATCACATTCTTACACTGTAATCACAGAACTTTCCTATCTTAGGAAGCCTAATATCTCCATATCTGGAATTAATGTAGCCTGACTAATCCTGAGGCGTATGGAGCCAAAAGTGAAGTGGGTATGAAGATAACAAAGAAAACATTTATGAAGCATAATTCAGCAGCATAGGCTGTTTCATCTATATCATCTACAGTATCTGAATAGAACCTTTGATCAGAATTTTGGAGATTGTATAAGAACATTTCATGAGGATAAAGACAAGATGTGTTGTCTGTTCAATTCTGTATCAAATATCTTTTCAGGCCAGCACAGAGAAAAAAAAAAAAAAAAAGTTTTAGATTGAAATGTTAACCTATCAAACAAACTATGACTTTGAGGGTCAGGAAAACATTGCCTTATATGGACAATGGCAGCTGCATATATATTTTTTTTTCTTTTTTTTTTTTTTCTTTTTTTTCCTGATATTAAATTGGAAGCTATGTGGAAGGATAAAAATGGCCTTATATAAAAGGGTCAGGGACACTGGTCTGCTCAGTGAGCTTGTTTTTCACAGTAGCACCTCCCGTAAATTTGCAAAAAGATAAATGATATAAATTGTCTACAGTATAGTGTAAGCAGATTTATAACAAAACATTGAGGAATATGCTACAACTAAAACCACAATGATACGTCTTTATGATCATAAATATGAAATCGGCAGCTGAAAGGGGACTTCAGTACTGTTGTGAATGTTTAAAAGCATCGGTGTCACTTAAAAATATATGCATCTTGGTATACTAATCTTTCATGCCAATGTACATCTTTGAAGTGCTAGGGCCCAGAGGTCTAGAGGGGAAAGGCAGCTATTGTGTGACTGGCAGCAGTCTGCTATTGCCCAGAAACACAGCTTGGAGAAAGAGTGGATCTGAAAAGCAGCAGCTAAGAATTCACAGGCAATAATGATCGGCTTCCTAAATCACTCTTTCTTACCCCACTTCACATATGTGACTGGAGCAGTAGGATGGCTTTCCTTTGACTGTTAACTAGAGTTTGCCAAGATGCTGTGTCTTTGCAGCTTCACAGCTCTTAAAGAGGTGATGCTGGAATGCAAACCAAGGCTTTCCTGTAGGCTTGTGCACACAAACCTACTGTGACAACATTTCTATTCAGCAGTGAGGACCTGAGGCTCCTTTACCTTCCACTTCTTTCTTGTCTCCATGCCTCCTGCACAACTTTTAATTCCTGTAGATGAACACCTCCAACTTTTTGTGATATTGATTCATTTCTAAAACCGAGCAGGAAAACACTCCTGTCATCACATAGTTAAAGACTGATAAGTTGTATGGGATAGATTTTTCAGCCAGTCAAATATAGCAGAAAGCATATCTGGGGGATGTGTTAGCTTAGTGTGGGAGAGGAATCCAGGAACACTTCTAAACTCCAGATTTGGAGTTTGGTTCAATTACAGTAAACTTCATGAGGTCTGAAAGTGCTACAGCAAGCATTTTTCTCTGTCTACTGGCAAAACTTTCCTCTTGTCCTTCAAATGGATGTTCTTCATCCATTAATTGATTGGACCTTGACAGAAATAGTGCTGTGTGAGGAAGAATATTGAGGATCTATATTTGAATACTGTAGAATCTAAAGTCTCTGCATTCAGAGCCATTTCCCTCATGGTAGGCTGTAACTCTGCTGATACTTTCCAAGGCCATTCTGCATTTTATTTACCATTCTCACAAACCTTTCTTATGCAAAGTATTTCTCACAGTAACAGGAGCAACTTATTTTAGATTGAATAGTAGGATTACGTCCCCGCAGCTGTCATAGGCCATTTGGAGCATGACTTTTAAGAAGAGTAATGGCAAGGTAATTCTTATGGCAGCTTTCTTTGGTGATTCCACTCCTTTGTCTGGTGGAGTGAATTTGTGCATTCTCCATTTGGCCACGTGTGTGTATGACTTTTAGTATCCATGGGTGTTGCCTCAGTGAGATGTATCTAGCTTTTAAATAAATGAAATGTTTATGCATACATAATCTGTGCTGCAATCTTGCTTAGTTTGCTGTAATGATTTTAACAGAATGATAGGAAAGAGATTCCAGATTTCAATTCAAGAGAATATTTCAGCATTTGCTGAGCTCAGTGTACATGCTTAAGTGCTGTCATGAGTAGGAATGAAAGCAAACTATTTCATCAAACAGAAACATACAAGAATATGTCAGTGGTGCAACTGGTACATTCAGCTAACTGCTGTATGCTTTGCTAACAGTATAGAAAGAATTACTGTTCCATTGACGTAAGTGGAAAATAGAGATGCTTTAGGGGGCTGGGCTTTGATGTATTCAGGTGAGTTACTTGTAACGTCATCCTTCATCCTTGAACTCTACACCTGTGTGTTATCCTTTAGGTCAGCAAGTGTTCAGACTGTTCATATATACTCATTGACAATATTTGCATATCGGAATCTCTCTGATCTATGAATTAGTGTGGTTTATAACATTTATATTCAAATGGCTCCAAATTCTTTGCACAGTTCTTAGGAAAAATCTTGTCTTGGTTGCCAGACTTAGTGTATGACGTAGTGATGACACTGTGTCTGTTTTTAAACAATTTTATTAGTGTGATCTTATCTAAGGGATTTTAGGATTCCATGATTTGTATTGTAAAAATAAAATTATAATTAATTCTTCTCGTAGAAGAAAATTATGTTGTGTTCTAGAAAGGATCCTTAAATGGTGGTAAAAGAAACATCTCAAAGCGCCTTTAATGATCTTTGTAATACCAGTAATGTTTTGAAGTTTTCCCTTTTCTCTCCCTTATTTTTTTCAACCACACTGTTACATTATATATTATGCAAATCACAGTATATCTTTTATATTTTGTTCTTTTTAGCTTTTCTTTTCTTAAATTTTTACTCTTAAAATAAGTTTTGTTTTAAAGTCTCATCGCCTTTGTCTTTTAGGTTGTTGTTCCCAAATGTGTGAGTAAAGAATGTGCAGTATTAGGCTGTGGAATAACCCCATGGAATTAGTTTCATAAACAACAATTTATCTATCGCTTGTATGCTGAGTGTGTTATCTTGAAAGACAGCTTTGAGGAACAAATAGCAATTTTGTTTTATAGAGTATAATTTCTCGTATTTTGATCTCAGGCTGTTTTAGGAATGTTACTTAAATGTTTAATTCAATTGAGTTGTATTACAACATTATACATTATAAACATTATTACATTATAAAGACTAACATTATAAAGACATTATTGTTATTATATAAAACATTATTATATTATAAAGACAGAGACACCCACCTCGCTCTGTACTGCAGAGCTTACTAAATGTAGTTGGGGAGATACAGAACTGATGCCCCATTTCATGGTAAAGAGGGCTTAGGGGTATTTTTCAGTCCTTACTTCAGTAGCTGTGCTCCACCAATTTCCTAGGGTGTTCTGAGCTAAACACAAAGTAGATGTCTTTGTTACTGTGTTTTGATTAAAGTGTAGGATCTCTTTGACTTTGATTTGACTTACAGCTTCTCCTGCATTTCTCCATGTAAAGGAGCCTTACGATAAATGAAGAGGTCCTTAAAGAACACGTTCTCTGCTAGGGTATCACTGGTGAGTTTACTGCTCACTGAAGGTATGCACAGCAGAGTTAGGCTAAGGGTTCTTTGCTGCCAGAAGGGGCAGCCACACTCCTTCCCCAGTGACAATGCCGCCGGCTCTTCTCTGAACGAGTTCCACTTGCTGCCCCAGTTGGACATGGATTCCTTTCCCTTTGGGCAGATAAGTTTTCTGCTACTTTGGTTAATTATATCGACTGGGCAGGGGGTCCACTGAGTGCCTGAACTTAGTCAGGGATGATTTAGATAAACATATTCTTTTAAACTCCTTGCCTCTTTTCCACAGGGCTGTCCAACCTTGCTTTTTACAACTTCCTCCTCCATAACCTCTCCCCCTGCCCCCTGCCTTCCCCTTAATCTCTTTCATGTTTTACAGCTTTGGACAAAAGAGGTGTGATAGGGGTTGTGGTTTCATGTGGGTTCTGTGACAGAAGCAGCAGTATTTTGGTGCTTCATCACAGAAGCAGCAGTATGTTGGTTAGTTGGAGCAGAGCAGTTGGACTCAGAGTAGATGTTTTGTTTCACTCTCATTCAACTCTCTTTTATTGTTTTCTTTCCTGTTTTCCAGTGGACATTATTGGGATTTGCTGGCATGACTTCTGTTCACATCAGTGGAAATTTCAAAGCTCAACCTGAATCCATGAGTGTGCCTACAGAAATTGCTTTTCTTATTGCACCCCATATGAAATGTAGCGATATTGTCTTCTAAAGAAGAATTCTGTGATATAGGGACGGGCTGTTGGCAAAGAAATAACATTGTCTTATTTTCCTTTTCTGCTCCACTCTTTTCTCATAGATATTTGGGAGAAATCAGGACTTTGAGGGAGAAAAAAAAAAAAAAAAAGATAAATTTGAACTCTGGATCAGTCATTTTGTTTCATCTTGGCTTCAGTGCACTTGACTGAACAAGTGAAGGACGTAAAATCTAAACAAGAAATCCAGTAATACCTGTATATCCCATTACATTTTTCATCACAGCAAAAGCTGTCAGTACTAGCAGGAGATGATGGGAAGATACACTGCTGGCCCTGTTTCTCCTCTTTGTTTTTAGTACCTGCTTTGTCAGTGGTGCATAAATGTCCTGATAGAAATTGCAAAAAACATTATTTGCTGAAAAAAGCTTTACAAGTGGATTCTTTAATCTTCAAAATGAGAAGGTCACAGAACCATTTGTAGCATCATCCACAAACTAAATACAGAATGATCTAATTAAAGAAGTAGAACATTGTCTATTTCACTGTGCACAGTACTCATATCCGCTCTGAAGATAACCAGAGATGTCTGCCTTTATATTGCAAAACATCAGAGGAAGAATATTGCTAAAGCAGGGCTTGTATAACTGTGAAAATTATGATTTAGAAACAGAAAAGTTGTTTGGACTGCACCTATATATTGCCAAGACTGAATTTTCCAATTGTTTTGTTTTCCTCAGGGAACATAATACAAACATTTCTGAAATTTATACTGTGCTACTATAAACCACATATTATATTGATTTTCTTTTGTAATAAAGCTAGTTTTAATTACCTGTGAGCTAGGAAATTTCTATGATTTTCTAACTTACATTTGTGTACTTGTAATCAAGGGATCTCCTCCTCGATAATTACACTTTAAAACCAAGCACATCTTAAAGTTTTCAATTGATTTGGATCTTTTTTTTTTTTTTTTTTTTTGTTCTTTCTTTTTTTTAATTTTCTCTTTGGTTCAGTCTTCAAATTATGCATGGTAATTCACACCTAAGGGCCATGCTCACCACACAGTAACTGCCTACTTTGTGTTTCCCTAGCTGGTGAATACCTGATAAGGTGTAAGGTGTACTGGGTCTGGCTGGGATGTTAACTTTCCCTGCAGCAGCCCATACAGTGCTGTGCTCTGCACTTGTAGCTAGGACAGCAGTGGTATCACACCAGGGTTGTGTCTGCTGCTGAGCAGTGCTGGCACAGCATCAGGACTTTCTCTAACCCTCCGAGGGGGTGGGCAAAAAAGTGAGAAAGGAACATCACCAGGGCAGCTGACCTAACCCAACCAAAGGGATATTCCATACCATATGATGTCACACTCAGCAATAAAAGGTGGAAAAAGGAAGAAGAGGG
>CM021698.1:96432908-96458041 GCA_011074415.1 Stictonetta naevosa
GCTCATTTGTGGGCAGTAGAGAGTAATTACTTTCCTCTGCACTTCCACATAGCCTTTACTTGTTTTGTTTTGTTATTCCCTTTCCCCCTCCCTCTTCCCTTTCCCTTTTTTCCCTTTAGTTGAATTACCTAGCACGGTAAAACCACCATGTAAAGTATGAAAACAGCAGCTTTTCCAGCCAGCCCAGAATCTTGTTTCAAAAAGGCATGGTGAAGAGAAGTTCAACATTCAGTGGGTTATCCGGGTGATGGAGGAAGCAAAAGTAACAGCAGGAGGAGACCTTCCTCTACCAGTAATAACATGTTGCTCTTCTTAACTGACTTTGTTATGTCATCTTCTTGGGCAGCATTTACTGCTAGTTATTAAAAGGCTTTCCTTCCCTTTGATTCAGACATGCAATGTGTTTTAGATAGCAGTTTACACCTGCATTTCCTTCCTCTAGCTTCCTCATTATGTTGAGTTTTAAATATGTATAAATTACTGTCAACGCTCTTTCTTCTCAGCATTTCTTCTCCTTTCACTGCACATTTTTGCATTGAGTTTCATTTCCCAATGACATTTCACTTGCCTGTTTCCTCACTGCATATCTAACATTCTAGCTTTTCCAGTTTCCTTCATATCAATATCTTTATTCTCTCCTATGTTTACATCAGTGTTCTATTTAGAACCAGCTAAATACATGCAATTAAGGTGGTAGTTTCTCACCTGTCAGATAATTGAAGTAGTTTTGCTTAGAAATAAGAAATCCATTTAGAAATCCACTGGATTCTGATTTCAGAAACTGATATGTTTTGACTGCAATCTGTCAGTTTCTGAGGCTGATTTATCAACCAGGTTAAATTGATTGTTTTTTTTTAATTCTTTTTTTTTTTTTAATTAATATTCATGCTTTTTTATTTTTTTTATTATTATTATTTTTTTCCCTAGTGCATTTTCTTACCCATTGTTCATTCCTTTTCAGGAAGAGAAAGTGACTTGTAACCAGCTGGTGTAATTTCTTTTTATAAAGCTAGGAGTTATTTTTACCCCCCAAAAATAGAAATACTGATTTTAAGATGATCTCTGTGGTTTAAGAGATATTGTGACAATGGTTCAGAACTATTTGCTTTGCCAGTTTGCATTTCACATGCCATGAAAGAAGGCTCAAAAGTAACTATCCAACAGATGTGTGAATGCCCCCAGGAGTGCCCCTGCAGATAGGCAACTGGGCTGTCTCAGCTTCATATGCATTCTGGGGTATGCTTAGCACCTCAGAGAAGATACAGCTCATGTTAACTTCTCTCCCCGTGACAGACTGAGGCAATAGTAATGTCACAAACTAGAATCTGTGTTTTTTGGCAGTTACTGTTCGTGTGTCTCAATACTGTCAAAGCTTCTCTTGCTGGTAGTATGATGGTACTGTGGGTGATGTGATCTGTGATATTTTTAGTAGCTGAAAATCTTTTTTTTTTTTTTTTTTTTTTTTTATGAACCTGTACAGGAAAGAGTGGATATATGTGAAGGTGTAATGACGAACTACAGAGGGAGTAGTTCCATTTGTAGTTAAACCAAATTAAATTAGATTTATTTTTCCCCTCTAAGTTATGTTTGTCATGGAGATAAAAACACAATATTCTTGATGTCTCTTGTTATCTTACAAATAAGACATTAGAGTTCAATAGAAGGGGAAAGCGCAAAACATTGTTTACAAATATATGAACAGCTGTTTTGCAAGCAGAGAATACTGCAGATTCCCATCATTAGTTCTCTGTTCTCACACAGAGTGAATGCCTGAGAATTGCCTTATCCTGAGGAAATAGTCATCAATGTGATTCTCCTGCCAGTCAGTTTATAGCCCAACTTATAGACACTGGAGACTATTTTGGCATGATAAGAGAGCACTGTATGTCAGGCAGGATAGATTTGATAATATATGAAAAGATGGACTTAGGTGGCGTCAGCTGTTTATAGAGTGAGATTTAAAGAAAATGGGACTTTTTGCCTTACTGTTCAGCCTTTATGTTGCATGGTAAATACTATATATATGCCAAATAGTCCATTCAGACATTTAGTAAATTCACTTTGATTTTGTTTGCTAGAAAATGGCATCAGAATCCCAAAAGAGGCAAAAATTATATTATTTGCATTGTTTGTCCAATTCTATTATTTTTTACTTTTATTTTGCTACTGGTGATCATTACAATCCTTTGCATAGTGAAAAAGACAAACACTTTATTAGGACATAAAATGTGAGTGACTTTCATCTACAGACCTTGCTAAAAGTGATGGGAATACAAAATACATAAGGAATAAGAGACTTGGAGACAGAAGATTGCTAGGATCAAGAATTTTAGAAATAGCTAAAATTGCAATGAGTTGGATATTGCCCACACTTGGATATACCCCGCTGAAAAGCAAGTAGAAAACCACGAATGTTGGGCAAAAAGCCAGAGAAGATGCAAAGCACAAGAGTACGTCTCAAATCTTGCTCCTTTCCAGATGTTGGAAACTGTTCTGCTTACAGGTGCGGAGACTAAAAGCCTTCCCAAGATAGATACACATTGGTGTTTGTTGTGAAAGAATGGAACAGATCTTCCTTCTTTCCATCAAAATGGGATGTGCAATGGAACAGTCTCCAAGTAACCTGTTTTGCCTAATTTTCTGCAGTCAGTGCAGACCAGAGGAAACTAAGAAATGCTCTGTAGTCCAGCAATTAAGACCTATACCTGAGGGGTGGTGAAGGGAGGGAATCTCATTTTCCAGTCCTGCTTTCACAGCCATTTACAGATTTTAGGTTCATTGGCCACTGAGAAGAACCTGAAGATTGTCCTGTAAGCATGAACCAGAATCTGGAATTCCCCACCCTATACCGGTCTCCCTATTCATGTCCCAACCACAAGAACACAGGCTCAAGTTCCTTATTCTACTCTTCTACTCTCTTCACCTAGTTTTTTTTGTTTGTTTGTTTGTTTGTTTTCCAAATGAAAAGTGAATTCTCCTAACTTAGACTGACCACATGATGGCTGGTGACTTCTTTCTAAGAGATGGAAGACAAGCAGGAGATGAAAACAAAATTTCAACATCCTTAGGCAAGCATTTGATCAACCAAGGTATTGTTTCTACAAGGAAAACATTGTTTAAAATAAACAAACTAAGCATTTTGTGAAGTGACAGTTTTCCTGACCGGTGTAAGGGATGTGTTGGATCAGTCACTGTCCATTTTCCACAGTTAAGGTGTAAGTGACAGCCAAATATGTAGGCAAACACCTGAGTTGAGCAGAGCTAAGAGCCCAGTGGGAGAGGGCTCCATCAGACCCTGTGGCCTCTTCTTGCTACCTTGCCTCCTGTCCTTGGGGCCCCTGGGGCTCCCCAGTGCTGAATGCGGTGCCTTGATGTGTCACGCTGCCGGGCAGGCATCTCAGTGTCAGCATGGGCCATTGGGAAGCTGTATGGGGGCTTTTGGCTTGTGCTCTCCCTCGCCACCCTGGCCTTGCCTCACCAAATGGCTGCCCTGTCTCAAGCTGAGGCCAGCCCTGTTGCCACTTGCACCTCGGTCACCATGGCTGGGCCTGCCCAGTTCTCCTTAGTGGCCGTGTCCTCTTGCCCTGGACCCTGCACACTACATGGCAGTGCCCTCCAGCTGCTCCCCAGTGGGACCCTCCAAACACTGCAGGGGTTCAACTGCTTGAGCAACTGGTGCTGAGGGTGTTTGTAGGTGTCTGAGCTGGAAACAGGAAGAAATGCCACCCACAAGATGGCAGGTAAGCAAAGAGCAGTTGTGGGCAGCTCAGAGAGCTGTGCTGGCTGAAAGACATCTTTAAAACTGTAAAGCAGGGTTACTCCTGAGGTTCTTTGTTGCTCAAGGAAATAACGCTTTCTCTGTGTGCTTTGCAAATAAGATGTTTTTGGTTTTTGGTATTTTTGGCAATATATTTGTCATTTGCATGATCAAGTTAGCTTACTGGTTTCAAGAGGGTCCTGAGGTACAGATCAGACCGGGAGACGAAGGGGGCTGTATGTGTATTGTTCTTGCAGCGTACAAGATATGATTTCATTTTACAATTGACAACTACTTGTTTCATGTATAGGTAGGTATTTCCTATATATTTTGTAATACCCATACAGTTACATAATGATGGCAACAAAATTTCCGAGTCAGGCTGTGAAAATGCGGGTGTGCTGGTGTGCTTCTGTTCACTGTGTATCCAGTGACCATAAACAGTATGAGTATGAAAACGCACCTCCACTTTGCCCGTGTATACTGCCAAGTCAGCATGTACCAATCTGTGTGCAACACATTCTTCTGTGTACTGTTGTCTTGTCAGACACTGTGTCTTTATTTGCTTCAGTTTGTCAGACCACTTCCTTTACCTACATCCTTTATCTCAGCCTGATTTCTCCAGAGCATTTAAAGACTTTCTGGTGACGGGATGACATTTAAAACTACCTTGTAAGGTATATTTAAATGCTTTGCTGGATCTGAAGCCTAATCCCTTAGGTAGGTACATTAGATTAACCATCTCTACTTATTCTTTTTGCATAATGATACTTCTATTAACTGCAGTACTCTGATTATCTGAGTTCCTCAAGAGTTCAAATAAAGTGTTAATTTGGCTTATTTTTAAGAAGTGGTGCTTTTGCATGGAAGAAAAAAATAACAATGAGCTTTAAGCAGATAAAGTCATCATTATTAGAACCTTTCTCAGGGTTTAACACTTCAAATAAAAGCATCTGGGAGTAAGCTGTGAAAAGTTAAAAATAACGTGTAGGTCAGAACACAACCAGCAAATACATCTCAGAATCTGATTTTGTCAGTTCAGTCAGACTCATGGATTCAAAGAGTGAAATTGTCCAGCTTGAATGTTTCTTCTGCTTCTGAAACACATGGGTCCTAAATGGCATAATGCATCTTTTTTTCTTGTTGCTCTGAAAGATCATTTTCTCTATGGCTGCAATGAATAGGAATGTCAGTCCAGGTCAACACTCTCACCTGTTGACCGTCTTCTGTACAATACATAAATGTCTGCAAAACTATGATTTCTAGCATAGTATTGATAATGGATTTTATTATAATGGATTGAGTTATATTTTCTGTCAATTGAACTAGCTTAACTCATTAAAGCATTTTTATGCCTTACCAACCTCTACTTTACTCAATCTAAAACTTCTTAGCATTTGACATGAGGTTAATTTTTTGTAATTGTTAGAACCAATTTTTTCTCCATTCCTCTATTCTTTTTAAATGAATAATTTATCTGCCTTATGTTCCTCTGGGTTCACATTAATTCCTGATTTATCTTGGTTGATAAATTTTGAACCAAAGTACATAATGAGCTTCTTTCTAATGGCATGTGGCTGTGATTTCTGTAAGCTGGAAAACAGTTATCATCCTTGTATCCCTAAAATATAAGTGAAAGAAGTCTTCCTTGTTTCCATGCAAGCCAGTATATTTACAAAAATGCGAGGAAATAACATGAAATTTTAACTTTCTCTTTCTCTCTCTTCCTCTCTCTCTCTTTTTTTTTTTTTTTAAAAAAAAAAAAAAGAAATATGCATTCAGAAACATAGAAGACCTTGCAAATGAAAAACTTAGAGCATGAAATAAGATTCTCTTCAGCTACCTCTTGCCTTACACTTTACTACTACTATCTGTTGATTTTTCTGGAGCCTGTCATGTTTAAATATCCCTGTGGTGGTAATACAAATGTTT
This sequence comes from Stictonetta naevosa, assembly GCA_011074415.1. NCBI lineage: Eukaryota > Metazoa > Chordata > Aves > Anseriformes > Anatidae > Stictonetta > Stictonetta naevosa. The sequence continues at coordinate 96,438,598 of CM021698.1, forward strand.
TTGACTTTCACAACTAAATTTCTCTACATATACATTTTTTTTTTTTTTTTTTTTTTTTGTCATCCAACTAATCATACTCAACCTTGTTGATGTAGCAAGCAAAACACCAACAGTAAGTAACCAGGCTGAGTTGGTCTTCCCTTCTGATTGCAGTCATAGCTGATAAGCAGGAATCTTATCCTTGGGAACAGCAGCTTCTTTGCAAAGGCAAGAGGGCTTAACTACAGAAGCTCATAAATTTTCTTGCTGAAGTGGACCCATGAAATTTAATCTTCATTGCAGAATCTCACAGGTTTCTACCTGTGAGGTATTGACCTGTATGAGGTCAATAACACATTAATACTGTGTCAATAGTCAATGTCACCTCCTTGCTCTATGTATAATTCTCCTCATTTATACACTAAAAAATCGTGTTTATCCTCCTAGCTACAGTCTCATACGTGGGCTTGTTTTCCATTGTTTTTGTAGCATTATGCTCAGTCTGATCTTATTATCTAGCACTCCTTTGTATTACATCTATACTGTCTATCTGTAGAACTGTACTGTAACCTATTGTTTGTTTCACTGTGTCTAGCTTTGTATTTTGGGAGTTCTAAAGTGCATGTTGTTCAGGTGAACAAGGCAAGGCAGCCAGGTTGGGCAGTGTGAGCATCACCAACTCTGAGCCTTCTCGGTGTTAATAGTTTTACAGTGAGCTTTGGCATCATTTGCAGAATTTATCTATTGTTGTCTTTTCATACTTTCTTTTGAAAAAAAAACCAACTGAATACAAATGGGCTTTAATATAAGTTTTAATTAAATAGTCTTATCTGTTTGTTGTTTTGTTTGTTTGTTTTGTTTTGTTTAATAGGACCAGCGTGGGGGTTAGCCTACAGGATGAATGGTGCTCATCATTCATGACCAGTTATTTAATTTTTCATTTTTATCTTCTTCATTCAGTATTTGGCCTTATACTTTATTTATTTAAAACTATAAGACCATGGAACGAGGCTGGAATTATTAATTTCCTCATGGAGCCTACTGTAGTACTCAATATAACGCTTTATGCTTTTTTTTTTTTTTTTTTTTGTGCTTCTGAGGCATTTATTTGAATACATTTTTGACAAACTCCTCTGAAATATATTATGAATATTCCTGTTTTACGAAGAAGGAAATTAGACACAGGGAAACTAAAACTGCAGTTTCAGAAGAAACTAAGCTGGGGTACTATTTGTTTGATTCTGTTATGTTCATATCCACCTGTCTCTCCCCCTATATCGTTACGACTTTTCATGAGTCAGTTCAGCTTGTTATGTAGAAAACTCTTATTTCCCACTTCCCCCCTGCCATAGTAAACTTCCTGGAGTGGTTTGAGGAGAGAAAGCAATGGAGGGAGTGGAGCCCTGTACCTGTCAAGAAAGGTGGGCAGTTAGATCTGTTTACCTGTGTCTCTTCCAACCTCATAGCAAGGTTAAGTAAACCATAGACAGAGCTTTTTATAGCCATCACTGAGTGGTAGTTTCCATAAATTTGCTACATTTCAACAACTGAGAATATATTATAATCATAGAATTGCTCGGGTTGGAAGGGACCGTAAAGATGATTGAACTCCAACCCCCGTGCCATAGACAGGGATGTCACCTACTAGATCAGGTTGCTCAAAGCACCGTCCAGCCTGGCCTTGAACACCTTCAGGGATGGGACATACACAACTGCTCTTGGCAACCTGTTACAGTGCCTCACCACCCTTACCATATAGTCATATGGTGCTGTTTAAACATTTTAGTACATGAGGTAACCTTATGTAGTCTGCATGTTGTCATGTTCCTCTCTGCACTGTGTTTTGAATTTTCACATTCCAAACTTTTGAATTATATTATTTTTTTCTCTCTCTTTTATTTTCTATTATTTATTTATTTATTTATTTTCCCTCCACAAGGGCATAGTACATACACTGAGAAGCACATGGATTCTTCACTGGCAACTCAGGAGATATATCAGAGTTAAGAGACTTTTTACAGCATTTTGAATCTTTCCAGTTACCAGCTAAGGCATGTGGTTTCAGCTACCTCACCCCAAAGTCCCAGGAACAGAAGTTTTTAATATGGAACAGGTGCTTATTAATAAAAAGAGAGAATCAGTCAATATCTGTACTGAGATGCTTCTAAGACTTCCAAGACTTCCAGACTTGCTGATCAGAGGATATTGAAGAGCCCCAAATCTACAGGTGTCCAAGGGACGTGTTTCGTTTATAGTTTGTTCTTGTTGTATCATTTGTAGTTACTTCACTTGCTAACTTAGGTATAAACAAATGAGTAAAGAAATCAGTCATTTTCTCTCTGTAACTTTGTGCTTCTCTTTGCTAATTACCTATTTGCTGAAGCACAGGAGACTCTTAATTGTTCTTTTAACTCCTGATAACCATCCGAGCTTTTTTTTTTTTTTTTCTTTTCCTGCCCTCTGTTGACAATGAAGGGGTGAAGTTGAGACTTCAGTGACAGCAAGATTGCTTTGGGGGCCACAGTTTACTTCTCTTCCCATCTGGGAGAACTAGTGCAATTGTCTATTGTGCAAGACACAACATGGCTAATGACATTTTCAAAGCTCCTTAAGGAGCCATGCTGTGCTGTTGAAACTGGCCAACTAGCACAGCTTGATCTTCTGTCTTAGCAAACGTACCAGCTCTTCACAGTAAATTCACAAAATCAGTCAACAGAGTGAATGAGTTCTTTGAGATGTCACCTGTGAATATTACACTTGTGTGAAGAGTGCATGGTTAATTACTACTAGTGAATAGTAAAATTGCTACTAATGAAAGGTGAAATTAGTTTAAGTGATTTGCTCCACACCATCTTCAATCTCTCTGGCAGATGCTAGGATAAGATCTACTTCTTCAGAAGGGACCAAATTATAGGAGCTGCACATTAATTTTTCCTGCTGTTCCTTGTTCATTTTTATATTAACTCTAAAAAAGAACAGAAGCTATACAGGTAGAAGCTTATTCTATATGCTCCTTACTTATTCTCAGAATGTACTTATGCTCTGAGTGAGAGAAGGTCCTTCGGAGAAAAATAGTCTGCAATCATAATGAAAGCTGTATTTGTTATTGTCCCTATCCTGCTGAGGTAGGTAGATGTTATCTTGAGTGTTTGGTTTATTCCATCTCATTTTAAGGCTGTGAAAGAGGACAGTTTCTAAGGGAGTTACCAGCCAACCAGTGGTGTTGGTTAGGCTTTTTAGCTGGGTCTCTCAGCTGAAAATTTTGTATTAGTTATGTGCAACAATTGTGAGAGGACAACATGATATAGGGTAAGAACAGTATAGATTATTCATTATCAAAATAACGTGAACAAGATGAGAATATTTATCTGGAAGCAGAAAAGTCGGTTGTCACCTTGTGAAGGACCTTTTCACTTCCTCCTAAGCTGTCCTACTTGTATTTAGTCTGAGTTGTCACATGCTCATCTCTGTGAACTTCTGCACAGCCAGGGAGCTCTGTACTGAGGGCCACTCAGCAGGCATAGTATGCTTCTTGTGGGCTGCCAGGACTGCTAGCACATATGCCGTCCTTGCTTAATATGAGGGGAGAAATTCCTCAAAGATTTTATCAAGGGTTATTAGGTTTTGGTGAGAAAAGATCCCCGCTATCCCCAAGGTAAGTCTGCCCACTAATTTTATGTTAGAGACTTCGCAGCAGAAAGAGAGAATTAAGTGCTTAAATAAGGAAAAACAAAGTCAATTTTCCTTGCAAGCCTTCTGGTGTTGTGGTTTTGTAATTGTTTTGTTTTGCCTTTCATTAAGGAGGAGCATAACAATCTGAAATTGATAAAACCATTTCTGGTAAAATATTTTTACATTATCTTTAATATTCTCTGGGGTGCATGTTTAGTAATGCTAATTTTTAATGTCTACTTTTTATATCTAGTGTTAGTAATACACTTGTTTTGTGCAGGAGAATTTAATGCTGTAAATGGTTGTCTCCATTAAAGGAGAACCTGGGAAAGTATTTCTTTTTGATGGTAATTTGACATAATCTCTTTCGCTTTTAATTTAGATTGTATTGATTAACACATAGGACGGTTACCTGCCTCCTCCCCACCCCCCCCTACACTCCAAATCCCATATACCCCATATGTTTCTCTGGAGTATGTAAAAGCCTTCCAGTAGTGTATTACTAATGCATCTATCTTTTGTTGTTTACTCTTCTCATTGTCTTCATGGAAGGCAACTTTTATTTGTAGCTGGTTTCATTTTGATAAAAGGCCTTTGGAAAACAAGTACCATGATTCCCTCTGTCAGGAAGTATGCATCAAAAAAGGTGCTTTGCACTTAGAGAACAGTGAGGTTTACAATAGGTTACTTATTTATTTGTTTATTTATTTATTTATTTATTTTTCTGAGTTAATTCCAGAAGTTTAAATCTGCATTGGTGAAAGCTCTAATATGCAGAAATGATTTGGTTTCATGCTAGAAAATGCCATTTCACCTGGAGAGTGTAAATTCTACACTGGATGAAATGTGCATTGTCTTTTAAAACAAAATGAAAGATAACCTTAATGATTCTATGATAAACAAAACAAAACAAAAAAGTCTACTGGTATTTTAAATGATCACCTTTCTCTTTGGACTATAGAAAGAATTTCATATTTCTACCTATTTGTTACTAAGTACACATTTCAGAAATTTGAGAAGACATGAATGGTATAATGCGATTTTTCTGAAGTAATTGCAAGCCAGCAATACAGGACCCTTCCTAGGAAGCTTTATATGAGCTTTCAGGATGCTCAAATTAATCCCCAAAATGGAGGTTTCTATAAAGACTCATCTTAGGTAAATAACTCAAATTAGTTGATTTGTGTAAAATATTTCTAGAACCCGTAAATCAACAGAGCTGGAAAAAAACAGGAGGCAAGCAAGTGTGAAGAAGCAACCACATGCTTTAGATTAAGAGTATTAATTTTTTTTTCTCTTGTTATTTGTGTCTAAATTTAGATGCATCTGTAAAACCAGCCTGATGATTTGAATTTAATTGGCTGCAATAGGTGTGAGGGGTCCTCAAATGCCAAAATTAGGCACACTGCAATCATATGCATGCACACAGAAAGAGGCTACATTTTGACTTTTAAAGCACTGGGAAGTAGCTCTCATGAATTAAACAGTATTTAGTAAAGAGGATGAAAGCAAAACTAAGACTGTTTGTTTGGTCTATTTGGCAATTAAATGATGCATGTATTGGTTTTTCTTCCTATTTGGTTTAGTGGGACTGTGATGAAGAGGAAGTGCATATTTCCACACATTTTTTGCATTGCTAATATTCTTACAGGAAAGGACTCAATGTACTATCACTAAATTTTATTCCAAGAAGCAATGACATGACTTTCTTGCCATGGTGAATAGAGGACTTGCTCTCTGCTAAAGAATTGTAGAGATTGCTGCTAACGTTTAGCCACGCACTCTAGGTTCATCAAAGCTGCAAATGCAGGCAACAGTATTTGCACAGATTTTGAACTGGTAAATAAATATCTTATTTATAACTTTAAGTGTTGGCAGTCATGTTTTTAGATTAACTTTATGCTCTGTTTACTATAATTCCTTTGTTTCTCTCTGTCCTCTCTTGCCCTCCTGCCCCCATCAAATGGAAGCGCGAAGGAAAATACTGATTCTCTGATTGTTGTGGTGTGTAAAGAGTTACCTATGAACTAGGAGGCATATTTTCATGTGACTCATAAAATGGATAGTGTGTAGTGCTCTTGTTCATTCACCTAGCCCATACACAATGCATCATGCTATGCAGTGGCTGACAAATGGGCTGGATTAAATCCCTAGGTTTCCATTTAATTTCCAACTATCACTAGGCATTGTCTCTAGCCATTAGGCATATTTTATTTTATTTTTTGTTCCCAGCTACACTTAAAAAGCATGTGTATTCTAATTTTTCTGCTTAGTTTGTAAGACAGCAAAATATTAATGGATAAGAATATTTTCAGAAAAGTAGTGGTTGCAGTTATTCTAAAAGAAAGTATTGCTAGCCTTATGCATCAAACTTCAGATAACCTTGGTAGCAACAGAGAGCAGATCTGAAAAGTACTAATTGAACTCTTATAAGTCATTGAACAGATATGCATGTTGGAAGATAATGATCTAGAAAAACACTTAACTCTCCTTAACCTCCTTTACTACATAGGACATGGGCTTTAGTTCTGCTGCCTTTAGTGGAGCATGTGCTCAGAATTAAACCTGTTTGGATTCCTTGTTCAGTGAAAATCAATTCCAGTACATGTTTAAATATATTGAGAGGTTTAGTAAGAGGCAAAGTACGGTCAGTTCAGTTGTAAATGGGCTGTATTTTAGTACTGTCATTGCAAGTGGTCATTGCAAGTTCAGAAAGGTCTTTCGTGGAGCTATGAATTGCTGTTTTTTGCTTTCTATCTATTATTCACTTCCTGTTAAACTAATGATCTGTGTGGAAGCATTAATGTTAAATATTAGTAAAGTAGTAGTATGACTATTCAAAGATTCCTGTTTCTAGGTTACTTTACTAAATGAAATAATGGTATTAATTGATTTGGTGCTATTTTACAGTGAGCAAAATACCTCTTGAGGAGCTACATAGATGCTGTGTTTGCATTGGAGGTGGGATGGGGGACATATCTTCTTTTTATTTATTCTAGGTGTTCCCAAGGAATGGATGCAGAAGGGATCCTGTTATGCAGTTGAAAACTTTAGAGGAACTTTCACTAGGGTATTAATACAGCTGTGTGACCTAAGTATTAATTAAGACCTCAAATATTAGCACAAGATGAATTTCTCAGTAATGCTGCTTTTCAGAATTTCCTTCTTTGGATATTTTTCCCCATTTCCACAAAGTCTATTTTCCCCAATGGCACATTTCATATTTTAATTTCATGTTTTCCCCATCTATTTATATGACTTCTTTTTAGGCACCTTTTCCTGTTAAGTTTCCCCATTCTTCCTAGTTTCCAAAGTCATATTTTTAAATGAAAGCAAAGGGTGCTGGAGCATAATCAAAAGATCATTTTCTTTACCACCTCCTCCAAATATGTGCATGGCTTTGACAAGTGGGATGGCAAACTTACTAAATGGCCATAGCACATAAAATGATGTAGCACAAAATCATTTTTAGCAGCCGTGATGAAGTAGGAGATGTTCTCATATAACTGGAACCATCCACCCGCTTCTCTTCATTACATCAGTGCTACTCTGTTCTCTACTCTGAACTCTGAGAGCTACTGAGCCACCCACATGTTTAATCTATAGAAATCATTCTGAAAATTGTATTCCTTACTATATATCATTTGATATTTTTTAACCATTTTATGTCATCAGATAATTCAGATTTATTTATTTTTAATGAGGCCACTTATGTTAAATCAGAAATATATTCAATGGTCTGGATTGAAGTTGTAAAATTCTGCAAATTTTACATTTTACATTTACCGTGCTTTAAATATGGATTTTATATTTTATGTCAAAGATTGTAATTTGGTTTTCAATAGCATGTCATATTTCATTTATTGGATACAGTGTCTTCTTACTATCTCTTTATTATGAAAATACTTTAATCAATTGTAGAAACAAATACTTGCTTAATCTTCTTTTCTCTTGACCTTTTGTAAGGACAACAAAATGAAGTCTTACTATTTCAGCATATTAAATGTGCTTTTAAGAAATGTGACCATTTTGAGATGTACGTGACCATTTTTTGCATTGACTTTTTAGTAAGTATTCATAGATTATTCGTGTAACATTTTCCCTCCTCTCTATTTTTAAACAATTTTCCACTTAGCCTATAAAATGCTTCCACACTCTTGTTTGCAGTGAATGTGGTAGTCATGGATGTCACTGGTGACAATTCCTGGGAATTAAATGGGTTACCCATCTCTGATGTACCTCTGAGCCAGCATCTGTACTGCTGTCCCTGCAGGCCATCCAGACAACGTGTCCATTCCCTAGGGCAAACTCATTCTAACTGGAGCTGCTTCGTCATAGCAGGCAGTCCATATTGTAACGATCCTCCCTGGCGTGGGAAAATAAGTAAAGCAAGCCTGTTCTAATAAGAATAATAAGAGAGGAAGCTTATCCTGAAGTCAATGCTACAACTATACTGCTCATGCGCCTTGTTTAGCAAATAGGGTATTTCTACATGGAGCATAGTCAGGGCAGTTACTGAAGTGCAAACAGTCCTTGACATAGGATGTTATGAAGGTTAAAAGCCTCTGGCATAATTTTGTTGTTGATGCCCTATATACACTTCTTTCAGAGGGCCTTTTGAACATCATCTTTCCTTGGAGCCTGAAATTTTTACTCGGATGGACACAAATCTTTTAGTGCAGTCATACTATTTCATTTTTTTTTTCATGCAGTGTAAAAGAGTGAGAGAACGGATGACTATATATTCCCCGCTTCCTAATTCAGTGGCTTTTCAGAGGGAAAATGTACCTAGACGTGTTCCCCCCAGGGCATCTAAATAAGCAGTTTGGCAACAAAAAGTTGTGGACTGCTGAGCGCATCTGGGCAATAAGTGCACACATCATAAAAAAGGCTTACCTTTTCCTTTGCTAATGTTTTCATAATTCAGGACTGTAATTCACCTGGGGGTCGCTGGTGCTCTGTCGATGTTTAATTGTTCTAATTACTTAATTATCTGCTCTGGTGAAGTGGTAAAGCCTTGACATTTCACATTTTCCCTAGGAATATGCATCTATAATCTGTTGGATATATCAGTCTCTGTATTTGTTAAATACGTGGTAAAATGATTCAGTCTTCTAGTGACAATGAGTTCATCGTCAGTGATTCCTTTTACTGGGCCACTCGGTCACTTTTTTTTTTTTACTTTTTTTTTTTTTTCCTTTAGGCTCTATATCTTTGTGAGAGGTTTCCTCTTTAAAATTAATCTTCTTACCTTTCAATTTGCTGGTGAAACAGAAAGGCTAAAAAGAATATGTTGGGTGAGATTTTTGAAGGCTAATCCAATTAAACTTGAAAGTTGCTTTACAGTGGGTCCCTTTGAAAGACAGGTGAGAAATATGGCCTCATCAAGCAAGAAATTTATCTTGTGTATAGACCATTAATTCTGTATTCAGATATCATACCAGTCACTGGTGAGTGACATTTTAGGGAAGAGCTGTAATAGATGATGCGATTAAGGCTTTGTATTCCAAAAGTGTTTTTCCGTAATAAGTTTTTGTATGCACGTTGTCTGATTCTCATTGAAGAAACAGAGAAAGTAAATTCCAGTCAAGCTTTCGTGTAGCATATGTTTCTGTAATAAAGAAAAATTGAAGAGATGAAGATCTTAAATGCTATTTACTATTAAGAATTTTCTTAAATGTATCTTTTGTTTTTCTCTTACTTATCTAAGACTTGGAAAGAAAATGTTAATATTTACATAAATGTTTTTATTAGCTGGGCAATGCCAGTTGTTAAATGAAAGGTATTAGAGCAAAATGCCTCAGGACATAGCTATTCCTTCAGTTTTTGAAATTAAAATCACTCTTGGAAAGCTGCAGAAGACATGTTAGCTTTGAGTAGAGAAAGAAGATCAGTAGAAGATACTACAGTTTACTACTAGTAGCAAGGTAACGCCTGTACACTTATTGTGATGGGGCTAAGTACCATTTATTCTCCATTTTCTTTTACTGAAGGCAAAGGAAGAAGATCCTTTTATTTCATCAGTAGTATTTACTTGGGTGATAGCATTTGGGAGGATTGGGGGAGAGGGGGTAGTGCAAAAAGCAGTGCTTTACAAGAAGAAAAATAATGTACAAGTTTCTCTGAGTAACTTGGAGAATTTCTGTGACTGTAGCTGTAATTATGAGCATTCATGAAACTGACTCAATAAGCTCCTGAACATCTGTGTTCCTCCCTTCCATGTGAAGGGACTGTGATCCTGTTGTAATGATTATTGCAAGTTTTGGCCTCATTTTAGCACCCTCTGTCATCACTTTACTGATGTCCAGTGTACATTAATAATAAATCTACAGGAGCACAATAAAACTTCTTCTTTCTAAAGCTACAGGAGGAGAAGAAAGCTTCTTCTTGCTAAGGGCTTAGTGCAGAAAATTGGTTGATTATCTAGACAGGAGAAATCATATACAAACAGAATAAGTAATGCCAGAGAAGAAACTGGAAAATATAAAATCCTCCAGCCTCCACCAACACTGTGATGATTTAGGCCAAGTTTCTTGATTTCTATCTTTCTATAAGCGAGTGTGCTTTCTTGATAAAGCTCTGGACTGGGACTTGGTAAACATGCACCAGAAGCTTATCTAAGACACTGAGAGATTTGCTGAGGGATGCTGAAAAAGTCACTCATTCAGTCTATTCTTTATATATATATATATTCAGTTTATTAAGGCATTATGTATTGAATTACCTTCTAAAGATAGTGTCTACAGACAAAAAGCCTGTATTGTAACATAGATCTTATTATTTCTGCAGTTTATTACATTTTAAAGAGTATATTCTTGTGAAATTAAGCTATAATAAATTCTACAGGCTAGCTGGGTTCCTGACATAAGGCCAGGATTTGTTGTGAGACACAGAGAGGACAAAGAGCAAATTTTACTGTTATTGTTTCTAGGCTGGTGAAGCTAGAAATGCATTTAAGCTCTCAGGTCAGGCCACAGCTTGGTCAGGGCAAGTCTTATCAGGCACTGGGTCAATCTGGGAAAATGACTTATGGGATTCCTTCTCAGCTTCCTTACCCTGCATAACATAGACATGCCTAGAATATGTGGTTTTGTGACACAGCCAAGCCAATGATACCCTTTGTGGCTTCTGAATGAAGCAGTCCACCCCTAACTGCCCTCCTACTAGAGCTGTTGTGGCAATACAGATTCTTGTCTGATCCCACAATATGTCAGTTTAGGGAGTTAAACCAGCATAAAACTATTTATGATTAACTTGTGTGGTTATTTTTTCTCCTGGTTAATGTTCTCATATTGACTTATCCTTGGAATCCATTTCAACCTGCACCCTGCCAAGAAAAAATGCAGAGAAAAGCAGTAAGCTACATTTCTGCATTCTTTTTATAACAAGATCTGAAAATGGAATTAAAAATATAAAAAAAAGAAGATACTGAGTACAGTTCTATTTAAAATCTTGCACAATCATTTTTTGTGCTTGCCTATTAAAGCAAAACCTATGTGAGAACAACTTTTTACATAATCCATAATGAGACTGTAGATTTGGAAAAATGCTATTGAGAGTGTAGTAGGCCACGTACAAGCCTTGGAAGGCATTTGTCCAACATAAAGTTATTTACCAAGACACTTTCACCTTTGAACTTCCTTAATGCAATCTCATTTCACAGAGTGGAAATGCCTTTCAGAGATCTTATGGTCAGTAATGTGAACAAACGGACATGTATCTGATAAAGCGGTGCCATTAACTACCACTAACACGACACTAACAACCTCATTTTGTTGTTTGCATCCTTCCTGTCTGCCTGGTGTAGGAAATGAGGAGGACTTGGGCAGTCACGAGTGGGTTTCTGCAGAATGAGCAGAGACTGACAGAAAAACGGTAGGCTACCTATAAATCCTGATCTGTTTTCTAACAGTTCTTACTCTCACACCTTCTGGTGTATTCTTATTATAGTCTGCTTATTTCCATTATCTGTCTAATTTCTTAGGGGGCACTATGCATGGATCTTACAAGGGCAAAGTTTAGTAATACTCTGAAAGTAACATGACTGCTAGAGGGAAGGATCCTTCTCATATACTGTATATAGAGTACACTCAAAATAGACTTTTTCTGAAATAAGCAAAAATAGTTTTCACTAAGCCTAGCAACCCTGTACTCCCTGAGGGGATGTCAGCAAAATCCACGGAGATTTATTTTATTTTATTTTATATTTTATTTTATTTTATTTTATTTTATTTTATTTTATTTTTTTCCTGAAAAAATGTTCCTTGATCACTAATTATAGTTTAGTAGACTTTCTCCTCTCCCTTTCCCCATCTTTGCTTTAATTTTTGCTTTACTTAGAAAATAATACCCTGCGTCTTCTTGCAATATTTTGCGCAAGCAAAATAGCCAACCAAAACCATAGTGGGAGTAACTTTAGAAAAAAGATGAATATTCAAAAATGCTGTGACTTAGGGGAGCTGTGGGACTGAATGCCAATGGGTACATTGTTATTTTCCTTTGTGCTGAGTGCAGGAATGATTCATTTCACTGTTGGTTAAACGTCAGTTTTATACCACTGTATAAGACATTTATATATTCACTGCCAGGATTTGACATAGCATCTTGGATATGATTGTGCTTTAAGAGCTTGCTTTACAAAATACAAAGCTTGTCACCCTTCAACTCCATGTACTCAGCAAGGCCACTCTAGCAAAAGGGTCAAAAGAAAATCCCAGCTCAGGGTATCCTTATATATATCTTCCCTGTCTCCTGCACAGTTTTTAAATTTGGGTATTGCAAATGGCCTCTAGCTTTAGAAAGGAGAAGAAAAAACAACTGAGGACCTGAATCAGTAGTATGCTTTCCAATGTTTTATTCCAATGCTTTTACATTTCATGATTTGAGAAGCTGGAATTAAAACTACAAGACTAACTTGTTGATTAAAAAAATATTATATTTAGAAAGCAGTTTTTAATGAGACACCAAAAGAGTTGACATATACCCCACACTGGCCCACTGGCCCTTGCAGCTAGCAGTACTATGATTTACACTGTCTTGTGTAACAGTGCTGATTTTTATTATTGTGGTGGTTTTACCATGCTAGGCAGCTGAACACCACAACTGCTCTCTCACTCCCCCTCCTCAGATGAGGAGGGGAAGAACTAAAGGAAAGAACAACTCACAGGTTGAGATAAGGATAATTTAATTAAAGAGAAAAAATATTATTAAGGAAATATTATTATTAGTTAAACAATTCAACTAAAGGGAAAAAAGGGAAAGGGAAGAGGGAGGGGGAAAGGGAATAACAAAACAAAACAAGTAAAGGCTATGTGGAAGTGCAGAGGAAAGAAATTACTCTCTACTTCCCACAAATGAGCAATGCTTGACCACATCCTTGAAGCAGGGCCTCAATGCACGTAGCTGGTATTCGGGAGGAGGACAGACGTTTTCGCAACGAGAGCCCACCCCTCCCCTCTTCTTCCTTTTTCCACCTTTTATTGCTGAGTGTGACATCATATGGTATGGAATATCCCTTTGGTTGGTTTAGGTCAGCTGCGCTGGTGATGTTTCTTTCTCATTTTTCTGCCCACCCCCTAGGAGGGTTAGAGAAAGTCCTGATGCTGTGCCAGCACTGCTCAGCAGCAGACACAACACTGGTGTGATACCACTGCTGTGCTAGCTACAAGTGCAGAGCACAGCACTGGATGGGCTGCTGCAGGGCAAGTTAACATCCCAGCCAGACCCAGTACAATTATATGTGTAGTTTTAGCTTAGTTGGCTAGAAGGAAATTATTTCAATAAATAGGCTCTTTTTATTATGAGATTTTCTTTCTTTCCCTTGACATGTAGTTATAGTTTTTTTGTTGTTTGTTTGCTTGTTTGCTTTTCTTTTTTTCTTTTTTAGGAAGGGTAATGGTTGTGTTAGTTTTAACCTAAATTAGTTATCTTTGCAATTCCTTCAACTATGCCAAAAAATGCTGGATTTTCATTATAGATGCAAACAAATCTGTGAGAAAGCAAATGCTCTGGAATAAAGCCTAATTGTTATGGCTTCATCTTGCAAATGAAAGATGTGACTTAAACTCTCCTTTCAAAGCTGAGATTTCATTTGAAACAGTCTTTCAAAATGCACAGAACTTGCACACTTAGCAACTGCTTAGATTTCTGGGCATTTGGGGAAAAGGCTCCCCTTGCCTTGGTCTTGCAGATAAATGTGGTTTATATTGCCAAGAAGGGAGCTGCTAAGCCCTCTTAGCATGTGTGCACATGGGAAATTCTGCAGCACTGTTGAGTAGGTTGTGAATTCCCCATGGCAGTGACTGGGGAATGCAAACACTGAGATGTGTTTCTCTGGGAAAGTGGCAGCACTTCCACAAAAAAAAGATATCAGTAGCTGTTTGGGTGAATTTTTATCAGTAAAGATAGCAGCTTTAGAAGATCTCTAAGACATGTCGGATGAGAAGAAAATGTTCTCAGATTTATAAAGGCAAACTCTGGTTAGACTTCATTTTATATACTCTGTATGCCTCAGAGCCTCTGTGTGATACTTCATGACTTGTGGCTAGAATTAGTCCCTGATTAAAAAGCATGAAGGTGCTGTTACAGGTTTAATTCCTTGTCTACTTCTGATACTGTATCAAACTAAGTAGATCAATTCAACTTTGCTTCTTCTGAAAATGTTTGGAAGAATTTAACTTGCTTATCTCCTATTTGTTTTGAAGTTATATTGTCACCACTGGGTACTTGCTTTGGTTTCAATTACAGAACATAAAAATTAGCAAATACCTTGAACATGTGGTGGCGTTACCTTACTGGAGAGCTAAACTCACCACAACTGCTCTCTCACTCCCCCTCCTCAAAGAAAGAGGAGGAGAAAATATGACAAAAAAGGACTCAAGGGTTGAGATAAGGACTGAGAGATGGAGATTGCTCTACAATTATCATAACAGGCAAAACAGACGCAGCATAGGGAGATTAATGTAGTTTATTGCCTATCACTAGCAGACTAGAACAGTGAGAAACTAAAAGCAACCTACAAACACCTTCCCCCCATCCACCCTCTTCTACGTCCTCTCCCCAAGAGATGCAGAGGACCAGCATGGGGCTGCGGTCAGTCCCTAACGCTTTGTCTCCACCTTCACGGTCACTCTTGGCTTACTTCATGTCCCTGCTCCACGTGGGGTCCCTCCCACGGGATGCCATCCTTCCCGAACTGATCGTGCATGGGCTTCCCACAGGCAGCAGCACTTCAAGAGCTGCTCCAACATGGCTCCATACCACAGGGTCAATCCATCAAGAACAAACTGCTCCAGCACGGGTCCCCCATGGGCGGCAAATCCCCCCCAGACCCCCTGCTCCTGCATGGTCTCCTCTCCACGGGCTGCAGCTCTGGCCCTAGGCCTGCGCCTGCAGGGCCTTTCCATGGGCCACAGCCTCCTCCAGGCCACATCCACCTGCTCCACCGGGGGCTCCTCCACGGGCTGCAGTGTGGAGATCTGCTCCATGTGGGACCCATGGGCTGCAGGGGGACAGCCTGCTCCACCAGGGGCCTCTCCACAGGCCACAGAGGAACTGCTGCTGCCTGCCTGGAGCACCTCCTGCCCTCCTGCTGCGCTGACCTGGGGTCTGCAGGGCTGGTTCTTACTCCTTGCTCTACCAGCTGCTGTTGTGCAGCAGTTGTTTTTCCCTTCCTTAAATCTGCCCTCCCAGAGGCCCAATGACCGTTGCTCACTGGCTTGGCTCTGGCCAGCAGCGGGTCCCTTTTGGAGCCGGCTGGAGCTGGCTCTGATCTGACGGGGCAGCTGCAGGGCTCTGCTCACAGAGGCCACCCCTGCAGTCCTCCTGCTATGAAGCCCTTGCCACATAAACCCAGTGCAACTCCATGAATAATTACACTTTTCTGCCCTGCTTTTTTATAGTTTGTTTGCGTTGAGCATAGTTCATTTTCTTTATAAAGAAAAAAAAGCATATTCTTTCTTTTCCTTTAGATAGATGTCCTTCTTTTATTCTATAGGCAGATTCTATTCTATGTCTCTTCTGTTGTTCTATAGGCTCCCCAGGGAAGCAGTCATGGCACTGAGCCAGCTGGAGTTCAACAAGTGTTTGGACAATGCTCTCAGACATATGGTTTGTTTTTTGGGTGGTCCTGTGTGGAGCCAAGAATTGGACTCGATCCTTGTGGGTCCTTTCCATCTTGGGATATTCTGTGATTCTGCTTCATTCCATTTTAACAGATGCCCTCTCTTGAATGTCTTTAACTGATCCAAATGAAAGATATGGTATTGAAAGCAAGAAGGTGTGAGAGGGAATTAAAAGATTATTAGCATACAGCAAGTCACTGGAACTAAAGATGCTTTGCAATAATTTCCTTTATTGTCCCTTTGGGAAAGAATTGTATCTGCTTGTTTACCTAGCATGCTCTTAGCTCATCCCTCTTAGGATTTAGTGGGTATTGAAAACAGCAATGTGTGGAGGCCAGATATATGCTAGAAGGATAAGAACGCCTGCATTTTGCCATGGGAAGTGTAATTATATCTCCATCCTGTATACAACAAGCTATTTATCATGCTCAGAAAACAGCAGTAGGTAACAAATTTGAAACCTTTGGAGCTAGGAGACTGTTTATATCTTCCCAAACATTTTAGTGAAGAAATGATTCTCACCATCATGTTATGTTGTGTTCCGGTTTGCTGTGGAGTGCTTTGGTCATCTTGTATCTTATTGCACTTAATCTATGCAATGCATGTACAGTTATTGAAAATGAAACAATGCATCTCTGAACTCTTAAGTTTCTCTTTACCTCTGTTTAAGATCATTTAGTGTTTCTTACAGAATTGTTGACCCTTTTAGGGGAAAGATACTCAGCCTGCCTGGAAATCAAGTGTTTTGTCTTAGAAGTAGATCGGTTATGGAGAGTATGAATTGGGGGAGAGGCCTGAGGGCTTCTGACCAGCCAGGGATGAGGAGGTTTAAGCAAGCTATTCTGACTCAAAGTGGAGGGAATCTGATCTAAAATATTCAGGAGAGACTGAAAGACGGTATGTCTTTCAAGCAAAAGGCCTTTAGAATGGAATCCTACTGAGCAGGTATTTGGTCTATTGAAAAAAAAATATCTCAGGTTAGGCATGCACTGTCTCATTCTAATATCCAGAATTAAAAGCAAAGCTCTGTAAAAAGATATTTAATCCAAGTCTGTGTGTCATGCCACCAAATCATAGGCTGCAAGAACAGTCAAGGTCACCTAAAATAATGTTCCCCATATGCTTAAAAAAAAAAAGCTTATTCCAAGGGAGCGGTTGCTTGTAAATTAAATTAAAATAAAATAAATCCTTGTTAAGGATATAGAAGTAATATGAAATGAAATGAACTTAATGAAATAAGTAAATTTGCCAGCTATATGAAACAGAGAATTCCAAGATAAACATTGATGGGAACAGAATTAATAGGAGCCTTGAGAGATCTGAAGTATGAGTAGGAAATCAATGAGATTCAGTGTGGAAAAATATAGCCTATTGCACCTTTGGCATAATAATTCATAATTTGCAGATTAAAAACAAAGAAACAAAAAACTTAGACCCTTTAATGGATGATAGTAGTACCAACAATTATAGCTGAAAATTGAGGACACAGGAAAATGTTGTATAAAACATGGTGCCACTCATATATTTGTTCTCATGAAATATCATTAAGGTTTTAATCACTGATAAAATTGTGTAGTATGTGGTCATCAAAAATGAATGTATTTGTAGATGATGCCTGAATAAAGTACTAAAGGCATTAGATTTGTGAAATGATAGGTTAGGGATCAATACATTTCTAAAAATATGTCAGTGGTAGTATTCTTTGTTTTACTTGGCTTCCATGCAGGATGTTAAGGCTGCATTTAGGTTGACCACTAGGAAGAGGTTTCTAATTGTTGCTTTTATTTGAGTGTGGAGAAACTACAGAAGCAAGTCAGTTGTTTAAAAACAACTTGATGAAAGCATTAACAAAATTGTGGACCAAAGGACTTGTAGAACTTTCTTTCATTCGAAGTATTAGGAACTGCATGTCTTAACATTTTGCAGAGTCATAGAATGAGTGTCTAAAAGTCCAACTTCTACTTCAAATCAGAGAAACTTTAAAAATTGATCAATCGTTTGAAAAAAGGATGACTTCTCACCTCCCCCATTCTACAGAAAATCTCCAAGGCTGAATTTTCTATAATGTTCCTGGGAACCTTAATCTGCTATTTTGCCACACAGAGTGAAAATTTGTTTGGCTTATATCTAGTTGAAGTTTTCCTTGCTGTAATGTGTGCTTATCACCTCTTTTCCAATTGCTGTGTCCACCTGATGATGAATTATAAGAAGGTAACTGTCTAACAACCCATGGGGTAGCTGAAGGCCACAACTGATTTCTCACTGTCTTCTCTTCATAATGATATTTCGGAAACCTGTATTTCCAGTCTTTATGTATTCATCCCTTTTGGTCCATTTCTTTGTGATTTGTCTACCAGGATGCTGTGATAGACTCTGCTAGAAGTCTTGCTGACATCAGGATAAATGATATCCATTGCTTTTCACTGTTTTGCAGACCCTGTCACTTCATCGAGGAAGACAGGTTGGTTAGATACATCTTACCCTTCGTAAATCTATGACGACTGTTCCCTGCCATCTTCTTGTCTTCCATTTGCCTTTGAATGGATTCCATGTTTGCTTGTTCTACAATTTTCTGAGAGACTGAAGTGGAGCTACCTAGTTGCCTGTAGCACCCCAGATCCTCCAGGTTTATTGTTCTGAATATAGGTGTAGTATTTGACTTTTTTCTAGTCATCATGGGCTTCTAGTCATCAAGTATTTTTCCCCTTGTGTTCTGAGGAAAAATTGAGTTATTATTTATAAAATTGATTTCCCAGAAACTGGTATAATTTCCTATGAATTAATGTAAAAGTGGTAGGTCTTGGTTAGTTCTAATGTCTTTCTAGCCCAGTGACTGGGACCAGGAATATACATCTAAAAATGAATTTTATAAAGCAATTGTGTAAGTGTACTTTCCCTGAATATATATCTCAGTTTTGAAGAATTTCTAACTCAGTTCTGTTTTGGTGTCTGTATTTCATAGCCCTCGGGAGTTTGTCTAATAGATTTTTGAATCTATCCCAATTTTTAATATCCATAACATCTAGTGGCAAAGAGAATGTTGTTTTATTTATCTTGGGTTGCTGAAATGTTTCCTTTCTTTAAAAAAATAAAAATAAAAATGTTTATTTCCTGGACTAACTTTCTGCTGGAACTATGCCTTCTGTGAGACAGTGTGAGTCAGGATGTATACCATCCACTGAACTCTTGCTGAGGAGTCTGAGATGCATCTTGAGAGATATTTAATTGAGAGACATTGCTTGTAGGGGAAATTGGGAAAGCCAGCATAGCATATTTATGTTTCCACAGTGAGGTATTGTAGTTTTTAAACAAAACTGTTGGAGCTTACTTTCCAACCACTCATAGAGATTTCATACTAACCTGGTATCCCTTTTCCTGTTGCTGAGCTGCAAAAGCATATTTGGGGTCCTTTATTTGGACCCTGTTGCTAGATTTTGTCCTGAACTTACCTAGATTTGCCTATTTTAATGTTAGAATAGGTACATCTTTGTCTCCTTGACTTACAGCCATAGCTTTGCATTGTAACACTACAATGTGATTACAAACATGAATTTGAGAATTGCTACATCTTAGGTCTGAAGATGTCCCAGTGCTCTTTGGATAAAAATTAAAATAAGTAAAGTAGACCCTTTTCCTTAGATCAGTGCTTGGGGGGGGGGGGGGGGGGGGGG
>CM021698.1:96458141-96593821 GCA_011074415.1 Stictonetta naevosa
GGATCTTCATCTTTTTTGCATTCAGAATCTTCATGAAATGAACAAGGAGGAATTTTAAGGTTTCTTCAAAGCAAGGTTCTTGTAGACCATTAAGGGAATATCGATGATCTAGGGAAGTATTTCCCCCCCAACCCCCACTTGGTTGGGAGGGACTTGGAGGTTGATTCCTTGTTCTCTTAAACTTATGTTTCTTTCATTAATAACAGAGGGGAGAAACAGTTAATAAAATGCTGTAAATACGTTTGTGAACTGTGTAAATTACATGCTAAAAATAATGGAGAAGAATTCATATCCTCGCATTATAGGGCAACAGTTAATTATTTTCCTGTTTTGTTTTTTTTTTAATTATTATTTGCACAGTTTAGTAGAGTCACTGTCAAGCATTCTCAGTTCTTGACTGTACCATATATAAATATGAAGGGACTGAAGTAGTTCATTATTTATTATTGCAGATGTATTTTAATAGCTGTGGTGACAGATAATAATCCCATTGTATGAGATATGCACAGTTTTGTAAGCATATGGTTTTAATGTTGCTCTAGCCATGTTTAGTCAAATAAATGCATATTTACATATTTGTAAATGAAAAAAACATTGGTTCATAATGTCCTTTTTACATTCTGGAGATGTTTCTGGTTGCCAGCTAAACAGCGCCAACCACCACTTTGAACAGAACAAAGTAATTGGAGTTCTTGGTTCTGCCTTGTTCAGAAAAGAAATTTTCCCAAACTGCTACACACTGGTGGGTGCAATGTAGTCCTTTCTTTTAAATATCCAGCTACTCCTTCTGAAGTTCTCCTCTTTGTTCTCATTTTGGTATTCAGTAACTGAATATTGATGTGTCCAAAACATAGAGTTCCACATCTGTTCTTTCTTGAAAGAAAAATTTCTTGCTATGTGGTATTATCATCATATGGAAACTGGCTATTTCACAGTTCTCAGTTACTGAACTTGCTTTCCTTTTAGTATCACATGTTCAGAGTGAGGTCGCTGTTCCAGGATGGAATACACCAGACACTGATATTGTGACTGGATTATATGGGAAATTAAAGGAAGTATTTGGCATATACACATCATTACAAATTATTTTAAATTTGTGTAACATATGTTGACATTAACTCTAATAATTTTCCTTCACAAAATTATCTTCAGATTCTTATCACAGTTTTTCAAATCATAAAGTATTGTGAAGTTTCTACTTCTAAGTTGTACAAGAGAAGAAACAGCATATATCAGCTACATTTCAAAGCAACACTGTCACTGGGCAGAGGAATTTTAAAGAAGTCAAAAGCACTTTGTCAGATTACCTCATTCAAAGGCACAAGTGTTCTGGTTCATGGAATAAGTATATTTTAAATAAAAACTATATATATATATATTAACTGTTTGTGAGAAGAGTCTAGTTAATAGCAATGAAAAAGTGAAGTCATCTGTTTTTATATGTACTTACACTAGCTAACATGTTCTGAGTAAGTGCTTGTGGAAGCTTCCAAAGGGGTGGCAATTACAAGCTGAAAATAGTTTCCAGTATACTATGTCTTTCACGCTACTGAAGAACTATCTTCAAATATGGCTTATTTTTAGCTTTTTTAAATAATAGAGCACATTCTGTAGTAATGCATTTAGTACATATTTTTAGAAATTTTCCTTCAGGAGACTCCAGGTACATATCAGTTGTAAGGTTTAGATCTTACTGTGTCTTCATTCATAGAATTGGTTCTAGCTGTGTTAGCAGAGTATTGTTTTCTAGCAACTTTTTAATGGTGGCACTGGTAGCTCTATTAGAAGTGAGTAAAAGAAAACACAAATGGGTCTGTTTTTTTCCTAACATAGTTCTTTTGGTCAGCTCAAGAGAGGTCAATTATTAGGCAATACATAATCAATTCATAGCAAGTTAAGAAAATGCCCATTGGTTTTGATTCATCGTTAGTTATTATTTTAATCATTGATTTATTTTAACAGAGATTTCAATCAAAACTCCGAATTACTTATCTTGAAGACAATTACTTTCTATCAGGTTCTCTTTAATGTTATGTAATTTTCGGTGAATGTATAAAAGTTGATTTTTTAAAAAACTTTTTTTTAAAAAAACAAACAAACAACAAAAACAACAATAACAACAAAAAAACGGTGTGCTTTGTGCTCCAGTAACCTCATTCTTTCCATCTAGCTGTATCTTTACTTGACAACTGCAGGAATGATGTTCCCAGAATGAAGAAAAATGGAAAGTTAGTTGGATTTTGACAAGAATGGACCAACCAATAGCAAAAATAATTTACTTTCTTTTGACATAAATGTGTCAAATATTGACAAGTATTTGACTGCTGTCAAAGCTACAATGGTATTAAAAACTTCATATTAACTTATACTTCTAGGAAGAAGTTCACTTGAGCTTTTATTCTGGGTTTATTTATTCTAGGTTTATCTATGCAGTGTTTTTTTCTAGGTCTTATATTAATGAATTATTTGTCACTATTTTTACATTTGGCTGTAATTTTTCACTGGAAAATATTTTCATACTAAGTCTAAGAAAGTGTTCACTACTTTAGTTATATTGTTACATTTTTTAACAATTTATTTGCTCATTTTTTTTTCATAAACAGTAAAATACAGAGTTTATGTTTTTCACATCAAAGTTTGATTTGCTTTAATGAGAACAATTCCTGTTTAGCTCTGTTTCTGGAAGCTAAGGCTGAAAAAAAGAAAATGTCTCTTTAGGTATTGCAGATTTACTTCATAATCACATTGGAAGATTTTGGTGTGTCTGACTTTTTTTGTGCTTCCACTTGAAATGTTCTGAGTGAGATCTCTGCTGTGGAATCCATATTGAAACATTTACTCAGATGGATATCTTGCTATTTAAAATCTTTCAACTGCATGTTTCCCTGTATTCCTTCCAATTGTTTTTAACTTAGTTGCATATATAATTCTAAAGAATGTCACTTAGACTCATCATGGGCCAAATTACATTTTATTTATTTGAATTAATGTAAATAGGTAGATGCTCATACATCTTTTGTGATATGTATGCAATGCTTGTTATACCATAATCTCAGTAAACATAAACAATTTTAAACTAATTCAGTTGAAGGAAAACCACCAACATTTCTAAGGTTTCTGCTGTAAAACTGAAGTCTCCTGATTGGCTAAAGTAGATCTAAATTTGGCCAGGGTGCAAAAAGGTAGTTTTGACATTTCTATCACTTTTCTTCTTTTATTGCTGATGTTAATGAGGTTGAAAAAGTTGCTTCAGCAGAAAAAGATACTGGGTTTGGTCAGGTGAATCTGTTCTTTTATCTGACTTACATGTATATGACAAGAGAAGGAGGAGGAAGGAGGAAAGGGAAAATCAGAAGTGAGACAGCTGGTACTTTTCTATTTGTCACCACTCAGGTAGGTTTAAAGTGATTATGAAATTACAGCCTCGCATCCTTCCTTCCTCGAGTCCTTCCATCCTTTTCTCAAAGCATATGCCACCCATGTATAAGAATTACCTTTATATTTACTCACTAGTTCTGGAATAATGCTTCAAATGTATCATCATTTCCCTTTCCTTAACATTTTTTTTCCTTAAAAAATAAAACTGTATTTTTATTGTAGCAGCAGAGGGGTTATTGATGTGTAATTTGAAGTACAACCTCCAATGGTATATGAAATAGCAGTCTATATGGGGAATATTTGATCTGTGGCCAAGGAAGATTACAAGGCATTATTTATGCAACAGGAATTCTTTGTGTTAAAATTAGGTTAACATTGGAACTTGATTCCACAAAATCTGAGAGTCATGCTAATCTGTGTCAAGATAAAATATTTTGCAGAGCAGCCCCATAATTACAGAAGGAATCTTTTGTCATTTTTGTTTCCTGTTTATGAAGGAAAGGTAGGTGGTTTTTTTGTTTGTTTTTGTTGTTGTTGTTTTTGCTTGTATGTTTTTGTTTGCTTGCTTGCTTTTGTTTTAATCAGAGAACATTTGTTATTTTAAATAGAAGTGTAACTGTCTAATAATCCTTAATATACTCAGAAAACCCTAATGTACCAAATGTTATAGCATTAAAAGACCAATGTTAGAGAATAGCTGCTTTCTGTCTGAGATGACTTATCATTTGCTGAAAGACAGCTGGCAACCCCTGTGGTCACAACAGACAATTACTGATATGAGTGAAGCAATGGTAATATCTCCAAGCAATAAGCAGGAATCTGTTGATATGACTGCCTGTCATACTTGGTACAAAGGTGTTTGCTTACTTTTTTCATTCTCCTCCAGTCCACATGTCCACATTTTTTTTGTTGTTTGTTTGTTTTAAATTAAATTTATTTTTTTTTAATCGGTATAATTCCCCTTCATTAAGTATGCAGCCTTTGGAGAAACTTTCAGTCTCTCCCGAAGTAGGACCTTATCCCTAATATGTTGTCAGGCCAAGAGATTATGGAGAAAGCTATCCAAAGGCATATAAAACTGGGGTATCAGCTGTCAAGATAAAGTTTGTATCCTTACTCTGTGATATTCTAATCACTTAATTCTTGTGGGGAAGGCTCTCTAACTTTTCTAGAATGGTGTAATAAGTGGATTTTGACAGCTGCTTCTTTAACCACTGCTATGAAACTGACCACTGAACTTCTGGTTTCCTGTGCATTCATTATTGGTCAAAGGTCAACCTAGACATATGGCTAGGCTTCCTTGATGTAGTTTAACTGACATTAATTAGCTTGTTCCAGTATAGTCAATCAAATACACGTGCATGCACAGATCCTGAGTTATTCCTAATTTTAATTAACATTTTTATGAGTGATAGGTCACTGAATTTCTGTATTAGCTATTTGAAGAGTGTCTAGGTAGAGAGTGCATTAAGATACCAAACCAAATTTATTTCAAGTTTCATCTTTGATGCATTTTTCCTGAAGTACAAAAAAAATCCTCTGATAATAGACTTTTTATTGACTGTACACAATACTACAAGATATTTGTTGGATGCATGTATAGGTAAGAGAAAATTGACTTCATAAAAATGCATGAATTTATAGATCTTGCTTCTGCTTGTGTAGGCAGAATGCCTTTTCACCTGATAGCCTAATATTGCTGGTATTGGTCAGGCCATCCAAAATCACAGTGGCTGAGATGAAGGGAAAATGGGGGAGTTTATTCTGGATAAGATCCTTCCCCAAGCAGTTCTCCTGTTCTTGGCTACCCGCTGCTGCCACACTCTTCCCTTTGGCATTAAAAATAAATAAATAAAAAAAATAAATAAAAAAAAAAAGAGAGAGAATTTTATACATCAAAATGCTTTTTTATATTTTGTATTGAGGTGAACATTAATGATGTCTGGAAAGAAGCAAATTCTCTTCTGTAAAATTGCCCTCAATTGTTCATGCTGTTTTGTGACTTGCAGTGCTAGTGCACAGTGGTGGAGCATAGGGCTTCTAAGCCTTCAATAGTTTGCTTGTGTTCCTGTGCTGTGAAATCTGATTGAGGTAATTGTCTTATCCTGGAAGAAAAGGAGAGAGAGTGAGAAGCTTTGCCCTGCAAACAGCTCATACATGTAGGAAATACCTACACCTATATACACCTACTTGTATTTTGTTAGAGCTGATTTTCTTTTTGTGTGTATGTGTGTGAATTGATATGTCCTTGATCCTAAGAAGAGTGGAAGAATGGATTCCACAAGTCATAATTTGGGTACATAACATGTCTTCTATTTAAATCTCTTATTTAATCTTTTATCCAACTCTTTTTTTAGAAATCTATGTGAATATAAGGATTTGAGCGTTAATGAAAATATACAAATATATACCTACCTGTTTGTTTGGTCTTGTTTTCTTTTTTAATGTCCTGGAAAGCAGATTCCTTTGTCTTTCTGATTATTTCCCATATTAAAAGGTTAAATATTCAGAAGAAAATGTGACCTTAATTTTTTTTTTATTAATTTATGTTTTTTTTTTTTTTTTTTTTTCCCCTTAGGAATTGATTTTTATTGAGAAATAATCCTTCTGTTTTTCCTCCACATATATCAGGGCTTATGTCTAATCTTGGAATCCAAAGCCTCTAAAATTGCTTTAGATTTATTTTTATTTTTTAATTTTCTTTTGCAGATTGGCATGGCTTTCTAACATCCTACTCAGTATTGCTTAAACTGTAGTATTAGCAGTAAACATGTGAGAAAGATGAGTTGAGATGTTCAGAACAATATTTACTTTAAAGAAAAAAAAAATAACATTAGTTTCCTTCTCTAAATTTATTATTTTGTCCTTATTTGTAGGCTTTGTTTCTATCACTCAGTATGGAAGTGGTAACAAGGAGAAGTTATATTAGGCGATAAGATGGATAACTGAAAGTTTTGTAATGTTTATTGTGTACTTTATTCAACTGGGAGTCAACCTTAGCTGAACTCACAGAATTATAATGGACACAAATTAAGAAGGGATCTCTGAATTAAATCCAAGGTTATGATCTTTAAAGCCATAATAGCAGACTTGGCCACAGGCTTCCTGATGCCTTAGACTTAGCACACTCCTCCTACTCCTTTGTATTTTCTTCCCTGTTCTGTCACAGTCAGCTGAAACATTAACACCTTCCTGCTTCTCATCAAGGTAGTGTACTAGTTTACACATCCAAGCTGAAGGATTTTCTCTTGTTCTATTACTTTCTTTTTATTTTGTCTCCTGTGAAATACATAAGCATCCCTGAATACTGAGTAGCAGTTGAGAGCTGCAGCTTACATTTACATAATTCTCGTACAGCTTCTGAATAGGGGCTGCACTGGCACTGTTCCCAATGCTTTCTATTGCATGTGTAGGGTCTGAGTGTACCTGGTAGTGAAGTGGAGTCCTTACTAGACAATATTGTCTACCTGATTTTGGTAGAAAAGTCTAAATACTGATAAATTGCAGTGAATGTGCTGCTACATGCCTTTGGCTCCTTTCCCCTTAATGGAACCATTTCCAATTATGAGTTAAATCATGTCTGCTTCATATTCACTGAGAATATTTTTTTACCTGTTCTCCATCCCCCCACCAGTTGGTTGGTAGAGACACAGTCCCACTGATATAACATGCTTGTCAACAGAACTGGCTAGCTCCTGAATGACATCAATTTCAAACACAGGGAAAGCCATTTAAAAATACACTAGAACACTATCAATCAGAAAAGATTGAGCAAACAAATAAAAATATGTAGTAGTTCCGCTTTGTGCTTTCTTTTCTGAGCCAGTCCATAAATTCATAAGACTTTAAGTCTAGAAGATATTATAAAGATCATTTAATCATTAGCACAATCAATATGCTTTACTTCTACTGGAAGAAGAAAGAAAAAATGGACTTGTTTAGTAAATGCCAGTGTTGGCCAACACTTATATTCTGAGTTTTTATGAGGGATTTACATTTGAAAAATCCTCTGCTGTTTTTGAAGTCCTGGCACAGGGGCACAATTAGGCAGAAAGCATTATTTTATTCTTTCTCTCCGCCGCTCCCTCTTTGATCTCCATTAATGTTTGATTTTCTTTGCATGTAGTTTCTGGTATGTAACAGCTTCTCTAATTTCTGGTAAGGATTTCCTGGGCTATATTCAGTCATATGCCAGAGAGAGCTAGAAGTGCTTCCCTTGAAAATCTCATCTGGAATCAATAGTTTTTTTTTAAGTTGACAAGTTGAATCTAACAGCCTGACGAACCCACTTATGAAATTTAGGTTATATAATACATATGAGTGCTAATGATGGGAAAGATATCTTACTGGTTCTGTCTGCAAACAAGTAATAGGAGTCTATTAGGCATTTCTGATGTTTTTCTTAGATGTCTGTTACCTGAATTTTGACTAATAGCTTTCATCCTTTCTAGCTCATCTTGCCAGACCTTTGCTGTAGCTTAGTTTCCATAGACAAATCTAGCAGCTTAGACAGGGGCTGCTCTTTGTTCCTTCTAATCATTCCACTTTAAAACTGTGTCTATTGAATTATTGTTATGCCTTTTTTTTTTTTTTTTTTTTTCTCTTTACTGTGATTAAAACGAGCGTAAAGCTGTGAACTTGCTATCCTTGGATGTTGTCCAATACCTTCCTCAAAACAGGTCTAACCCTTACAGAATGGATTTCTCTCACCTTGTCACACTTGCATTTATTGTTACATCACTTAGGTTAAACAAATGCTATGTCAACATGGATACAGCACCCAGCTTTCAAACTTGCTTGTTGTTTTCAGATCACAAAATTAATATCCATTCTAGTCTGCTTTTGAATGTTCACCACTCTCCAAAAGGCAGTTTTGTCAAGCTAGTGATAATTAGATACCTGGTTAATGTGCTTTGTATATTTACGGATTATTAGGATTTAATCCCAAACTGACAATACTGTCTCCGCTGCCAAGTAGGATGAAATCCCCATACATATTCTACTCCATTAGTTTTCCTAATCATTTTAAGCCAACTGCTCTGAAGACTTCTGGGTGAAATTCCCATAAAATTCACCATACCCTTACTTTCCCTTTCCCCCTGTTTTTTTTTTTTATTATTTGTTTGGGTTTTTTTTAAGTGTGGTAGTTATCTTTTTTTTGCAATCTTGGACATTTCTGACCTGTCCACTCTATATCCACATTGTGGGAGGTTAGTTGGAAAATTTCCAATCTTCTTGGTGAACCATAGGGATTTTGCATGTCAGAATGAGAATGAACCTTCTGCTTGTCCCTAGAGACACTGTAGTATCACCTGTGAATAAATGTCATGGAAGAGGCTAGCCATTGCATTTTTAATTTCTGCTTTGGTTGGACAGATAAGGAGAAAATAATTGTCAATACTTCTAAAGTTAGAAAAAGATGAAAGACAGTCAGATCTGGAAATAACTTTAGAAGCAAAAGTAAGAATTTGGGTTGTTTTCAGGTCAGAGAAAGTACACAAAGAATTTTCAAAATACTTTAACATGGCTTTACCACTGAGTAGAATGTGAATACAACATAATTAGGAGATGATTTTCTTCATATCTTTAGTTCTGAGTTTTATATCTGCCTATTTGTCTATCTATATGTCTGTGGTAGTAAATACTGTGCTGTGCTGGTGTTTAGTATTTGCTCAACATTTTAAAAGAGAGTTCTATAGAACTTGAAGAAACTTCAGGATGAATGTAAAGTGTTTTTTAGTAGGCTTCAAAGAGCATGACACATTAGTCACATAGATGTTGTCCAAACTGCTCTGATTTCCTTGTAAAGGTTACGCTTTAAATACTCATGTATTGTGCATTGTGGGGACTAGAGTCATACAAATGTGGTTTTCCTATGCTCAAAAGTATTTTTTCTGTGCTTGCACCTTTCTACCCTTAATTCCACTTTATTTCTAATCACCCACTGTTGTTTGACCTCCAAATGAATCTTTGCTAAACAGTTAATATTACATTAAGTTAAAATTAAATTAAATTAAAAACAAACAAACAAAAAAGTAAAGCTGCAAGTCTGCCAACTCACAAATCTCTTTCAAATTTGCTACACAAACATTTTCAGATACTACAGAAGCAATAAGCACTTATATACATTACAGTCCCTTATGTGAAAGCTTTCACATCATTCATTAATTTGCCCTTTAAATCATATACATTATCTTTCTGTAAACACATTTATGATGAGATGTGTGACATCTCTATCGTTAATATCATATATTCTGAATTTGGTTTGATTTTGTAATGAAAAGTAGTAATATGGAGTGAATATTTTAAGGACAGAGTCACACTAAAGAAAGAAGTGCTCAGTTGAGAAATATCTCTAGCTTAGGATCTGAGGGAATGCCTTGAAGCTGTGAAGGGGGAGGTTCAGACTGGATATCAGGAAAAGGTTATTCACCCAGAGGGTAGCTGGGCACTGGGTTAGGCTCCCAGGGCAGTGGTCTTGGCACCGAGCCTGCTGGAGTTCAAGAAGCATTTGGACAATGCTCTCAGACACATGGTCTGATTTTGGGGTGGTCCTTTGAATCAAATCCAGGAGTTGGATTCGATGATCCTTGTGGATCCCTTCCAACTCCGATATTCTATGATTCATAAAATGCTGTGATATGGATTTTATACTCTTCATTGTGCTCAAGAGTCTTTTGTAAAAGCACTTAGAAAAATATTTTGCTTCATACAGGAAGCATGCTATGTGAATGTTTTTCACTATGACTATTATAAAAGTCCCTTTAGGTGCTGGAAATGGAAATGTAGCTTTTTGTTTTGTTTTGTTTTGTTTTGTTTGATTATTTATTTATTTTATGATTCATGATGAATATGCCAGGCATTTCATTTTGAAAATTTCAATGGTGTTTGTTGTGAAAATTTGGCATTTTGTTACCCAAAGCAACTCAGATTAAATAAAACAATAAAACATCTCAACATTCAATAAACTATGTAATTAGTGTGGGTAGTGGTTGTGTGTAAGGTCTTTTTTTTTTTTTTTTTTCCCTCCTTTACCTTCTTTCCTGCTTTAGCTGTGATGGAGATATGTAAGCAGAATTGTCTCATTAAAAATGACTTTGCAGTTTTGAAGGATGTAATCATTTTTACACCTTGTATCACAAATACTAAAACTGTGCAGAGGTTTGTATGCACAGTCAGGACATTATCCAGGAATGATAATATATAGGAACACTCTATGTCCCTTTTGATTAATTGAACAGATTTACAATTATGAAGTATCAAGGATTAAGAAACTTTAAATAGACATTTTCTCTAAATGTTTTTAAGCTCTTAAGGTTTATGACAATTGAAGCTTGATACACAGGATAGTAAAGTCTACCCCCCACACTCTCAGGAATTTTCAGATAGGCATGTTCAGGCAAAATGTCTGCTTTCAAGTTGGTCCATTAAGCATTAGAGCCTTATGATTTGTGTGATTCATAAACCAGAAGATTAATTGTTTAGTTTATCTGATATCAATTTGTCATTGGTCTAATATAGATCTACACTTTTTGGACAGAACAAGTGAATAGAAGCTCTAGAACATGAACTTTACTGAGACACTGTTCTTCTCATGAGGATGTTCTGTATGGCAGTTTTCTTCTGCCTGATGGTCAGTGTTTGAGTTCCAGATTTTGAGCTATTTTCCTCAAATATTTTTCAAATCTATGTGTAGGAAAGCTAATTGCCAATTCCATATAAAACATTCTATTCTTATTGGCAGTAAACCAATGGTTGCAAACAAGAATGCTCTTCTGTTTTACATTGCGTTTGTTTTTGTTGTTGTTGTTAAATACTACTATAAATGATTTATTTTTGTATGCTAGGATAGAAACAGAGGTAGCAAATAGGAGAAATTCAGCTCCTAATTTACACTCTGAGATTGATCAAATGATGATAAACAACCATCTACCTTCTTGTCTTGCAATGCAGTTCAAGTTTATGGTCAAGATGTGCTGATATTACACTTTTTAGGGAACTTTGAGAACTGGAAAGTCATGAGCAATTAATGACTTTCAGAAGATGGAAGAACTGCAGATATTGCTGGAAATGCTTCCAACATAAGCTCTTACTTGGATATTTAGAATGACATGTAATGTATCATTTTAGTAAAAGAACATTCTGGCCTAGCTGTCTGAGGAAGCCATGAGAAGTTCTAAAGAGAGACATGCTGATGAGGCAAAAGTCAACCACCATGTTCTGAAGATCTGGATAACTTTCAACACACACACACAAAATCTTTAAAGTTCCAAATAACAATTCTGTTCTTAATTTCATATCTGGTGTTCCTAAGGCTGCACTGAGTTTTATGTGCTTTCACCAGATGAAAACCTCAAAGTAAAATTATCACTAAAGATCAGCTCCTTTGGTTATAGACTGTTCTGCAGAATGTTACTATTGTCATGTTTTGGAAATATTCTACCTTAAATTATAGGAATGCCAAACAAAACATCTTGCTATATAGGAACCTGGTGCTATTGATAGAAGGCAACATTTTGGAAAGGGAGTAGAGCTTCCTGTGATGTGATTTCGAAAAAGGCAGCAGGATTTGTAGACATGTTGTTGTCATCATGTCCGTTTGAACTCTGACCATTGTCTTCTGATGATTTTTCAGTCAACAAAATGTTTGCTCTGCAGTATTCAATAAAACAATATTTTCTAACTGTGCAGCAAAAGCACACTATGTATAAACTTCTAAAACATTATTTTTAATCATATTATTTTTAATTTACTTTGCTATTTATTTTCTGTTAAAATAAATATAGCATATTTAACTTTTACAAAAGGTTTATTCCCATGCTTGGAGATTTGATACTAGGTTAATAGTGTTTTGTTTTCTTCTTTCCTGACTTTCTCCAAATTACAATGGGTAAAGGATAAAAGTGAGGAGGAGAGGAGAATTTAAAAGGAGTCAGCCAGGAAAAAGAAAAAAATTATTCCCTGAGACATTTACTTAATTGTTTTCTAAGCAACAACATAGAAAGATTAATACTGTCAGTGTTTAGTTCAGAAACCTTGAATGTTTTGAAATAGGATTTGTGCTGTGTCTCAGCAAAACTCAGGACCTTTTTGCTGGTGGATAGCCAACACCAAGACCTCTATTTTTCACTGCTTCTTGTTCTTTGGATCTATTTGAGGGCTTTAAGCTCAGCAGAGCAGCATGTGCATACGTTCAATTGCCAGAAATAGTGTCACGCTTCGGAGCTCTTGCTGAACGAGGGCTGGATTTGAGAAAACAGTGCAAGCTGTAAGATTAGCTGGCTAAGTATGATGTGGAGCCTAGCAGGATACTTAAGATGTACTCTAAAAGGAGAGAGGGAGCTAAAAGTTACTGTTGGTTTAATAGATGAGCAGGTTGGTTTCAACTGATATAGCCCATTATAAGGCTAATGAATTTCAAGGCAAAAACGATTTTGAATTTCAGCAGTAATACTTAGCATGCTCTGCGTCCCATGAGAAGACTCAGGAATTGTGAGAAAATATTCCATCCACAACTAAGATATAATCTTTAAATTATTTTTTGTTAACATTGAAATTAAAATTATTTTGATTCTAGTCAAATGGTTTACTTTTTCCAGGTATTTCCAAAACTTTGACTTTAATTTTTTCCTCTTGAAACTGTCACAAAAATCAAAACACCTGACAATGTTCCTCTTTAATTTAACTAGCAGGTTATTTTTAAGTTTATCTTCCTTTCTATTCTCCAAGCCCAATTCTGAAAAGGCTTTCATGGTCTCATGAAGATGAAAGTAGTTGTTCTGTGGAGGACTGGCACTGAAGAAAGAAAGGAAACAAAACTTGTTGCCTAAATTGTCTTTGGTTGTTCATCTGATGTCTGTCTGCAGAATTTCTCTTTAGGCTTGATAAGATTTGGGAAATCAACTGTTTCAAGTGTAGCACCCAAAATTTCTTCCAAGATCCTAGCAATTTTGCTTTTTCTTATGTGTTGTGCTTTGAAAAAGCAAGAGTTTCAGAAAAAAAATTATTAATTTAGGACTTTTCAAATTTGCAAAGAAACATCTGAGACTGTGAAAATTCTTGCTTGAACATTTGGGCATCAATATACTTGACAAATGGAAGCAAACCTTAATTACAGCTTCCTTCACTTCTTTCACCCCTCAATGCTATCCTTTATAGCTCTTAATCTTTTTATTGTTTTCAAATCATAAAGTTAATGTGTGTTTTCTAATTTAGCCTAGGAGAGCTTCATTTGGGGGTTTGTACTGACATATGTCCGAAATGAACTAACGAGGAAAAAAAAAAAAAACACACCCAAAACAGGATAGTTTCCTTTCAGAGATTTGTCAACCCCCCACAGTGTTAAATACATGCTTTTTTTCCCAAAATCTGTTGCCTTTTTGTTTGCTAAGTCAAAGTTTACTAAATCAAGTATACTTGAAAGCTCCTATGAAAAGTAAACTTTCACTCAAATGTTGGCTCTAATGAGGAGCTGAAAATCAGGAAGTAGTGGAAATAGGAGAAAGCCATCAATAGTGCATCCTGCAGCTGCTGTAGCCACTGCTGTAATTCCAAGCTGTGAATGAGCTATCCTTTTTTTTTTTTTTTAAATCTTTTTTTTTCTATCTTTTTTTTTCTGTTTGTGTGTTTTCATTCACTTTTTCAATATGTCATTCTTCATGTAAAATGTTCTTCCTCCCTGAAGTTTCAGAGAAAATCTTGAATGAAAAGACATCAGTAGAATAACTTTCAGTGATGCCCCCACCTGACCTTCCATCAGTCTAGCTTGTGATATACTAGTATTTTTCTGGCTCAGCCTACATTAATCTAGATCAAAAAGACCTGTTTCTTGTGCTATCTACATCAGGATGATCATCTCATGTTTGGGCTTGAATTCCAGTCTAGGAGGTCATTTACTGTAAAATGGAAAGTATTCTTTCTCACTTAATAGTTCTTCAAAGTTAAAATCAGAAAACTCTGTTGGCTATTGTTGTGACTGTCTAGATTTATTTATCATCCTTTGTAGCTGTATGGAAAAAATGTGTATGAGTATATATTTAAAGTGATTCTGAGATTTTACTGCTAGTGTGTGTGTTGGGCAAAGACAGGATTTGCACAGCTCTGATGCTCAGAACTTGAGAATGCTTATACGGGGCATTGATGCTTTTTTCTCAACATACCAGTGTTGTAATCTTTTCTCTGCACCAAAGCTATAGTGTTGAGGACTTGCTGATTGGAGGAATAGTCAAGAGAGGCTGTTTAACCTGAACTGAGAAATAGTTTTTCTGGTGTTTGTGTGAGCTGACTGTTGTCCAATTGAGCCTAATGTCCTACACCTCTAGAAAGAGATCAATTTGACCTGGAGAGTCTATAATGCTGAAAGCCCTTCAGCCAATGCTCTGATATAGTCACTAGAAATAAGACTTTTCTAGTTGTTTGAAACTTACCTTTTAGACTATAAGTCTTTTACATTTCTGGAATGGGCAAGGAACCATTTATAGTCCTGCAATACTACAGTGTTGTGTTGGTAAGTGATCTGACAAACATATTTTTGTAGCAAGCATACATACTAAATGTACAGTGGACAAAGGCAGGACTATGTAATCTTGTTTTAGAGTAGGCATGAAAGTCCTGTGGTGTGATTATTGTGGCACTGAGGCTGTGTAGCTACTAAGTACTGAAATACTGTATCACCTGGCCTAAGCATAAGAAACTCCATCAGACAAGCAGGCTGCTTGTATAAGACGAGTGTGTATATTACATGCATACACACCCTTTATTAGACCCTTCTCCGAGAAATCAACTGCAACATATTGTCGTAAGCAGTTATGAAGTAGTGTTGGTCATTCTACGTCCCGATGAGGAACGACAAAAACCAATGATTGCAACAATAGGGACTGTCCTTCATATATCTGTCACTGCATCAGTGGACTGCTGACCATGCAGCTGAGTAATGAGGGCTCACTGTATGCAGGGCACTACACACTCATCATGCTAGTTTCCATCATCCCAATGCGTGAAATATCTCAGTGGTTATCAAGGCCAATGTTGGATTTGTTCATCAGCCCACTGGGCCAAACTCCCCTTGTTTTACATTCAGGTAGAAGGGTAGAATTCCCTTTTATATGTTTGAAGAAGCCACAGAAGCGTTTGTCAAAGCTAAGGATGCTGATAGGAAGAAAAATGGGAAACTGATACAAAGGAAGGTTATGTGATAAAATCTTTGGCTTCTAATCAATTTTCACTTTTATTCCTCAGACATTACTCACTGTTCTTGACTATATTCAGGATCACAAAACTGAAAGCAAAGCTGGTTTATTTAGCCTTTGGGGATTTTGTGCCCCCATACTACTTAAAACCAGTCACGATTTGGCCCATAAATTGCTAAGTGTTTTGCACTTTTGGAGGAGTGATTAAGGACACTCTTGTCTACGAATAAGCTATTTGTACTCCACAGTCATCAGCAGAACATAGTTAATAGATGCTGTAGTGTTTGGCTTTGACATGCCCTTTGCAAAGTTCATATAGTCTGCCATCTGAATCATAGACAGCAGATGCACTGAGGTCTGATCTCCCTGCTATTTGCCAAAACTGAAAAGATATTAAACACAGAGCAAAACAGAACAGACATACGTAGCACTACTGAGGATAGGCCATGTCATTTAGATTTGCCTCGCTAACATTATATTTTCGTACATAATAGTGGGAAGTTGAGATATTATACAACTATGTTTTTAAGAACAAAACAGATCAAGTCATGAGTGTGCATGTGCCTCTTCTGCACATCAAATGCTTTTTGTCAAACTGATAAATATCATATATTGATTTGTGTTGTTTTCTTGGCACTCCTCTTGAATTTGTCAAGTTTAATGGATCTTCTCCATGATGTTTCATTTATCAAGGAATCCATAGTTGTTTTCAAGTGAAATGACAGCTCTTATGATTGAATAGTAACTTCAGCATTAGTCTGGATAAAATTTGCCTGCTATTGATTAAATTCAGGTGTCTCTATAATTACAGGAGACTGATCTATCACCATTCCTTTTAAAATGATGTGTCAATAGTAATCCCAAATAATAGTTTGTTCATCCTTTAAGGCTTTATAACCAGGCAATGTGGATTGAATTTACACAGCTTGATATAGGTGTATATACCCACTTACCTCTTGGCTACTGGTACATCTTGGCACAAGGTTAATAAATACTTTTA
This sequence comes from Stictonetta naevosa, assembly GCA_011074415.1. Classification (NCBI taxonomy): domain Eukaryota; kingdom Metazoa; phylum Chordata; class Aves; order Anseriformes; family Anatidae; genus Stictonetta; species Stictonetta naevosa. Next base: position 96,474,708 of record CM021698.1, read on the forward strand.
AGGAAATTATTGAAAGGAGTTTGTAATTTCATTCCATTGAAATCCTTCAAGAGGAAAAGACTGCATTTGGGACTGCTTAACACATAGTTCATAACCTTCATGATCGGACTGAATAAGGAGAAGGAGCTACAGTTACTCTCAACTCATGATTTCCATTGTCAGGGATTAAATATATCTGTAAAGATTTAAAGATTCTTTTTCTTTCTTTCTTTTATTTTTTTATTTTTTTTAAGCAAAAGTCTGTTTTTCAGACATTGGTCAATGCAGAACACTTAAACTCTAATTTCAAGGAAAGCACCTTAAACACACTTATCTCATTCCAAAATTAATATATGAACCTGAATGTCAGAATAGTCATAGTTTTGAGCAGATTTGCAAGGTGTTGTCTATTTCTTGTAATGAAATGCTAAGTCATTTAGGAGTGCATGTTGAAAAATACATTTTCTTCCGCTCCTCCCTTCCTTCCTGGCTGGAATATTTAGCCTAACTTAATATGGTTTAATTCTGATCTATATTTGTAGAGGTTTTCTTTTTTAGATAGAACACTCACTATTCCTTACACTAAGAAAAATATGTGAAGTAGGCAATGGTTTTATATAATTTCTCAGTTTATTTTTTTTTTATTTAGAAATGTTTGTATGATAGCTCTTAAAGGGTCAACTTTAATGCAGCTATCTTAATTTAATGAAGTGTAATGACAAATGTGTAGATGTTTAAAAGGAACCAGTTAACTTTCAGAATCATTTACTTTCTTTTTATGTTACTCTTTGTATTCTAGCTAGTCATCAATAGAATACACTTGGTTTGGTTGGTTGGTTTGGATCAAAACAAGGAGTATTTTTACTGGTTATAGATTTTTTTATTATTATTTTTTTTAAGGGTTTAAAAATGTTACATATGTTACATTAGGATCTGCCCAAAGATATCCTGGCTCTGACAAATTTTAACTTTGCTAAAAAGCAGTTTCTTTCCTTTAGACTTACTCAAGTCCTGTTGTGGAGGTGTGACAGCCATTATAAAATGTCAGAGAATATTATGTCAGAGTGGGTGGAACTAAAAGAAGTGAATTCAAACCTTTCATGGGATGAAAGTCTTTGCTGTTCAATCTTTTCAAATATTTCAAAAGTTAACTTTTTTCCTTTTCTTCTGTGTCTTCTTTCACCGCCTAACTTCTCGTTTGCCTTCCTCTTGCCCTCTACCCTCTTGCTGCCCTCCTGTATCAAGTGTTCTACCCAAAATAGCACAGAATTAACTCACATGTTGAACACTGTGTCTCCAGGGAGGCTTGCACTTCAGGCTCCATCAATGATCAAGCTGAGTACTACAGTGGGCCCCAGAAATGCCTTTAACAGTATTTTGTTCAAACCAGCCAAGTTACCATTTGACCCACGTATTCTACTTGAATAAAACTTCTGCAAAATATCTGTGACTTTAATGAAGGGGAAAAAAATAAATGAACTGTGTAACCATATGGACTAATACATATATATTTTTATTTTGCTATCATTAAGAAGACTGTTAGATGTCTTTAAAAGGAATGTTTCACTTGCAGCCAGAAATATACGAGTTAATTTAATAGCAAATAGTTTAACAGAGGAGCAGAGTCCTGTGAAAAAGGCTGAAAACTAAATGCAGTACGGAACTGATGATATCCTTGCAGATACTACAACTCCTCACAAGATGCCCGCGGAAAAGCCTGCTCAGGTATGCATTATCCTAAAAAGCCACACTTTTTCTTTGATTGCTCCATGGTTGAAAATCCCCTTTTAAAACAGCCATGCTGTAGTTATCTTGTGAGCACTCAAAGCCATTATCTGATTCTTTGAGGCAACTAGTGGCATAGTAAGTTTCTAGTAATGCATTTTCTGTAAAAAAAAGGCCTGTTTCAGGGACTTGTCCTGACTTTATAATAACAGTGACAATTGAGCACCAGAGACAGGAAGGTTTTTGATACACACTGACTAGTTCAGTGCTCTCTTCTTACAACTTGAAATGCCAACAATAGAATGATTTATGATGCACCATAAATAAGAGTCAGTATTTCTACATTTTTTTTTAAATAATAATTTTATTGTATGTAAGGAACATACCCGTCCAGAAAGTTGAGAAAAGGACACAATTCAGGACCTATTGAAGTTTCACTTACAGTCAAACTTCCTCTTGGGTCTTTGCATGCCTTTTGCACTGACACTCAAATTGTAAATGGGCCCAGAGTTGTTCATTAACCTTGGCTAACACGCTGATAAATTCGGCTTAAATTTTGAGCTAGTAATGAAGCTTGAATGGAGGTATTGCTTTGTGTAACAGTGATAACCATGCTGTCTGCTTTACAAGGATGTGCAAGGACAACAATCATTCCACAGAGGAATGAGAACAATATAGTTAATTCTCTATTGAGAGAAATGAGAGGAAATAAAATGGGAATATCGAGAGAGCAACAGTGGGAATCCTTGAAGGAGCTCTTAATAGCTCATCCCTGTACGTGTCTTTTCTAGTCTATGAGGAAATCTATTGATTCCTGTCTTCTTGTTAAACTTTCCCAGTATTTGAAGTGTTTTACTGTAGAACTAACACTGCTTTTCAAGTGTATAATTAACTCCTTCATAGGCTTTATCTGTGTTATCAGCTTTTATAAGTACAAGAGTTTAAAGTGCTCTCTCAAATAAAGAAATGTATGATATAAAAGTTATAAAATGAGCACTGTTTTGTTTTCCTGTTCCTAGTCTAAGATTTGCTTCTGTTTTGTCAGAAAAACAAAACCAACAAAAAACATGTCTGTGTATATCACTGCATACACAGTGCATATAAACAGAAACAATATATTTAGGTATCCTATACCTATTTACAAACATGCAGAAAATTAGCAGGAAAGAAAATTAGTTATATATATATATGTATATATATTTGTGTGTGTGTATTGTTGTTGGTTTTTGTCAGATCCATAATTCCTTATGTCTATATCTTCCAATCTCATAAACTTGCATATTATCCCTACATTATAGTAATCTTACAGAGATTTCAGCTTAAGTTTAAAATAGGATTTATAGTTTCATTTTCAGTGTCTTTCTTGGAGTGTAAGATACATTTCTACATAAAAAACTGTGGCTGCTTTCATTTTGTTATTAGCAAGAAACAACCTCAAAAATATTTAATATTTTTTTTTCTCTGCTTTTGCTTTGGAGTTGAATATGTTCTGAAAATAAAATTTGTCAATTTCAGCCTAAGCATGACTGACTTTTTAAAAAGATAGTGGTATTCTTACAAATATCATTAGCACAGAAGCATTCATAAATGTATACTTCAAACATTCAGAAGTACACACATTTTCTGTGCCTTTTTGAACCAAAACTTTTGCGAGCTGCAATATCAGACTTGATGGAAAAGATTCAAAAGTTGATAACTAGATGTACTGGAAAAGAAGGCAACTCTTAAAGAATGTTAAAAGATGCACATTCAGCTAAAAGCTTCATTTCTTCTAAAGAGGGTAAAATGTTCCTTGAAAACTTTCAGCCAGGTCATGAAGTAATAGAGAGGTTTCTCGTTTTGCGATACCAATCTCAACTTCTAATAATAAGAGTGGCACAGAAACAATTCTACATTTAATTCTACTTTTTATTTGCTACCCAAGTGTGGGTAGCAACAGTTTAGGGACACAGACACTGATAAATGACTTTACTATTAAACTCCTTGTAACTTCTTGCCAGTGGAAAATTCCTTTCTATTAAACTTTATTTTAAAAAGTTTTAAAAAGTATTCTGTGTTAGTATTCTAAAATAATGTGGTCAGAATATTATTTTAATATTTTATATTTCAATGAATATTCAGCATATTTACATGAATATTTCCTAGTTCATTTAAATGAATATTCTGCTTCAGCCGGAAACACAAAATGTTAATGTTGTTTATATGCACTAGAGGTGATTTGTCTGAGCAGTTTATCTTTCAGATGTCTTAATTGGCACTTTGGGAGAGGATGGTGAAAGGAAGGAAGACCTATAGTCTGCAGACTTGCTATCACTGAATTATAGGTCTAGAATGATTTAGGCTAATGGGAATAGGGGTGGATCTTGAATGTAGCAAAAAGACACATAAGGAAGGTAGAGTCACAAAAGGTAGGAACATACACTTTGGATATCTAAAAAGGTAGTCTAAGCAAGCTGTCCAAAGGTTGCTTGGACAGTGCAGGAACAAAAGGGTGCTGATGTGAGTTTTATCCGGCATCTTTTAGACACTGAATTACACCTGAAGATATCTGTTCACTGGGAAGGGGAATATGACCAACTAGCTTTGCCTTGATAGCTTAAATGTTTCATCCAAAGTGTGTTAAATGTACTTTAATTGCACACTTGTGACCTACCTTTGCATGGTGAAAGTTATTTTTAGGTAATATGCATTATACAGTATGCAGAGAAGGTATTTGTAAAATTCAATGTGAGTTATTTCAAAAGAGTAGTGCTTTCCTTATTCAACTTCTCTGATACCTTGGAATTTTGTGGAGAGAAAGAGACAGATGGGGAAGGAGTGTTTTTGATGGTAGAGAAGTTGTCTCCTACAGAGCAGTACTGAAATGTGACAGTGCATTTGATAAAGATATGAAGACCCCCCCCTTTTTTTTTTTATCCTCCTAACTGATGTTTTAAATGGTCAATGCATACATTAGGACAAAAATTATTAAGGCACACGGTAAGAACACCTTTTGATACTCTGGATAAAGCAAAAATGTTTTGTTCAGGTGGCATCTTAGAAAATTATAATTTGTGAAAACTATTTTGCTGCATTCCATAAAAATCCAGATTAGAAATATGCATGTAGCAAATTACAGCTTAAAACCAACACGAAAGTGAGTGGTTTTGATCCCATGAGAGAGTTATACTTGTAAAACAGGGCCCAAGTGGAATGTGGTACAAGATGTATCAGTTATTGGTGTGGCTGATAGATTGTTGGTATAGAAATAGTATGTAAAAAATCATATTTTATTTAAGAAATTCACCAAATATTTTCTGAACTCCTGGTTAATTTATTACTGTTTGTTTAGTCTTGATTTTTCCTCTATTATTAGCATGTAATATGTAAACTGACATATTCATGTGTAATATATTAAACTGGTGTTATATTACTGAAGCATCCAAACTGCTACAGAAGATACACCAAAAATGTATGCTAGGCCTGATTCAGAGGCTTCTCCACATTTTTCCTATGTTTTTGCATTTTTTTGCATCAGGAGCCTCATGATAAAGTTAGTCCATCTTTATCAAGGTTCATGGAACCATGCCATTTTTATGCCATTTGCTGGTGTGGTCCTGTTATGAATAAAAGAGAGAAATTCAGCCGTGAATTTGTGGTAGAGGAATAAATTGCATTCAGAAGAAGAACAAAGCAAAATGTGTTTTCATGCTTCGTGCCAGTGGGCAAAAATAAGTTCTTTTGCTACTATGATTGTCTCTAGAATGCAAGGCAATTCATGAAGAGCAGATCACAGAGGGAAGAAAACAAACCGACCATATTACCATATTGCAAAGCTTGCTGTAGATTTTGTATTGCATAAGACTTTTACATCTAACACCTTGGAGCATTATTATTTTTTTTTTCCCCTGTTAGAGAAATGTGATGTCAGATCAAAACTCTGGAGATTTATTAGCAGTGTTTGGTGGGTAGCCACTTTGCAGGTGAGTATCCACACCTGTTAAACTCTGATGTGCCGGGCAGCCAAAGACAGTACTGTTGAATGGCTATGGAGGATGCCATGTAGGGAATTAGATGGATGAATGTTTTCATAAATGACAAACTAGAAAAAATATAACTGGTACATATGTTTTGACTTATAGCCATCCAAAATACATTTTTAAAGTAGTGTGGTCTGCATGTGAGCATTCAGAGACACCACATCTTTTTAGGTAAATGTAGAATGGTGACTGCTTTCTCCACAGAGGCTGGCTGTTCCATTCACGCTGGTGTGAGTCTTAAAAATGGTAGGGAAACAGAGAATCATTGAGTCCAACTCTGCCATTACTGAAGTTACTGAAATTTTCTCATTTACATTTTTGAAATGACTTTTCAAAGGTAACTGAAAGGATATGGAATGTGTGTTCATTCATCCATTGAAGCAATGCAAGCACCAATGTGTGCATTTCAACTTCCTTGTATTTGTGTCAGGCCTCAAGGAAGTTTGAAGAGACCTTATGGACAATAGGACAAAAAATGTTCAAGCTGATTACACACAGAGGTTGTCAGTGGTTCACATATCTTCTTTCTTGCCCTCAGGTGAGGGACATATTTAGGCAAGACACACAAAATATCCAGGGTAGAGGATGATGCAGATAGCTTTCATTTTGAAACAAACACACACAAAAAAGCAAACAAACACTTCTGTCATTTCTCACCATTCTCTGTATTTATCTTTGCAACGTGGCATCCAGAGCCGTATAGTGTTTTCTGCTGTCTTCTCTTTAAGTATTTAACACCTACCTTATCGCTGCAGTGGCTGTTAACCATGCCAGATTTTGGATGTGCCCCTTCAGTCATTCCCATTCAGGGAAGAGTGATTAGAATGTAAAAACTTTCAGTATACTGTAATGAGTGGGTTTGAAAGCGCGGTAAAATATAAGGTTGGATTCTGCTCTCTCTGTAACACCTGGTAAATAAGACAAATTACTAATGTGAGTTTTTAAGAACATAGAATAACACAATAATAACAATGGAAAATAACAAAGGAAAATTTTGTGCTCTGCTTATATGAGGAAAATAATTTAAAGCAGTACAGACTTTCCTTAGTAAGGATATTTTGGAGGCTAAAACAAACCAACCCAACTACTGGAAATTAGGTGGTCTTTATGAGGTTTTGTCCTAGTAATGCTCGTCTGTTTAGATGGTAATCCACTGAACTGTATTCCAACCAAGCTTTAAAGCTGAAATCTAATCCCTGAGGGATGGATAATTGTATTTATTTTGAGTTTCTCTGCTGTCATCCACCTGCAAGTGTGGGGGAAGGGAGAATGGGAGGAGAGGGAACTAAATCTTCTGGTTTGTGTATTAGTTTTTGGAAACTGGATGCCTTTGGAAGATGCTGGAAGTTGTCTGCTTTGTTCTAAACATAGCGATAACAGCCCACACCTCTAGCCTTAGAAACAGAAGAAATGGAGGAGGCTGGATTATGTATAAAATCCACCAACTCATGCTAGTCTCTGGGCTAGTGTTCTAAGCACAGAACTCTTGTGGGAGAAAGGCTAAGGTTTTTCAGAATTCAATCAGTTTTTCAGAATTCAAGACATGAGTGAAGTCCAACAATTAGGATGTTAGCTGCTATTGGACTTTCCTTAATAGTAAAACTGAAAGAGTGTATTTATGTCTGCTAGGTGTATATGCAGGAATACCGCACTAATGTCCCTTATCTGGTCTTTGTTTTCTTTTTTTCTTGTTGCTATGAATAATCTGTCAGCAGTCAGAATTTATAGGATTCTAAATTTATGTTGTTTAAATTTATTGAAAATTGAGTGTTTTATTCTGAAAATCTCTTAGTATATATCTTACTATAAGGGAGAATTTAGCTAAGGCTCAAAACACAGTCTACACTTTAATCATGCTTTGAATGTGGCATAAAGTAGCAGGTGAAAAGTATTTAAGCTTCTTGTTTTCTATGGATCTTTTGTTTTTGCCTGTTCAAATTGTCGGTATCATGTTGAGGACACTTGGTTCCAAGCTTACTAACAAAACACCTAGTGTCTAATGTGTCAGAAACGATATTGCCTCTTAAAGGGATAATTAACTTGAATACAAATTCTTACAAATGTCTCTCTGAATCATTAAAAACACTGTGCTCTTGCTTCTCTGCTAATTCAGTGATCTCTGCAATATAATTGATCATGTGGTGTCAATATGATGATGTGCCATACTATGGGCTGAGTTATTTTTCGTATGTTGAAATCCAGTTTTAACATTTGTTTGGATCAATGAAAGTTGATAGCTGTCAGAAATATCAAACAACTTAGTTCATGATTGTGTTCCTTCATATATAATGCACAACTGTGTTTCTGTGAGTATGAATTGTAAGGAAATATTTACTTAAATAACCCCACTATTTTTCAAATGACTCTGAATAATAATGTTCTTCTAGGTAGGACCTTAAAAAATAAAAAAGGTTTAACTTTGTTTTTGCCATGTAACTTTCAATAGCTTCATTAACCTATGGAAGATATTTATAAATTCTCCGGCAATTGCTTTGCTCCCTTGCCCCTCATATGAGTGTACTCTTAATGAGGATTAGCTCACTACTTTATGCTCTGAATATCATCTCTTCTAAGTCCTGTTGCCCAGGACTGAAAACAACAAGTTTTTTACTTTTGATAGATAGTTTAAAGTCCCAAGTGCTATATATAGTGGCCTATGCAGTTTTCTTCACACAAGGCTCTCTGACGTGTTGCTGGTATATATTCTTTTATATGTATATAACATTATATATATATATTCTGACTTTGATCTCCATATGCTTTCTGTCACTATTTTCACTTTTATAGTAGTTTGGAAACTGTCAAGTCTGTCATGTCAGATTGCTGTTAGTTTTCCATAATCATCTGTCCAGTCTGTCTGACACTGGCAGTACAGTCGATTTTTCATATTATTCTTATGGGGTGGGTGTGTGTGCGTGTGTGTATATATATATATGCACACACCCAGCTGCTCATATTCAGGTTCTGATGTACCTGATGTACTAAATCTACTGGTATGGTCATTTTCTGTCTGAATCAAACATCTTTCATTTTTTTTGTGATCAGACTGAAAAGGCAGTGGAAAATCCATTGTAGGTATTTACCAGGTGATTTATAAACACAGTAAATGATGTAGGGTCTGGCTTTGAAGTATATGTGTTTGCCAAACCTGTTATTTTCAAAGTAATTTAAAAGGTTACAGAAATGAGGAGGCAGATATAAAAATAGAAAACTATAGGGAAATAAGTACCATGGGGTAGGAAAAAATCAGGCATATATTACATGACTTGACATTATATTATTTTTAAACGATTATGGAGAACACTTCGTTCAATGTTGTCAGCCTTTTTTATTAGCTATTAGTAAAACATCAATTTGTATTCTCCATAGCTTAGCCAGGGTTACAAAAAATATAACTCCTCAGAGACTAAGTAGCATTCTTTCCTTTAACATTTACACTAACTCCTGGAAAGTGCCCTTATGAATTACTCTGTAATTTTAATTTGAGGGAATTGAAATATCAAACTGAGGTTAATTTCTCTTAAGCTGTTAGCTGCACATAAGAATCAGGAATTTAATTTTTTATATTTATTTATTTATTTTTAGTTCTACATTTGAGTGCCTAATGAAGAAAATAGCTAAAAATGTCTCAAAAAGATGAGAACATTTGAAAATGAACTTGGGGAATCTCCAAAATGATGTTACTGATTAATTAGATTTGCCAGAAAAAAACATCCCACTATTATTCTCTGCCCTAGCTTAAAACTAATAAAATATGAAGACTGATAATATGTTTGAAATGCAATCACAAGGCCTTTGTTCTCAGATCTGTTCAGGTACAGAGAGTTTCTCTCTGCTGTCATCTTTGTTTAATCCTTTATTCACATAGGTTTAACCCTACTAACCTCTGGGATCCAATTAACATCTTGTAATAGGTGTTTGTTATATGTCACGGAGTGCCTTGAAGATGGCTCATTAAAGTTGCTTTAATATATTACTGCATGTAGAGAACAGGGAGGACCAGTTGTCCACAGGCTATTTCTAGCCCCAAATGTTTCGCCCAGTTTTCTCTTTTTGTGAAGCTGGGAAGGTAGCTTCCAACTTCCCTGGGATACCTGTTCCTCTTGATGATATATATACATTTACTAGGGATTTTCCCCTGCCAACAGTGCCATACAGGGTTGCGTTGTCATTGCTAGCACTCTTGGTCAGGATGGATCCTGGCCTTCATTTGGGTCCCCAGTCAAGAGGACAACTGAAAGATGGATGTTGATCACTGTTAAATGCCTGGAAAGCAAAGACTTACTGCCTGCTGTGTGTGAGCAAAAGCTTCAGATACCAGTATAGCTCAGTTGGAGCTGTACACATGCAGTTTATGAATGCACTGAATTTACTCTGTATGCATATTAAATTATCCTGTTTTATACAGTTTAGCATCTTGCAGTGGCAGAAAATTGGGCTTTAAAGTTGCTGCAGCAGGGAGTTTGGCTCGCTGTGGTACATACTAATAGTAAAGCTACTTGAACATAGTACTTGGCATCTCAGTTACAAGGGTGACGCTGAAATAGTCTAGGCTGATTATGGTGAAATTCATGCTAGGAAATAGGACGGAGGATATAGGTTTGTCATCTTCATCCTCCAAGGGATGGCACAGCCCCTTTGGTAGAGTTAACAGACACTTCTGGAAACTGCAGACTGTGCTGGTTAGACTTGATATAGACATCTAGCTTCACACCAAGTGTCCTGCATGACTCATAAGGTGCATAAGGTGGACAATCTTTTTTTTTTTTTTTTTTCTTCACTCTTTTCTCTTTCTCAATCAGATGCCTTTACTGACATGTCCAGCTCAGCCTTTTACTTCAGACGTCAGTGCTGCTCACTCACTGGCACTCTTTATGCTCAGGGCTTACAGAGTCACAGAGTGGCTGAGGTTTAAAGGGACCTCTGGAGGTTATCTGGTCAAACACCCCTGCTCAAGCAAAGTCACCTAGAGCACATTGTACAGGATTGCATCCAAGCAGGCTTTGAATGTCTCCAGAGGAGACTCCACAACTTCTCCAGGCAACCAGTGCCAGTGCTCTGTCACCCTCACAGTAAAGAAGCTTCTCCTTGTATTCAGCTGAACACAGTACTCGAGGTGCGGCCACACCAGAGCTGAGTAGAGTGGAGTGATCCCTTCCCTGGTCCTACTGGCTACACCATTCCTGATCCAAGCCAGGATGTCATCGGCCTTCTTTGCCGCCTAAGCACACTGCCAACTCATGTTCAGGCAAGCATTGACCAACACACCCAGACCCTTTCCAGCTTTCCAGCCACTCATAAGAGATTCTTTTGTCCCCTAATCATCTTAGTAGCCCTCTGCTGGACCCTTGCCAGGAGCTCCATGACTCTCTTGTAGCGGGGAGCCCAGAACTGGACACAGTATGCCAGATGTGGTCTCATCATGACTGAATAGATGAAGTGGATAACCTCCTTTGACTTGCTGACAACCCTCCCCCGTGTACCCCAGAATGCCATTACTGGCCTGCTTGGCCACAAGAGCAAATTGCTGACTCATGGGTAACTTGTCAACCAGGACTTCCAGGTCCTTCTCTGCAGATATTCTTTCCAAGAAGGCAGTCCCCAACCTGTGCTGGTGTGTGGGGTTATTCCTCCCTAGGTACAGGACCCTTCACTTGTTTTTGTTGAACTTAATGAGGTTCCTCTCCACCCAACTCTCCAGCCTGTTCCAGTCTTTCTGGATGGAAGCACATCTCTCTGGTGTATCAGCTACTCCTGCCAGTTTCATATCATCATCAAACTTGTTGAGGGTTCACTCTGTCCCTTCATGCAGGTCATTTATGAACAAATTGAACAAGACTGGACTCGGTGCTGACCCCTGGGGGACACTGCTAGCTCCAGGCCTCCAACTAAACTGTGTTGCTGATCACACCCCAATGAGCTCTGCCATCCATCCAGTTCTCAATCCACCTCACTGTCCATTCATCTAAATGACTATTCCTGAACTTACCTTTGAGGATGTTGTGGGAGACAGTGTGAAAAAGCCTTACTGAAGTCAAAGTAGACAATATTCACTGCTATGCCCTCATCTACCTAGCCAGTTATTCCATCGTAAAGGTCATCAGATTGGTTAAGCATGACTTCCCCTTGGTGAATGCATGCTTACCACTCCTGATCATCTTTTTTATCCTCTGTGTGCTTAGGTATTACCTCCAGGATGAGCTGATCCATCACCTTTCCAGAGATGGAGGTGAGGCTGACTGCCCTGTAATTTTCTAGGTCCTTTTTCTTGCCCTTTTTGAAGACTAGAGTGACACTGGCTTTTTTCTTTCCTCAGGCACCTCTTTTTTTTTCTTTTTCTTTTTCTTTTTTTGTCTCTATGACCTTTCAGAGGTGATCAAGAGTGGCCTAGATATAATGTCCACCAGCTCCCTCAGAACTCATGGGTGTATCCCATTGGAGCCTTTGGATTTGTGGATGTTAGGTTTGGCTAGGTTTGATCTCTAATCTGATCCTTCTTGACCAAGGGAATCTTCCTTTCTTCAGACTTTCTCTCTTGTCTCCAGGGTCTGGGATTCCTGAGGGATGTCCTTAGCAGTAAATGCTGAAGCAATGAAGACATTCAGTAGCTCTGCCTTCTCTGTATCAGTCATCACCAGGGCACCCACACCATTAAGCAGCAGGCCCACATTTTCACTATCTTTTATTTTGCTACATATGTGTCTGAAGAAGCCCTTCTTTTTGTCCTTGACATCCCTTGCCAGATTTAATTCCAAATGGGCTTTAGCCTTCCTCATTGCATCCCTGCATACTCTGACAATGTTCCTATATTGCTCCCAAGTGGCCTGTCCCTTTTTCCACGTTCTGTATACTTTTTCTGTTTTGGCAGGAGCTCCTTCAAGTTACGTGGACTTCTACTTAATCAGATATTGTTTTATATCATGTCTGCAATTGAAATTATTCTTCTGCAGATGAAACAATCATTCCAGTAACGTGAGAGTTTTGAGGGCATCAACAGAGCCACTACTTAGCAGAGGCTTAACTTCATCATAATTTAGAGGTCTTTTCTGTATATATCTGCACTAAAACTAGCTTAGACTCCTTTACAGGAAGTGCAGAGAAATGAGCACTTCAGAATTCATTTGCCATTTTAGATGAACATTCTGGAGAATGTTCTATTTCTTTTCTATTTGATATAAAATATCAGGTAGAAATTGGATAGTGAAGGGCATAAATGTCTACCATATATCTGATTATATGTCATTCCTGTCCCTAGCTGATCTCTATTCTCTTACTTTTTATTTTTATGAAAGTCATACGGAAGAAAAAATCTATCTTTGAATTCTCTTGTTTAGGTTGGTATTCCCCTATTAGAACTGTTAATTAAACATTATACTGTATTTGTGTTTACTAACTGCACTGTTGTATACTTTTATGTAGGTAGCAGTAGTTATCCAACTTAGTTTGCCTTATCTGCATATGTTTGCACCCTAGACTTGTATTTTATTACAGATACTTAATCAAGCCAGATTAAATTTCTCATTGGACATGAAAAAAATCATTAGGAGATTTTTCCAGTCTCTGACTGTGAATCATACAACTGCAGCTACAGAGAGAACTGTTAGATTAAGAAATGTGATCAAGTGTTATTCCACTAATTTTGCACCCATTATTTCAGCCAAAATTTTATTTCAGGTATTATTTTCATTTAAACTTGGAGTAATTAACTAAATCAGTGCAATTACTTATGAATTAAAGTACTATCAGCATGAGTAAAGATGGAAAAATCTGGCTGTTCTGGCTGTGTAAGTGTCTCCACTTGATGTATTGAATGGTTCATCAAGGTCTTTTTGTTTTTTTTTTTTTTTTTTTTTTTAAGCTTATTCAAGTACACAATGTCATTGATTAAGAATGAGAAGATCAAAAACTTCACCTATTTGTCAAAAATCTGTTTCTGAGAAATTTAAATAGGTATCCAAAGAACAGAAGCTCATGATAATAATAGACTTCAGTTACTGAGGAAAAACAGCAAGACAGGTCACAGCAAGTCTGAATGGCATTGTGAAGCCACGCTGATGGGTTTTCTTTAGTTTCAGAAGGTGAAGGAAGTTGTGAATGTGACTATTTTAGATTATGTTCTTTCTCCATAGGGAGAATGCTTGGAGAATTTGAAGTGACCTATTAATTCATTGGAAATGTTCATGAATTAACAATACTTACAACTCTACAGAAAGGAATAGAGTAGCAGAATAAAGTTTAAAAACAGGAAAAATCAGTCTTTGGAAAAAGGTGAACTGGGTCTGTTAGGAAAGTCATCAAAGTAATAAGTAAATAAGTTATGAGAAAATGGACTATGTTAAAACAAACAAAACAAAAAACAAACAAACAAGCAACAACAACAAAAAACATTAGCAAGCTATCCTGGTGCAGAAGATGGGATATGAAGCATATGGAGAGGTTTTGCTTAGTATTTCCCTAGTGCTGCCTATGGTACTTTTTTTCTCAGTTATATATTTTGTGTGTTCTTTTTGAATTCCTGGCAGCTTACTTTTCTCCACCATTTCTCTAATGTAATCACTAATGATTGAAAAGGTACTTCTATTACGTCTGATATGTTCAAGGATAATTTTTCTGCATCAGGGTTGTATTTGAATGAGGGGTGGAAGAATGGCTACGGACAATAATAAACAGATGGCATAAGCAAACAGATAATAAAGGAAAGCAGGCTAGCCTGTAAAATGCCTAACTGACATGGAAGATGAAAAGGTTCTAACGCAGTCTTGGAAAAGGGGGAGAAATAAAGGAAAGTATAATGTCTCTTCAAACTGGAAGAGTGAATGATGACATTAAAGCTTTTATTTTGGCTTTCAGAATAGAGATACTTTGTAACTGGATATCTAATACATTAATTTTTAATATAAGCACAGAGAAAGAAGGAAACAATGGGTTTAAGAGTATTTTATTAACTAGTATGTTTAGGATGTTTTTTAATTTGCAAACTCTAAAATATCTTCTTTTTTTTTTTTTTTTCCCCTCAAGGGCTTGAAAAAAAAGAAAGAGGTACTTTTTGAATCTTTAATTACTTTTGAGAAATAATAGAGGACAGGTTAGATCCTAAGGGACTGAAAAAGAACAAATAGTATATAGCAAATGTAGTTTAAGGGTGAGGAAATATGAGCACAATAGGCAGTACTGGGGGAATTCTAAATGAATTATGAATCAATTTATAAGACCTAGAGGATAATTAAATAAGAAGAAAGAAACCAGATGAATTTGATGAGAACAAATTGTGTCAAACCAATCTGTTTACTTTCTTCAGTGGAAAATCATGTTCTAGTCAATATGAAAGAAAGGGAAAACAGCCTGTAATACCTTACCTTGATAAGGATTTTGATGCCATCCTATGTGACATCAGCAAATGAAATAGTGAAATCATCAGATGAAACTACTATGCAATATATGTGCAACTGGCTGGTCTCCTGCCCCCTCCACAACTCCTCTAACTACTTTTTCTCTCAATTGGAAAGGGCATTTAGTAGGGACCTGCAAGTTTTTATTTGGTGCAGCTCTAATGTTTTCAAGTTCATTTTTTTGCTGATAAAATAGAGCATATACTTCGAACATTTCTGGATTTCATTGTATTAGGAATATTTTTAATAATACCAAAAATACTGGAATAAGCTTTTTTTTTTTTTTTTTTTTTTTTAATGAAGAAGTGATGTACAATTGCTCGAACTTAAGTAGAAAAAATGAAATGATTAATAAAAGGAGAAATGATGAGTTGGCTAATCAATGCTACTGCAGTGGAGGATCCTAGGGCTTGTAACAGATGGCTAACCACATCTCTAGAACAAGAAAAAGATCAAATAAACATTTCTTTTTGGTGTAGAATTAAAATCACATATTTTATGCTGAAGTAAAGTAGCAAGAGGTTTTCTTGTAAAACATAGGAGTTTATTATTCTTTGATGTGAGTGAAACCCTCAAATTGAATAGTGTATGAAATTTTGAAGCCCTTGAAGTACTGTATAAACAAAGTGAAGGATGTCCAGACGAAAATGAAAGATCTAGTTTGGAAAACATCAAAAACAGTGAAACGATTCAGATATGATACATTTAAAAAGATAAAAGTATGACCTCTTTTAATCCCTAATAAAAAGATTACTTCACTATGCCCTAATAATACCAGAAGAAAATAGAAATAATTTGTAGATTATATGAACAAATGAAGAAAATGCTATTAAATGGTGAGACTAGTAAAACAATGGAACAGACTTCCAAGAAAATGTGTGGAACCTCCTTCAGTTCATGCCAAAGGAGGCCAGCCATTTGTATATTGTTTAGAGCTGTCTTTCATTTTCTGCTGGAGGGCAGACTTGTAGACTTCTTCTGTCCCTACCTTACTGGGATTTTCCTTATTCACAGCTCTAAATATGTTCCTTCCCTTTCAGGATAAGCTCTGTTTAGTTAAAACTACTAACATATCCTTTGTAATGAGAACAGTATGTTCAATAATTCAGAACACAGAATGACTTGTGTGGGATGACTGCAGGTATATAGCCATTGCAGTCAGCATTTATGTAGGAAAATAACAAAGACTCCATGGAGATATAATAAGAAGCTAATAACTAACTATGTAACTTTATCAGTGGACTAGATAAAGGGAAAATATGTATTAGGTTTAGACTTGACATTTTCCCTCCATTATTATTATCATACTATGAGTAGTATGAAAACTTGGTAAAATGCTTTAATCTATATTTTGTTCTCTTATTACTGATATCAACTATTTCCACATGAATTTAGGGTGGATAAGTATACAGAAAGGAATAGAACTTAAAAGGTTATCAAACAGTTTTGTGACTATGTTGTACGTAATTTGGTGAGCTTTAACATTTCTGTTCTAGCAGTCTTAAATAAAAATGAAAGTTTCAGGGATATATTAATCTGTTGCAGTAATCAGTTGGAAATAAATCCTCACCCATTAACCTTGCTTTTTCCCTTGATATTCCTATTGATTTGGAGTGTGCTGACATCAACCAACTAACCAACCAACCAAAAAAAATCAAACAAAACAAAACAAAGACAAACAAACAAACAAACAAAAAAAAAACAGCAGCTAGTTATGAAAATCCCCCCTCCCAAAAAATAAAAAATAAAATAATCATGGAAATGCCAGAGGTTTACATGGAGGATAAAAAAGTACATATTAAAATTTCAAACAGATTTACAATTCCTGAAATAAAGTGAGGAACTGAATTTTCTGTTAATCTAGTGTTTTTAGTGTTTTTATACAGGAGATAACATTCTAGGTGACTATTATGAGTACTTATATAAAGTATTTATTCTACAGAAAAATGTAAAAGTTTTCATATTAAGGATACAGGCCATGACTGCTTGTATATTTGGATATTATATTACTTTGCCATCTGGACTTGTAAATAATGTTTATGTCTCTACAGAGATAGAGAATGAGAAAGCTCCCTTTTAAGGTGATTTCTTGTTAACCAGTATTTTTCACAATGCTCTTTTCAAATGAATTCAGTCAAATCATACCACTTCACCCTGAGGCTGCCAAATCCACATGGAGATATTTACTTTTTAGGGTCAGTTGTGATGTATAAATCAATAAGAAATCAGTTCAGTTCATTTATTTTCTTCCCTTTGACTCCTCAGCTTTGGGAGGAAAAAAATAAAATAAAAAAATAATTGCTTTGCAACCTTAATTTTCAGTACCCTCTCCAAATTATCCTACAAGACTAAGGTTTGCCTAGAAGTCATCAGTCAATTGGCATTCAATGATAACACACCTTTTGGGAACACTTTATGCAAACGGGATTAATGATATTTTCCTCTTTAAAATTATATATCTAGTGAGCCATTTAAGTTTCATGAAAAGTCTGAGGCACCCATGTATGCAGTTCCATGGCTGCAGCTAGCTCACCGGTAGATTGATGCAAGGAGCTTGATAATGCAATAATACCTCTGTGTAAAATATCTAATAGAAGCCCTTTTTTAGTTGTGTTGTAAATGTTATCTTCTGAAATGCCCGGGTCTTTGTTATTAGAGATAAGGAGAGAAGCAAATGGGATGTAAAACTTACTTGTAATGAATGTTTGCGATGGAGTGGATCCCATTTAGCAATTTTTCTTTGTGCTGTGCAGCTTTCATCTTTTAGTGCCCTAACAGACTAGCAAAGTGTCCAATTTCCAAAGTGTATAGAGCAGTAGGCTTTTACCCTTGAACAATGCATATGCAAGGAAGGAGTTTTTCTCTACAGACTTGTATTGTTACTAATGCATTTAGAAATTGAGGACTTAGTGGAAAGAGTAGTTTTTCAGTTTCTATTAGATGGTTTTATTCATAAAAACTTCAGAAAAAGCAAAATGACTGTAACCTAGAGAGATGCAAGATGCATTGCCTTCTCAGTATTTCTGTTAGTGGTGGACCTGCATTGTTATTATATTTATTTAAGCAGAACCCTTTGACTGATAGTGTGTTGTATCTCCTTAGTGTTTTTTTTTTTTTTTTTTTTTTTTTTTTTCAACGTCTTAGAGAACTATTTTAGGAAGATGAATTCTGGTTTCTGTGATCCAGTTGTAATATCTTAGTAATTTGTAAATTTCCTTCACTGCACCACATCTTTAGAGCTTTGATAGATACTCAACTCTAAGATCTTCATTTGTTGCTATTCTGTGTCTTTTCCTGCAATACCATCTTTGTACTTTACATTTTTTTTTTTTATTTTTGATTGGTTCCAAGCTTCTGGTTAATTTAGAGTCTTGGTTCTAACCCTGAAAACAATGAATCAGCCAACATATGTAAGAGAATTAATTTTGATTTTGATGTTGCAGAGTAATTGGGCTTTTGGGGGATGTACACATACAGTTTTTTTTCACGTTACTTGGATTCTGAGGCATTCTCACAGTACTGTGTGATACAGGTTTCCTTTAGAATATATATTTATTTCCTTTAGAATATATATTTTCAGGGAAGTTGACTTAGAACTGAGGACTATTGCAAAGCAATCCTGGTTTAGCATCCTTTAGGGAAACAATCCCAGACAGAACTCTATCATCAGATATCTGCCTAGGACCAATTTATTACGTAACAAGAATTTTTGCCTAAAAGGAAATGCAGCAGAGTTAATTACTAAATTACTATAACCAGGATGACTATTAGTTTTGACCACTTGCTGTAAAGCTTTTAAAAACATTGCATTCAAACCTTTGCTAGAAGGGTTTTTAATGCCTTTCACTCTGACAGAAATTTTTGAAATCAGCCTCAGAAGATGGTGTTAAAACAAAAACAAACAAACAAAACAACGAATCTACAAAATCTTTGTGCAGAGGAGTGTTATCTACCAAGTAAGCAACAGTTTAAAGAAAGTTTTTCATTGCAGGGTAAATGCTACATCAGACATTGTTGGCCAACCATATTATTTTTTTGCTGACACTGTGGCATATTGTTATAAATGATTGAATGCATGATTTCCTAAAAACAAACAAACAAAAAAAATACCACCAACAAAAAACATCTCTATGAATGCCTCATAGAATTATTTCATATTCTCTAAGTTTTTGTATTTGTGACAGTTTCTTTTATCTGTGTTCAGAGCCAGGCTTTATTTCTTATTGTGCTGCTCCAGTTACAGTTACAACTTTCTGTTTTGAAAACACATAGTTTTATTTAATTTTCCTCCAGATAGTGACATTCTGCTTTTAGTATTTGCTCCACTGGGACTAAGCTTTGGGAGGTGTCAGTCATGTGTATGTAAGAGCTTAGATTTAAATTACTGTCTATGGAGTTATGCATTGATAGATTGTTTTCCTTAAAATACACAGATCTTTTCCAATAAGGTTAAGACAGCTGAACACTGTGGATAAGCAATCTCTACAGAGGATTACTGCCCTCCTCTTGTGGCAAGTGTGCTGGAGAAAGTAAGAGAAACATTTGGTTGACATGGTTGGCAAGCATGGGCTGGTTTCTTTGATACGCATTGTAATCTGATGCTGGTTGCCATCTTTTGTCTCCCTCCTGTCCCAACGCCAGAACCTTTAGGCAGCATTGCTGACTTGCTCGTTTTCTTTCCTCTCTGTGTTTGACTAAGAACTTCACAATAGTTCCTTACCTTCCTGCCATCATCTCTAAATGACTTTAGTCTACCCTTTGTTTTAGATTGTCCTTTGTTTTCCTACTTACTGGGTGTTACTGAGAAACCATGTGTAGATGTGCTGGGATCTTCACAACAGGCTAGGTGTCATTTAAACATGTCATGGCAGCATCTGTTTCCCCTTTCTCTTCTTATTCCTTCTGGTGTTTCATATACATGCACTCTCTATTCCTAGCAACCTTAACATTTCTATTACAAATCTCTGTGCAAAACCAGAAAAAAAAATTGTGTTTCCCATGTATTTGCCTGATACACTGTGCAGTCATAATTTTGTAGGTAGCTTAGCGTAAGTAGAATGGAAATTACTAGGAGAGATCAAAAGGAGCCACAGACAGTCTTTAGCTATTGGATGTATGAGGCCCTAAGAGACAACTTCCTTTGCTGTGCTTTTGGCATTGTTCTTCTATCACCAGAGAGTGTGTAGAGAGTGATATATGCAACTAACACCCCACGGAAGAACTGCCAAGAGCTGGTGCAAACACAGGAAGCAGCTGCCAGCAGCCTTGTTTTTCTCTCTGTGAAGAAGAGATACCGTGAGGTACCAGGGAATAGAAATCTTTGTCTTCTCAGCCTAGAAACACTTCAAGTGCTGGGAAGCAGTAGGACTAGTATTAGGACTTTCTCTCTCTGGCTCTTCCTTTAAGACTCACTTTCCAGGAAAGAAGCAGCAGGAAGCAAGCTCCATAAATAGAAAATGAGAAAGAAACCTGTAGTTTTCAACCCATCCATATTGTAGTGGCTAGTGGCACTAGGAATCTGAAGCGTTGACTTCCTCTTGAAAAATGTTATTGCTTTTGTGGGTCATGTTCACACCTTCAGGTATTCAGCCTCCTCCTCAGAAAGACTGCAGTGTAGAGAAGATCAAAAATAGTAGTAATAATACTAATAAAACAAACAAACAAAAGGCTGAAAGGAAAATAGAACAGCTAAATGGCAATAGAACAAAGATACAAAGAGAAAAGAGGGCAGATTGTGGGTACAAGTCATTAAAGAAGAGAAAAGACAAATGCAATGGTGAAGGCAGAAAAGATAGGAAGTGTGCCTGGGTTAATTAACACAATTTTGCCATGGCACTGAGGTGCCTGCAGCTAGCTATCTGGTTGACTGCATGTCTGCACAGTGCTGCAGGCTGCATTTGATGAGGGCAAAGGCCAAGGCTGCCTCACCAATCTAACATAAATATAAACAAGAAGACTTGGAGATTACCTTTCTACAGAGTTTCAGGGGATAAAAAGGAGAAAAAGAAGGAAATAAAAATAAAAGAAGAAGGAAAGCAAATGAGGGAGTAAATTTAAGAAGCAGTGTGAAGGGGATGGCAGATGATTAACCTGGAATTGCTCACAGTGGCACGGCTCTTACATTTTGTGTGATATAAACAACTGTTGCTATTTCAAGCTGAATATCACTCTCATTGATGTTAAAAAGTACACTGAGTGTTTGATATTTTTAAAATTCTGGTAATATTGAGAGTTACTATGGCCTATTTAACCTGTCTTCTATGGAGAGCAGAGTCAAGACAAGGAGAAGTAAATGTTTTTTTCAAGTTCAGAGCAGAACTGCCACAGAAACTATTTCATTCCAAACATCCATGGTCTAAGTCTGCTATCTCCTCAGCTGAGATCCATCCAGGCAGTCCTACTCCAACCTAATAATAAAATTCCCAGATAACTTCCACTCTTATGTCACAAACTTGATATTCCGCCTAGCACTGTGACTTTTCTCTACTGTGGAACTATGTCTTGTCCAGTCTCAATGCCACAGTGAGCTGGAATTGCTGTGGCAGAAGGAAGTTAGCAACATAGTTTTAGTGCTGAATTAAATATTCAAATGATTGAAACTTACAGTCTGGATTGTCATACATTTTAATATTTAATTCAGAAAGCCCTGTTAAAATTTCTTTGGTTAATCTTGGAGAAATAAAAGACAAAATCAAAAGCTGGCCTGGTACAGAAACTTAGCTAATAGCTTGATTCAGATATTCTTTCAATTCTGTTGTGAAGAACTTGCTTCTGAGCTGAAGTTAACAACGGCTTTTTACTCCTGAAGCCTTAATCTAGGCGAACTGATAAAAGATGAGATTTTTTTATATTTTTTTAAATTACTTTCTTTTTTTTCACTTTTAATTCATAGTTAGTTTAATTTTCCAATGATAGCTATCTCCAGAAGTTTCTGTAAATCACTCCTAGAAGTCCTAGAGTACCAACATTATCTGTGAAATACACAGTATTAAAGTTGTGAAAATTCAGTGCCAGATTAAAAATAATAAGGATTAATCTGTAAACGTGGGGGGAAATGATATATAATATTAATGAGCAAAATTGAAAAATTAAATTGATTTGAAGTTGAATATTTATGAGAAAATGTAAATTACAATATGTACATATCTACGGCATACGAAAGAATGCTGCTTTTGATTATTCAGATGAATAGGCAAAAATTGAGACATTAAATGTACACATGTAATCTTAGTTATGCTATTTTTGAGTCCCTCTCCTGTATAATTAATAAGGTGGGGAGCAAATTGTATGTGAATTTGTATCTGAAGATATACGTAGACAAATATCTATGTGTCTATGGAAAGGGTAAAATATCTGGGAAGCCTGGGGAATTCTGAAAACAAAAAATAAATGTGTTTTAAGCCTAATTCAGCAGAATTTGTCTAAAATCATAACAGCCTATCACAAGACCTATTTCAGATGAAATCGTATGCTTCACTTGTAAGAGAGAAGCAGCAATGTATTTATTGATATAGTACAGTTATCTAACAAAGCTTAGCCATAAATAAGACTATGACTTAACAAGATTAGAGGCATACTTGATTATTTACTGCATAGTGGACAGGGTAACTCAGACATGTCAGAGAGATCCTTCTGTTGATTTGTGAGGCTCAAAGTGGACCTCCTTGCTTTCTAAATTCCTTGAAGTAAAGAGCCTAGGTTTGGCTGCATCTCCTCTTACACCCAGATTTGGTCAATGGATTATGTCTGATGGTTTGATGAATACAAGTGCACGATCAATCTAAGCTATAACCTTAGTGAAGTTTACAGAGTTTAACAAGTGATAAATCACTTACCGAGGATCTGTTATGGAAAATTATCTCTTGCAAAGAGTGCAGGATCTCTGTAGTAGGCATGACCTTGAGAGGTGTCCCAACTCAAGGGGAGATCCTGTCACGCAGCCAGCTGATTTACAGAAGGGCTCAAAGGGCTTCTGTCAGTTTCTCCAGCACCCGTCTGAGGTGATTTTGTGGTCACTATCTGTGTGAGCAAGGTCTTAGGGGCATTGACCACTGTTCGAGCAAAGAAACGGCCAGACTGAAGGCAAGAAGTGTAAAGGCAGGGGAGCACACCATCATGGACCAAAGCTAAAGTTTTCTGCTGGAACAATTCCTTTTCTGTCTCAGAATTTTGTACAAACTAACAAGCAGTTAAGAAATGAAATAACAAACTGTTGCTGCCAAGAAAAATAATATTGAAAGTATTTTAAGTGGGAGATTGACTGTGCTTCCTCCATCACGGTTATTAGTATTAATGTCTCCCTGACTTGTAGTTCTGTACAGTTGTTTCACTTTAGTGAACATGGTCTTATCTATAAACTAGCTGTGGGAAACAACTGTCTACAGAAATGGGTACATTGGATGCTGCTGGATTGGATTTTACTTGATAGGCTTAGAAGTATTTCAGTTAGCTAGTCTCATGATATATGAATTACTTTTTTCCTCTTATACTTTTGTCATGTTTACAAAGCTAAATTTTAGAAGGAAAATAATTTTGAAATAATGTCATCCTGATGCTTTTGGTTCCTGATCTCTTTACTCTCAAAATTAAAGAAGAGAATTTAGTATAGTCAGAGGATCAATGATTTGACAAATAGTCCATGCAATATACAATTATATCTTGAAAATTGCACCCTAAATGACATTTTACATGCACACATATTCCAGCTATATTTTTTTTTAAAAAAATCATATATGCATGCAGTGTAGCTTCATTTGAAACCATATCCTTAAGCAAAAACTTTGCTGATTTCTCCAGCTTGAAATAAAAATCTGCAACAAAGTAAGTGAAAGCAGAGATTGGCCCACAGAAAACTACAGAAAGAAAGGAAACAACTTTTCAACCAAGGCAAGAAGAATAAATGGCAAATACTAGACTTAAAGGCAGTTATAATACCCTTGAGTTTGCAGCTATCAACTAGAGAGGACAATTTACATATTTTTGATAGCATGGAGCAGTTGAAACAAAGGACTTCCACCTAAACCAGTTAGAAATGAAGGACTCAAGCCTTATCTGTTCTCTGAAAGGCACCCTGCTGGTATATAGACACATGCTTTTCTGTTCATGATGGTTAGGTCATTTGCACAGCCCTACGTTGCATGTCTTCCTCCAGCTTTTAGGGGCATTTGGATTATTGAGCCCTCAGTGTCTTAAGCATCAGACTATTGATTAGCAGTCATTTATTCTACTGAGATGGTTTGTTATGGTGGAGAGAATGTTGAATTACTCAAATGCTCCACTGTTTTGCATATTTTTCCAACCTTTTTTGGGTAGGATCTCTTACCCTCTTTTTTTTTAATTTATTATTATTATTATTATTTTTCCTGGATCCTTGTATTTTTTTTTTTAGCCTTTTCCTACCCTTTAATCTGGTCCTAAATGCCTTTTCTCCTTGAACTGTTACTAACCTTCCCACAGTGCAACAAATTCATGACGAAAATAAGTGCTGCAACTTCCCTCAGCTACTGGAATTTTTAGTCTGACCTTTTACTTCATTGTCGTCCCCCTGCCCCTAACCTCAGGACATACATGGAAGGCAAAATTCCTTCCCCTTCCCAGTTCTGACAGGAAACCTTTGCTCCTTGCTGTGAATGAGGTGGAAGGGAATTGACAAATGAGTTACATGTACTAGTATTCAACTCATAGCAAGGACATACAGTAGGAAATAAATGATTTGACTGCAGCAGCTCTAGTGCCCCTGGTCCAGGTGTATGAATGGGAAGAGAGAGACCATTTGATCTTGATTATGTTCATCATGTTAGATCCACATCTGTAACCAAGTATGGATTTTGGCATTGATGGTGAATGAGACTCTGTTTATCTACAGTTATAAGTGTACATCTCAGTTTGTGAGCCTTTTCTGTAACCAATAAATACTTGGTAATCTGATAGGATTCAATAAAAAAAGAGAGGTACAGTTATTTCGCTGATTCATCCTGCCAGCCAGACTGATATAATCCCTTGGCTCCACACCAGGAGAGTAAAAAATGACCGAGTTTCTCTCTGGCAAGGAAGACTCCATATGCTTTACGGACAGTAAAGTTCAGGGAGAAGATTATGTCAAGATTTATATCTGCTGTAATTTAAGTTAATGAGGGAAATCTATCTAGGGGGAATGTATGCATGAAATCCAGTTGAATTAACTGTTTTAAGAGGAGGATAGAAGGCAACCAGTTTGCATATGTTACTAGACATTTTCTTCTATCGCTTGCAGTGAAAAGCAAAGAGCAAAGCATTTACTTTTTGTCCTACTAATCATACTCTTCCTGAAGAAAAGAGAACTTTGACGGTTATGAGAATATGAAGAATTCCTTTTGCTTTAAGATTTTAAAGTTTGAGAGACAAAGAACCTTTGTTATTACAAGTGGGAATGCAGAAGTCAGATGGAGATGTCAATTTACTAGGAAAAATCAGATTTAAAAAATGGAGATTCAAAGTCAGTGTACTTTTAAATAATGATTAATTATACTAGTGCAGCCCACTGAACATTCCATTTATACTTCAAAACCTTGGCAGGTGGAGGAGTTTTTAATCTGATGGTTTAATATTATTTATTTGTTTGTTGGTATCAGTTTGCATTCAACAGTGCATCTGTTTTGGGACTCTGTACAGATGCTTGCCTGCTGTCTCATCGCCAAACTGGATGTGGTCCCACCTCAACAGCGTAAGCACTGGGAAGGCAAACAGTCAGGAAAAACTTCTGTTCTCCCAGTCATGGGCAGGTACAAAGACAATCACTGAGCTAGCCTGAGGTCTTGTCATTATGTAAAATAACATTTAGTATCTTGGGAGGAAGCAAAAGGATCAAATTTTAATTGTTTATTTTATTCAAATAGTGCACAGTTTCTTATCTGAAATCACAAAGGCAATAGTTAAATATCACTGAGTGAGTAAATGTGTGTGACAATTCCAGAATTAAATGCAATAGTGGTATGAAGTTGTGTATAGGTGTAATGACAGAAAGTCCCCAGTTAAACTTGGTTTGCTAACTGTTTTTATTAGTAGAGATGTATCACTGAAAGCATCAGCCAAGATCAGGACTTCTCTGTATTAGGCATTAAGTGTTCCTGTCCTGAGAAATTTCACTGATTATCAGTTATATCACTAGTAACGTTAAACATTTATCTGTTTTCAAGATCAGAGACTTTTACAGCAAGGCATTTATTATTACAGAGTATTGCTGACATAAATCGATGAGATGGACAAATGACATTTTAATGTTCTGATTCAGTGGATGAAGAGGGAGAGGACATATCATCCAGCTGTAGACATCTTCCTGGATTACAGTTAGTAGGGTCTACACAGTTAATAGACAATAAGATGGAGGTGTTCTTTATCATCATCTGAAACAGTCTATTTCAGTGCAGGTTCAGCAGAAAGAGTAAGTGGTTTGCACAAATCATATCTTGCAATATGATCCAGGGCTAAGAGGTAAAATTAGAACTCTTGGGTGAAAGTGGATACAATCTATGTAATGATTTCTAATTGAGAAATATAGTTGTTGTTGTTGTTTTCAGAAATCTATTTTTTTTTCTCATGAAGTTGTCCAAATAAACAAACAAAACCCTGAAAGACACACAAAGAACAAAGAAATACCCCCTCTGAGCCACCCTCAACCACCTAAGCAAAAGAAGACAAACCAGTATGATTGAAATGGTGTGTATTTTGAAAATGTAGAGATGACAGCACTGCAAATATATCTGAATATGTTGAATAGGTATGGAAGATTTTGGGTGGAAGCATAAATATTGCTAATTTCTCATTAAGATATTTACACTGAAGCACAAAAAAGAGAAGGAAATGCTTCAGACAAAAAAACATTTCAGCTGTCCTCAAATACAAATTTTAGGTAAATTTTATTAAGATGAACTTTTAAATATTGGAATTTTACCAAAGGATATTTTAGAAAAATCAGGATATTTGTATTACTGATTTGCTCTATTCTCATGTTCTGATCCCACAAGCAAAAATGAACACACACACAAACAGACACGCACACACACACAGCGCCTTTTCTTTCATTGTTCTTTCCTTGAACTGAATCACATAGACATTTTGTTAGCCATGGTCATCTTGGTTTAATTATTCTGCTCAGAAGTTAGCATAAAAAGCAATAATCAGAACTCAGGGATTTGGTTTCTGTTTTCAGTGTGTTTCTTGCTAATGTTACCTTCATTAACTTACCTTTTAACTGGAAAACTCTTCAGTGATGTAATGTGCCGGTATTCTGAGCCCCTTTTAGAGCCAATGCTATACTTTGTCTCTTCTCCCTAGAGTCATCACAACTATGTGTGTGTGTATTTCAAGATAAGTTTCACTAGCACTAGTCTGAAGCAGGGTGGGTGAGATGTAGCAGCACTGGAACAAGCATGGAAAGACTAAAAAAAAAAAAAAGGAAGAGGAGCAGAAGGGTTGAGATGAAACACTCAGAATTATGTGTTTTTTGTTTGTTTGTTTTTGTTTTTGTTTTTTGTTTTGTTTTGTTTTGTTTGAAATAGTGATACCACATTCATTCATTTGACCTTTCTAGTAGCAGTAAGATTAGAGACCAAAACTTACTTTTTTAAGCTCATGGTTAAGAGAGTAAACATGTGGCAGGAGAAGGGCTTCTCAGGCCTTCTTCTCTTCTCATCTCAGCATCCCTGATGCTACTGGCAGATGGCTGTGTGCCCTTGCTTTTTTGCCATGATTCCATTCAGTTGTTTACTATTTATTTTTCATGTCTGTTTCCTATTCTGTAACCCTTTACACTTTTCTAATTTTTTTTTTTTTTTTTTTTTTTTGCCTTTCAGTCATTCATCTTGTTTCCCCTTTTCTCTGTGGTTTGATTTCCCTTTTCTGTCCAACAGAAAATTATGTGTTGGTCTGAGTAGAGGGGCACCCATTGATTGATGTTTTCTTCTGTGGTTTGTCTTATGAGAGCAATGACAATACGTTAGGGCAGTACAAACACTTCTGTGCTGTGTGATCCCATTTAGAATGGCAATAGTGTGTTGTAGAGTAATATCTAATCTGGGAGAGGAGGAGGTGGGTCTGAGCTGGTTTCTCTCATTTCTCTTGAAAATGCCAGTCCTCTGTGCCTTTTTGCTGCTTTGGCTGTGTACTGCATGTTCTCCAGGGCTTCCAGGTTGAACAACATTTGAGGTGTCCCTACAACAGTACTTGAGGGAACTAATAATTTTTTTCTTGGAGCCTGTAACTGAAAACCACTCTACAAAATGGCCATTTATTCTGCAGATCTCTGAAAGGGGAGAGGAAAGGGGAGAAGAAGAGAGAGAGAGAGACAGAGGGGGGGAGAGAGAGTGATAAGGGAAGGCATTTGTTGATGCTTTGCTTTTCTTGGTATGGTTCTCTTTAGAGTCAATTCCAGAACACCTCATGAAACAGAAAATCCTGTGAAAAGGAGTGATTAGTCTGTTGTAGCTTGGGATATACATATACATCTCTCCTCTCCCTGTAGAAGGTAATTTAGGCAGTAAGGAAGAGCAACTACTGGTGAAAATTTATTTTCTCACAGTTATTTTTCAGATTTTTTTTTTTTATTTTTATTTTTTAATTCAGTACAGAAAGCTTTTAGAAAGAGTAGCAAACCTGATTCTACTATAAAAATGTTGGTGTCTCTCATTTTAAAGATTGTGAGGTGACAGCGTGTTGACTGTGAGAAAACAGAAATTTTATGTTCTAAATTGTTTGTCACAAATGAAGTGCAGGACAAGAGCAAAGAGCAAAACTAAATTAGGCAAAACCAAGGAGAATGAAGAACAGGCTAGCAGCAGGCTCATGGCCCTAGGCAATGTGTATCTGATGCATGGAGACAGATGAAGTTTTACTCCCATTCTGAATTCAATGTATTTGTTAAATAAATTAGTAATCTCATCAATATCCTCTTGACTTAATTTACTTTGTACAGCAGGAGCACTTTTGATTCTTTCTAGCTCTGTATGCACAGTGCTCAGACAGAGGACCACTTGCTGACAGAGTGACAGAGAGCAGGGAAGCACCTCGAGGACTTCAGAAAAATGTTGACCTTTAGACAACAGTTAGTGGATATGCAACATATCTTGTTGCTATTTTGGTGTCTGTGCTTCTTAATCTGAAAATTTGGTATATCATTGAAATAACAGGAAATATTGTCCTTGTGCTCTGCTTTTATGCCTTAATGAAACCTGGTAGTGATATTTCTGGTGCAATGATTTCATGGTGTGATGGAAAATGTGAGCTTTAATCTGGGTTTGATTACTTATTCAGAAAAGTTGGCAGAAGCAGTTTTAATTCAATATTTGTGACTATGTGACCACATTGCATTGTGTTTTCATCTGTCAGATAGAAAATAAATTAAAATAGCTTATTTCTGCAGGGATCTGAGCCCTGAGATTTCTCTAACAAATTTTTGTGAGTTTAAACAGGCAAAAACAGAAAATATGGCATACTCAGCTGTATTGTAAAACAAATGGCATGTCTAGGGGGAAACACAGTGCAATATGCTTTGGTGCTATGATATCCTTCTGTGGTCCTTTTTATGAAGAATCCTCAATAAAATGATTAGAAGTTTCAGGATAAACAGTGTTCCTTGAAACAAAACTTTATCAAATTGTATGACTCGTTAGAATAAACTGGCAGAAACTTTGCAGTTGGAAAGAGAATCATAAGAACTGTGAAATAATGTGAGAACTGAAGTTTAGTGAAAATGCTATAAAAGTTCTTTTCAGGAACTTTTATGATAGAGCTCCTTATTCACTAGAAAGAAAATTTTGTAAGGAGACTGTAATAAAATAGCATACTACTTCATAAACACGGATAATTTACCTTATTTAAAACAAAGCAAAAACATGAAAAAAAGATAAGCATAGAACAGAAGTAGAAAAACACTAGTCAAAGGAAACAGAAAAAAATAATCTCATCTTAAATATGATTATAGTAAAATGGTGCAGTAAAAGAATTAAGTAAAAGTTGCTGCACGTGGGTTGAGGTAATCCTAGACAAGACTACAGACTGGGTGAAGAACTCATCGAGAGCAGCTCTGTAGAGTAGGACTTGGGGGTTCTGGTGGACAAAAAGCTCAACATGAGCCAGCAATGGGCTCTTGCAGCCCCGAAGGCCAACTGCATCCTGGGCTGCATCAACAGAGGGGTGGCCAGCAGGTCAAGGGAGAGGATTGTCCCCCTCTGCTCTGCCCTTCTGAGGCCCCACTTGGAGCCCTGTGTCCAGGTCTGGGGCCCCCAGCACAAGAAGGATGTGGGAATGTTGGAGTGGGTCCAGAGGAGGGCCATGGAGATGGTCAGAGGGCTGGAGCACTTCTCCTATGAAGACAGGCTGAGAGAGCTGGGGATATTCATCCTGGAGAGCCGAAGGTCCAGGGAGACCTCATTGTGGCATTTCAGTACTTAAAGGGGACTTATTAAAACATTGAGAGCAACTTTTTGCTCAGGCAGATAATGATAGGACAAGGGAGAATGGTTTTAAACTAAAAGAGGGGAGAATGAGATTAAATGTTAGGAGGAAATTCTTCACTCAGAGGGTGATGAGGAACTGGCACAGGGTGCCCAGAGAAGCTGTGGATGCCCCATCCCTGGAGGTGTTCAAGGGCAGGTTGGATGGGGCTTTGAGCAACCTGTTCTAGGGGGAAGTATTCCTTCCCATGGCAGGGGGATTGGAACTGGATGATCTTTAAAGTCCCTTCCATCCCTAACCATTCTGTGATAAAACAGCCCAGAGTCAGCCAAAAGAACGAGCAATACAAAGCATTTTGTTCATTCCCATCAGACAGCAGTATAACTCTTGGTCCATTTAAGTAAAAAAAAAAAGTAATCTTAATCTATTCATTTGTGACCATGAGAATAGCTGTCACAATACAAAAGGGCAGAAAGAGTTGGATGGATTTAGGTCATGTATATCTTGAAAAAGATATGGAAGGAGAAGGTAAAACAGTTCTGTGTAGGCAACAAGAAGTTGAAGAAAGGTTCATTTTAATGTACAGCTTTATATGATACCTGTGTGAACTGGAAATATTACATACAGGAAAGGCACTGATGTAGAGTGTTCAGTAATAGGACTGGTATAAGAGTCTTACTAAAATTAAATTGATAGAATGATGCGTCAACTCTCCCCCTAACAAGCCTTTGTTTATTGTATGAATTACAACACCTATGGAACAGAAAAGTACCAGAGTTGTTATCTTTTTAGAGACATGGTTCAGCAAGCAGGAGTTTCTTGGAACAGAGACTATAAATGTGACCTGAGCAAAAGTAGCTGTAGTGCAGACTAGCCATTTGTACTAAAATGAAGCAACTACCAAGAACAGATTTTATAGGTGAAGCAGCACCTTGGTAAACTAACCAGTTTGCATCTAACCTGGGTTTGTGCAGAGTACATAAAAAGAAAGGAGTAGATTATCCATGATTAAGTGTGCAAGGTTGCATAGTAAAAAGTGAGGATCCTCCCCAGAACCTAAAGACTCTACAGTATTGACCTTGGTCTCCCCTTTGTGTCAGTACTAAAACTCTTCCTCAGGCTTCCCGTGGATTATCCCACACACTGTCACCAAATGTTTCTCTCTTCCTTCCGAGCAGTCTCCTTTTGTTCCTGCAGAAGTATTTTTTTCTCCTGGCTGTATGTTTTTGGACTGTAGTTGCAGTTGTCTAAGGTTCATTCATCTCCCAGATGCCCCTGGTAAGCCCCCTGCTTGTTTCAGATGTTTGGGTACTGGGATTTCCAGTCAGAGCATGAATATAATCCCAATGGTGTGTTACAGAAATCTTACAGTTTTGTAGGATTAACCTTTTGTTGAGAAATTTGATAAGACATTTCTTATTTTCTCCTCCAGTATCCATTACTGCAATCTGCTGTTGTTCAAATTGACCAACATGCACTTCAGTCCACTCTGCTGAGTATTCATTATACCACATTGAATTCCACCAGATAAAGCTTGGTCCAACCCTTCTCTTGGCGATTAATTTCCAGCTTGATTGTTAGTCCCTCACATGCTGCATTGACCTATGAGAGGCTGAGCAAGTTGAGCAGCTGTAGTATGTTTGCTTCTGCTGTGCAACAGCAGTAGAAAGATCAGGTGTGATGACAGAAGGCCAAGAGCTGAAACAAACTGCATTACCGTAACAAAATCCGACCATCTGTTAGTGTCCTGACATCAGATATTGCTTGCAATTTATAAAAGTCAGATTACCAATCTGTTCATTATCACATGGTTAAAGAATGAACAAAATCTGCTTTCAACTACAATGTATAGAAAAAGTAAAATTTAATGGTACAAATACTGACCATTAGGTAGTAAAAGAATGTGATAGTGTCCATACAACAATACAAATACACCTGATTTAGGGTGATTTGTGGCAGAGTGACTGTGTGCTGAGCCTAAATCACATATGTAAACTGTCTGGCATTGCAAATGATTTTCGTTACTGGGGAAACTCTTTGGCCATCTTTTTAATGAGTTGACTTGATGTGAATAACCACATCTACACAAGGAGCTTTAATTCAATTTACTAAGGAGTTCACGTGAAAAACTTATTATTTGCTCAGAGAATTGCTTCTGTATAATGAAATAAAAAATATCATAATGACCTTTTGAGGAAAAAGATATTTCCCTTTTGTCTCTTCTTCATATTCTTTGTTCCTATTCTAGTCTGAGTAAAATTCTAATGAACATAGTCCTAACACATTCCTAACACAGTCCTAAGCATTTTATGTCTTAGCTCTTTTTAAAGTTTTGAAATATTCTTTTCAGTTCCATCAACCCAGCTGAGTGCACTCAACCAGTGAGTTGCATTTTGAAAATATTTGCCAAACATGCTTTAAACATAGACTCAGCTCATTATTTCTGCTTCAAGAAACTTATGAAGGGTGGGGGAGCTTGAATTTCCCCCCATTTCAAAACCTCCCTTTTGATTACTGCTGTGATTTTTAATTGCACTTTGCCTATGTCCTGCACCTTTTAGTTGTTGTTTAAAAAATAAGCTAGGATGGATGGAAGGAAGGAAGGAAGAAAAAGAATTATCAGTTACTGAAAGATCACAGCTATGTTGAGCTGTGCTGTCTGGCAGATTAAACAGAAATGATGCTGGGGGCGAACCACTGAATGATTCAAGGAACTTTCCTTTCCTGGTGTAGCTTCAGTCCATTGGCTTAGATTCAGTGAAGTGCTGTTGTTGTTTGTGCCTGTCAGCAGTTCTGGCACTGCTGCTGCTGCTTTATAATAGAAATGCATGAAACATTAGGAACAACATCACAACCTGATGTGGCATTATAGGGTTCCCCTGCAGGCTTCCCTTTTCTAGGGTTTATCACAGCAGCATCATGATGCAAACAGCGCCTAACAGTCCTTCTCCATCACCAGTTCCCGCTGCTGCCTAATCTGGTTGCTGCCGTTTTAGACCCCCTCCAGGTCTTTTACAACTTCACTAGTCAATTTGAGCTTTGCATTTCTCTTCTTATTCCTGACATCATTGCACTGTAGTATCTCAACATTGTGGCTCAGGTTTTTACTTTCTCAGGAAGATCTCCTATGCCTTAGGGCATTCATCTTCTGTCTTTTCTCCTTGGTATAATCCAACAATGTTTTGGCTATTCTTTTGGTTACTGACATCTAATGTCTTACTTGTTCTTCTCTCTCATTCAAATCCTACTCTGTAATTCCTTGTCATATGTCTAAATATCATCTCTTTTGTGTTATTTCAGTGATGTCTGAAGTCTCTTCAGTCTATCCCCTTAACCTGCAGCAATTTTGAGATAGCTGAAACTGCACAGGTTCAAGGAGCATTCTTGACTTAAAAGAGATTTTCTACTGTTTTTAAGATTTATCTGTATAAAGCTAACTGCAGGGTTAGCAACTTTAATTACAAGCCTCCAGAGATAAGGACTGTATTATTTTTGTGTGTGTTGTGGAAAAGACATAGTATACTATTTCTACTTAGTGTTGCTACTTTTACTGCTACCCGTACTAACCTGGAACATGTGTTTTTCTTGCACATACTGAGATAGACTGAATGGATATCAGAAGTTACATGTGATGTCCACGTGACTACACAAGAGGAAACAAGATACTTCTTTGAAACAGGGACATGAGACAAGTGATCATTCTGTCTTTTATGTCCTCTGACACCTTTTGTGTAACAACAAGTCTTGTCTGCCTCAAGATACCGCCTGGTGTCTGAGTGTATAATCAGGAGATACAAATCTGACATGGTTCACAACTCTGTCTTTCCTTCATGTCTGAGGCTGGATCTGTGTTGAAACAACAAAAAAGCTCTGCAGAACAGATACACACTGTCCCATGCATACAGATTGGAGACCCTGGCCAGACTCAGCCTGATTCATCACTCAACTTGAAGTGAAACCTTGTATCATAGAATAATAGAATCATAGAATTTTATATTGTTTTTATATTGCTTCAAGCTTAGTAGCACAGAGTCAATCACATGCTATTCTGCCTGCATTTTCTCAGAAGCAACCTTTTTTTTTTTTTTTTTTTTTTTGAAAAAAGACCCCACAGAACTCTCCCTTTGGCAGTACATCCTATTTCCATGCCAGAAGCAACATCTGCATGTTGGATTGTCAGTTAAACAAACTTTGTTGTATTTTCATTTAACGGAGTAACTACTCAGTTATTAGAAATCCTGATTCTTCATTGCCTTGTACCACAAGAAATCATTTATGTCTGGGCCATGCAAGTGTGAAATATGTCAGCCAGCACTGGCACCCATAGAAACATTTCCATTTCAAGCATTTGAGTTGGTTGCATTACTTTCAATGAATTAGCTTGCTTATTGACTATAAACTTTACAAAGCAATGCAAGAATAGCCATCAGGTTTGACTCTTATAGTCTTTTGATTACTTATTCAGCTACTGCTGTCATCTGTCCTGGAGGAAAGTAGGAATTTTGCCAATGACAAAGAATGGATTATCTGTAACAGAAATGTGCCATTTAGCAATGTGTTTTTTGCCTACTGGGCAGATCTGTTGTTCCTATGTTTGAAAACATGAATGTGAACAAATGACAAATGCAATATTACTTTCAAATTTTGTCTTTTTTTTTTTTTTTTTTTTAATGGCATGTGTACACATGCCATTGGCTACCGTTTTTATTTTGAACATAAGACATCTATAGTTTAATTAAATACAGGATATCAAACAGAATGTACAAAATTAGTGTAATGTCCTCTGTGGGAAGTCCTCTTCCCATTTAAACCTGGTTTAATTTGTTTTCATTGGTGCTATCAATTACATATGTAAAATAAAATTCTGAATTTATATCTAAAGTGAAAATTACTTTTACACTTCATATGTAAATATGCATATATGTCTCTCTCTCTCTATTGCACATAGGTCTTTTTTTTTCCCCCTTAGGTAAATAGTTACTTTGTTAAGAAAAAAAAAAAAAAAAAAAAGCCTGAACTAGTTGGCTTTATATACTCCATAAGATAAGTCCAGATTTTTTTCTTGTTTAAGGATAAATTGAGTGGAGGCCTGAGTATTGTATTTTCTATGCTTTGTAAAAGAGTTGGTGATATTGGGAAACGTGTAATCATGTCATGTTTTAAAACTTCACATTATTCTAGAGTTTAATGAACAGAAAGCTTGTTAAACAACTGAGATAACCGAGGAAGTTTGAGATTAATCTGGATAAACATGGATGGTTATTTGTAAAAACACACTGTGAGACTGTGAATGCAACTTATCTGAACACTCATGTTTTCTGTGAATTTCTGTAAAATTTGCAATGTGATTTAAAGGACAATGACTTAAAGGCTTAAGTTTTGCTGTTTAAATTATTATCATTATTATTATTGTTTATCTGTTTATTTATTTTTACCACAGGATGCATCTTGTTATCTCTGTTTCTTAACAGTTCCCGTAATGGCAAAAATAACGTACATAGGATCATCATTTTTGCCCCATGAATAAGTTGACAAATGCCTCATTGTAGTGAAGTGACATGGCAAGGGTAGTGATGCCCAAAGACACAGACTAAAACTGAAGAACATTTGGTAGGTGTTTGAGCAATCTTGCAGTCTGTCTATTATTTAAATTCTCTCAATATATAATTTGGGATGATTTTTTAAGTTCTCCAGTGCCTACCATTTATAGAAGTTTTGAAGACAGTGAGGAACATTGAAAATAATTTATTTTAATAGTTTTTTTAAGTAATATTATTCAGGTTCATTAAAATTTCAGCAGGTATTTGTCTGGCTCAAAGAAGAAGATTATGTGAGCAGTGGTTTTTGTCTTTCCAATTCTCTATTTTTTTTTTTTTTCAGTGATTTCAGCTTTGCAGTTAAGTACAGTACTAAATATCTCTTATGTATATATACATATATATATTTCCTTTCATTTCTTAACAGAGTGAACTTGGCATTTGTGTTTTCAATTCTGAGGCAGAAAAGTATATGTTTAGATCATTTCCTCAACTTCTTAATTCTGCATATATTTAAGGTCCTTAGAAGTAAAAGCAAACAGAGAAGATCAAATTTTATGACAGTGACACAAAATGAATGTGTCATGTTTGATAAATGTGTCACTCCACACAAGGAAACAAGATTCACTGAAAGTCTGCCAAGTATGTTATATTATAGTATATATAGTCTGGACTATTGGATTATTTGAGATCTTTACTAGGCTTTTCATCTAAGATTTAGTGCAAAATTAATTTTATATCAGTAAATATAGTTAACTAGTTATAAAATATTCCCATTAATGCTTTACTAGGTAGTCAATTCAATATTCCAAATGGCAGATCACATAGGATATGAAATAGTATTTAAAATTGAGTTCCCGACATGTAAGTAATTTCTTATACTTTTGTTAGGACTTCTGCAATTTATTTTATGGTCCTACACTGAAATAATTTACATAATCATGAAAGTACTTAAAGTCAAGGATTTATTTCCTTCTCCTGTTTATTTTTGACATGTGTGTAAAATATGAAGAAAGTATGGCTAAACTGTAGTATCTTACAGATAGTCCATGCAAACTGGTCTGTATAAAGCCTTTTCAAAGATGGAGATTCTCAGGTATCCTGGGATTAGGGAACAGTTTCGCTATTTATGCCATATAAGACATCCTTTTATCACTCTGTATCCCCCATTAATGACATATAAGGCTGGTGGTTTCACTGGCATTTTACTGTGTAGAACTGATTACTTAAATCACTACAGAATTATGAAAAACAAGATGGTATGTTGTATATATCTGAAAACATTTTAAACATAGCCTGAACTTTTCCTTCTGACCTGAAGTATTTGATATGAAACACCAATTCATTTTCATAGGGTTGGCTATGACTGCCTGATCTTTGCATTTTGATATACACACAGGCTGTTTTTAAAACTCTAGCACTTCTCGGGTTTTCTGAAATCAGACTCCAGTTTGGCAATTACAGGTAGTTTTTGTTTCTGTAACAACACAATAATATTTTTTTTTCGTATTTATGTAGAGTTGTGTTTTATCTGAAGAGTGAAGTTTATATTGCAAACACAACACATTTGTTCTGGCAGTTCCAGGAAAAGCAAGGTACTGACAGCACACTGGGAACAGAATTATGCTATTGCTGGGTAATCAAGACCTTACTCTTGAGCTGCAACTTGGAAGTAGCACAGCTATTATTGCTATTTGTGCAAATCGCATTGTTTATTGGTAAAGAAAGGAAAGGAACTGGACCTGACAATAGTCTCTGAGGCAGCGCAAAACACTGAAGTGATATGTGTTATTGTAAAAATGCTACCATACTACTGTAAAATAATTTTGTTATTGCACTCATTGAGCTCTGGCTGAGGTTCCTGAAAATGTCATTCCCTTGGATCTTCAACCTGAATTGTTGAAGAGGTGGATAGGTTGTTTGCTGGAAAATCAAGTCTAGCCCCAGCACACATTTTCTACACTAAGTCTTATTATGTTGGTTATTTACATGACTGAAGTTTTTCCCACTAATTTTTCACATTCTGTTTATTTTCCTTTAAGACAAATAAATACTAAAATGAAACTCTGAGCCAAATCTCTGCCCACATTAATACTAGATAAATATATATATTCTTTCAACTACTTTACTTTTATTAGTTTTCTCATAGTAATCATTAAGTCTTTTTTATTATTATTATTTTTTATCTATTTAAGTAGACTCATATAAATAAATTCCATTACTCACATGTTTAAAGCAAAGCAAGTATGAATTCAATCACAGAGACAGTATATAAATGAGGAAAGCAAATAGCACGCTGTGAGGAAAATTAATATTTTTGAAAAAGGGCATGGATGATGATAGTATTTAAAAAGAAGCTTATAAACAAGAACCTTTCTCTTCTATGTCATTCTCTA
Source organism: Stictonetta naevosa (assembly GCA_011074415.1). NCBI lineage: Eukaryota > Metazoa > Chordata > Aves > Anseriformes > Anatidae > Stictonetta > Stictonetta naevosa. The sequence continues at coordinate 96,513,182 of CM021698.1, forward strand.
ATGAAAATGAAGATTCCTTGAAAATGAGGATGTCACATATAAAGAGATGTATTTCATTCTCTAGATATAATTATCTGTTGTTTCTGTTTTTTTTTTTTTTTTTTTTTTTTTTTCTAACATGTTATTTTTGATTGGCATTCCTAGAAATGCATTTTTAGACAATGACAGTAACTCCTTTCCTCATGTTACTTGTTCTTTAAAAGATTTTTCTTAATGAGGGGAAAATGATATGTAAATATTGAAGGAAAAAAAATGAAAAAAGGAGTAAGAGCATCTGTAACCATCCTTTCCTGAGTATATGTACTTTCCAGTATACGCCAGGTGGATGAAGAATATACAATACATCCAGGTTGAAGTGCAATTGAGACAGCAAATTGTTTATGAATGACAAAAAAAAATTGGTACAACTGACATTTTTACTATAAATCATATGCTTTTGTCTGTTTTTTTTTGCTCCATAGTTCCAGGTACCAGAAGTGTTGTATAAGTCAGATAAATATGGGTAGGTGTTGTGTCAAATTTCCCAAATGCGTATTTATTATATATTTAATTAATCATTTTCTTGCCAGTTAATTGGGATCTCTTTGTTAACAATTAGTCAATATTTTCACAGATCTATGATTATGTAAATGCTGTAAAAATGCCCAGCATTGCTACACTACTGATTAGCTCATAAATATTTGCTAAATATATGCTAATGATAATGGATATGAATATGCATAACTCTAAGTACAGTGCTTGAAAATCATGTATATTTAATTTAAAATACATTTTCTTTACAGTAAAGTTTTAGCACCACATTGTAAAATGTGTATTCACTCTTATCAGATGATGTAGATCGATATAACATTTCAGAATATATGTAATTTAGGAAGAGAATGATTGTAATTTGGTCCTATTTACTATGTCTTGGAATTACAGCCGGATGAAGAAAGCTTATTCTTTATGATCTTACTCTTTGGTGTTAGCGGAAAGCCATATTCTCTCAAACACATTACTTTGTATATAATGCTGTGTTCATGCCTTGGAAGTCAAACTTGAGGTATAGGAAATAGAAGGCTAAAGCAGAACTTTTATGGGTTGCAGATGTCTGTCTAAACCCAAATTCCAGAAACAGTTTTCTCAGTTTGCATTTAAAACCAGAAGCCAATAGTTTCCCAGATGCCAAGTACAGTTTCTCTAAGTATTTGCAGAACAATAGTAATCCTAGCAGTGATGCATAATCAAGTTCCTGATTTATGCCTTAGTCTAACTGGAATCCAGAAACTGTTGGCTTCTTCTCCTAAGTTGTTCATAGGATGCAAAATATGACCAACATGGCATGAACAGCAGGATCATATATGGTGGTTGTGATTACCTGAAGGATAGGAAGATATCAATTTATTCCTATTAAGTGTTAGTTTACTCTGGAGAGTGGGAGAAATAAGATGTAGCATGGCCTCTATCGGGAAAGCTTCAGCTCTACTACCTCAATTAATATAAAGACCACCTTGGAACAGGAGAAGGTGGAGATGATTTAACATTCATTTATTTTGGGCTACTCAAGAGTCATGATTGAATACTCTGTTGCAGATCTGAAATGTGTCTAAAGTGGATCTGAAGTGACTCTTGTGTTTGGCGTGGATTTTCCACTAAGTATAGCCTAAGTTTTAGTACTGGTGACTAGAGTTATCATGGAATATTGTTCTTATTCTTTGGTAATAAAAAGGGGTTAAATTTTGGGAAAGATGTGTGTGCTTTGTTGGCTGAGACCAATCTTACTATGAGGAACGTGCAGCAATTATCTGTGTACATTAAAGAAACCCCAAACGCATAAGCTGTGGCTAACCCTGAGTGGTACCAGGCAGTAAGCGACCCTTTTACAGGAGGCATTACATGTTTTATAATGTCAAATCAGTGCACCAATTTCTTAAAATGATTTTATTGAAAGAGACTGTAAATACAATAGTGATGGTATGATATCAATCATATACATATATATATATATATACATTTTTTTGGGGGGGTGGAGAGTTAAATTATCATCTAAAATCCTTAGAGGGGTATAGGAAGCTGTCATGGATGACATGACAGTCAAGAAACACGGAAGGTGGTTTTTTTTGTACAGAGTAGGAATTATTTTTCACAATATTATTATGTGGAAGGAAGGCTGGATTTCTTCTCCATTCTGTCAAAGACTTCTGGAAACAACTACTTTTTGTTTTCATTACAGATAGGCTTGTGCTGCAATTGGCAGGACAATTTAAATCCAGTTTTAATTGAGCTTCTTTTCTTATAGTAAGAAGGAAAGACACAGAACACAACTCAGCATTGTCTGTGTCTGAATATGAATTCCATGTTTCATGACTGTTTCATTACACTGTTGAACTCCCAAGAATACAGTCAACTTTGACAGTTATATAATTATATCTCTGATTTCAGAGCATGTATGCATTGTTGGCAGAAATCAAGAATGGGCATGAAGGGGAGAGAAAGGTGGGCAAAGAACAGAAGCAGAAAAGTGCATGATTTTTAGAGGATTTATCAGAACAAAGAGTGAGTTATTCTATGAAGTATTGATGCATGCTTCTGATAAGATTTTCAAAAGCCCTTGTTGTTGATCTAATGCTACCTCAACTGAAAGTAAGCACTGGCAAATATGGAGCAGTTTGCAGAAACCCAGCACTTATTTACAATGCTCAGAAAGATCCTGCAAGAACTGTCATTCAATACCATGGTACATGACCTGTAATCATTTTATAGTAGGGCCCTTGACTTGGTCGTTGAAAATAACAAGGAGTTGTTTCTTTGGCAGAAATTTCACAGGCAGGTGAACTCTGTTCTCAAAACTGTGAGAGCAACCGTAGTCTGTGAAAGTAGGCTTCATTTATGTAACACAGATGAGATCTTAGATGGAGACTGCTATAAAAATAAATAGCTTATTAAAGAACCAAAACACCATGTTTTTTTTTATGTTTTTTTTTTTTTTTTTTTTTTTTTCCAAGAAAAAGGTCCACTGATGGTCATAGAACATTATCAAATTCTTTATATTTTGATTGGGCTTCTGATTCAAATTCTGCAACCTTTTTGTTGTTCCTGTGCCAAACACAGTAGACTACTGCTGTCTTTAAAGTTATGTTGTTAGGCTAGAGAGCTTAAAAATTGTTTACTTAAAGAAGTCATGGAATTAATTTTCTTCTGCCTAAGTAATTTGACAAAAAATTAAGAATTCAAAACATTCCTTTTTTTTTTTTTTCTGTGAAATTTTCAATTTTCAGTTGTAAAATTGTGTAACAGAAAGCACAATCATTTTCCTAATGGCTTGACAATTTAAATCTCTGGATTCTAGGACTGAATTACTTTATGCTCACTCCTCTTTCTGCTTTTTGTACTTCCAAACCTGAAAATTCTAATGCAATATTTCATTGCTGGGCAGGTTTTTACTATTTTTGGGGTGTCTTTTAACCAATTTTTGGCTCATTAGCTGTTATGCAGGTTGTAATCCTGTCTTTATACTATTGCAAGATAAAACAGTACAAGCAATTATAGTTCTTAATTATTGCCTGGTTATTTCTGATCAGTTATTAGAAGTCATCATAGTGCTACGCATTTTGTGGGAAAAATGGCACATCTAGTGTTGTTTTGTACTTTAAATTATTTCTGTAATCCCTGTGTCTGTATGAACAGAAGCAATATGAAACTTCCTCTGAATAGCACTTCTAATATTGTGGGTTTATTCCTGTGTGGGTAATACTGTTTTTCAGAGCTCTTGATCTGTCATGCACTGACTATGAAAGTTTTGTAGGAGGGTAGATCTGCACCAGTTTCCTTTTTCCTCCTCCTGTCTTCCTTCTTCCCTCTTCCAGGAAGGAAATACCATTTTAGTTTCCATATTAAATAAGAGAAATAATACCAGAACAGATATATTATAAACCTTTAGTCTTTGACTTTTATCTAATGGCTATGACAGATATTTTCTATCTTTAGAAGTGATATTTAACCTCAAATGCCACTGCTAACAAACTAGTGATTTGCACTTGCAACCAGCAAAGTTTAAAAAATGCAGTGAAACATTTATGTTGCAATTCAGTCCTCCTCACTGTAGATTAGAAATGAAGAGGGGTGACTGGGAGGCAAGAGTAGACTGGAATGACTATGAACTACATGAAAGTAACCTTCTTTGCCACAAATAACAAACTAATCCTTTTCTTCTATGAGTCCAAATCCCTATAAGGTTCATTATTTTTGCCCTACTCTCAGTATATATAATTGTGCCTGGGATTTAAGTCAAGAGGAGAAAAGCTATGTGTAAATTGCTTCTTCTTGTTCTGACATATTAGCCAGAACCACAGATTGAGGAGGTAACTATGGAAATACAGTGAGCACAGCGACTACATGAAAGACAAATCGTACAAAAAGTCAGATGGGCTAGAATCTGAGGGTTTGTGTTAATGCAGAGCCCTGTCATGGTGCCTGTAGATTTATTTAAGATTTTGTTTGGCATTTCAGTAATCTTCACAAGAAGATGTGCTCATTTGAGCAACAAACTTACTAGTTTTTCTTAAAGGGGAAAAGCTGTTATAGTAAAGAGGTGATTTTCTTATATCATTTCTTGCAAGCAGCATGTTTCAAAATTATATTACTAGTGCCTGTGGTTTGATTTGATCTTTAAGAAAAGGAAATGAAGGAAGCTTGGTAGCAGCTTTCCGTGTGTATAATGTCATTATCTTTTGAAGTCAAATATGGCAAAAGCATAGATAAAAGCTATTAGAGTGAATGTCACTACAAAGGAGAATGGGATCAACAGTGTTTGGTTCCCCATTTCTAAACAGCCAGAAAAGAGCAGATCAGAGGAATCAAAGGTATAAAAAGAGATACTCATTTAGGACAGGTACTATATGTACTCAGAGGAGAATTATATTTGGCTACATTGACTGCCACACATTGCGATTAACTTTTACGGGTAGAGACTTAAATGCACCCTGTGTCAGGCTAAGTATTCCTGGAGATTAAGGATAAACACTGAAATCAAGTAATAAAAAGATGTGATTCAAAATTAGTCACAAAGTTGAGCTTTGTGACTGGATCAGTAGGGAGGGAAATATCCCATCAAGGGATTGCTCTGTAATCAGTCAGAAAAAAGGATGTAGTTAAAAACACCCAGTGTAGAGAAACACTTAAACAGTGGGTTACAACAGATTGTGGAAACACATCTAAAATGTCCTGAATATAACAAATTCTAGGTAGTTTTCATGATGACCAAAAATAATTTTTTTTGCTGCTGGGTCATAACTGTATTTCAGCTGCTATTTCCTCTTGCTCAATAAAAAAATATTGTTCAACATATGTTTATTCTTTCAGAACAATATTTCTGTTCTCTGATGGTTTCACTTTTCTCTCCTTTGTATCTTTTTTTTTTCTACATTTTTTCTTCTTCATTTTCTTTATTACAGCAGTATTGATTTTCAGCTGCTACAGGCTTCACAATTATATTATTATATAATTATTGTATTTATTATATAATTATTGTATTTATTCCAATAAAATATTTAGTGCCAGAATAGCTGTGCTAATGTAGACACTTTTTGAGCACTAGCATTAGATTTCAGAGACTAAACCCCAAATCAGATCTACGGTCCATACATTTATTTTCCAATGAGACTGGTTAAGCACAAGAAAATTTCCTCAGAAAGTTTATGGCATCTCTGTGTTTAGGGATTTGTGTTTAGTGATCTGTGTTTAGTGAGTTGTCAGGAAAAGACCTTGAGCAACCTGAAGCAATTTTGAAGTCAGCTCTACTTTGAGCAGGAGATTGAACATCCAGGTTTTCCTTCCAGCTTAAAATATTGTATGAGTCTAGTGTTTTGTTGTTTTATTTTGGCTAAAAAACAAACAAACAAACAAAAAACCACATAAATATAACAAAATATATTGTTGACTGCAATCAGATCACAGTGGGAAGGTTTGCTCTGCCAGAATCTATGTAAAAGGAAGCCTGAAGAACCTACAAGAATCAGATTTTTCACTATATGTAATGTATCAGCCATTTGCTATCATACATCAGATTTACATCTTTGAGGGTGGAAAATGGAAAATGGATGGTTATATTCTAACAGACATTTACAATATTTTAAATGAATTTAGGGGAGATGTTTATTCAGTTGCCATTATTTTAATTTACTGATCTATTAATTATTTGCTTTTAAAATATTGAGAGAGAAAGGGAGGATGGAAGAATGGAGGCCCCAGAGCAGCTTTTTCTCAGATATGAATCTGCATGGGGAAAACAAACAACAACAACAAAATCCAGCAAATTATGTTGACAAATTAGAACATAGATCAATAGCAAAACAGAGGAGCTTTGTTCATCCATTTGTGTCACAAGGGAACAATAAATAATGTTATCTTAGCAAAGAAATAGACTGAAGAATCATCCTGTCCAGAAAAAAATGAAGTTGGGAGAAATCTTACTGCCAATAAGAAGACCCTCCAGGAACAAATTTATGGCAACTTTCTGAAATCAATTAAAGTTTCTTGATGGTGTTCAAGCAGAGACAGATATTCCCCTACAGAAGCCATATGGAACTGGCGGATTTATTAAAAGAGCTTGTACTAATGCCTGCAATTTGGGCATATTCTGGATTACTAGAGGAGAATGCACTAAGGAAATCTGTTTTGTAACACTACAGCCTGTTTGGGAATGAGCAAATTCATAACAGGACAACATAAAGTGATTAATGACCTAAATATTTCAGATATTTAAATTGCTTTAATTTTCCATCTGTTCACCCATTAATAATTTCATAATCATTTTTAGTAAGAAAGGTATTTTGATAGCATAAGCACTTGAAAGAATGAGCATTGAAGTCACATTTATCAGCACAGAGAGTTTTTATTGCCAATTAACCTTTTTTTTTTTTAAAAAAAATAACGATAATTTTTAAAACTATAGTAGATATGTGTGTTTGTTTTACTGTGGGTTTTAGAAGCTGCTTGAATAACCATCAGGCTGTTCAGCCTGTGTTAAATTCAGGGAGAGTCACTTTTAGCAAATCCCTTGAGTACAGATTTTTGGTTTGGGCATGAGTATATTTACTACCAAGAGAGAGTTTTGCCACCACTTTATGGTATTATGCTAAATCATTTCCTCTTGGATGCAGACACCATTGGTAAGTAAATCAAATGTGATCCCATCTTTCTTTACCATAACAGTAAAATGTTGCTATGCATCTCAGTTCTAAAACAAGGCTACAAACTGCATTACCTCTTAGCAAGAAACTTGCTGACAGTTCCCTGATACCTGTCCCATTGCAGATGTGATGATGAGCTCACTTCCAAAATGGTATTGGCATAATCTCTCACTGTGCAGGACAGCAGGCACTACATTTGGCAGCCTGGCATGTTCTACATTGCCAGGGTACCAACACACACTTTGGATGCTTTAGGTTGGCCAAATAGACTAAAGTGGTTACATGTGTTAAGTAATTATTTTTTTACTTCCAGCAGCTCTCACAGGAGATCATACTGCTTTTAAGAGCTCCCTGAGATTGAAAACCTATCACAGCAATGAGGAAGGTAAGCATTAATTGTTAGGTAAATATCAAAGCAGCATACATATAGATAAAGAAAAAAGAGACTGTGAAGAGAGAACCTTACACAGAAAGGTGGTGTAGGGGAAAAAGTGTTGACTTGTGATGCTCAGTGTTTTCTTGTTTGCATGTGGAAATGTGCATGGAGAGCATGTGACAAAATAGGCAGTCTTTATTGCTAATGAGCCCAGATGTGCACATTAGAGGTCACAGAGGTTTGATAGCTTGAATGAAAAGTACAGAAGGGTTGATCATAACATTTTTCCTTGATTTCTCCTAGGTGTTATTCTACTTTTTGCTCTTCCATCATTTCAAGAAGTACAAAAGAATTAGTTGATTATTTGACTACAGAGTCCATTATTTTTATCACACCTATGAAAATACAGTTGACATCCTTCAGAAATAAGCTGACTCTTTTTTATTGTATTAGTGCCACTAACTGAGATTATTCATAGGCTGAAAAAACAACAAACAAACAAACAAACAAACACAACAGTAGTTTGGGTACATAATTCTTTGGACACAGTTCTCTTTGTATAGTCCACAGGTATCCAGCAGACTCACTTTCTGCTAATCTATCAAAAAGGTTGCAAAAAGGGTTGGAAATATTTTTGAAACAGAATTAACTAATATAAGTATTAGTGATGTGTCTTGCAACTTCTATTTATACTAATGAATTGATAGGCAGATAGTATATTGCAGTTTGTAAAATGTTCCCATTATTTTAAAATGTGAAACTTGTGATTAGTCATTCAAATAAATTGTAATTAAATGGGAACATTATGATTATATTATGCTAATGATAGAAATGTGTATTAAATGTTTGCAAGTTATTCAAGAGAATGTATTAGGTAATTAGAAAAAAATATTTGTGTTTGTTCACTCCAAAGCTATCAAGTGACTTGATTTGCATTAACAATTTTAAAGCTCTGTAGTCTCATTCATAATAAATTGCTGCTATGTAGGAGATATTCCACCAAATGGAGTTTCAGGAAAGACAAAAGAAAGGGCAGAATATCACTGACTTAAGATTATATATAACGTAATTACTAAATAAGTCCTTAGAAGCCAAGGGATTTTGACTTTTATGGGAAGTTATTCATTAATGATACAGCATTGTTTCATAGCTGTCATGCAGTTTCTGTATGATCTCCTGTGAGAGCTGCTGGAAGGCCACGATAAACATGGACTGTTATGCTTTCTAGTTTGAAATGTATGAGGAATTTTATATGTAAATAGCTCAGTGCTGACTCTTACAGGTGTATTACAAAGAACAGATTTTAAAATGCAACAAAAAAAATCAAAAGATGATTTTAAATGTAAAAGACAAATGATCATGAATTCTGTATAAAATTTTTGAACAGTAAAAGAAGTAAAAGAAAAAAAGGGATCAAATACGTTGTGAAAATAAATGTTATTCTTTTGAGGTAAACATCAGTAAAGAGCAAAGAAAACAACGCCAATATAGATGTGTTTTTAATAGTGTTCAAAGTGAGAATACGAGCAGGAATTCTGTAGTTAGACTAAGATTTGGCTTCAAGCCCTCTGAGTTTATTTTATAACTTTTTTTTTTTTTTCCTTTTCTAATACATGATTGAAAACAATCTGAGAAGAAAAGCACTGATGTTCTGTATGTATTCTGAAATTTCCACAGACTGCATCTGAAGTAAATATTGGTCTCTGCAGAAATTCTTTTAAAATTAGCTACCTATTAACTATTACTAGCATTTCACAGACACAAAGAAACGGAAATCACTTCTGATTTTCAGGATGTAATATATAATATAAACACAGTAGGAAGGTTCCTTAATCCATAAACTTCCACGCCCGTTTAAAATACAGTTCATTACTGGCATACATCCCTAACTTTTGTGTATACAAAAGCTCTAATGAATGATGACATTTTGGAGAAAAGTGCTAAATTGTTGGGGAATTTGTTTGAAAAGAGCGCGCTTAGATTTAGATTTGCAACACTACCTTGGAGAGTTGAATTTTCATGTCATTTGGAAAATCCCTGCCCCTCTCCTCCTTCTAAAATTCAATAAAGTATACTTCAGGGCTCAGTGCTCTTTTCCTCTGCTAGTTGTTACTCTTTAGTAATGCAGTATTGCTAAGAGTTAGTAGAAATGAGGGAATGCCATGTTCTAGATTAAAGCTGCAAGAATTGTGTGAGATAATGTCTCAGCAAGTGAAATGGTTGTGTTGAATGTTGTTTTTCAAAAGTTTAAAAACTTATTTATGAACTTCAATGGAAATATGTTATTGATGACCATGTTCTTAGGAATACAAAATTAGATACAAAGTTAATGTTGCTATCAAACATAAGAATATTGTGTCTGGTAGCTTGAAAACCATTCAAGTCAATAGAAATTTGGTTATTCTAATTAAGAAGCCTTGAGCATACTATCTTGAAGACCAGAAAAAGATGCAGGGTTGAGTCCATAGTATTACAGTGGCAGAGTCTTCTGTGGTAGCTCTGTTCAAGTGGATTGAATTCTTTATTGTACTGTGTTTGAACTAATCTGAAATTGATATATTTAATGAGCCTAATTAGTCCTAACTGTTTGCTTGGGAATAATAATTAAAATCGCTAAAGCATGAATTTATATCTTTGGGGATTTTTGTTCTACAAATAGAGCTAAGTAGAAGCACTTTCTATTAATCATATTGAGTGGAAATAAAGTAACCTCAAAGTTTTTATAGGACACAGGAGATCCAGACTGAATTCCCTGTCCTACCTGAATAAGATTATGGGTAAGGATGAGGTACTTACTATCCCGCTAAATGTTGTAGTGACCAGATAATAGTTCCTGTCTTCCTGTTAGACTTATATATTGGATTTGAGCAATATTTTATACCTGGGTCTTTTCCATCTCTAGCAGATCCCCATGCCACTATCCTAACATGTCAAAGTTTCTTCATATAACCATATTTATATATAAGAAGTTAATTACCATAGCGTAAATAACTCAGGCATAGATATATCTATATCTACTCTCATTTAACCTGAGTCTGATATCAGGTTTTACTGATTTTACTTACAGGTTACATTGGAAGAAGAAGAAGAAAAAGAGAAAGGAAAAGGGAAGAGAAAAAGGAAGAAGAAAAGGAAAAGGGGAAAAAAAGGGAAAAGGAAAAAGAGAAAAAGGAAAAGGAAAAGAAAAAGAAAAAGAAAAAAGAACTGTAAGTAGGTGAAATACCAGAATTCAATCTTAATGTGTAAAATTGACTAATGACAAAGTTGTCTCACTTCAAACGTTTTGTTTCAACGATGGAAACATTATTGAAAAGCTATGTATCTGCAGCTGGCTTCTCTGAAAAGTTTAATTAATCTATATCAACAATTATAGACTACAAGAACTAATAACAAAAATTATAAAAAGCCTTGTTGTAAAGGAGAAAATTTCATGCTGGAAAAGTTCATTTTCTTATTTACAACATGAAGTACATTACTGACAGGAGTGATTCAAACTTCTTTTCTTGGATTCTACATGTGCTTGGGCTTTGTATATATACTACACACCATGTACTGGTAGACTGGGAGAGAAAATAGTTACACTAATGTTCTATGCTAATAGAAATATCTGTAAAGGATGGCAAACTAATTTTAATCTCAGTATCATATGTACAAATAAATTCTGAGCAATATGGCAGACAGATGCAGTATGCATATTGCATCAGGCTTCTCTTGCACTAACAGATTCACTTCTGTGACTTCAGAGCAACTGACATAATGGCAAAAGGAAACAGAAACTAAAAAACCTTGGGATATAGATTGACTGTATGTCTTTGTATAGCACTCTTCAGTCATGTACACAATTAGTGTTTATTAGATATAATGTGATGTTAGGATTTATCTTTCATGGGAGACAGTTTTAGTAACTTCTAAATTAATAGGCAATGTTAAGGACATAAGGTGTTTGACTGAAACTGTGAGAGATGGCTGTTCAGTTGCATTATATTTGGTGACATACATGATTTATTAAGGCCAGCATTATAAATAATGTTGTATCTGAAAAGGATATATACTGTGTGGTCACAAGCATAAGATGACTTGCTCTTTTAATAAACCTTTCAGAGTCCAAAAAGAATATGCCGAGATAAGTAGAGTATCTGTGAGCTAGACACCCCACAGTGCAGTGGACAAACAATCAAAGGGACTGTCTTTCACTGACATTTGTGTTTCTGCACCCTTCATAATGTCTTAAAAATATTTAATTTGAGATCCTTTCCCAGATCCATTGCTAATATTGTCTTCAATATATTTCTGCTCTGTGTTTATAATGTAGTGATAACATCCCCCAAACAATTTGAGAAGATAACTGTGAAGATTAATTAGTTTGTGGTATGTGGTGTTCTGAAAATGCAAAATGACACAATTAAGAACTATCTTTATCTTATTAATTGTTTTATACTATTAGTACTGCCCAGATAACTGCTTTTTACCTAGCTGGAGAGTCCATCACCTCTTTCCCCATCTGTTCTTTGCTAATGGACTTGTGTGGAAAACATAGGTCCTTAAATTGCAATTTCTTTGTTTTGTGAGTGCTATAACTAGCCTACAATGCAGTACATGAGATTTATCATTCAGAGAAAAGAATTCTGAAGTATCTTGTACTCTGCCAAACAGCCTCAGAAAACTGTATACATATTACTGTGCTTACTGTCATTTTTCAAGCATAGCAGGTTTTTGATTGAGTGGCTTAGTGGCTTCTTAATGCTTGAAGACTTCTAATAGCACATTTGAGAGAGTTTTTCTGTTAACTTCCAAAGGATTTGGTTGATTGACGTCTTTACAGAGTTAACATACAATTATGCTATGGTTTTATGGGATGTTTCATGGTTCATACACTGAATCAATATTCTCTGTATCTGATATTTAATATTGTATTATTAAAATTGAGAATACATTTGAAGTTTTAGATCTTTCTGTCTTTCTGTAAGAAAATTACTTAGGTAGGGTGAAAAATGTGTATATAGATCAAAGATTAATTGGATCTCACTCTGAAAGGTGTTATTTCATTTTGTTGTTTCCAAATTGCTCTTCTGGGACAGTTATGAATCATCATTACTCATTTATTTCTGCTTTAGGGATTTTATAATCTTTAAACTATATCATATGCATCTTCCTATGTAGGTCTGATAATCTGCTCTGTCTTTTGTGGTGAGAAAAGGAAATGTTCTTCAGGATAAGCTGTTACAGTATTCTGCTCTTTGCCACTAGTGAAGGGTGAAAATTCCATTCCAAGAGTCTGGTTATGTTTGATTTTGATACGAAAGAGAATCTTGAATAATAACTTATTTAGGTGGTGTTTAAATTGGGTATATTAAATATGTTGGACTGTTTTCCGGTACCAAAAATTAAGTTAGCTTATTAATTCTGTGAGCTATCCAGCACCTGTAGAAGAGACCTACCTGTAGGATTTTGAGTCTGTTTTCCTTGCATCTCATCGTGGCTTTTACTATTACATTACCCTATGCTTAGCTTGTTTTGCCTCTAAATGCAACACTTCCTGGAAAGCTGGTCATATGATTTGTATAGAACATGCAAAATGTGTATAACTTAATGCTGTTCACAGACCATTAAAAAAATAAATGAATCACTTTCAAACATGATTTGAATTGACTGCTCCTGATGTAAGCATACTGCTACTTTAGGAATGATCATGATGAACTTAGGTGATATTCAGGTGACTGAATAATATTTTCTAGGTACTACTTGGGCTAAATTAACATGAAATAAGGATCATATGCGTTGTAAACCAGTTGTGTTATAAAACAGAAAGGTGAGTTTTTCTTTTTGATAAGAGAGTAACCACAGTGATACTTTGATGCATTGCCATGGGCTCATATTGTATGGCATGACCTGCAATAGTGGCTGTATGTTGCAAAGTAATGGCTGTAGAGAAGTCCTCATGATAGTTTTATATTGAAACAGTTGTGTTTTTCTTAATTTTAGAAATAAGAGTCACTGAACCTAATTATTTTTGCCCATCTTATTCTGTCTCCTTTGCCTATATTCCTTCATTAGTAGTCTGAAAGTAATTTTAATAAGATTCATTTTCTTTCAGGGAGAACTTGTAGCAATATCATTTTTGTTTCACTTTACTTTTCCCTCTTTCCTATGGGCTCCTTCCATGATTGACTGTTCTCCAACTTCCACTGTCCCATGGTTCATTACCATTACTCTCTAATGGGTTTGTAGAATTTCCATTAAATTACTGTAATGTTCTTGAGGTTCCTCAGGATTTTGTAAGTTTTATAAATGCCAGGGTGCAGTTTTGACTTAATAATTACTAGAATACAGCTGAAAAGCATGTACAGGAAACAGGATCAGATGAATTCACACCCCTGTTACAGTAGAGCAGAAGGGAATACGTAGAATATATGGTATATAATAACAGCTTTGGGCTAAATGCTAGGCCTTTCATATTAAAAAAAAAAAAAAAAAAAAAAAAAGTACTGCATGTACTATACAAAAAATCATTAAAATTATTAATCTAACAATGGCATACTGGAATCCACTTTGAATTTTGCTATCTATATCACACTTTCTAATTTTCTTCATTAGTCTTTTCCTGTGTTTTTCTGCTGAAAAGCTTTTGAAGTCTATGTAGATTAACTATTCTACTCAGTCCTCTGATCTCTTATTGTCATTTCCTTGAAGCTAATTAAATTTATCTTGTATTATATCCTTGTCCTAGATCCCCACTGAAAATTTTGTGTACATTTGAATGTCCTTTTCTTGATAGATTTTTTTTTTTTTAAGGTCTAATGATGTAAGAAACTCATATTTTTTATTTCCTTTTCATATAACAGTGCTACATTACATTACCCTGGTCACCTGAGGAAAAAAAAAAAAAAAAACAAAAACTAAAACCACAAACTAAAAGTCCACTATGATTTTAGAGAAATGTCTGCTCTCAAGAAAACATTATTCTGTCACTACGTAGAATACAACAGCTTGACAGGTGTTACTAGCTCAGTGCATATGAGACAATATTTTGGAGGTCTTTCGCTTAAAGAAAAAAAAAAGTGTATTGTGTTGATTGCTTATTTTTGTCTTCCGTGCTGGTTCTTTTTGGTTGCAGAGAATGAACACCCCTCAGAAAACCTGAGAAAGACTACTGCTGCATATGTGCATATTTTAGTACCAAAGATGATGCATGACATAGAGAAAAGAATGTCAGTAAGCACAGAGAAGTCAGAACTGAGTAGGAAGTGGTTTTCCTGTCCTATAAACACCTACATGTTCCTGAAAATACCCACGAGTTTAAAAGTGTATTATGAGTAATTGTATGAGCGCATAAGAGTCATCCCCTGTTCACTTGATGTGATTGGTGCTCTTCGCCACTTGCTAGAAACTACTTGAAAGCAGTTGGAAGCTCTACAGTTGACCTCAGGGACAGATGATTTAACAGTATAGAAAGACTGAGGAAAGTTTTGCAGGAATAAAGATGTGTGGTTTTGATTAGTTATAGAGAAGGATCTAGGTTTGCCCTAGAAGTCAATGGGAGATAGCTTGCAGGATATATTTTTATTAGTTTTCTTTCTGACAGCCTCTTTCTATCTATGTAGATATTCAGGGTCCTGGTGTGAAAGGCCTTGAGGGAGCTGCTACTGTGTTATGAGAGAGCATTTGTTTAGCTACTCTTGAGTGAGGCAGACATCCAAATTAGGCCTTGGTTTCCTCTCTCCTCTCAAGGCTGTGATTTTAAAGCCAGTATTCAAATGAAGAGACTTCTCAGTCTCAGTCACAAAGCTGAGCTAACACATCTCTTGAGCTGCAAAATACTCCACTTTCCTATTTAGACCCTGTTGTGTTACTGAGTGGAGTGGGCTTATGTGGTGGGGTGGCTGTAGAGTTGGTCTCTGTGAAAAGACACAAGAAACTGTCCCTGTGCTAGACAGAGCTGATTCTAGCCAGCTCTAAAAGGGACCTGCTGCTAGTCAAAGCTGAGCCAAGGAGTAATAAGAAAAGATAAATATAGATAAAGATATATATATATAATAGAAAAGGTAAAAAAAAAATGCTGTGAAGCAGCTATGTGAGAGGAGTGAGGAAAAAATACAATAGGAACAACCCTGCAGACACCAAAGTCAATAAAGAAGGGTGGAGAGGTGCTCCAGGGTTTGGAGCAGAGGCCCTGCTACCTCTGGAGAAGGCCATGGTGAAGCAAATTGCCCCCCTGCAGCCCATGGAGGACCATGCTGGAGGAGATATCCACAACGTCCCATGGGAAGGACCCCACACTGGAGCAGGGGTAAACGGCAAATAGGAAGGAGCTGCACAGACAGTGTTATGGACTGATCACAACCCCCTACTCCCCATCCCCCTGTGCTACTAGGAGAAAGAACAGGAAGATGAGTAAGAAGTGATGGAGTGAAAATTAGCCTGGGAAGAAGACATCTGGGAAAAAGGTGTTTTAGTTTTGGTTTTGTTTCTCACTATCCAACTCAATTTTTAATTGGTGATAATCTTTCTTAAATTGAGCCTGTTTTGGCATTGATGGTAATTGGAGAGTGTTCTTCCTGTTCTTATCTTGATCCATGAGTTTTTTCATCCCGTCTCTCCCTTCTGTCCTATTGAGGAGGGGGAGTGAGAGTGGCTGGGTGGGCATCTGGTTAACCCACCACACCAAGGCAGGCTTATAATGACAGGTATACTTTTTTGAACAATTATTTTTGTTGGAAAATATGATGCTCTTGCATTGTACTTTCAGTGCAGCCTAATGGTACTCATTTGCATTTAAATATTCTTTCTGGAAAAACTTAATTGATACGTGATTTTATTGTCTGACTCTAACCAAATTGGACTTGTTGATCAGTGAAAGGATCACTTTATTTTCTGAAGTTCCTGCTTGCATTATTACTAGGAAGAGAAGTTTTCTGCAATGGAAAATCTTTCATCTCTGATGAATTATTTTTTTTTTCCTATAAATGTCTCCTTTTCAAAATCTCTTCATTGCAGGCTTTCTAAAATGTGTGCAGTGATTTTAAAATTCTTGTCCTTATTTCCAAAGCCCTGAGTAGCTATGGTATTTGACTAATTTTCTGTTCTGAATTTTCTAAGCTGCTAATTACAGTATGAATCATAAGGTTACTTTACTTTTTTTTTTTTTTTTTTTTTTTTTTCCTCTATATACTGTAATTTACTAAGCTGTGAGTCATGAAATTTTTGTAGCTCTACCCTTTTAAAGATACTGCAGGATCCTTTCCTGCTGCCCACTTGGTGTCTTTATTTAAAAATAAGATTGAAGAAGGAAGTCTTTGCTGCTACTTTTAACTCACTAGCTAGCCGTACATATTTTTTTTTTCCTGAAGGATATTATCCTTGTTTTTTATTGTTACTGAGTTGCCTAAATTACTATATGATATATAAAATATGTAGAGTAATAATATGTATGTAGTGATAAAGGCAAAATGTTTTATGAAAATCTTGACAGATTTTTGGGGTGGTATTGTGCAGTAAAATAACAATTTCTTTTATTTCCAATCATTACTTTGATTTTGCCAGTATATAACTAATTTTGAATATAACTAACTCAACGAAAAAGTTGTGTGTGTGTGAAAGCTATGGAGTTCCTCATAAACCAACTACCCATCCATCTCTCTTTGACTGCAGAAATTGCTTTGATTATGACATTGAAGCTAAATATTTATTATTATTCTTTTTTTAAAGAAATTTAATACCTCATTAGCATATCAATGTATTTGATGTCCTGTCATTACTTTTTACTCAGGAAAATATTAGAATATATTTCCCATTATTAGAGAGTCATTCAGACAAAAAGTTAAGAGTTTTGAGTAGCAATTGCCACAGAGTGCTGAATTTCACATACTTGATTTCTTCCCAAATGAAAGAGGAAATATGATTACTACTAGAGAATGAAGCAGAGGGACCAACTGATTTAGATGAAAGACTTCTGATTAAAAATACACATAAGCTTAAAAAACAACAAAAAATATAGCTTTCATAACTCATAATTCAAATTACCCTTCTCTTCCATTATTGACTGAAAAAATAAAATAAAATTATTTGCTTTTAACTGTTCAGTAGAAGACTTGTTTTGTGATACTTTCCTCTTATTATGATTTTTATTTATTTATTTATTTTTACTTCTGAATATTCTCAGATGTTATATTGGTTCTAGGAGCAGGAATTTATTTTTTTATTTTTATTTTTTTTGTATAATCATGAAATAATTTAGTTTGGAAAAGGTTTTTAAGATAAAAAAATAAAACAAATAATCAATTAGGTGAAACTTGTGAGAACTGTGAAAATTGGCAGCAGTGGAACATGAAAAAACAGGACACATGCATATCTATCTCACCATAATAATCCCCTTTACTCTTCTTCCGTTATTTTAAGCTTTTGTGTATGAACCCACATGTTAGGAACTTGTCTAACATTTTCTTCTGTGAAAGATGTTTCTGTTCCTCTTGAGTAGCTTTGACATTTCCATTATTAGCATCAGGCTTCTTCAATTTGTTGGAGTGAGATGCTGAGGGCTAGAAGTGGAGTGTGCTCTCTTCCTGGGAAGTTCTGCTGGGTTTGACTGAGGACAGAGCCATGTAAACAATTCATTACAGGTTAACAAGGTTATGTGAGTCAGCTGGCCCATCTTAGCCCAGAGAAAAAGTAAAATAATTTTGATTTCCTTAAGGAAAGATAACTTGATAAACCATACACACTGGTATAGATAAACCATATGTTGGCCAACAGTTCGTTGCCTAGTAGACGTGGTTGACTCATTTAGCTGTGTAAAATCATTTGTCTGGTTTTAATTTTCTGTCTTGCATTTTCCTCCCAAAGGGACCATGTGTAGAAAATCTCTAAGGAGCTATTCTGCTCTGCTATTTAAATTGCCCAAGTATGCACAATGTTAGGAATATTTGATAGCTGCTGGAACAGCTCTGATGATCAAGTGGACTGAGCCTCCCCCTCCTGAAAGCAGTGTCTCCCCTTAGCCTGTGACTCTTGCACTTCTGAAGTGCCCACTCTGGCCCTTGAGGGAATTAGATTTATGCTGCTGCCAACTGACATGAGTGGTCTCTTGTGTTGTGGTGCTGAATATTTGGCACCCTGCAGGTGCACATCTTAGGTGTGGTAGCTAAAACATGGGAAGATGTTATTGTTTCTATTTTAAGATATGGTGTATAAGTGATAAGAAAGAATGCAATTAAGTTTTGGGGAAATTTTAAATACCAAAAATAGATAATACACTTCTCAATAAGTGTATTGATATTTAAAATTTAAATAATGAGTCAAAAAGAAAAAAGAAAAAAAAGTAAATTCTTATCAGGCAGAAAAGTAGCATGGAATTCTGATAGAGGCTAAATAAATAAATAGCTAAATAAATGATAAAGCTGTTAGCCTGTTTTAACCTATGCTGTATTACAGAAAACAAAATAAAACAAACAAAGCCCAGACCAAACCATTCAAACAAAAAAAACAAAACACCACATCATGCAAATATTGTGGCTAGAGGAGGCAAGCTAAGTCCAGTAATATGTTGCCTCATTTGACCTGTTCGTGTTATGGTATTGCTAACACAAGGTATTGTTGCCTCAAATTCTAATCCAAGTCAGTGACTTGTAAGACACATTGCATGCTTGATAACTTTGTAAAATATTGAGAATGCTATTAGTGACATTACTGAGCATTAAGACCTCACTTAGTTTATCCCATGTAAGACAGAAACAAAAGAAGCAGTAAAATCCCCATGTTTCCCTACACAGGACACCAAACAAGAGAAAAACTGTTTCAGTCAGAAACAGTTTAGATTTGTTTTATACTCAAGTATGGCTTGGTAAAAAATAGTTCATCCAATTTTTTTTCTTATATAAGAATTGGCTACTGCAGATGTGAAACTGCATGAATCTGGATAGCTGTTGACTGATATTCAGGCAAATGAGTCTTACAAGTGCCACGGAAGATGAAGTTAGGTAATACTCAGCCCTATATCCATAATATCTTTTGCAGCTCTTGTGATATTGTTTTTTAATAGTTATGGTTGTATGGTTTTCTTTCAACCATTTCAGTCTCCCTATTGGAAATCTTGAAACTACAGTTTTGGAGCTCCACTTATATTTGTATTTCTTTTGTGAAATTCAGAAGAAGCTATCTTGGATCTGTACTTGACTACACAACACCTTGTTAAGTTTAAGAAATGCTTCCCTCTTTCAGAAAAAAAAGAGTTATAAATCAAAATGTAGCTTCTTAGTTGAAGGTCACACTGTCAAAAATATCTGTAGTTTGCAATGACTGGAATGAACCTTTAAAGGAATAATCCCCCCCCCCGGGCGGGTTGTTTTTTTGTTTTTTTTTTTTTTTCCATGGCCAATCTAGCAGCAGCAAAAGTTGTGCAGAAATTTATTCCTAATTTGGGAGCTCACTCTTGCACAGTGTGGGCTGTCAAGACAGTTGTGCCGAGTTGTCATATACCTTTCTTGTGGGAGGGTAACGTATGTATATGAATAGCATAGGGAATTTACATCCTCAGAGAAAGAAATCTGCTGCTTGAGGCACTTGGGAAGGAAGAAGAGGAAAGGAAAATCTTTCAAAATATCCTCTGGAAAGATCGTGGTACCATATGTCGGAGCAGGAGGAGAGGAAGAGAGGAAGGTAAAGCAGAGTCTCTATGCCTGAGAAAATGTTGTAAGAAAACAAGCTGCAGCTTCACCCAGGGTTGGCCCTTACCTGTGATATAAAGGGAAACTGTATGAGAGGAATTGATTTCATTTGAGCCTTATGGGAACCAAATACCCCAAAAAAGGAACAAAATGGCTCTGTGCAGTGCAGAAAGGCTTTGGAAGCAAGAGCAGGCAGCCTGAATGTCTTGCTGTAAATGGAGATCTGGTGGAAAAAAAGGCAGTTAGTAGGGTATTTTGCTAACAGGATGCAAAACATACATGAAAGACAGAGTAAGCTGTGTAGGCAATAGAGATAGATTTTATGCTGCAGAGACCTGATAGTCAAACTGAATTAATGTCTCAGTGAACAACACAGAAATTGTATCCTAAAGGAATCAAGCTAGAGCTAAATCCTTCTTCCAGCACAAAAGCAGCAAAAATCCTGGCAGAGTTTATAGAATTATAGAATGGTTTGGATTAGAAGGGACCTTAAAGATTATCTAATTCCAATCCCGCCTGCCATGGGCAGGGACTCCTTCCACTAGATTTCAGGGTAGCCCAAAGCCCCATCCAACCTGGCCTTGAACACTTCCAGGGATGGGGCAGCCACAGCTTCTCTGGGTAACCTGTTCCAGTGCTTCTCCACCCTCACTGTAAACAATTTCTTCCCAATATTTAATCTAAAGCCACCCTTTTTTTATCTTAAAACCATTACTCCTTGCCCTATCCCTACATTCCCTGACAATGAGTCCCTCCCCAGCTTTCCTGTAAGCCCCCTTTAGGTACTGGAAGGCTGCTATAAGGTCTCCCTGGAGCCTTCTGTTCTCCAGGATGAACAACCCCAACTCCCTCAGTCTGTCTTCATAGGAGAGATGCTCCATCCCTTTGATTATCTTCATGGCCCTCCTCTGGACTCATTCTGGAAGTGTTTAAGTCCAGGTTGGATGTGGCTTTCATCAACCTGGTCTAGTGGGAAGTGTCCCTGCCCATGGCAGAGGGGTTGGAATCAGATGATCTTTATCGTCCCTTCCAACACAAACCATTCTATGATTTTACGATAGAGTGCGGCAAGTATAATTCTAATTTAGAAACTCCAGTCCTGTAAGCCTAATATCTGTACCAGGCAAACTAGAAGACACTACAGTAGAAGACTATTAATACCTGAGTAAACATAATCTTTACAATTTCTGGTCATTCTTTCAGGAAGTCAACAAGATTGTGGCTAGGGATGATCTGGTTGACATAGTCTGTGGCTTTCCAAAAAACATTGACAAAATTCCTTACCTAAAGCTTGTAGGGCAATTAAATGGCCACGGCACAAGAGGGGAAAAATGACATAGAAAAGAAATAAAGTGAAAAATGGGAAACAGATTTTCCTTTTTATTGTTTGTTTGAAAGATCACTGGTGGTAGGAGGGCTCTGTGTTAAGGCAAGCATGTTCACAGATTACCTGAAAAAATTGGTTAGCAGTGAAATTACAAGATCTGATGACGGTAGATTTTTTAGGATAGGTAGGATGAGGACTGAGACCAAAAAAATGCAGAAGGACACTAGGAAACAGAAAGAATTGGCAATAAAATGGCAGATGAAATGCAGTGTGGATCTATATAAAATAGGGCACAACCAGAGAAAGAACCCTGTCTTTAGAGAGAAGGGCTCAGTGCTAGTCACCATCACTAAGGAGTGACACCTGAGAAATTTAGTAAGAAGTGGTTCTTCTCACTAGTGTTTATCTGTGCAATACCTTCCCAAAATATGTTAGAGAGGTGCAAAACTTTATGTTTGGCTCAAGGGAGTGACTGAACAAACACTTGGAGTGAGAGATCATTGTGGGTTACTAAATAGAAGAATTTCAATATGCTCAGGAAATCCTCTGAACCACAACTGACCAGAGTACATGAAAGCATAATAAAGAACCACATAGGTTTACTCTGCTCCTACTCTTCCCTAGATATGTGCTCATGGCTACTAACAGAAGCAGAACAGGCTGAACAGACCCTTAGTTTTATCCATTTTTTGTTGTTTCGACTTTTGGAAGATACTTAGAATACTTCATTAGAATAAGACAGCTTTACCTTGTCCTGCTCTTTTGTCCCAGGATGAGCAGAGTATAGCACACACCAGTGCCACACTCTCCCATGCTTGCCATACCAACAAATACTAACAAATTCTGTGACAAGTGGATGTCACAGAATTGCCTATGTCAAATCTGCTTAGGATACCTCAGACTTGGAAAATGCTTGTGGGCATGTCTTCTCCAAAGAGCACTGGCATTACATGAAAGGTCAGGTATGTTCTCTTGTTCATAATCCTCTTGTGTTAAAACTCCTTTGCATTTCCCCCAACACCTTTCAGAAAAGAAAAAAGAAAAAAAAAATCTTGTTGGCAATAGCTCAAATATCTGAAAATTAGGAAAAACAAAATAGTGCAGTTGTTTTTCTGAGAAACTGTGGGATTCCACGTTAAGCTTCCTTTGTTAGAGAAGCTTATTTCTACCTTAGTTCTGGAGTAGCTATTGCACTTAACAAAGTAGAATTATAGAATCATAGAATCATTTGGGTTATCAAAGACCTCAAGATCATGAAATCCAACCTTTAACCTAGCACTGCCACATTCACCATTAAACCATCTCCTTAAGCTCTACATCTACACGGTTTTTGAAGACCTCCAGGGATGGTGACTCAACTACTTCCCTGGCCAGCCTGTTCCAATACCTCACAAACCTTTCAGTGAAGAATTTTTACCTAATATCCAAACTAAACCTCTCTTGGTGGAACTCAAGGCACTCCTCTTTTCTTAGCACTTGGTGCTTGGGAGAAGAGACTGATCCCCACCTCACTATAATCTCCTTTAAAGTAATTGTAGAGCATGATAAGATCTCCCCTGAGCGTCCTTTTCTCCACACTAAACAACCCCAGCTCCCTCAGCTGCAGGTCCTAAGACCTGTTCTCTAGACCCTTCACCAGCTTTCTTGCCCTTCTTTGGACATACTCCAGCACCTCAATGTCCTCGTAGTGAGGGTCCCAAAACTGAACACAATATTTGAGGTGCAGTTTCACTAAAGCTGAGTGCAAAGGGATGGTCAATTCTCTAGTCCTGCTGGCCACACAATTCCTGATATAAGCCAAGATGCTGTTGGCCAAGTATGTTATCTTTTGTTGTGCTTATTTGAGCTCCAAAGCAATAATCTGTTACCTTTTATATACAGTTGAGCTAGCAAAGCACTCTGTAGTTGATAATTATTCATATCTAATGGGCATCTTTCTGATCAGCTGCACATTTTCACTCATAAATTATTTCACAAGGAGAATGAGATCAGGATTGAAACAATTTCTTAGAACTGCATAATAACTTAGTCTTATTGACATGCATTTTGAAAAACAATAGTACTGTACACAGCTTATGTATGAGCAAATTAAATCACTCTTAGCATCTTTTAAGGTTCTTGTCACACACTCTCCCCTCAGTCGAACACAGTTAGCTCACTAATCAATCTACTTGTCAAAAATACTCTTCTTTGGCAGAAGAGACTGAGAAGTTTGACAAAGCACATTAAGTTGGTGATGTTGATTAATGCTTTTCAGTTAGTAGCAGTTTGTTCAACACTATAAATTAAGAATTTTCATGACAGTTGGCTTTTCATAAACTACATACAATAGGGGCTCGTCATTGCAATGAAGCAATTTATTTTTCCTTTGTAAGATTTCTCAGGACTCTCTACTTCATGTGAGCTTCTGTTGAATATTTTTTGTTGTTGTTGTTAAAATGTAAATGACACAGTTTGAAGTCCATAAGTCTCTTTGCTGAAAAAGAAAGAAGGAAAAGAAGTTTGATGCTGAAGAATGCTGAGTATTCCTAAATGTTTTCAAAGAACTGTAAGGAGAAAACTGAAGTTCCAAGAGGAGTAGGCCTTTTTCTTATTTTCGTGTATCTCAAATGTTTGTCACTTTCAGTGACAGACTTGGTAATATGAAGTGCTAATATACAAGCAGTGGTCCACGGGAGCTTCTTTAAAGATTATTTTATTAAATGCAGGAAATTTTCTTGCCTTTGACTGTATTCCCTTCAGTGTGCTCTTCAGTGTTCTTGGTAGAAATGACATCCTCAGGGTTCATAAAAATAATCTGGCTCTAGAAATGCCTTATCTGTGAAAACCACAAGACTGTTCTATGATGTTTTCAGAGCACTTTTAAACAGCAGTCATCCAAGTGCTTTATAATGCATTTTAGTATTGATAACCTTTCAGACAAGTGTTTTGCAGCAATAGCCAAGGGCAATATATTTATAGTTCTTCTTGATGAACATGATAGCTTAGTTTAAGTACTACCTAGAAACTGGGAAATCTTGAATGCTGCTTCTCTGGATTTTCCCTTAGACTATATAGGAACAACATGAACAACAACAAAATCTATATTTGGGAAACAGTTACGACTGAATACTTGTAAAAACATAGGCACAGAATATATACAATAAAAGAGTTTTCATACACTTTTCTCCATACACTGCACACACCCAGCATCCCTACTTGCATTTAAATAGTTACAAATAATAAATAATCCAAATAGTTCAGAACTAAATCCAGTACTAATAGTGAATTTTCTCATGTCATTTTAAGGAAATAGCTCCTAATCGTCTAACTTAGTGAGGTGTGCATTAAGCCTATACATTAAGCCACATGGTAGGTTTGTTTTCTTTTTAATCAAGAAGAGGAGGTAAGTAATACTTTCATCTTTGAACTTCTCACAATTTTAAGATCTGCTTGTGGGAAATTGTGCTAAATTATCAATACATATAATTATGTTTTGCATTAAAAGTATAAAGATTTTCTGCATCCACACAATATAAATTTGTTTGCAAATTTGTTTTCCTTTTGTTCATATTTAAGTCAATAGATTCCCTTCTCTTTCACACTTTAGGTCTGAGTATATGTCTGTTTACTTAATAAGGAGATATTTTGGATACTACGATTAAAAACACCTGTGGGAAATACTTCTCATACAACCATAGTCTGAAAACCATAGAGTGAAAAAACACATGCATTAAAGATGTTGCTAATGATCTGAGCTCCAAAAAAAAGGTAGCAGAATGGTTCATAATAATAACCATAGTTTGGCAGATTTTATTCCCTGAATAAAACAGGTATCCAGAGTGTAAATTCTTACATACATGAATGTTAGAGTTAATAAAAGTGTAACTTAATATAAAGGCTATTATTTGATTCACTAACATTTTTTTTACAGAGGAAGTTTTACGGTTGTGGGAGGCTGCCCTTGGACAGCTATTCAAACTCACTCCTTTATTCCTGACTCTTCTACCTCCTTCTCTCTATTGTATGGTGCAGGGGAGATGGGGAGTAGGGACTGCAGGCAGTCCTTAAAAGTTTCTTGCTGCCACTTGTTCTTACACTTCTCTCCTGCTCTTGTGTGGGCTTTCATGGGCTGCAGTCTTTCACAATAAATCTGCTCCAGTGTGGCTCTTTTCCACAGTCCTTCAGGATAAATCTGGTCCAGATTGGGCTGTCTACAGGCTCCTTCAGGGAATATCCACCTACTCTGGCGTGGAGTCCTGCTGTGTTGATGTCTGCAATAGCAAGGGTCCTCTCTACAGACTGCAAGAAAATACCTGCTCCATCATGGTCTCCTCCACAGGCTGCAGGGAAATACCTGATCCACCATCATCCTCTCCCCTTGCTGCAGGTTAATATCTGCTCTGGTGCTTGAGGCACTTTTTTCCCCTTCTTTTTCTCTGACCTCGGAGTTTGCAGGGTTGTTTCTCATGCATGTATGCACAATTTCCTTCTTCCCTCCCTGTCATTTTTGTCCTTTCTTAAATATGTTTTCCCAGGGGCACCACCAAATAGGCTGATTGTCCCAGCTGCGTGCTGTGGTGGGCCCATTGCAGAACAGGACACAACCTGGCTTCTTGTCACAGACACCACCCCTTCAGCTTCCCACTGCTAAAACCTTGACACCTACAGCCATAACCAATTGGTATGATTTTCAACTTTTTAGTAAGCCTATTCAAACCAGAGAGTTATAGCTGTGGATTTAAATTGCCTTTATGTTGATCAAATTAGGCAACAATAAGACTTTTTTTTTTTTTTTTTTTTTTTAAATGGGTTACCAAATTACTCTTTGTTGTATGGCTTCATTCATGGTCATTGACGTGAGCTCTTCTTTAGCACATGAAATAAGTAATAGCTTTTCTAACTGAAACTACAACAGGAATTTAATTAAGCAGAGAGTAATGACTTGAATCCCAGTTTAAAAACAAAACTGGGGCTACCACTCCTAACTATGCGTTTGTTTTGACAAACAGCCTAGTTTTTCTAACTCATCTAAATTTTAAAGTAGTTTATTATTAAAAGGAGAATGGAGACAACGAAGAAAGAGTGGCAGTGGGTTGCCAGTGTTTCCTTAGTTTTCCTGAACTTACCCATACAGTGGTTTTCTTCCTAAGTACTACTGAAAACAGATACTGCTTTACTTCCAAATGGAACAATAGAGTTAGAAACCACATCTGTAATGATGTCTACAACTATTACGGTAATCAGTCATATCTCCTGTTGAGTCAGCGTGGTACATTTGCTGTAAAGTCACCAGCCACATATCTTGACCAATGTTTTTGACTTCCTTGTTCAGGCACTGGAAAGGCCTGCAGGTGACAATTTTTCTGACCAAGAAGAGTTCAGTCTGTTTATATTTGTTGCTACTTCCTCCAGCCTACTCCCCCCCATTTTGTTTTTATAGTTACTTTACCAGTTATATAGCCTGTGATTTGTATTCTTTTATGGAGAAATTAATCATTCAACTTTTCTAGAAGTAAATTGAACATACTCTTCAGAATAATTTAGTGCTTTTACCCTATGCGCTTTGTCACCCCAACATTTGGTTTTGCTTTCATTCCCAGATAGTGTGTCTGGATTCCCCAGGCACAACCTCTCAAGTTTCATGTCATACTGAACTTCACTTTGGTTGTAGGCACAAATATTAATAGAATTGTAAAATGAAGAGTAATTTCTTACCTTTCCCACTCTCTCTCTATTGTGTATTGATATATACAAGCATATGTCTATACTTGTTAAACAGCTTGCATTTGTAGAAATGAAAGTAGACAATACCTCAGGCTGAAGCTTTTTTGCTTCTGCAGAGTAGGAAGAGCACATATGAGGACAGTGCAAGTTTCTTTCTTCTCAAAAGCTATATATGTAATCCGTGATGGCTGAACATGTTGTTCAGTGTTTAGGGCTGTTGAATCACTGATTTTCCTGTTGTGTCTGTCATCTAGACTGCTAACTTTTTAAAGATGTTTCATTAGAGGAAACAGACAGATAACATTTTCTTATTTCACATTGACTAACAGAGTAATTGCCATAAACCTAGATTAAGCCCAGTATTTTAGAGGTAAAAATCTGGTTTACCGCCATTGGTTGTATTACCTCCAGTTTGCTGCAGTTCTGTAATACCTTCCAACTGCCTTTCAAGTACAGGATAAAATGACCAGGAATTAAGAACAAATGATACATGTAATTAAGGCCTCGTTGTGATTACTTCCCACCATTACAGAATTAAAATATTAATGTAGGTGGCCAAATTAGGTTATTAAGCTTTCTATTATTATTATTATTATTTTTAAATTAGCTACAAAAATGTTTTTGTTCTGTTTCTGTTGATATTTTTTTCAAAATACTTTCTTCCAAACTTAATTCTTATCTTTCCCATCTGTTCTATGGGAAAAACATTCATGATTTTTATATTCTGAAAAGTACAAATTTCTGTAATTTCCTTTACATTGTCACATATTACTTTAGTTAAGTTACCCTAGTTGGGTGCAGTGCTGCAAAAAGTTTTCTCTGTTTTTTCTGTGCTCTTTTTAGAGACCTGGCAGTGAAGTGGAGAACAATCCTATAGAAACTACATGGACTTTGTGTTAATGCCAAGAATAACATTAATATTATGCAGATGTAAATGGAAATTAGGCAGCATATTTCAATATGCTCTCTACCGTTGCCTTGGCGTGGTGTTAGAAACTGTAAGATCTGTCCAGGAGGCTATCTTGTGAAGACAACCAGAAAGCTAGTATTTACACTATTCCTGACACCCTGGGACCACTAGATCCCACATAATTACTCATGAAACAGGTGTTCTCTACAGGCTCTTTACTTCAAAGTGCGTAAGATACAGAGCTGGCAAGGCTTCAGCCTTTTCAGCAGGTGACCCATTGTGTTGTTTTATGAGGTTGTTTAAAAGCAGGATGAAGAGAGCGCAAGAGTTCAGAGATTCAGGAGGGGGTAAACGCAGTGTGTGTCAAAATGCCTGAGTTTTATTTGAAACACTATAAAAGAAAGGAAACTTAGGGTCAAACCAGGTAAGAAGTGATAAGTATTTGAGTTCTGGTTAAGAAAATAGTGGAGATGGATAAAGTAGGTTTGATCTGGGTATTGTGGAAGACTTGTCTCATTTTGAAAGAGAGTTGACGATACAATACACATAGTAGCTCAGGGGAGCTACTGGAACATCTGAAATTAGGATACTCCTTAAAACATCATTGTTGATGTGTTTGAACTTCAAAGGTTATTCTTTAGAGCTGTTGGCTTTTAACCCTTTTATGCTGCAGCAGTCTTCATGATATGATGCATCTGTCTCTGAAGTAAGTAGAATTTAGTTTATCTGAGGAGAGCTTCTCATGATGCCTCTGAGGTATTTCAAGGAAGTATTAACATAGAAATGGTGGCTTTGTTCATTTTACATTATGGTGAACTTCATCTAAGTGAACACAGAGACTTCTACACTGCTAATTATGTGCTAAATATGGAAATTATAGAAAGGCCCAGAGGAACACAGTGGCAGTAATTTTGAAGTGTGTTAGATATTTAAAATATGTGATTTGGTTCCTGGCAGGTGGTATTTGCACACTATATGCACCAAATAACCCAGTAGCTATCCCTGAAGAACCTAATTTCTAATTATAATATTGCTGATTACTTTTAAATCTGTTATGTAATTTCTCCATAGTCCCAGACTCAATAAAAGAAGTCCATGTCATTAATACTCCAAAAATATGCATCAGATGCTTTTATGATGTGCTTAGCTCAAATACAGTTTAC
Source organism: Stictonetta naevosa (assembly GCA_011074415.1). Taxonomy (NCBI): domain Eukaryota; kingdom Metazoa; phylum Chordata; class Aves; order Anseriformes; family Anatidae; genus Stictonetta; species Stictonetta naevosa. Next base: position 96,542,492 of record CM021698.1, read on the forward strand.
ATAAAAGCATATATTTAGAACCAAACTGTGAAAACATACATTTTACTGAAAGAGTACCTACATAATTCTTTGACATGCAACTTCCCAACATTAGACTCCCAACATTCCATTCTCTGTAGCACCTTTAATTCTGCACTCTTCCCCCCCTCCCCCCACCTTTTTTCCTCCTCTCTCAAGTTTCCCTCCCTTTCTCAGATGTGTTAATCTATCTGTGGAATCATAAGTCAATTTTAGAGCATTTTTATGAAGGTTTCTCTTGAGGAAATCTTGTACAGGAGACTATAGCTTGCACAGGAAGTATCATAAACTTGTTACCAGATAATGGAAATTATTATACATGCTGTATGGTGATATAGAAGAATAGGTACTCTATGTTACTTTCTAAAGTCTTAGTGTTTTCTTCCTGTCCCAGTTCTTAATGATTCATTTTGCTCATCTAGTAGAGCAGCAGAGTATTATCTACATACCAGGGAGATGTAGATGTAGAACTTTATTCGGTCAGCAATTACTACTCTTATTATGTTAAATGGATCTGTGTGAAAATAATGAATGCTTTTAAGGAAATCATATACTTATTATTATTATTATGGAAATCTACTTTGAGAATGGAAAAGCTGATTCAGAGTAGTTTAGATTTGGAAGAAGTTTGGGTGTATCTTAAGGCATGGCTGCAACAGCACCAGTAAAGTTCTTCCTCTTCACACTGTCCAGTTTATTTTCTATTTCTTTCATATTTGGATGGAGTGGCAAACAAGATGAGGATGTCCCTTTTCCCCTTTTTGCATTTTAGCTGGATACTGCATTGTCCAGATGGTAATGTACATCCTTACCTTCCCACTTGCTGGGAGAGACAGCAGCTTCTGGATATATTCTTGCTGTATTTGTAAGATGACATCAAGCTCTTGGCGCAGCATTTCCTCTTTGAACTGACATTCCTCTTCTCCTCCACGAAAATGCTGTTGAGCTGACCTGGTTCAGCCAATGAACCCAACTGCTGGCTTAGCGTGTCCCACGCAGGGTGCTTTACATCATTATTTGGTGACCTGTTCATTCCCCTTGCACTAGCAGGTCTACTGCAGGATTCTTATCTTGATTTATAAAGCCTTCAGTTTGTTAGACCATGTTATCTCCATGATGCATCTCTTTCCTTGGTAGCATTGATTATCTGACACTGTGTTTCGAGGTTTCTCAAAAGCAAGTTCTATTTTCTGGAAACTTCTCAAAACAAGCTTGTTGGAGTTTCAACCTTCACATATCCATTGCAGAAAAAAATTCTTCCACACCAGTAACTGTGGAGAAGCATTTCATTTCATTTCATTTCATTTCATTTCATTTCATTTCATTTCATTTCATTATTTTATTTTATTATTTTATTTTATTTTATTTTTCCAAATATAAAGCTCAAAAGATAAAGCTTGAGGCACCCAAAGTTGCTCATTGTGGGTAAATCTCCAAGGAAGAATGGCAATTAAAAAAAATAGACATTCATGGCATCTGTGTAAGCAGAAACAAGGAGTGATGAGGATTTGTTCAGGGTTCACCATAAATATGAAATTATATGAAGGTGATAGTATAGCTAAGAAAACAGCTCACTTTTTTTTTTTTTCTTTTTTTTTTTTTTTTTTTTGTGTGGATTTTAAGTAATTACTGGACACATCAAGGAAGAAATGGACTTCTGAATTATATTATTTGTTTAGCACTAAATTTGGAATTGGACATAGAGGAGGAGAACTGACATTGTAAAATATTAGTGGGATATTTCAGGATGAAATATTCAAGTTTATAAAACCAGAGCCAAAACTGAGTTCTTTTATGCAGAAAGAGAAAACCTGAGTTTTATACTGCTGCAATTTGCCTCCATTGGCATTTAATTATATGAAGCTATTATAGAGTTTTTACCAGCTGCAGACATCATGGTTATTTACAGAACCTGTGATAGCAGCTAAGAACGTCCTGTTGGAAGTTAGGCCATCCCTGCAAGATGACAATACTGAACAAAAAATAATCTAATTTCTGGTAGATAGGAACTCTTTTAGCATAGTACACCTTTTCCACAAATAATTAGAAGGAGCCACAGATAAACATAAATAGTTCCATGCAGTTATCACAAGTGCTACAATATATTATTGCAAAAAGAAAACTCTATGGTTTCAGGTTGTTTGGAAGTTCTTTTACCATGGAAAATTAGATCTTCCTGGTATTCACAATACTGAATACAAATTCTAATTAAATATATGGTGACAATCATGAAATTCCTTTTTCATCAGATATAACTTTGCTGTCTTTAACATTTGGATAAGTATTTTCTAATCTAGTTTTCTTTCGTCTTCCTCTGGGTATCCATTTCCCTATTTTTTTATTTGCCTTAAAATTCTTTATCTATGTCAGAGGATAGGATTAAAAGAAGAATACATTGTTCCAGACATTTCTAAAACAAACAAACAAAAACCTCCTAACCTTGAAAACCCATCCTTTTATTTTCCCCTCAGGGTTATGAGTCTTGTATACTTAATGTTCTAGGAGTGTTTCCCAACTCTGATTATTTGCTTGTATATCTTTTTTTTTTTTTTTTTTTTTTTCCTCTGCCTTTATTCACTGGTATAGGAAAAATATATAGTACATGTGCACAACTGCAGATGCAGATGCACACTGAGAAAAAAAAAAAATAATAAAAAGTGTTCCCAGCTGATTAATACAGGGGAATGTAAAGCATAAAATGGCACTGATGTTTATAAATGGTGGTGGGAAAATAAGCTGCAACCTAGTAATAGCCATTTCCTCCGAGATAACAACCTCCTGTTTCCATGATGTGATAAAACCAGAGTAGCTCATGCTTATTCTCTGTGTTTTTATTTTTATCACATCAGTACCACCTTGTCTGAAATTAATTTAATCATATAAAAAAGACAAATAAATAAAATGATTTAATTTGTTTATATAATTGCAGAGGGAGAATTAGGAGTTTCATAGTGAGGTACTTATCATAATAGATAACCATCATTATACCTGCTGTCATTATAACATTTTAAGGGAATAATAGTATTTCCTTTAAAAGTCACAATTGTGTTATCATCATCTTTCTTATATATAATATAAGCAATTTTACTGAGTTGTTGCATGAACTCTTGCTGAGCATGTACAATCAACATAATTTTGATTTTATTTCCTATGCCGATATATTTCAGCTCCACAGTTCAAAGAAAGCATTCTGTGTCTCAGCAGCAGGGTTAGGGAAGTTAAGCCAGTACGGATGTGGAAAAAAGGAGTTGAATTTTCCAAGTGTACCTTAGAAGAGAAGTGAAATTATATGTTACAAATGCACTGTTGCAGTTCTATGAATGTTCTTGATATGTTCTGTGTGTTCTGTGCAACTTCAGAGAGTTTTGAGACTGACAAGACCAAATGGAGAAAGGAAATTGTAGAACTGGTAAGCTGGTAATCATGAGCGCAATATTTTGGAGGGATTCCAGAGATGACCTGTTACGGAAAAGTTTAGCCAGTAGACTAAAATCCAAGAATATATAAGGTCTGCAAAAATAATTATTTTAATATATGGTAAACATTTTAAGTAAAACTGGGTTATGCATCCTGCTTTTACAATGCAGAGTAACTATGAGGACCTATTGCATCTTAGAAGATGAAACCTACAACTTTTTGTATTCTTTGGTTCTTTGGTCACTCTGAAACAGATAAATTAACATATAAGAAAACATATATATCCATTTGAGACATATTCACGTGTACCCCCCCCCTTTTTTTTTTTTTTTTCCTGTAATCTGAATGTCTGAATGGAGCTGCTATGAAAATGATTGTCTTCATAAACAGCAGCACAGACATATGGTGAAAGGGTGTTCTTGACCAACAGCACTGGTGAGGTTGGCACAACTGGAAGAAATAGTGCTTGCTAATGGACTAATTCTGCAGAGGCAGCAAAGAGCACAAAGCACTTCTTGTTTCTGTGAGCTCAACAAAATAGAGCAAGAAAGCCTTGCTTGGTTTAAATAACACTGCAGTGGGTTAATTAAAAATAGATATGCAATGTCCAGCCAATTCCTTCTATCTCATTCTCCTCTAAGTTCAAAATAATGTTGAAAAAAATCAATGTATTTATATAAACATGTTGATTAAATGCCTTTATACTGCTGCTGGAAACTAACTAATATGATGGAGTAAAGAAACATGAGCAGTTAATGAAGGAGAAGAATTTCATCAGTGATGATCTCTGCTCAGAGTCCTCTCTGTTTACAGAGAAGATACTTTTATACTGTGAGTTCTGAAGAAAATGAAAAGCAAAGGGAGACTTTAAGTGCCTCCAGTTTTGGTACTTGAATCTCAGGTTTGGGTAATAAGAAGGATGAAATATCAGAAAGCTGTGAACATGTTACTTCATGAATACAAAGTCCAAGAAGGAATGTCCTTCTCCTTCTCCTCTCTGGAATAATTGCTAAGTTTTAAAATGTCTTATGGACTCTAATTGTGCCCTGTGGAATATCTATTCAAATTTACTGGACTCTGAGCCTCTGGAGAAATTAGATGGAGGAGTCTGCAACAGATTATCATCTCTTTAGGAAAAACATATCTCTGATATACCACAATGATCGATAAAGTTTCATCTTGAGATGCCTAAGAATCAATGTGATTGATTTTTATTGACAGTGAATATATCCATGAAAAAGGACTACTAGGACAAAACACATGCATTACTTACATTTGTATAAAGATGTTCTTGACAGTAGGAGAACAGCTTAATAGAGAGGTAGCTTTCTTGTAACCTGAAAATCATATAGCCTGATTGCTTGGCAAGAGTATTTGGTAGCTCAGCAGCCCTACTGCAACTTTTCTCTGTAATTTTTCTTTAGCCTCCAAAAAAAAAGTTTTTTTTTTTTTGTTCTTTTTTACAGGCAGTTATTCACAAAGAACAGTTAAAAAAAAAAAAATGTGCTTTTAATATGGCAGACTGAACCTGTATGGTTTATGGCAATCTGGAGTGTTCACTCCACGTGTAAAAGGTGCAAGCTAAATATTATCTGACTTTTTGCAGTGCATTTAATTCAGTACTAGAAAGGCAGCAGTTGGCAGACTGATTCTCTCCTACCATATTATAATTATATTCCTCAAACCAAAATCAAGCTGCCAGTTCTAAAAAGACTTTTCTCACAGCAGATAATGCTATTAAAAGTACTGAGAAGTGATGGGAATAGCAGATGTGCCAGATCAGCCACATTATCATCTGAGGGTTGGTGTTTTTCAGCTTTTGTCGCACTCTCCTTTATTTGACCTCTGATGTCAGAAGATGTGGCTGGCATATCTGCCTCACTAATCATCTCTGACATGTGGCTGGCACTGGCCAATTTACTCAAAAGGATGTGCCTGCTGTGTTCTAGATTGGCCTTCACCCATGGGATGGGAATAAGTGATGTATATTTTGAATTGGGGATCTGAAAATCTAACAAATGCTTCATATACTGCTCTGCTTTCTAATTCTGATTTACACAGGAGTCCTGTCTTCATTACACTGTCCAGTTGAAGTACTGCAGTAAGTCAGAGTGCTCTTGCAAATGATGCTTTTTCCCTTGTCAAAGTAAGCAAAACAGATTAATTGATTCAGACAGCATCATCATTTTAGACTATCCCAAAGTTCCAAAATTTTGCTTTCCCTTCCTACAGAAATATTTACATTTGGGCTGCAGTGGTGAAATCTAGAACTCTTTGAAATCAATATATTTTACTATGAATTTTAACAAAGATGGAAATTTGTTGCTAATCATTCTTCCCTCAATTATTAATTTTCTGAAGAGTTCTATGATTTTTGAATGACATATATACAGAGAGGACCAAGGAAAAGGATTTGTATATATTCTTTCTTTGTATTGGTTGTGACTTAAAAAGTCCCCTACAGCTAAAGTTCAGAATGAAGAAACAGGTGATCTTTATGGATCATCTAGTGAATTTAGTCAAAATTCAATTTAGTCAAGCTGTGTTTGTGCCCTGTGGGAGAAGCTTATAATAAACCTTAATAAATCAGTAATCATATGCATGCATTTGCACTTTTGTGGGCTAAGACTAAACAGAGCTCTTTCTCAATTCCCTTTCTGCTAGTGAATCACAGCAAAGATTTGAAAGGGTGAGGGGTTTTCTTTATTCTGCATTAGATAATCATTGAATTCTTTGATTAATGTCTTTTCATTTTATCAATGAATACTTCTCTGAATATTAATTAGGTATTTCCATTGAAACTAAGAAAAAAAGGTGAAATGTTTCAGTGGCGATGGTAGTCAAGAGAAATGCTTTTACAGGTCAAGTGTCTTGCACACAGAACACAGAAATACTTGCTTTAACAGTATGTTTAATTTATGATTATTTTGTTAATGTTCATTCATTTCAAGAAGTGAACATGCATTGGCAGATGGCTATACTTTCTGTGCCTAGTTATAATCTTGGCCGGACATTTATGTTAAAAAAAAAATCAGCAGCTGCTTGGTTACAGAAGAAAGGGACATTTCAATTGCTACCTTAGAGGTGGAACTGACCACTTTTTCAGTTGGCTACTTGGTTTGGAAGAGGTTCAAATAATCTGGAATCTTTTCATGGCACAGACTTTTGAAAGTGTACATTCTCCTTTCTGACTAACATTATGCAAGGGCTGAATCATTGGCACTGAGCATCTTAGAACAAGAAAAGTTATCAGTGCCACCTGCATTTTTGGTTAAAAGAGAAAAAGGTAGTTGATGGTTTGTATGATATCAGAAAATGATTTAATGGGGATAAGTTTAATTTGTAATATTGCATTTTTGTATTAATTATTTCTGATTAAATCACAAATGCAATATACATCTGTTGGTTAGAAAACAGTTTTTTGTTTGTTTGTTTGTTTTTAATTAGATTTCAGATAAAATGACCTAAAATAATGTGAAGGCTACAGGAGGGGTGTGTAGAGAATCAACAAAACAAAACACTGTCTTTCAATGTCACTTCTAATGCCTCATAATGAACTATGTTTTTTATTTTCTCTTTTAGTATGTATGGTTCTTAAGATTTTGAGTTAAATAGATCCATTGTAGGTTGGCTGTTGAGTGTGGCTTGCTGTCTTTTTCAGGGGATAAACATAAGGAAAAAACACTTGTGAGTGCTATGCAGAGATATTCAAGCTCATTCTTAACGTACTGGCTAGAATCTTAGAGAAAAGTTGTGTTACCTCAGTGCTCTGCTTCACTTAAATTGCCCTGCAGAAATTGTGCTGTTTCTGGCATGGAGTAAAGTGCTATGAAGAAACATACTCCGTGCTTTTGTCAGTCAAAATTCATTTCTAAATGATCATATGGCTGCATAACCTGCTGCCACTTTGAACCCTACCTTACAATGAAATTTTTCCTAAAACTAGATCTGCTTAGAGCAATCAGTCCCTGTATTTTGGATGGAGGAATCAATGTAAGAGGTACCTTGTATCCCACTTGGCCTCTAGCTCTGAGAGCCAATAGCTGTCTGGCTATACTAGAGGGCTCTCTGTTGACTTCATTTATGCTCTTTCCATTTTGACTTGGTCCCAGATTCTTAAGATATTGGAGAATTAGTCTCTCTCAGCATTTCTGGTTGAAACTATTTTACTTTATATTAATAATGATTCACTGGGACAGATAATATAAAGCTCTGCAACTATTGCTGTGGCTTTTAGTCTAAGAGATCTATTTGGGCAATAAAGTTTACTTTTTATATGCAAGAACCAACTTCATGGGATTTTTTCCATGGGAATGCTCTGCAGTTTTGTACTCTCCTGGGTTGTAAAATCTGAAATCAAATGCTGTTTCCCATTAAGCAGGAAGGGAGCACTCAGTGTGACCATCTCCAAGGTGAGTACGCTGTTTACTCTGTTGCCTGTTCTTCATGGGGTGGTCATCTGCATTTATTTTTTTTCCTGTGATGGTATTAGTAGCTCTAGCAGGGTGGGGAGGGTAATGAGGGAGATATTCCAGCAAAGACCAAACACTTGCAAGCATTTATTTCTTTCTTAGCAAGCACAACTGGTTCCCTGCCAGCTTTCTGGGATCGGGGAAGCCTGTAAGTATCTCCACGGGGGACAACAAATCTACCTTAAGGCTCTGTATTTTGGTTGGTGATAGAGACCCTTTGCAGTTTTAGGTTTTAGTATTTCTCTCTAGTTCCCATTTATAAAACAGGGGAAAACAACACTTTTCGTTTCGCTTTTTGGACTTTTGGGAAAATAAATACATTGAAGCTTGTGTGGTATTCAGATACTAATGTAGTTATACATAGCTAAATAAAGTAAGAGTGAGTCACCAACTATGAATCTTGTATGACTGTTATTTAGCTTTGTGCATTCATGCTAACCATCTAGGGGAGAGTCCAAACAACTAATTTGCCATGAGGGAATCATACATCTCTAAATAAAACAGATTCTTCAGCCTGTGTAGGTGACAATTTTTGGCTAGCAACATTAATGACAACTCAGTAGGGCACTAGGAAAGTATAATTATTTTATGCTGTAAAAAGATACAAGTGGTTGTAGAAAATACACATTTTCTATATACAATACACAGAGAATTCAGGGTAAAATATTACAGTTTTATATGAATGTTGTGGGTTTACATGGCAAGGTTTTGGTAGCAGGGGGCCATAAGGGTGGCTTCTGTGAGAAGGATCTAGAAGCTGCCCCATGTTTGGTAAGGGCCCCACTGCTGACCAGCGCTGAGCCAATAAGTGATGTTGTTTTGTGCCTCTGTGAGAGCATATTTAAGACACGGAAAAAAAATGCTGTGCCACACAGCAGCCAGGAGAGTGAGAGGAGTGAGGAACAGCCTTGCAGGCGCCAAGGTCAGTGCAGAAGGAGGGGGAGAGGTGCTCCAGGCGCTGGAGCAGAAGTCCTCTGCGGCCTGTGGTGAGGACCATGGTGAAGCAGGCTGTGCCCCTGCAGCCCATGGAGTACCACGGTGGGGAAGGGTTCCACGCTGCAGCCCGTGGAGGAGACCACGGTGGAGCAGGAGGACCCACACCGACGGAGATTGAGGCCTGTGGAAGACCCCTGCTGGAGCAGATTCCGGGCTGGACCTGTAGGCTGTGGAGAGGAGCCCACGCAGGAGAAGGTGACCTGGCAGGAGCTGCAGTCCTTGGGGGACCCAGGTTGGAGCAGTTTGCTCCTGAGGGATGGACCCCGTGGTACAGACCCATATCTGGAGCAGTTCTTGCAGAGCTGCTGCCTGTGGGCAGCCCATGCTGGATCAGTTCGGCAAGGACTGCATCCCGTGGGAGGGACCCCACAGCACAGGGGACGAGAGTGACCGAGAAGGTGCAGCAGAGAAGAAGCGCTATAGACTGACCATAACCCCCATTGCCCCGTTCCCCTGTGCCGCTTGGGGGGAGGAGGTGGAAGAGGGTGGATAGGGGGAAGGTGCTTTTGGTTTCTTTCCTTTGTTTCTCACTTCTATAGCTTGTTAGTAATAGGCAATAAATCTTACTGTCTCCCTATGCTGAGTCTGTTTTGCCTGTCACAATAATTACTGCGTGATCTCCTCATCCTTATCTCAACCCTTGAGCCCCTTTCATCGTATTTTCTCCCCACTCCTCTTTGAGGAGGGGGAGTGAGAGAGTGGTTGTGGTGGAGCTTGGCCGCCCACCCAAGTAAAACCACCACAGCTATTTCGGTTAGCTTCAGGTAATGTGTTTTTTTAGTCCATGATCATCCTCAGTACATGCAATGAATTTTGTATTTTTCCTGCAATTTGAGAGATCATGTCCTGCTTCTGAAGTCACTTTATTATTAAAATCTGCTTTCCCTCCTTGTACAGATAATTCTATTGGCTTGAGTAGGTCAATTCATATGAATGAGGCAACAGACTTTGTAGCATTTCTGTTGCTTAGATACTGAGAGAGAAATATTGTCCTATTTGCCTGTTGTCCTAGTATTGTCCTGTTGTTCTGGAAGTGTTTAAGGCTAGGATGGATGGGGTTTTGAGCAACCTGGTCTAGTGGAATGTGTCCCTACCCATGACAGGGGTTTTAGAATTAGGTAATTTTTAAGGTCTCTTCCGACCCAAACTATTCTGTGAGAATGTGATTTCTACTCATATTCTTCTTCACCAAAAGTGGCTATCTTTTCCTTTTTAAAACTGTATTGTAAATACATAGAACAGATTTCAGGGGGCAACTCAAGTTTGAAAGTGAGGAAAAAAGTGGAGATGAATAAGGGAAAAAAAGTATGTTCAGAATTTGTTGACCTAATACTGATTTCATTTATACCTTTTTAATCTATTTTAATAAAATAGATCATTATTTACTATGCATAATTTTTGTGGGTGGTGGTGGTGGTGATGTATGTTTGAGTGGTCAGAGTGCTATATAAAGCTTAACTTCCATCTTAGCATTTCTTCATAGTGTCAGTTTAAACTCTGCCACCCAAGGATTTCCTCATCCTGTGTCATCCAGAATGTCCAGGGATGTCTGTGCCTCAAGAATATAAAGAATTTACCCATATCCAGATATTTCTTGAACACCAAATATGTTAAGATGAGATCATGATCACATGTAGTAATTTTTGGCTGTCTTTCAGGAATATCTTAATTTAAAAGTTGCTTGTTTTTTTGTTTTGTTTTGTTTTGTTTTTGTTTTGTTTTTGTTTGTTTGTTTGTTTGTTTGTTTGTTTTTGGCATTGAAGAACTCCAGAACTGCCATCATTTATAACAAGAAAGTAAATAGAATTCTATTATAGCATTAATGACTGAAATGGTGAAGTTACATTTACCACTGTTACCTAATTTCTACCACTTCTCTTTAAGGAGAAGAAAATTTTGCAGGGTAGTAGAAAGGAAGGAAGTGCAATTCTTTATGTGCTGAGTGTTTTTGTTTGTTTGTTTTTTTGTTTTTTTTCATGTTATCTGGTTCTACAAATTTATGAAGCAGGTTTTCTCATTAACAGTTTTTTCCTTTTTTTTTTTTTAAAAAAAAAAAAGGAAATGCAATTTATTAAAACAGTCCCTCCCATCACCCAATATAGTTTGCTGCTCATTTGTCTATGATGGTAAAACTGCTGCTTTCTTCAGTGTTTGAAAATGATTAGAAACTCCAGTCTACATGAAAATGGTTAAAAAAAAAAAAAAAAAAAAAGTTACTCTAAATAAATGTTACGTAGTTATCTTCTAATTAAACTGGGGAGCATGAGGCCTAATTTAAGTTTCTAGTGGACTGGAAGATGGAAAGGTGAGTATAATAGGTGATACATACAATCTAATTGTTAATTGCTAAAATGTCTTCCAGGATTGAACACTGTAAGAAGACTACATGTACTATGATTTTCCATCTTTGTAAGAGACTGGTACCTCATAAGAAACTGTTTACCCTCCTCTTCATATATCTAGATCAAGATCATACAGAATTTCACCTCATTAGATGTGTTTCAACCTTTATCCCCACAGGTACTCCCCTCTTGTTCATCGTTATTCTCTGAACATAGGAAAAATCATAGGAGGTTGTCTGAGAAAACTGGATTGAGAAACAAGAAATATCCATTAAAAGAAATGTTAAATTTGGAAGACAGAAGAGAACCAGCAGAGAAGGACATTATAACCAAAATCTAGGAGCATATCCAGCTGGAGGCAGCTCACAGATAAAGGTTAGAGAACTAAGTTTTAGATTAAAATACTTCATTTGAGACTTTACTGCAAATGTACTGTGGAGCAGATCATCTTAAATGTCATCACATAAAGCATATACAGGACAACTGAGTGGTAAAACGCAGCCAACAGGTGTTTATGAAAGGCAGATCCTGCCTGACTAGCCCGATCTCCTTCTATGACAAGATGACTTGCTTAGTAGATGAGTGAAGAGCTGTGGATGTTGTCTATCTGGATTTTAATAAAGCACTTGGCACTGTTTTCCACAGTATTCTCCTGGAGGACCTGCCTACTCATGGCTTGGCCAGGTATACAGTTTGCTGGGTGGAAGAACTTGCTGGATGGCCGGGCTCAAAGAGTTATCATCAATGGAGTTCAATCCCTTTGGTGGCCAGTCACCAGTGGTGTTCCTCAGGGCTCTGGATTGGGGCCAGTTTTGTTAAACATTTTCATCAATGATCTATCTGAATGAGGAGATCTAGTGTACCCTCAGTAAATTTGCAGATGATACCAAATGAAGCAGGACTGCTGATCTGCTTGAAGGTAGAAAGGCTTTGCAGAGGGATCTGGTCAATTGGCCACAACCAACTGCATGACATTCAAGAAGGGTAAGTGGAGGATCCTGACTGCGCTTGGGTCATAACTACTGTATACAGTGGTACAGGTGTGGGGAAGAGTGACTGGAAAGTTGTCCAACAGAAAAGGTCCTGGAGGTGTTGGTTAAGAGCCAGCTAAGCATGAGCCAGCAGCATGCCCAGATGGCCAAGAAGGCCTGCATCAGAAATAGTGTGGATAGCAGGACGAGGGAAATGATTGTCCCCTTGTATGTGGCACTGGTGAGACCATACCTCTAGCATTGTGTTCAGTTTTTAAGCCCCTTACTACAAGAATGCTATTTATTGAGTTGCTTGATCTTGTGCAGAGAACAGTAACAAAGATGTTGAAAGGATTAGAATATGAGTTATGAGGAATGGCTGAGTGAATTGGGGTTGTTCAGTATGGAGAAATGGAATCTGAAAGGAGGTTGCAGTGAGGAGGGTGTTCTCTTTTCTCAGGTGAGAAGTGATAGGAAGTGAGGAACAAATCTCAAATTGCACCAGATTTAAATTGGATAATAGGAAGAATTTATTCACAGAGAGGGTGGTCAAGCATTGGAACAGGCTGCCCAGGGAAGTGGTGGAGTGGTGGAGGTATTTGAGATGTTTGGACGTGGCACTTAGGGACATGGTTTAGTAATGGGACTTGGAGGGTCAGGATGATGTTTAGATTTGACAATCTTGTGTTGAATTAGAGATCTCATATTTCTGTTATTCTCCTAAAAGTTTCAATGACAGGTTTTAAGGATTTTTCTTGGTGTAGAAGAACCTGGTTTTGAGTCAGTTATGCTTTTAAAGAGCATGATAGATCAGACATGTGACTTCATTTCAAAGAAACTACATATCATCCTACAATAAGTTCAGTTACTCACAGTGCTTCTCTTCTTCCCTTGAGACTCTTGCTCAGGCTCATTTATGTATGGATAGCCCCATATGACAATGCACTTCAATGAGTATCTGTACGTTTACATGTACAGTGCTTCCCAGCATAAGGCACAAAGATTTTTTTTTTTCCTTTTTTTCCCCAGGTAAAATTACAGAATTAATTTGAATGTAGTGAAGCTTATCCAATTAGCAAGTTCTAAACTGATCTCCACATGATGAAATAAGTACTGGTTTTATATTGATACTAAAACCGATATAAAGTAATATGCATTATTTTTAGAGTATACTGCTGTCTTCAAGACACAAAGTAAATGTTTTTACAATTGGATTATATTGCTTTTTGTAGCAGTTGAATTTATTGGTATTAAATCATGCAAACAGAAGGCTTTTGTTCCTTAAAGAAAACAGAAAACTATTGAATAAATACCAAAGTGATTCCTCAGCTGAATTCAAAATATTGAGCTGTGTAAAAAATTATCACATGAAAAAAAAATCTTTAATGCTGCATACAAGATTTTATTCTGTTCTGTATGGTATTGAATCATCAATATAAATGCTTGCTTTGTTTTCAGTAGAAGGGGAGTGTTGTGGGTAATAACTTATGTGAAAAATATAATACTTCTATTTCAGTATGACAAAAGAAAAGAAAGGAATAAATTTTATGAAGACTGACTCAGGAGGGAATTCTGCTACAAAGAGGTGATCAAGAAAAAAAAAAAAGACAAACTCCTTTTCTTTTTGTTAGTCAGTCTGTGTAGACAGTGATGCACATTTGTATGAAGTATTTTTGTTATAATCGCATATTTTATGCTAATATGTTAGATAAGTCTCTGCGGGAATTTAATATACACAGGAACAGAAAGGAATGTGCCTAGATTTAAGACACGTTAGTTTCATAGTTGGCTAAATATCTTGGAAAGTTCTAAACTTCATCTGGATGGTTATTAACTGTGCTTGGGAAGTTCCCTTGATATGTCCTTTTACTGCAAGGCCACCAAATCAAGCAGTGATACACTGGCCTTGAATCCCTCTAATTGGAAGAATGAAGTGAGACCTAAGCTTAGGAGACTTATCTCGTTTTATCTTGCTTACATTGAATTGCAAGTATTAATACAGTCTAGTATGATTTTTGGAAAAAAAAAAATGCATGCTTTGTATTAAACCACGAAACAGAGGAGTGAAAGTAATAAGATATTACAATGTTATGAATGCTATTATCTGAACAAAGAAACTCTAATAGTTTATGCAATAAAATGTAGAAAATACTCTCAAATCAATAGCAACGGTGAACTGCAGGTGGTGAGAGGGGTTTTCTATTATCCAGTTGTGGTGGTTTTGCTAATGTGGGCGGTTGAGCTCCACCACAACTGTTCTCTCACTCTCTCTCCTCAAAGGGAAATGGGAGAAAATAGGACAAATGGGCTCAAGGGTTGAGACAAGGACTGAGAGATCTCTTAACAATTATTGTCACAGGCAAAACAGACTCAGCATAAGGAGATTAGTAAAATTTATTGCCTATTACTAACAAGCTAGAGAAGTGAGAAACAAAGGAAAGAAACCAAAAATGCCTTCCCCCCATCCACCATCTTCCACCTCCTCCCCCCAAGTGGTGCAGAAGAACAGTGAATGGGTATTGTGGTCAGTCTATAGCACTTTTTCTCCACCACTCCTTCACAGTCATTCCCTGCCCCTGCTCCACGTGGGGTCCCTCCCACGGGATGCCGTCCTTCCCAAACTGATCCTGTATGGGCTTCCCACAGGAAGCAGCTCTTCAAGAACTGCTTCCACATGGCTCCGTATCACGGGGTCCATCCCATCCGTCAGGAGAAAACTGCTCCAACATGGATCTCCCACAGGCAGCAGCTTCTGCCAGGTCACCTGCTCTTTCATGGTTCCCTCTCTATGGGCTGGAATCTGCTCCGGCAGGGGTTCTACACAAGCCGCAGCCTCCTCCAGGCCACATCCACCTGCTCCACCGGGGGCTCCTCCACAGGCTGCAGCGTGGAGATCTGCTCCATGTGGGACCCATGGGCTGCAGGGGGACAGCCTGCTCCACCACGGGTCTCTCCACAGGGCACAGGGGAACTTCTGCTCTGGTGCCTGCAGCACCTCCTCACCCTCTCTTTTTTTTTTTTTTTTTTTTTTTTTTTTTTCATTTCTTAAATCTGCTCTCACAGAGTCTCAAACAACATAAACAACATGCCTTATTGGCTTGGTTCTGGGAAGCAGCAGGTTCCTTTGGGACTGGCTGAAAATGGTCTCTACTGAACGTGGGGCAGCCAGCTGGGCAGCTTCTGGACTCTTCTCACAGAAGACACCACTGCAGCCCCCCTGCTACCAAAACCTTGCCTCATAATCCCACTACACCAATATTTAAAACCCATTCTATAATAAATAAACAATTAAGTGAAAAGTGAATAATAGCATGTTAGGTCATTGGCTTATTAGATTTACAACTAAATGAAACTCTAGGCATTTTTATACTTTACACAAGCTTTTTTTTTTTTTTTTTTCCTTTCTATTTGCTGAGTGAATGAGTTTGTGTGATTCTGTAAGATCCAACTTGAACTCTGGGGATTTTGAGTTTATCTCTTCTTAAAGTGTAGAGTACTATAGGAGTATAGAATATAAGAACACCTAGAAATTTCTTAAAAAATATATATATATTTACTGCTCTGAGTTTATATTACACTATATTTTTGGCAGTCTTTGCATACATGACTGTCATTATCTTCATCTGTACAATCATTAACAAATTTCACGGTGATAAACTTCTCAGAGCTGTCTACCTTCTTACATCTAGCACATACATTTAAAGAATAGCTGTTATAGAAAGTAATTACAGACAATATTTATAGGATATCACAATTGTGTGAACAATGCTTACCAACCTGAAAAATCAGGAAAAAAAAAAAAAAAAAAAAAAAACAGGCTCAGTTTCAAGTAGGAGAAAACAAACTTTTCAAGTGTTAGCTTTAGGACTGTGAAGTTTACTGTATCCTCAATGCTGGCACACTTATTTATTGTGAAACTGTGCTTTAGCCAGCCTGAAGGATTTGCTGTTAGTTATACAGGCTGTCCTGGAAAGATACATGGATGATAAAGCAGGGACCCACCAATTTTAGAATGCTCAGAAAAATTTTGCATACTAAATTTATTTTTCTTAATGAATCTAATTTACTTGCTGTAAGTGGGGATGACTCACATTAATTTATCTCTTTCTCTCTCTTTTTTTTTTTTTAATCCAGAAATACCCAATTGTACTAATTAACACCACCGCGATGATTTACCCATGTAGGTATAAAGAAAGGAAAATTAATGAAATGAAAATCAATTTAAATCATCAGAACAGAAAAAAAATAATCTCTGAATAGGTTTGTAAAGACAGTTCTCATATTTATTATGACAAATATATTTAAGTTGATAGTAATGTACTGATGAATGAATGTGTGTGTAGAACATATTTCCTAGGTTGCACCTCATCTTTCCTTTTCTATGATTTTTACATCCAGAAAAAGATATTACATCTTATTGTTCTGCCAAAACCCTATTGAATGCTTAAAAAACTGTCAAGATTTTGATTCAACAAAGTACCATCAGCATATTTTACTTTAAGTATGCAAAGGCAGACACAAGTTAGCTATTTATAGAAATGATAATTGAGTCTGTGATTGTCCAAAATAATTTTCTGTGCTAAACACTAGATGCTATAAGAAAGAGAAATTTGAAGTAAAAGTCACATATAGTAACTCTACACATATTATATTTTGCAATGAAAAAATACATGAGTGGTAAGAAAGATAAAGTTGTGTTCTCCCATTCTACCATGTTTAATGCCTACTTAAATTTATTCAAGAGAATCTCATCACATGTCCATAGAATGGCCCTAAATTGTATTACATCAAGAGTTAAAAGCAAATTTCAGGCATCTGAGTTCGACCTGTTGGCTGTGACTTGGCTTCTGGCATGAGCACTGGTAGTCTCTGCCTTGCCATCTTGCATTTTCTATCTAATTGATGGACTTTAAGTTGTCTGCTTACTTCAGGGGATGTTGTAATCTCCTTTGATATCCATAAAGTCAGTGGACCTAATCTTATTGAAAGCTATTGAACTCCTTAAATAGATACTCTTATACCCATCTACTGTTTTACACAGGGATTAGCATTGTTAGGCTCATGAAATGTGTTTTTAACAACAACAAAATTATGTAAGCAGCTTAGCTTCATAATGAGAACAGAGCAAGACAGAAATGCTACTCAACAAATATTGATCTGAAAATAGTTTTTCCCATGCAGAAATGATGTCACATGGAAAGAAAAGGAAGGAGAATCTGATTCATAGAGAGTTCATGACTGTGCCAGAAATTGGGCATTTTGTATCAAAACCTAAATAAAAGCAGGGAATATGGTTTTCATAGTCTCTCATAGTACAAACAAGAGTAGTTCAAGGAGTGAATTATGAATGGGACTGAATTATACACATGTATTCTGCTGGTAACAAATAATCAACTTAAAATTCTCATTTTTAAACATAATGTTTTTTCTTCAATTACCAAGGAGAATCCATCTAAAAAGCTACTCTTATTATACTCAGGTTAGATTAAGTTTCATTACATGAAATTGAATTAATGAGAAATAACAGCTCATCCAAATACTTAGAAGACATCTTGTTCAAGATGTGTCTATAATTGAAATTTGTTGTTCAAATCATGGGTTTGTAATATGGGAGTACCTGAATTTTTAATGTGAACACAGAGAGAATTCAGTGCTTGCATGTTCAGGTAACAGAACAGTCTGCATGTATAGTCATGTCCTCCCAATAACTAAAAAGGAATGTTAAAAATGAGTATCTGTAATTTATAATCAAGAAAATACAGAAACGCAGACATAGTCATTAACACCAGCTTGTTTCACTAGATGAAACTGCAGATAAGGTGTGCGTGACCTTAAGGTTTCATCTTTTGACTTATTCTCTACCTGTTTGCATCAGTTTCAAAGACTCCATTAAAAAAAATAATGATCAGCATCTGTAATTCTGTATGCATAAGCATTTAGGCATGCTACTTTTGTAATCTATTAGAGGAGAAAAGCTATTTCTAGGATTTATGCACACATACTACCTGGGTGTGCTTAGCATTAATGACACTTATCATTTACCAGAATGACAGTGTATTTTGCAGTCCTATATGAGAGATTTGTGCAAACACAGGTGGTGGTAAAAGGGAAGACTATGAAGATACATGTCTAAATGGCTTAAGCTAGCAATGTTGAATGCCCCTGATAATACTAGATATTTCTAAAGTTTTAGAGTATTTATTTCTAATGACACTTCAAGGATTCTCTTATTGTTTTCCAGCTTCCAGATCTCTTTTGAATATATTTTTAAAGAGTACTCAACCTTAACTTCTACTGTGCGGGAACAGATTTATGCCCTGTGAAATACTTGGCCACGCCATTTGGTTTATCTGTATAATGTGTCTGAATATGATCCTCTTTGTTTATAGTTCACTCCTGCTTCATCACAGATGTGTAATCAGCCACGTGTTTTGAAGGCTGCAGTTGGCAGGAAGGGCACAGGAATTATAGCCTGAAGCAAAGACTAGATGAGAAAGTGTGGTTAAAATAAACTGTGTTCTGGTAAGAGAGAAATAATCTACCATTTGTAGTATTTACTTGATGGAATTTAGAAACTGGCAGGGAGGAAGATTAGAGAGCTTAGAAAGAATTAGAAGCTTGAAAAAAGATGTAAGAGGATGGATGATGCACCTCAGGAAGAATATGTCTATATTGTATATTCTAGGAAGACAAACTTACATGGCACTTCATATAGATATGACCATGTCCTAATCAGGTATAGTTTATCTGCTTGTATTCCAAGCAATCTGAAAGCTCAGCTTTGGTACTGGATTAAACTGTGTTGCATCCCAGCTGGATCTAGCTCTGATATGTCCCAAGGCACCATTTTTATTAGCAGCTTTTTTGGGATAGCAAGCAGTTAGTGAACGATATCTGTGCTTTAAGCCAGCAACGATGAAAACTGGATAATTTTCACTTATTAAAGTGTGATAATTAATGCATTCTGAAAAAAAAAAAAAAATCACTGATATTTTGTTGGTCTCAATGGTGGAGAGACTTTATTGCCTAGCCCTGACATATTGATTTGAGAAAAAGGGTAAGGCTTCCAACAAGACTTTAAGGATACAGAGAAACAGGAGTTGTAGGCACACATAGCATTTCCTTGTTTATTAACCAAGTAGTGTTGTTTCTGTGAGATAGTTTAATCTGAAATCACCTCTAATAAGGATGCAGAGTTGCTGTTTGTTGTTATTAACAGAACGTAAAATTTTCAAGTGCCCATTTCAGACTGGCAGACTGTCAGTGAGGCTGCCTGCTGATATATCTGGCTCTGCTACTGGTCTTTTGTATAAAATGCAACAAGTCACTCGATGTCCCTCTCCCTTAGGGCCAGCAAAAGGAGGATACCACCACTCTGTATCACTTGAGGGTGCTTAAAAGTCAATTTGTTAGTGTATTTAACCTAGCAGTTACAATAAAAAAGTGGATACAGAAAAGCCTAATTACAGTAAAGCTGTTGTGGTTATGATTTTTGGTTATTTTAGTCCAAGAATCTAGAAATGTTCCTTGTATTTGCAAATGGTGTCAGGCCATCTGACAGCAGTCCACATGCTACGATCTGCTTATGCTGATCATAAGCTGCCTAGTTATCTGTTAAAATAAAGGGTCTTTTTGGTAAAGTGTGAATTTTGCTGGGGCAGGCCCTGCTCAAGGCTGCTGAGGGCTGTGCTTGTGCTGAGCTATATGACTGGCAGTGTGGCATGTCTTTGTGCCATGTTCAGCCAAATGTGAGCATGGGGGAGCCAGAGTCCAGGAGGGGTGACATGGAGGAGAGCTTGCTGAGGCTTCCTGAAGTAGGCAAAGGCTAGTTGGGCGGCAGCCAAGGGGAGAGCCATCCCCACAGGCCTCAGGAACTCTCATGGAAAGCCCAGGTGTGGTGTGTGTTCATGTGTACCAACATGATAAATGATGCATTTCCTCACAAGCTCTTTCTAGCGTCTTGGGTGGGTAAGAGATAGGAGAGTTTCCTGTCCCTCCCTGCTGTTTTTTTTTTTTTTTTTTTTTCAGGGAATCACCACAAAGCATGCTTCACATGATGATGATGGCCTCCTCTTAATGAGAACATCTTTAACTTAGCTTCAGATCCAGATAGGTAATCAATTTCAGATTAACAAAAGCAAGACAAAAGAAAATATCTGAGAGATTTTTTTCTTCCTCCAAAAAATTCTAAGAACAATATTTGGACTTGCTTTCAAGGAAGGCACTTCGTATTGATTACGGATCTGAAAATGTATATCAAACAAGACCAAAAGTAATAAGGAAATGAAAGTGCACACACAGTCGGTAAAAATTTGGATTAAAAAAAAAAAAAGAAAAAAAGAACTTCTCTATTTTAAATACAAGAATTTTACAACTACTAAGTAATTTTTTGGTTGTATTACCTTTCCGTTAGTGGCCTAGCTGCTCTGTATATAACCTAGTATATGATTTCACTATTAGAAAATTATGGAGTAACCTAACTAAAGTTCTAACTTAGTTAGAAAATGACTATAAAATTGTAATTTTCTGTTACTTTTTTTTTTTTTCAGCAAAAAAAAAAGGGCAAGTTTTAAAAAGTAAAAAGCTTTCTTTCAAATTCTATGCTAAGGAAAATTATATGAGTATGTCATTAAATTTGTTTGTTTGTTATGTACTTAAACTCTTTTAGCTTATTGAAACTACCCTCCAAAGATTTTTTCTTTTGAATTAACACTTGTTGTTCAGTGCTTATAGAGCCTGAATGAAAGATGATCCTTTTTTTTTTTTTTTTTTCTGTGGACTTGTTCACTGTCTGGATTGCATTTCCATAATGCATTGTGTCCTCCGTGATTGAGCACCTTGCTTGCTTTGGAGATTTCTTCTGTATAGGGATGTTAATCCATAAATGTTGTTAAACAGTAAATGCATTTTAATGCTGATCTGAATGCTCCTGGGCAGTAAGACAAAATGAAAATACAAGATGCACAAACAATTTGAAAAGATTGGCATGCTTTGCCTCATTACAAAACCAAAACAAAATAAATTATATTCATCTCTGCTACACTTTCTTTTAGTTATTTTTATTTCCTATATTATCCTTTTCCTTACTATGTCAACCCACAATCTACCTTAAATGAATCTTCCTTATTTATTTTTTTATTTTTTATTTTATTTTTTTTTCAACTGAATAACACAAGCATTCTTTTTTCCCCTGGCTCTAAACTGGAACTTTTGAAGAGTCTGATCTTACCTTTCAGCCAGAAGGAGGAGGAAAGATCAAAGAACTCAGTCCATCCCCTTCAGGTATGCTACTTTTATAATTATAAAACATACCATGTGTTATATATATATTCCATATCTCTAAAGACATGTCTCTGAAAGTATCACTGAATATCTAGTTGCTTTAGTTGCTTAACATTTCTGTAGTGCTGCAGGAAAATCTAGGGAGATAAACCATGGAAGTGAGATAAAATTAAATGTAATAGTTTGGAAAATATGATAACTGCTAATGCTAACTGGTTAAGAATTAATTTCATTATTTTAATAGTCAGCAAACATATGAATGTTTGAGAATAAGTTGGAGTAACTCATAATGGAATTTGTACAAAATCTTCCAATAATAAAGTAAATTGGCATGTGAGACGAGAGACATTTTGACAAGATTTGAAATACGAAAATGAAGTAACCTTATTAAACATATCTGTGAATTTGCCTACAAATTCTGTGAGGGAAACTTCTCCCTTTACTATAAAGAAATTGTAATGTTTGAAAATTTGAATATTTAAATTGTTATAATAGGAAGCTCTGCATATAAAAAAGTGATGACATTTCAGGCTTCTTCACATTTATGGCTGTTTTCAGAAGAGGAAAAGTAATTCTAAAGTTATTAGTAAGTTATCTATTGTTTCTTTATTGGCAAGTTTTTACAGGCATTTATTTGAACTAGCAATGCAGTTAATTTTTATCTGGTTTATGAGCTGATATATAGAGGATGTACATATCAAATAAAAATATGTTACAACATTAAAGGAGCAGTATCTGATCCATTCAAATAAGTTTACCCTAGTTTGCAGTAAACACTTCACATTGCTATAAGATTAATAGAAAATATAATAAATATCAAAGCAATAAATTGATTTGGAATCAATATGCCAAATAGAGATAAGCAGTGAAAATATGATCTGTAAAATAACAGTCTGCTGAACTCAGACTGTGAAAAAGAGAGCCCTCTGAAAATACTGATTAAAAAAAAAACAAAAACAATGAATGACAGAAATCTTTTGCGGTCCCACTGCTTTGCGTAAAAGAAGAAGTAATATATTTGTGAAATGCATCAGAACAGAGGAAGGATAAGACATTGGTCTCTGAGAATGCTATCAAGAGAAGATACCAGGCAGAAATACTGAAGATGACATCTTTGATGGAGTGGGTCAGTGTTCCCCATTTTGGTCTTTGCGTCTACATTCAGCAATTAGTAGTTTCGGAGTAACAGGTAACGTTGATGCCCACAGATCTCCCCCCATTAGTTTACAGAAGGTTCTTTTAAATCTTGAAGAAAAGTGGGCATTGCAGAAGACAGAGAGGTGGTGATCAATAAGAATATTACCATTTTGTACATATACAGCAAAAGCTCCTTCGAAGCAGAGACAGCAGTGAGGTAGCATGAAGACATTTGTTTTGAATACCTAAAATAAGGGTGTTTCTTTGCATTAGTTAGCTGAAATAATAAGTAGGGAGCCAGTAAAGAAAAGTCAGTATTAAAATGACTTGGTCATACCAGACAGTGAAATTTTTTTCAGATCAGCATAATCCATGATTATTTGTGGGGTAGGATTGTATATGCTTAAGGGAAAAAGCTGCTGAAGCCATGTCAAGTCAAAGATGAGATCTGTATGAAAGCTACATATGTGACTAAAACAGAAGATATTAGCTACGTGACTTTCCTATCTAGTATTGTTTTGCCTACATTAAATATTGTCTGTGTGTCTGTCCACACAGTTAAGGAGCGGTCTGAATTCTAGTTGCAAAGGTATGTCCAATTGCACATGGAAGACTTTGGGAAGTAGGAATTAAATAATTTTGTAATTTTGTTTCAGAACCCAATATCTCAGCATTTGTAATTACAGAACAATTTGCTGTTTTCTCCTTTTCCTCCTACTATAAACTGTTACTTTTCTTCTCTGACTCAAATGAACCCAGTAGGGCAGAAAGTTGAGTAAGTTTCTTTCTTACGTCTGATCCTTTATCTCCTCAGTACCATTTCTGCTTGTACTTTACATTTTCTGATTTGACTGGGCCACACAAAACCTAAGAGAAGGTAAAAATGGTCATCCTTGCTGTAGGCAGGAGTACAGACTCTCTTCTGTGCACTGAATTTTGGCAGATTTTAAGCCAAGAGTTTGAGGAGTTTTGAGGAGTTAATAGTGTAAATACCCCATGACTAATGGTGCAGAATTGGTTGGGGAGAAGTCACCTCAGAGAGTTGGGGAGAAGTCACCTCAGTAGTGAAGGACTTTTTTCACTGCAGTCGGAAGAGTTCTGTGGTTGTGCCATCTACAGTGGTAAGTAAGTTAGTGAGTAAGGTATGAAGAAGAGGAGGGAGGTTTTGTCAGCCTGATATTGAGGGGATGAACAATTTGTTAGTCAGATCCTGTTTTATTCTGATAGGAGAATTCACATCTAGAGGGCAAAGCAGAATCATTATTGTAGAACTTAATTAGTGTTTGTGGGTGATTTTTCTCAGAAATAAAACAGAGATAAGGAGGCCATGAGACCAAAGAAGGATCTTGTGGAAAGCCACAGAAAAAAGGAGGGGAGAGAGGTATGGGAGACTGTGAGAAGCATCATCCAAAAAGTTTATGGAAGAACATTCTGAGAAAAGGCAAGCTTGGAGAACATGAAGCCACATTTGCAAAAAGCTGGAGATAATGCAGATATTTGCATACTGGTATATGTGACACAACAATAATTTTGTGATGACAGTGGTAAAAATTCCATTGATTTTTAAGATTGATCAGCAATTCATTACACATACGTGCACATATTGGATATTATATCTGTAAGTATGCATAAATGAAGCTGCATAGGACTTAAAAAATCTAGCTCCAATTGCTATGTATTTTATGTTTTCTACACTTGGACTAAAATAAATGACAGAGACATATATACACAGTCTCAAAAAGCAGGAATGTTGGCAATTCCTTACTTGGACAACAATGATAAATACTCTCTGTTTCATATGAGATCAGGAAATCACTTGCCTTTAAGCCATCCAATCTAAGGGTATTAATTATGTATTACATCTCAAGAACCTTCTAAATTTAGATAGCCTTGAGGGGATCGGTGTGATTTATTAATATACTGACAAATAATTAGCTGAGGAATGTATCATGTATATTTCATCTGTAGCCTGGAACTTCAGCCTCTGCCACTTGGGAACATGAAAAATCTAAGGGTCTGTCTATCACTTCACTAGATATTGAAGACTGACTTTTTTTTTGTATAGCTAAAATACAACATGAAACACTGATGTTGTTCAAAAGTGATGCTTCAGCACCCCTTAAATTGATGGTGTAAGTAAAGTTATATAAGAGTGAAGGATGCTTCTGAATCAAACCAATTAAAGTATCTTAATGAATGGAAGGCTTGAATAAGCACCTGGTTATGGTTATTGGCAACTAATGCACTTGAACCAATGCTGCAGCTGGTTGAACTACTGTTATGAACAAAAGAATCTGTTTTTAGTACTATAGCCTAAAGCTTTGCAACCTAAGTTACAGCAGCTATTAAAAGGGTCACAACTCAACTTCATTAGCAAATAGATTGTTTTGAACAAAGATTATGGAGGATAGAAATTGAAGATTAGATTGCCGAAGTCATTTCTGTACTGCAGAAAGAATCCTTGAGTGGAAATAATTGGCCTGTCTGCTAGCTATTTATTTGAGATATCAGAGTCCACAAAAATTTGTGTGTACCAGTACTGGCACACACAATGTAGCAATGAAACTTTTAAGTTCCTACACTAAAAGACTATGAACATTGGAGAGCTGATCACCAAAAATCATAAAATGATTTAAAAATCATTAAAATGATAAAATATCATTAATTTTGTGGCCTGCAGAAGGGTGTGTTCTACTGTTACCATTGTAATACCCCCCCCCTTTTTTTTTCCTTACATTTCACAGTTTTTGGAGCAGATATATAGAAGGACAATGCAATATAATTCAATATATTGTCGTTCCTATGACCTGGTTTATCTGCACTGGTCTTGTCTGACTTGGTTCTATCCCTTCTTCCTTAGTACTCCTCTCCAGAAAAAAAATATTCCATCCGTTCTTGTCATTGTTCCCTTCCAGTTGCTTCCATCAGAAGTAACTACCTATAAAGCCATACTCAGTCTTCAAATTATAGCATCCTGGGTACCTCGGAACGGATGCAGGTGCCTGATGTCTAGGAGCTCTAAGCACATGTAACATGCTCAACAGCTAGGAACTTTGTCTTAGCTCCCTGCCAAGCTCTTAATAGTCCCTCCAGAGCACATATGCAATCAGGTTTTTCAAGCTCATAACTTGAGCAAGTATTAGTTGCATCTCAGGGGTATCGTTTCTTTAAACTATATATTTAGAAAAACAGATCTCTTGCCAGGCTTATGCAGATTCAGGAAAGAATGGCAATACAAAACTGGAAAAAAGCCAAATGTCAAGGGACTAGTATGAGAGATTACTTCAAGTGATTAGCAAAATGGCAGAGGGCAAGGGAAACATTTTCACTGATGGTTGTTCTTTCATCACTCAACGAGTAATCATGCTCTTTAATCCAAAAATTTTCAATTCTAATGCTCTCAGTAGTTACTACTGACCTTCAGCCACTGTCATTCTCCAAGCTGCCAAATTTACTATAGTTGACTGCAGCAGCTCTGAATCCAGATGAAAGGTTTTGAAATGCTCTTTCTCATTTGTGTTGAAACAAAGTAGCACACCCTTGCAACAAAGTTCTGTAAATAAAATAAAATTTGTCTCTTTACTCTGTCAGGTGTTGTTGCTCAGCCAGTATCACTGTCAGTAAGTATTTATACCTTCATAGAAGGATAGAAGGGAAATAACAGAAAAACAGTCATTTGTTTTCAAACTGAAGTCACAAGGTTCTGATGAACTTCCACATAGAAAGTGTTGCAAAATAAACCCCAACACCAATCCAAAACCAAAAAGCCACCTCCAAATACTTTAATTAATGAAAATTGGATCCAGGCTGTAGCTAATGGTGATAAGTAACAAATTGCTTACTGAAGAACAGCAAGAACTATTTTAGCCCTTTCTGTAAAACAGCTGGGCATAGGTTTGGAATATGACATTAATTTATCTTTTCTGGAGAATTTCTTAAACAAATTCTATCTAGGCTGATTAAAGTCCCCAATTTCATTTTGCTGCTGATACACTTGTCCTGTCCATTCACTACCTCTTTTTTGGGTGGTGGTGGGGGGGAAGATTGTTGTGGTAAACAAATTCCATTGGAGTGTACAAATTGGTGTGACTTGCCTATGAAGAGAGCTAGTATTTGAGAACTTAGTGATGGAGAGATGCTAATAAAATTGTATCTTGTAAGGAGAGTGGAATTTTCCTTTGCTGTTTGCTATATAAAACAAATGAGCAGCATTGCGCAACCTCCTACAAGCAGTATGGGTTCCAGAATTATGTTTTTAGTGTTACGTGTACTAATGGGATCATTGTTAGCTCACAGAACCTGTCAGACTTTATAACCTTTTATTTCTTTTAATGGCAGTCCTAGAAACAACCTAATGTATGCTAGAAATAAGGTCATAGGTAGTAAGATACATTAGATATATTCAGCAAAGCTTAAAAACCAGATTCATTGGGTCTGGTTTACTAGTGGATGCTGCTACTGAGAAGACACTGGTTTGTAAAATAATATACCGGAGTGGCTAGTGCAAAGCACCCTTAAGAATCCTAGGAGACTGTGTGTGTGTGTGTGATGGGGGTGAGGGGGGTGGGGACGGGGAATAAGCTCCTCCCCTGTCTCTTCAAAACATATACCAACAGATTCCACTGTAAAGGTCTAGAACCTTCATTTTAATTTGTCAAATCTCTCTTAGGACCCCTAATCTGTGGTCCTATTTTGCAATGTATATTCTTCAGACTTGTGAAGAGAGGGATATGTCTGAAATTCTAACACTGTGGTGTGTCAGAGACGTCATTTCCTTGCTCTGCAAGGATGGTTTGCAAATTAAAGTCATTATTCTGTCTTTTTCTGTTCTACTCTGTATTAACTGATAAAGCTACTATAACATTCTGTCACATGCCTCTATTGCCAAGTTACTATATCAACTGGAGACAATTTCAAAATAACTTCCAATAAATTTATGCAATCCTGATTGCAATCCATAATTTCTGCCAAAACATGGGATTTTTGCAACTGTCATCAGTCTAAACTTGTTCTTAATTCTTCAGCTGCAAATACAGCAAAAGTCATGTTGCATACTTTAATCTGTCACTGGAATTTACTGTCTGCACTTACTGTATACCCAGTTTTTAACTACTAGCCTCAGGCTAGGCTGCACAATATCACACAGTTACCAACTCAGATATAATACAAAAATTAAACAACTGTTTCCAGAAATTAGGATATTGCTGCTTCCTGAGCATTTCAGGCTAAACTATGTTAAACTCAGTTTACCCAAGGACTTACAAAAATTTAGGGAAATAATACAAAATTTATTTATTTTAAAGGCAGTAATTGCATTTCTTTTCTCTTCAGGTTAGGCCTGGAGACTGGAGGAGAGGGAAGAGCCACTGACAAGTGGAAAGTTTTGAGTCCTTTCCATGGTGGTAGCAACCATGGAAAATTTATTTTTGATACTGATTCCAATAGTTTGTAAAGGAAGACTGCTTAATAGCCTAGAATTAATCTTTGGTGGAGAATATGGAAATACTTTATAGATCTCAGAAATCAATGAAGCAGAAAGGAGACCATCATCTGCAAAATGTGTAAAGTATATGAGGCAGCAAATCGTTTTTAAGCACCACAATATCAAATGCCTATCTAGAGGCAAGTGAGGTAAGTTTGTCAAGCTCATAAAGCAGGGAGTTCCTTGCATTAGAAAATGAGTGTTTTGTAGTGTGCTGGAGGTGTGAGTTTGAATAGCACATCTGTTTCTGATTTTTTTTTTTCCCCTTCACAATTCCATCATATTGAGTGTTTACCTGATTACTCAGGCTTCTACATATAATTTTCCTGGGTATGATTTATTGTTAATGCTTGAGTTGATAGCTGTATGGGTAAAATCCTTATGAAATGATATCTTGATTTCCATGGCATCCATGTCTCAGGACTTGACAAATACAGTCCTGTTTTCTAGTTTGATTTTATCATCTCTCCTGTCCTTTAATTCCATTGTCTTTTTTTTTTTTTCATGAAACTTAAGATGGCAGGTTTTCTTCATCATTCTTCCAATTATTTCTCACTATTTTTATAAATATCAACCTGCCATCTGATCAGCCTTCAACCTCAGCTGCATTGGCCAGGAGACAATTGTGTATAACTAGTAGTTTTTCTTTTTTATTCTGCTGCTTTTCACAGGACTTTGGCAGGAGCACACCCAGAACTACCTTCTTTATTTTTTTTTTTTCTTGAGTTTCCCTTTTCCTGTAATACACCCATGAATTTTGCAACAGTGCTCACAATCACATTAATAATTCTTGTCTCGTTATTTCCATATAGTTCCCTGGCAGTCTGTAACCATCTGCTTTATCCAATCTTACACTCAACTTGTAGACTTATTTGTAAATTTCTAGATAGGCACTGTCTTGTTCTGTGTTTTTACAATATTATTACAATGGGATCATAGCTCATGACAGTAACTATAGGAACATAGTACAAATAAATTATTAGTGTTGGATAGGTGTCATTCTCCTGCAAAGGAGACTGAAGTTATGGCTATGCAAAAAGAAATTTGCTGTGCTTATTAACAAGTAACAATTAGATCAGCTGAAATTCTGACTAGAGTGGACATTATGTGCAAGTCTTTTAGATGTCATTTCTGAAATGTCAATCTATATAATGCAAGACTGGTATTCCCATTTGAAAGAGTAAATTTTGATTCACCATTTTGTAGTTTGCTATAATGTGTTCTTAAAAATTTAAGGACCTAACATCTAAATTTGCTGCTGCTATTCCTGTATAACATCATCTTTCTATTTCTCTTTTAACCCATGTTTCTTACTCCCCTAAGGGATTGTCTCTGTTTAGTGGCTAAGACGTGAATATTGATGTTTTGGGGTGTGATGTAGGGTCTTGTTGAAGAATGGTTGCCAGTAATAAAATAAATGGTTGTAAAGCTACGAGTGTTAAGAAAAGACAGAATTAAAATAAACTGTTCAACCTTTCAGTTATATGGGACAGGGAAAAGAGAGACAACAAAATTTGACTCCTAACTCTGCTTTGCAGAAAACAATATCCATATTTCATAAATAAAAGACAGCACGTGCCTGACTTCCTTCTGCTTTCTTGCAGCATTAATGTGCTTAAAATGTTGTTATTATTCTAATTGATAGTAAATGGCCTCTCTCCTTTCATGGTGCCATGAAAAAAAGAATTTAAAGGAAAGTTAAAGTTCTGTACCAACCTAACATACATTTTTATTTTACTTTTTTTAAAAAATCTTTTTTTTTAAGTTAAAGGAGGAACTACCATGACCTACTCTAACTTTCTGAAAGTCATAAAGATTTTCTGATTAAATATCTTCTAAAAGTCTGGGATCTGAGACTTAACTAGAAGGTGTCTTTCTGGGAAAAAAAAAAAAAAGAAAAATCATCTTTATTTTAAAATTATGGGGAATCCAATTAATCTATGATTTTTTTTTTCCACAATTATAATAACTAGGCCTATCTGAAAAATGGGATTTATTTTTGTACCAAAGATGAAAATTCAAAGTCTTTTTTTTTTTTTTTTTTCTTTTTTTTAAATTAATGGATAAAATCAGTTTGAGAAATCCCAGGAGTTCTCCAGAACATTGTCTTTTCATGGCCATTTCATTAGTTTAGATTTTTTAGGTTGGTAAACTCAAATAGAAAAAATGAAAGAGCAGAAGCAACTGGTTTTACTGGTTTTGATGCTATCTAAATTAACCTTTGTTTTTCTTTTTTTTCTTTTTTTTTTTCCCGGAAACAACAAAATGGTAGTGAAATCAATGTATCTATCTAATCAGTTCAGTGGAATCTGACACCATTACTAAGTACAGGGTATTATCAACTAAGTATGCATCACGCATATGTTTATATATGCACATGCTTATACATAATAATCAAGGTAACACAAGCTCTTTTTTTATTATTTGTTGTTTATTTGATTGCTTGTTTCAGCAGATCTGTTTCAGCAGATCAAATTAATGGAATTATTTCACCTCATATTTATAGTATATCAACCATTTGGTTATTTTTGAATTTTGAATGCTGAAGTTGGATGCAGCATTTTAGTAACATCCATATTAGAGAAAATAGAAAGGTTGTATTATCTCTGTGTACCATGAATTCTTAATTCTTCTAGAGAGCCACTGCTTCTCAGTATTGTGCATTCTGGTAATTTTACACTTGCAAGGAACCATTCAAGGTTTGGTTTCAGCCACTGGACTAAAAAATGAAGATTGTTATTTATTTGTTACATATTCTATGTTAATAGAATAAAGCTAATAAAGTGATAAATGAGTCAGGAACCAATCCCTGGCTTCCTAGCAATATGCCATGCAATTCCAAGTCAAGCACATTAGTGAAGTCTGTTTACATTACCTTAATGTTATTACACCTAGCCAATTTTTTTCGTTTTTTTCGTTTCAACTATTAACAAGTTCGATAGACAGGTTTCTCACATATATATATATATATATGTGTGTGTGTATATATATGTATATATAAGAATATATAATATATATTCTATGTTATATAAAAATTATTATATAATAATATACAATAAATACATATAATTAATATATTATTATTTATTATTATATAAAAAAGGATATATTTTTGTAAGCTTGGAGAAAGAAAATAGTCTGTCTCAGATATAGGAAAATTGAATTTATTCCTGCTACAATTAGAAAATTTTTAAACCACCAAATATTGGCCTTTCATATAAAATTGCATGGTTAGAGCTTTATGCATCTGATGTCCACCTGGCATCGTGTTTCAGCATACATGTACATATATGTATGTATCTTCAGCATACATAAGCAAAGAAAATGAGATTAAAAATCTAATCACCGTGTCAGCAGATAAAAATGAGTTAACTTGTTATCTGCTTCCACATCTATTCTTTGTAAGAAGTTCTATTTCAGAGAATGGGACCATGTCGTTAGGATTGTGTCTTCTGCGCTTTATAATTTCAGTATTGAAACTAAGATATATCAAGAGATTCAAGATAATGCCCTTGAGATCTATTCCTGTGATCTATTCCTTTCCCAAACTATTTTATTTTATTTCAATTTCCCATCTCAATCTCTTCCCTGATATTAAAATTTGTCTCAGTAGGGATGTCACTGCTCAGGATAATATTTTTGTTTTAACCTCTATTTATTCCCATAAGATTGGTGATGGGGTAATGATTTTCCATTTCCTTCCACACAGTTCCAGCATTTATTATTACTTTCATTACCATCTGTCATCTTTTTTTGGTTATTGTCTAATAAGCCACAGAAATGCTATGTAATTTATACCTTGTTAATATTTGTATTTACCCCTTTACCCTATCCGATATGAACTAGTGGTCTTCTGTCCTTCACTGCCTGCAGCTGCTTGATAAGTAACCACAAAATGGAAGGGCTGAGAATTCAGAGTCAGTAAAAGCTGACTGGTACAAATATGGGTGGGTTTAGATGTTTTGGAGAAATCAGCAAGGTTGATTTGATCTACGCTCCCAAGATTTTGTTAAGGTTTTCAGGCTTCTCTGAATTTGAGAAGTCACAGAGTAAGCTGGTGAAATACATTGGTTTTATACCATGGGAATTTACACTGTCTATTTCAGCCATCCTGCCTTTGACCAGGGATAATTGTCTTTTACTGCCATGTCCTAAAATAATTACTGACATCTTCATGCTGGCTAAACTTTCCACTCTCCCAACTAGAGTCTTTTGGAATATCAAAGAAAACCAATTTATTGTTATTTTTGCCAAAAAAAAAGTGTATATATTTCTAACCAGCATTTCTCCCTGCCTTATTAGGTTTTGCAATGACCGTAGGATATGCTGAATTCTAGTTCTGCTCTAGTTTGCTCTGGTTCAGTCTGTTGCCTACAAAGACTTCAAACAATTTGAGACTCACCATTCCCCAAATAACAATTAGTTTAAATTTGCAATGCTAGGACTGATTTTATATTATTGATAAATAAGGTGAAAAGAGATTCATATTGTAGCAGCAGGAAACCCTTTTACTAACTAGATATTCTCTAGAAATGGGAGAAAAATTTGCAATGAATGAACTGACCTCATTTGTAGTTTTACACTGAAAAATGCAGCCATGGGCAAAAATTGAATGCTACTGAGCCAACAGCATAGTAAACTGACAAGTTATTTTAATGGTAACAGTTCAGCCTTTTCAGTGGGCTGTTCAATGCACTTAGCCTCCTCTCCTATGGTAATGCTGAATGACGAATCCAACTGTTCCATGGAAACAGGTGCTTCCCCTGGACTTGGTGCAATTATTGTTTTAAGTCCTGGAATATTCTGAAGAGGAAGATCCATTAACTGCTTCCCCTTTACCCTTTTGAAAGGGTAAAAACAACTTCCCAAAGTTGTTTTTGATGTGTATATTTGAATGCATTGTAATCTTCATTAAACCATGATAATCAACTGATCCTTGGTGAGTCTATAAGATGTGTAGGCTAGTAAGTATGACAGTTTAAGCACAGACATTCTCTGGAATAATCCTTGTTTAGTTCCATGTAAATGAGGTTCTAGCTTTGCAAACTGAAGAGCTTTATATATTCTAATTAAGAAATAAATTTGCAGAAAGAGTGGCATGATATGTTATGTACTGGAGCAATTCATTAGCAAAGGAAAATTCCCAAGAATATTACAAGTCAATTGTGGTCTTTTTTTTTTTTTTTTTTTTTTTTTTTTAATAAAATGGAATGACTGAGATGTGGGAGGCCAAGAAGCTTGTAAAAATGTAGAAATAAATAATTTAACTCAAAATATATTTCTAATTTTGTGAAGGCATTTTTTGCTTTACAGTTTCAGCATTTCATTGAATATTTGGTGACCATGAGAAAACAATGAGGAAATTAGTATCATTGTCTCACTTCATTTGACACAAAAGACAGTTACAGCAGAAAAGTACTCAGGAAAATCATAGAATCATAGAATAGTTAAGATTGGAAAACACCTCCAAGATCATCTGGTCCAGCCATCACCCTACTACTAATGTCACCCACTTAGCCATGTCCCTAAGCACCAGGTCCAACCTTTCCTTGAACACCCCCAGGGATGGTGGTGCCACTACCTCCCTGAGCAACCCATTCCAGTGCCTGACTACTCTTTCCAAGATGAAATGTCTCCTAATTTCTAACCTAAACCTCCCCTGGCGCAACTTGAGGACATTCCCTCTAGTCATATCACTCCAGTCATATCACCTGTGAGAAGAGGACAACCCCCAGCTCCCCACACCTCAGATAGTTGTAGAGGGCAATAAGGTCTCCCCTGAGGCTCCTATTCTCCAGACTAAACAACCCCAGTTCCCTCAGCTGCTCCTCATAGGACTTGTGTTCGAGGCCCTTCACCAGCTTCGCAGCCCTTTTCTGGACTACTCTGAGCAATCAGATAGAAAGGAATCATTTTTTATTTGCGTTTTTTGTCTTTCTTGAATATAGTGACTTAATTGTCCAGACAATTATTTTTGTGAGTATGTGAAAGTATTATTATTGTTAATAGTCTAACGGGAAGCATTATATAAATCTATTATATAAATCCATTATGCATTAAAAATAATTTGTTTTACCATGTAATGTATTTTTCCATGGAACATTAAAAAAACAAATGCAAGTTCTACATTAATGTAAAAATGTGTATAAACACCACTTTCTGATGATGAGTACTCTGTAGGTAATGTAATGTAATATATTAGCTATATTAGCTATTTACATCTACAGCAATACTGACCTGCATACCTCTAAAACTTTCACCATATCAGAAATTTATTGACTGACTTTCTTCAATGGGAGAGTAAACCTCTTTTCTATTATTTCTGTTATCTACGTTGTTTGTATTTCATGTTGAGTTGCAAACCATTTTGGGGATTATCATTAATATACAGAAATACATTTTCCTTTAGATTTTGTCCTGTCTTCATCCTTATGATTTCAAATGATCTGAGGAGAATGCAAGGTTAGATTACTTAGTTGCCTAGTTTTCACAAGGAACATTTTCATAATGTCACCAGCTTCAGCTTTTGTCTTTTGTGCATGAATATTTATTTTGGGCATGATTTCATTAATTTTTTTCTAACATTTTGAGGTGAGGAAGTCTTGAGGTATGTAGTGTGTGCAATATCCTTTGCAAGATAAATCTGAGAATTGCTAAATTAATTTAATTTCATATTATACAGGGGAGAAGAAAAGTATTCTTCAAGCATCAGTCTTCATATACTTTTGAGGTGTCCTCAGGTAGTGTACAAATAGATTATTTTCCACAGGGCATGGCTGGGTAGGAGCACATTCATAATTGCAGAATGACCAATATCATTTTGTCTTTACTAGAAAAATGCCACAGGCTTTGTATTGACCTGAGAGTTCAGGGTCTCAGGACCTGTGTATGTCTTACTTGGTCAGAGTTGATTTTAGTGTGTTGCCTGGTGGTTAAGTGGCTGTAGCCTGGTTTAGTGTAAGCTCTATGAATACAGCATATGGTCTGTAACTGGGGCTAGGGGAGGGTATTGTGCAAGTTGTAGATGGGAACCAGAAAAAAAGAAAAGAAAAGAAAAAAAAAAGAAAAAGAAAAGAAAAGAAAAGAAAAGAAAAGAAAAGAAAAGAAAAGAAAAGGAAAACTGTGATAAGAAAACATGTAAGTATGACCCAAGACTGAGGAGAAAAGGACCCTACCACCATCGCCATGATCAATTGCCTCCCAGTTGAAGCCATTAACAATTCCTCTTAAGGCGTCCCTGCTCTTGAGGAAGAGTGAAACTGCCAACTTCAGGACCCAGACTGAGCATAACATTGGGGAAGAGAAAGCTTTGTATACCTATTTAATGGTATTAATAAATAGACTTTTATTTATTAATTAGATAAGTTGTTTGATTGGATGGTTAAAACATCAACTGGAACAACAGTAAATTCTTACCTTCATATATGTGGTGTGCTCCCTTTTGTCTTTAAGAATTTGGGTATAAAACAATCTGTCAACTCAGAGGATTGTGGCAAAAACATGGTCTGTTATGGCTTTTCTCAAGTGCCTTTTCCTGACATTTGCAGTCATAGAGAACATCCAGAAGCTTTAACAGAGGTTCCACAAGTGCTAAATTCATTACAAGATGAAAGCAAAAAAGCAGATATTTGTGTTGCTAATCTGGGAGAAACATGAAGGATATTTTCATTACAAACTGATTTACGCTAGCTTTTTAAAATTCATGAGTCAGACCAGTGTGGAAGAAACTGTATAGAGGACTCGACTAGATTTTCTCTGATATCTAGCAAATCCTACAATGATAACAGTCCCTTCCCTTCGCTTCCCTTCCCTTCGCTTCCCTTCCCTTCGCTTCCCTTCCCTTCGCTTCCCTTCCCTTCCCTTCGCTTCCCTTCCCTTCCCTTCCCTTCCCTTCCCTTCCCTTCCCTTCCATCTTTTTACAGTCCCTTTTCTGAGACTTAATATGTCTGTACTTGTTTCCAAACTCTGCCTTCCCTTGAATAATATTGCTGACAGTATTTTACTTTTGTTTTCCTGGTATTTAAAATGAAAAATGCTCATTAACCTGTGACTCCAACAACACCAGAAGCGAGTACAGTGTCTGTCCAAATAACAGAAAAAGTGATAGGCTGGCCACAGGAAAAAGCCATCTTTTACAATCAATGATTAGCATAATCTTGCATAATGAAAAGGAGATGTTATTTTATTCACGGTTCAAATTTTTCAGTCTCCTCTGCAACAAATATGCAAAATTTAATATGTACAAGATTATAACAAGTAATTTAAAAGAGCACTAGAATATGCGTAATTGCATAGTCCTGGACATTGTTTAGTTTTTAAGTCTTTGTACACCTAAAATTCATGTTAATGCTATTTGTGACAGAATGTGCAGGTAAAGTAATCTCATTTATTGCTGATTGACATTTATTACTGATAAGCCCTACAGGTATTTTATTTAGCATTACTAATAATTTAGTTTCAGCTTGTATATTTTCAATGTAAGCAATTAAAATGGTAAATAATTTAAGTATTGAGCCCAATATACAGTAACTGTACTTTCTGGAGAACTCATGAGCAGTCCCATGGTCTATGGCACCAGTTTCTGCTGGCATCAAACTCAAGACTCCCATGAGCCTCTGTGAATGTAAATGATCAGGCCTCCATACTCCCTCACTCAGTCATAAGGAAATTTATGTGACCTCATCTCAACTGTTTGCAATGACTTCAAATATTTCTTTTTAAAGAAGATAAAGCTATATTTTACTACACTGAAAACAGTTTGTACTAATGCAAAAAGATGCCTGCCATAATGATGTAACACTCCAGATATATGCGTTTTTCTTTGCTGTAGCGCTGCTTTTTTGTCAATGTAATTAGAAGAACTTCAGATTGATAGTCCATTACAAATCTCTCTTATTTTATTCCTTCATTGAAGATATATATTTTAAATTAATAATGATGCGAACTTTCTATCTCTCATCATTAATGGCATTAACTGATGCCATTATTTGTGTCCACATTAAATGTAGAGAGATCTTGGTTTATCTATTTAATTATTTGCATTTCAAGTTGCTGAGAGTGTCAGACTGACAAATGTACTAAACATTAATTAATATCATTGTCCAGTGCTGTGACACAACAATTGATTTTGACAGTCTTGGTACAGAAAAAAATCCTTAACATTCTTGTTCTAAGTAAAATTGTGAAGAACATTAGGCAACTGTAAAGATATGGTTTCCCATCTATGGGAAACTGGTTCACATCTGAAACTGCAGGTGATGAGAACTGATGGCAGGTCATGCCATATCTCGGTATTGAAATACAATGACTTCTGTGTTGATTAAATACCCCTGTGTATGGTAAAATGTCTACTTTTTCATTTGGAGACACCAAACTATTATGATTATTTTTTCAGCATTACTGAAAAATTGATAGGCCAAAATATTATTGTTTTGCCTCTCATGTTGTGGGAAATTATATCACTT
The DNA here is from genome assembly GCA_011074415.1 of Stictonetta naevosa. Classification (NCBI taxonomy): domain Eukaryota; kingdom Metazoa; phylum Chordata; class Aves; order Anseriformes; family Anatidae; genus Stictonetta; species Stictonetta naevosa. Next base: position 96,580,073 of record CM021698.1, read on the forward strand.
TTGTCACAGACATCAATTCTTAAAAAATAAAATTATCAGCTTTGAATAATTGATAAAGCCTTGATATTTAAAGATGTGTTCATTGTTTCTATTCATGATTCATCCCAACTGGTATGGAAACTCAAAGTATATGTGCATGATTTTGTAGGAACACTGCCTTTAGTGGATACAAAAGTAATAATGAGCAATGAAATTGATTAAATGTGTAAAGAGATGATAGTGGTAAATTAAGAAAGGCTAATGGCTATCTATTAATAACATCTGTCATGATAAATGAAGAGTTGACTGCAAAAATCTTCAGGTAACCTCAGCATTCTTCATATCTTGTGAGTATGGTGTTCAGTCCCTTGAGCATCTGCTTCTATTTTTAGCATTAATCTCATTAGAATGCCATTACCTCACACTTTGCTTTGCTTTTAACAAATTTTAATTAACAAGCTCTTGGGATATTGAGAATGTTTAGGAGTTGTGTGTTCATCTTTGAAAGCATTCTGAAATTTCATTTTTAAAAATCCAGTTTTGAAAAAAAAATATTCTTGTTGATCAGAACATTTCATGCGAGGACTATTAAACACCTTATTCTTCGCACTATTCTTCATATTTGGTCTAAAATTGACTCTCTCTGCTACAGAACTTTTTTTTGCTGGTAACTCAGGCTAACTGTGATTGATTGAGACAACAGTTCTGTCACATTTTTTATTGCTGTATTTCCAGAACTTTACTTGGCCAACTTTTCAGAATTCTACTGTTCATCAGTGCTGAAAATATACCTATTTTTTTGCCATGTTTTGAAGGCACTGTGCATAGGTATGGGACAGATTTTGTCCTTGAGAGCTATCAAAAGGAATTTTCCAAGAAGACATTGTAAATAGGCAATTTTTTCTCTGAAAAAAAAAAAAAAAATGCTTGTCTTCAGAAAACATTTATGTATACAGAAAGTGGACATTTAATTCCTTTCTTTTCCTTCCTTCCTTCCTTCCTTCCTTCCTTCCTTCCTTCCTTCCTTCCTTCCTTCCAGAGGGTGCCAAGACATGTAGGGATGATTGCAAAAGAACATGCAGGATGATACCTTTAACACTGCTTAACTCTACTACTCTCTTATTAGTGCTTTTTTTGATCCATGAAGTAGGAAGAACTTGGATGGAGTGTGGTGAAGCTGCAGGGTAAAGCATGAGTATTTCCTGGTCTCCAGACCTCTGGATGATTTCAACACTGTAAATATTATTTCTAACTTTGTTTTCTAGCTTTGTTCACAGTTTGCAATCTGGAAAATGCAGCTTAGAATAGGGACAGTAACTTAGTCAATGTTGGGGTCCTTATTTAGTTTACCAAACAATGGCTAAATTCATACTTATCAAATGTCAATCACTTATTCAGTTATCTTCTGAGTGTATACCTCACATCAATGTATCCATTTCACTCTAGCCTAAGTGAATTGCCCCTTTTTAATTCAATTAGTCTTGCTCACTGGTTCAACAGTTCACTAGGTTAATGTATTAATGTTTTAATGGAAAGATGCCAATCACTCTTAAACCTTGCCTGAAGAACTACTTAAAGTGAAAACATTCTTAAGGAATTTGAATGTTAGAAGTGCATTTTCAATGGATATAAAAACACACACTATCTTCTGCGCTGCTGGGCCTACTTAAGTAAGCAATAGTTTAGTTTACTAATCCGTACTACAAGGAAAGAAATGAGTCCATAATGCAACAGTTCTGTTTCTTGGATCACTTCCACATGTCATATTTATCTTTCTGTTATTAATTGCAAAGTCTGAGACAACTCAGCTTTGTATTTCATTTTCACACACAGGACATTTTCTTTACTGTTACTTCTTTTATTATTGCTAATGGATTTAACACTTGCTTTCAATGTCTGGTACAGCTAAGTGTCACTATCCTGTTCATCCATTATAGAAAAGAGGGTTCCTAATTAAGAGGTTAAAAAAGAGTGGAAAAGAAGCAAAAATAATCATTTTATTTTATTTTATTTTATTTTATTTTTTTTGCCTGTCCCTTATGGGGCCTCCAACCTTCAAGAATGAGTCAGTAATGAACACGTCACTCAGATTTCTACTTTTGCTGGTACTGAATTATCTCCAGCACATCTGAATAATCGTTGTGGTAATGTAAGTCCTCTCTGCAATGCAATTATTGCTGCTGTTGCTGCTGCAGAGGCCAGGTAAGGAGAGGCCAGGAAAACAATGTGTTCCTCTCAAAAAGTCAGATGGTGTCAGAATGCTCCAGGCTGAGTTCAAGTCAGTATTATCAGGATTTTCCCTTGGAATTTTTGAAACAAAAATAATTATTCTTCTCCCAAACCTTTAAAATGACAAATATCTATTTCTTTTGCCCTTTTACCTCAGTGTTTTTCTTCCTTTATTACTCTTCTGTAGTGAAGAGACAAATAGAGAGGAATAAAAGTGGGGAGAGTAAAAAGCAAAATGCAAAACACTTTGAAAGGAGCAGCAAGTAGGAAAGCCCAGCACTAGCACTGCACGGCACATGCCATTGCTGCTAGTGAAAGAACAACAGAGTACAGAAGCATAGCGGTTTTGGTACTGGGTGTTTACCACCTGTGGGTCTGTGGTCAGGTGCTGTCTAACAATTCTTACCTCTACAGTCTCAACAAAAGGGTTAAAAAAGAGAAACTGTGAAAAGCTCAACTCTTTGAGATAGCTTTTTACTTTGCACTGGCTCTATGCTCTAAAAGGGCTATCTGTGGTCATGTTTCTGTTTTAAAAGTGCTTGTTTAGAAGGGAATTTTTCTGAATTAATTTTCTTCCCTTAAATGCAAAAGCACTGATGTCACTTTTCTTGAGTAGTTGCTTCAGTTGAATCTTTTCTCTCCTTAACTAATAAAGACTCCACCAAACACCAAAACAAGGAAACAAAAACTTTGAACTTTTTTGTGGTCTTTAGTGAATGCAGACCAGTTTGTGAAAGATGTTTTGAATGGATGGAGTATACTTGTATAAATGTGTTTATTAAAAATGTATTATATTCAAATAAATTAATTCTGGAAAGATTATCAATGTAATCATTTTACATTCACATAAGTAACTGAAAAGCCTTCTTTGTTTTATTTCCTTTAAAGACAAACAAGCAAAAAACAAAAACCATAGATGCTTCAGCAATGAGATCTAAGGAGGATCGTGAATGAGTAAATATATTGAACAAACATAATATGGTTAAAATAAAGACAAACTGACACAATTAAACTTTTTTTTTTTTTTTTTTTTTTTTTTTCCTGCTGTCTGCATAGACATAAGATAAAATCAATGTGCAATTGCATTACTTTTGATTTTTCTAGGTTGGTACATTGAGGTGAATTTGTTTCCATGAGAACAGATTGCTGAGGAAATCATTCAGCTTACGTCTTACCAGACTGATCAATGAACTCTGGATTTTGCTGCAGGTAAAATACTCTGCATTGACTGAGTAAAGAGATTACACTAAACCAGGCAAGTTAGGGTACAGCAAGAAGACCTTTGTTTCCTTTCATCGTTGACAGCCTTACGACTTAACCAACATCCTGATTAGAAGTCACAGTACAGGGTAGATCTGGTAATGCAATTTTTGAGAAATGTGGGTCTCCCGTTTTGACTGCGTAAACACATGTTGGAAATGCAACATTTTTTTGTGTGTGTTTACATTAAACCACACCACTTCTTAGTAGATAGTTGTGTGAAATGTGTTAATTTGATTTGTGTCAATATGGAACAATGCTAGGGCCACATGATGAAATATAACCTTCTATTTAAGAAAAACAGAGTGATTAGTGTACATAGTTCTTGTATCATGCAAAGGAAGGGCCCAGCAATTTGTGTAAATAGAAGGTTTGAAGGGTGAACATTGAGACTCTAGTCTGGGAGATAAGAGGACCAAGGAGTTTTTTTTATGAAACTGCTGACTTTTGCATGGGATGCTGCCCAAGCCTCTGATATTCGGCAAAGAAATCCACCAAATAAGAAGAAAGGGGTAGTTGAAGGACGACCGAAGGACAAAGCCTGGGAGGAAGACTACAAGCCTTCAGCACAAGAGACCCGCAGAAAGACCACCAGAGACTGATACACATGTGTCCGGAGAGGGTTTGGATTCCGGGCACTAATTATAATAACCCTGCCTTTTCTAGGAATAGTGATGAATATTTATTAGTCTAGGAGCATAAAAAACAGCCACCTGACATAATAGGTGTGTGTCTTGGTGGAGCAGAGACTCCTGGTGCACCCAGCGCTATTTGCTTACCTCTATTCACTTAATAAATTACAAACTTTAATTAGAATCCTATCTGGGACTCAGTCATCACAGTTGTAGCTTAACATAATTATACAAAACTATCCAATGTACCTAAAGTTTCAAAAAAACAAACAAAAAACCATCCAAACAACAACAACAACAAAAACAAACCACTGTTGCACTTGACTTTTTACTACTGGTGGATATGTGTGTGGTGGTTTTATCGTGCTAGGCAGGTGAACACCACAACCGCTATCTCACTCCCCCTCCTCAGATGAGGAGGGGAAGAATTAAAGGAAAGAACAACTCACAGGTTGACATAAGGATAATTTAATTAAAGAGAAAAAAATATTATTAAGGAAATATTATTATTAATTAAACAATTCAACTAAAGGGAAAAAAGGGAATGGGGAAGAGGGAGGGGGAAAGGGAATAACAAAACAAAACAAGTAAAGGCTATGTGGAAGTGCAGAGGAAAGAAATTACTCTCTGCTTCCCACAAATGAGCGATGTTTGACCATGTCCTTGAAGCAGGGCCTCAACGCACATAGCTGGTGTTCGGGAGGAGGACAGACGTTTTCGCAACGAGAGCCCACCCCTCCCCTCTTCTTCCTTTTTCCACCTTTTATTGCTGAGTGTGACATCATATGGTATGGAATATCCCTTTGGTCGGTTTAGGTCAGCTGCCCTGGTGATGTTTCTTTCTCATTTTTCTGCCCACCCTCTAGGAGGGTTAGAGAAAGTCCTGATGCTGTGCCAGCACTGCTCAGCAGCAGACACAACACTGGTGTGATACCACTGCTGTGCTAGCTACAAGTGCAGAGCGCAGCACTGTATGGGCTGCTGCAGGGAAAGTTAACATCCCAGCCAGACCCAGTACAATGTGATCTTTTGCTTTGTGAATCAGCAGAAAAATGTTTTAAACTAAAGGAGATGTAAGAGACTTCCTAGTGCAAAAGTTGCTCTAGGATTTCTCTAGGATTCTTTCCTAGCAGCCTTGTCTTCTGATGATGTAAAAATATCCTGAGAATGCCCAAGCCAAGTCAACTTGATTCATATAGGCCAGCACACTGGACAGTGCATCCTTCAGGCTTTGGGGTTTACTCCTATAGAGTATATCCTCTATATGGTTGTTATGCAGTTTCTATGCGTGAGTTTGTGAGATCCGTTTCTTTCAGTAGTAGTAGTAGTGCTTGCCTCTAGAACACACATAAAGTACACATTTTTATCAGACACTCTGTTACCAGAACATAAGCTAGATGTTAAATACACTGATAACTATCTGTGTAGACTTTTATCAAAATGTATGTTTGAAAGCAAAAGGAATAATATAAGTGATTATAATGTGGCTTATCACATCTTTGTTGTGACATCAAAGACCTGTATGCATTTTGTAACTTTAAAATTTAATTTGTAAAAGCATAGAAATATATATATGTAATATGAATATTGTTCCAGGCATTGTAATGATGGTAATTTAAAGATGAGCAAAACACCCTAGCATTTTATATAACATTGACAAGTAAATATTCTTGAAAATGTATATCAGTCATCAGTAATTATGAGTACAATGTGGATTACTTGAAGTCTGCATTGCTGTTAATTATTCATTTCAGCTTATATCTAGTTTTAATGGTCCTCATCATGTTCTGATCCTTGAAAATAATTGATTGTGACAATTACTAAAATCATCAGAAAATCTTAGTAAATGGGAAACAGATTGAGAAAAAATGCACTACAGGTGTCTGGACATTGCAGAGTCTTCCATGTTTACATAACACATTAGTTGCTTTTGGTTTCTGAGGTATGACAGTCACCAGTATGATGGGCCAACAAATGTGTGTTACTGGACTGAATGTAGATAATAGATTTCCTCACCATGTGGAAACAAGGGGGGGTCCACAGTGAATCCAACCTACTCTCTGCAATGTACAGACAGCTGCCTCTGACACCTGTAGGTTGGGGCATGGGTTATTTGATTTATGGTTTATTTTTAAACTTCCTAAAACATGCATTGTGGCAGTCAAAATAGAATATGCCTTTCTCATGTACCTTTTCTTTTATGAACATGGTGAATTAAATCTGTTGATCAATAGGCCACTGAGTTCAATAGATACATTTGTTTTTAAACCTGTGGCTCAAATGATAAATTTTAGCACAATTAATGCAGATAATCTGCTATCTACTATCTAATGATCTATGATATCTAGTATCTTATAATCTATGTGAGAGTAAAGCCTGATCTGATGTTGTACATAACATCAACACTATGAAGAGGTGTGATATTCAAAAAATGAAACTGAACACCTTCTGATAGCTTGTAGAAATTAGAAAAGGGGTGGTACTGCACATATAATTGAAAAATATGTTTTGTTTTGTTTTGTTTTTTCTCCATACATTTCTAAAAATACTGTGATATATATATATAAACTAAATAATGACATATAAAAGTTCTGGCCTTTAATTCTAAGCATTGACATTGTGAAAATTCAACTAAATCTGTTGACATGGGAAAGCCAACAAAACATTACCACTCATTACATTGCTAGATTGCTTTCCAATATATACATTTAATTTTTTCTTCAATTTACTTTTCATATTATTTTTGAAATTACGTTATATCTAATTTTAAAGTAAAAGTTATCTGCGTGTCTTGAGGTAGCAGTTTATGGCATGTTACTTTGTTATTTCACTTGAAAGTTAAAAATTGGTGATTTACAACACGTTTAAAACAGAATCTGCTTTCCCCTTAAATGCATAGTTGTACTTGCTATTTTCCTTGTAACTTATTTAAAAATACTAACTAGAGAACTGTCATTATCTACAGTGAATTTTGTGACATAAAGTTGCATATCATATATGATATTAGTTAAAACTTGCTATGTTACTGTGGTATAATTTGGAGATTTTTTTTTTTTTTAATAAAACTACACAGAAAAATTGCTGAGCATTTTGCAAACTCACCATGCAGTTTGAACAAACCTACTATATTTTGCATTTTTCAGCTTCTATATTTGCAGATATATTTTTTGTCAATAATAAAACTGTGTGGGCTTATTTAAGAAGGGTTAAATCATTTAGGTATGTTCTGGCTCTCTGATATAACTGAAATATTTAATCATATAGCATAGCAGGTAGTGTATTCTCCAGGCAAATTTCACTAGATTTGTTTTCCAGCATAGTTTCATGGAAAACTATATGGTGCAACTTTGACTTCTTATTGTGCTTGTTACATTCAGAGACAGACAACATGGATGGGTTAAGTAGAGAGAAGGACTGCCTTTGTTCTTTTCACTTTCTAAAAAACATCCCCTGCAGCATTGACCCACACAATGATGTCAGTATGAGGTGAAGGGCAATGAGCTCCAGAAGACCGTTTTTGAGCAGGGGTCTTGGACCAGGTGGCCTCCAGAGGTCACTTTCTCTCCTACTGTTCTGTGAATTTGTTATCCTTGAAACCATCTTAATCTTACAGGAAAGCTCCTCTGCTTAGAAATTCAACGGGAATAGCAAATATTAGGGGCATCAAAGACCTTCTGTGAGCTAGAGGGCTGGTTGCTGCAAGCCCAAGGCAAGATGCTCTGACATGGGGAGGTTGCTCACACCTTGCAGCCTTCTGCACTCTCAGGGCAGGACGTGCTGACCCTAGACAGGGTCCAGCAGGTTTCACATCTCTGTGGGCATACCTGTCATTTGCACAGCCTAAGACTATCTTCACTGGTCTTGAAGATACCTTCCTCTTGCTGCTCCAAAGTCACTGCTGACATTACAGCCAAGGCAATAGAGAATGCTGGGAGGAAGGAAACAAGTGGCTCCTCTGAAAGGGAAGAGGGAGACAGAGTTTTGGCATCACCTTTGTCCTGCCCCACCTTGCTTGGTCCTGGACCTGTGGCCTTTCCCATGGGGCAGAGCTGTGTAGTCACCTGCATCTGCCCAGAAGCTGGGGACCAGAAGGACCTGATGGTGTTTCTCCTTTCTTTCCGAAGTTCCTGGACAGTGAAAAAGCTCTGGATAGACACATGGCTTGGGAAAGCCCAGCCAGTTCTCACCATGGGCTCATTTCTATGTGGGCTGGGGATGGAATGTCTCTTTTTCCTCTGTTTCCATCAGAGAGGGGCAGGTAGGGAAGCAAGCCTGAGTGCATTGCAGGTAGGAGTTTTCCCAGGGAGCTCTGCTTGACTACTGGGCTATATCTGGGTAGTTTAAGATCAATTTTAAGTACTCTTCTGGCTGTAAGGACAGAGATGGCTGGCAGGATGTCCTGTGAGCCAGCTCAGGGAACAGGCCAGTGGGCAGCAGCGCAGATGGCCCCAGGATACTGGGACAGGCAGAGCTGTTCAAAAGTGTGTCTGGACCGCAACGGCCACCAGGGAGAGCCAAACTTGGCTCCAAGTGGGCTGATGCAGCTTGCAGGTGGCCTTTTCTGCTGAGGGGCTGCTATGTAAGTACAACTCATTTCTTGCAGGTTGGTGCCAAGCAAAGGCCTCCAATAGTCCCATCTGGTACTGAAGGTAGACATTGCTATTTAGCATGTGACCTTTAAAAATAAAATAAAGAAATAACCTCTTTGGTCCTCTTGAAAATATGCGCTTCTCAACTAGAGCAGAGATACTCAACTAGGACAGGCTGAGCTGTGGTGGCTGCTTGCTCTCAGCATTTCCTGCCACACTGCTCAGCACTGCACTACGCATGGGTGGATCTGAGAGTGCTCACGGAATCACAGAATGAACGAGGTTGGAAGGGACCTCTGAAGATCACCTAGTCCAACCCCCGTGATGAGCAGGATCACCTAGAGCACATTGTGCAGGATGGCATCCAGGCGGGTTTTGAATATCTCCAGAGAAGGAGACTCCATAACCCTTCTGATGATTTTCTATCATGGGTTTTTGCTGTGTTTTCATTTCCAGCAGGAGGTGCAAGCACAAAGAGGAAGAGGCAGCAGCCCTGGCCCTTTGCTCTGTGATGCACCTCAACCACTGTGGATATGTTGGGGCAGTCAGGGTCTGGTTAAAGAAGGGCACTCTTTGGCCAGGCTCTGGCTACTCTCTGTGGGCATGCTGCTTCAGCCCATCCAGGTAAGCACAGCTGTCAAAACTCATTCACAACTCTGAAAAAGGTTCACCTGTCTATCTTCAGCAAAGCAACTGTTGTCCTGCCTCTGCCCATTTTCCCTGTACGATCTCCTAGTGATCTGGTATGTGCAAAGGACATCAATGGAAGGGATATTCTGAAGAGCTGCCAAAGAGAAGGTGCGTCGGTAACTGAAGGAGGCCCTTGACATCCCCCACCTCTGGAGGTGAGGTTGACTTGCAAAGTGAACATACACACCTGCTGGTAGTCATCTTGAAGGCAAAGTCTTTTAACCTGGAGCTGTGAGTGCTCCTTGCTAGCCTGCTAAAGCCCACTCTAGTCTTCAGTGGCTGGATTTGACTTAGGTAGGACCCAAAGCTAAAGCTACAAGGTAGCCAAACTCTGTTGGTCAGACTGAATTCTAGCCAGGTGTTTTTCTGTCCTGTCTGATTTCTGTTCCTTTTGTTCTGCCCTCAATTCTGGCACACCTGTAGGAAACTCATTTCATTTTCATCCTGTGCAGCCTCGCCAGGGGGATATACTGAAATCTGGGGTTGACCAGAAGGCAGAGAAGGGCTAGGTTCTATTAGTAGATGAATGGGAGTTTGATCAGCAGCTCCCTGCTCTGTCAGTTCTAATGGGCATCTGTAGGAGTAGGGAGCTGAAACTCATGTACCTCCTCATGAGCTAGAGTTCTGCAGACGCTCCTAATGGTCCTGTTGAAGGTTTTCCAAGCCTCATCCAGAGTGCTTGGTATTGCAGGACTTCGTCTGAAACATCCCCTTGAAGCTGCTCTCAGCTGACCTCTATAAGAACTTTGAGACTTTCTCCTGATTGCTTGGCTTTGGAGAAGCCAAGCAAGCAGGAGAAGTTGGAAGAGCAGAAACAGTAAGTCTGGCAAGTCTGGCAGTCTGCCTGTTATGGAGGCACTAGTGGAGGCCTTGGACTTGCCTGTCAATCAATGATCTTCTTTCAAAAGTTAGTGCTCTGGGGTTGCATTTTGGGAAAAGTGGTACAGGAAGCATTTCTGTAGTTACTGGAGCACTTCTTTAAGGGATTTGAGCAGTTTGCTCCATGAAGCAACTCTTGACAGAAGGCAAGGGAGGTGGCAGTACCTTAGCTGATAATATAGTCCCTCTGTTGTACATTGGGCCCATCAGTTCAGCCTTGTGATTATCCCTTGCCGAGCTACCACATTATTGAGTAGTACTGCTGTGAAGGCATGGAGACAAGCATATGTGTGCTTTTCTCTTTGTAGATGTCACCTCATCAGTGTGAGCTGAATAGAAACTTTCCCTTTGTACTGAGTCTGGCTGGGATGTTAACTTTCCCTGCAGCAGCCCATACAGTGCTGTGTTCTGCACTTGTAGCTAGAACAGTACTGGTATCGCACCAGTGTTGTGTCTACTGCTGAGCAATACTGGCACAGAATCAGAACTCCCTTTAATCCTCCCCCCAAGAGCCAGCAGGCTGGGGGTGGGCAAGAGTTGAGGAAGGAACATCACCACAGCAGCTGACCTAAACCAACAAAAGGGATATGCCATGCCATATGATGTCACACTCAGCAATAAAAGGTGGAAAAAAGAAGAAGAAGGGAGGGGGGTGAGCTCTCATTGTGAAAACATCTGTCCTCCTGAACACCGGCTATGTGCATTGAGGCCCTGCTTCAAGGACGTGGTCAAGCATTGCTCGTTGGTGGGAAGTAGAGAGTAATTTCTTTCCTCTGTGCTTCCACGTGTCCTTTGCTTTTCTTTCTCTTTCTTTGTCCTTTTCTTTCTTTTTCTTTTTCTTTTTCTTTTTCTTTTTCTTTTTCTTTTTCTTTTTCTTTTTCTTTTTCTTTTTCTTTTTTTCTTCTTTTTCTTTTTCTTCTTTTTCTTTTTCTTTTTCTTTTTCTTTTTCTTTTTCCATTTTCTTTTTCTCTTTAGTTAAATTATTTAATTAATAATCATTTTCCCATTTTTTTTTCTTTAATTAAATTGTACTTATCTCAACCTGTGAGTTGTTTCTTTCTTTTTCTTCTTCCCCTCCTCTTCTGAGAAGGGGGAGTGAGAGAGTGGTTGTGGTGGAGTTCACCTGCCTAGCAAGGTAAAACCACCACACCTCTCTAAAGCAGTGCAGTGATTAATTGCTGTTACCATATGTTTCTGTTCCTTGACAGTGGCTGACAAGTTGCCTTGAGCCAATCTCCTCTTCTTCAAATAGTTACTTTCAGCCAAAACTCTGCTGGCCATAAGTTCCAGCTATTTGGCCCCACAGCAACAAGGGTCCAGAGTGGGACAGGCTGTTTAAGAGATTTTCAGCCCCAGTGGTTGAAACCAATGATCGTATGTGTGCAGGTGCTAGCAGAGTTTCTGACTGACAGCTACTTATATCTATATCTATCAAAGATATCTATGAAATCTTTGTGAAGGAAATGGCTTGACTCTCCAGCCTCTCAGACAAGGAGTCTCTAGCACCTGTCAACAGCTTTACAGGATGAAACAAGGATTGTCACAAGCTGGGGCTCATATTCCTTCATGTGTTATTGGAAGGCATGAATGCAAATAGAGAGAGCTTCTGAGCACTCAAGACTTCACAGTAATATTTTCCTACTGGAAGTCTTCCCAGCAGATCTGCATTTGCCCTTCTCTGGCACATCTAGTAGATGCTTTGAGAGGAGTGTTCTTATCTCAACATATGTTGTTTCTAGTGAAGTTGGAAACATCATTTTGTTGTTTCATCCCTGCTCATTGCATGGCATATATTTAGCCACTACCTCTAAGGTCATGAACTGTTTACTCTTCAAGACGATTTGAAGCCTGAGAGCCTCAACTCTTGAGCTGTGAGGCCTGCTGACTGAGATGTCCCTTTTCAAATAATTTCCAGTCAATACAGCAGTCATGACAGAAAACCCAGTATCAGAGGGCCAAGAAGCTTTGTGTGGCTTGAGATAGGCTTTGCTGTACTCATATTGACTTCCAGGAAGTCACTTTACCACACATATTTTTCCTTTCTAGAACTGTTTTTGGAAAAGCAAAGCTGCTGTTCAGATGCAGAACGTCAGACTGTGGCATTTCTGCAGGCACCACCCTCTCCACTGGGCCTCCTCACAGCAGCAGGGGAAGATATGGAAGTGGTGGAAGAGGAAACAGCAGAGGTATATCAGGTCCACAAACACTGAAGCAAGATGTCTTGTGTATGAAAGAAATATGTAAAGATGAGCTGGAAATTGATAGGGTCTTCTTTCCAGGAGTAAAAAGTAAATATACTCCAATGTTTGCTGGATGTAAATAGCAAAAAGAAGGTAGGTATTTGCAGTGGTTTACCTACTCTCAGCTTGAACTTGCAATGCTGGGAAATAGTTCTTTCAACTGTAGACACAAGAATCAGAAGGAACAGAGGCCAAGAAGCTAAGATGCCTCTTCCTCACCTAATCATAGAACCATAGAATCATTAAGATTGGAAAAGACATCCAAGATCATCTGGTCCAACCATCACCCTACCACCAATACCAACCAATATCCAATATCAACCTTCCCTTGAACACCCCCAGGGATGATGACTTCACTACTTCCCTGGGTAACACATTCAACACATTTACTCTTTCTGAGATGAAATGTCTCCTAATTTCTAACCTCAACTTCCCATGGTGCAACTTGAGGCCATTCCCTCTAGTCCTATCACTAGTTATCTGTGCAAAGAGGCTGACCCCCAGCTCCCCACATCTTCCTTTCAGGTAGTTGTAGAGAGTAATAAGGTCTCCCCTGAGGCTCCTCTTCTCCAGACTAAACAACCCCAGTTCCCTCAGCTGCTCCTCATAGGACTTGTGTTCCAAACCACCTTCACCAGGTTTGTAGCCCCTCTCTGGACATGTTCCAGGGCCTCGATGTCCGTCTTGTACTGAGGGGCCCAAAGCTGAACACAGTACTCAAGGTGTGGCCTTGCCAGAGCTGAGTAAAGGGGGATGATCCCCTCCCTGGTCCTGCTAGCCACACTGTTTCTGATACAATCTGTTGACCTTCTTGGCCACCTGGGCACACTGCCAACTCATGTTCAGGTGAGCATCAGTCAGCAACTGCAGATCCTTTTCCTCTTAATAGCTTTCCAGCCACTCTGCCCCAAGCCTGTTGCGCTGCATAGGGTTGTTGTGGCCAAAGTGCAGGACCCGTCACTTAGCCATGTTGAACCTCATTACATTGGTCTCTGCCCATTGACCCATTCAGTCCAGGTCCCTCTGCAGGGCCTTTCTACCCTCCGGCAGATTGACATTTCCCCCCCAACTTGGTGTCGTCTGCAAACTTACTAAGGGTGAACTCAATTCCCTCAATTAGACCTGTTCTTGATATTTATAAAATAACAAAATATTATATTGTTAGTATAATTATAGTTTTAATATATTGTTATTTATTTATTTTTTGTTATCCCCTCCCTGCTCTCCCTCCCCTTCCCCTCTCCCCCCCCC
>CM021698.1:96593921-96617534 GCA_011074415.1 Stictonetta naevosa
GGTCAAATCTCTCATGTGCCTTGAAAAACTGCTGAGCTTATCAGAGTAAAGAAGATAAAATGAATTAGCTTTGCTTAAAGTAATGATTTTTTTTTTTTTCAGGTTTATCATGGCTTCACCCATGTAATAATACTATTGCATGGAAAGATTGCAGGCTCTCTTCAGGGGAACACTGAAGGAAGAAACAGAAAAAGAAAACAGACCTGGGAAAATGGAGTAAATGTAAAACAGAAAGAAGAAGGAGAACGAGAGAAAATGAGCTTCCAGAGGATCAGGAAGTAAAAAATACAAGAAGGTCAAGAAGAAAAGAAGACACAGGGTAAACTTTGAGAGCAGGATTAAAACTAAGCATAGGTCAATGTAATTCTTTCTGCATGTTTCTCATGACTGCTCTTTTTATTTTATTTTTTATTCTTTTTCTTTTTTTTTTTTTTATTTATATATATATTTTTTCCAGCTACCTGCAAGATCTTTAACTAACCCAGTGGTGGCCATGTTATCCCTGTGGGCAACACTTGCAGCCCAGCGGGCAGTGCCTCAGGTTTGCATGGTGCTGTCAATGCCTGCAGCTCTGTCCTTCTCTTTCACATGGCACCAGTGTTAGTGCCAACCAGATGTTCCACCAGTTCCCATGGGACATTGCTCGACTTTCCCTGGAGCCCTGGCACTGTTGTGTCCCAGGAAGGCATTGCTGTGGTCCAGATCAGGCCTGTGCCAGTCCCAAGGCCAAGTCCTGGATGGGCAGTTGGAGACCAAGCACAATGACAGGAGGTGGTAACAAGGCTGCCCTTGGTCTACTAGGTGCAGGACTTTTTGCCGGAAGTGGTGCATTGGGTGTTTGTGTCCAGGTCCAGGACAGAGGCAGAGCTGCAGGGGCAGCCTCTGTTAGGAGAGGCCAGTGCTGCCTTGTGTTGGATATAACTAGTTCTAGCTGGCCCAACAGCCCCAGCACTGACCAAAGCTAAGTCCAGCAGCCACGTTGGGTGGGCACCTGGCAGCTGGCCAAGGCCCCCTCACCACGATTATGAAAATCATTGTCTGCCATGTAGCAGAGGTGAGTGACTTTAAGTCCCAGAGCATGTGGATAGAAAGTAGCAATCCTCAGAAGCCCCTAAAGGATCCCTGAGAATATAGTTTACCAATTATGCTCTTTCAAAAGCCATTTTCCCTAAGCCATGTGCAGAGTGACACTTGTAACTTTATTGCCGTTCTTGGGATGATGTTCCAGTAATGTCAAGAAATGGAGACCTCTGATTAAAATCTTTAAATCTGTGAACAGAGGTAATTTTGGAACTATTCTGGTAAGAGGCTTCAACTTCCTATAAAAC
Source organism: Stictonetta naevosa (assembly GCA_011074415.1). Classification (NCBI taxonomy): domain Eukaryota; kingdom Metazoa; phylum Chordata; class Aves; order Anseriformes; family Anatidae; genus Stictonetta; species Stictonetta naevosa. The sequence continues at coordinate 96,595,250 of CM021698.1, forward strand.
TTAAATAAGTATAACCAAAGAAACAACTATCTGGATTCAGATCTCAAGTGTTTAGAGACTGCTGAGTGTTACGTCCCATAGCTCAAAATTGATAAACTTTATACATTTTACCCCATTAAAAGTCTACTGTGAAAGAAAATCACTTGAAGTGACACTTTGCTTTTCTTTTAGCTTACTTTATTAGTATTCTCAGATCTGATCCATCATTGTCCAAGCATTATTTTCTGTCACAAGTTCTCTCATCGCCCCTGCAGCATCTATGTTCTCAAGATCAGGATGCAGAATAGAGTATAAATTTTGTATGCTGATTCTTTAAGGAAAAAAAGCACATTAGATGCAGAGTAAGAGTTGCAGGCTGAGGGTGTTATAAATCCTGACTCTTTATGCCACATGGAGCCCTAAGAAACTGGTATTCAGGATTGTATTTCATAGACTTTTCATGCATTTCAGGCTGTACTTGTGCTGTGCTAAGAATATATTTACAATGTGACCTGAGGAGTTATGTGGTTGTCACACTGATAGAATGGCAACAGGTAACTTTTAGAGATGAAAAGGAGAGAAATAGGATGGCACATCTCTAATATCAAGGATTAGAATGTGAGAAAGAGGAAAGTGGGAGGGGAGAGAGAGAAAGGAAAGGAATTTCTTTTTTTCTAAAACACACTATAAATAAAGGAGAAATAATCTAAATAGTAAGGAGCCTGGCATCCCCTCTAGGTATTCTGAGAAGATCCAGGACATTATTTTCCTGAAGGTTTTGCAGGCTGGAAAGGTTTAAGTCTTCGAAAGCGTTTGAGAGGCACTCTCTATTAGACACCCCGTCAGTTTTAAAGGCAGCTTGACATTCTAAATGTACTTTTGACTTCCATATCTGTGTTCTTTAATTGGAGAAAGAAAAAAGTGTGTTTCCACATCTGGACATATATCTGGACATGCTGGTTATGCAGGGAAAATGGTAAAACTGACTGCGCCAATTTAGAAAAAGTGGTGTTAAATGTGTAAAGTACATCATGCATTATCTGGTAGGATAGGAACAAATCCGTTTAACCACATTGATTTTTATTATAATATAGTTTGTAAAAATTTCATATTAAAAAAAAAAAAACAGAAAACTAACAAACAAATAAATGAAATTATTTAAAGTTGATAGTATTCCTTTTCAATTCAATCAAAATGAAACAAGGTAAAGAGATGGAGGATGTTTAGAGATGAGGGAAAAAGCAATGGGACAAAAAGACTTTTGCACATATTGCTGTCTTACTGCTTATATTAAAGTTGTTACTCTGAGGTCTTGATGCTTACTTAGTGTATTGGGAGAAGTTGTCAGCCCTGCCAGAAGCTTCAGGACTCAAAACAGAAAGTGCATTTGCAATAACACTGAAATATTCTGTCACAGCATGACTTATGTTTTCCATAATGGAGAGTGGGCATTATGTGTAGGATTTTCCTTGATACAACCAGGCCTCTGGATAAACAATTATATAATTTCACATTATGATTCAAGATCAGGTAATATTCCAGTGTGCCAGGTCCTTGAGCTTTTTTTTTTTTTAAAGCAGCAGTTCTAGGTAAAATTTAAAATGTTGCTGTCTGAGAGGTAGGACTTAATAGTAAAATATTAAATTAAAAAAAAAATAATAAAATAAAATTTTTCAGTAGAAGATATAAATATTTCTCTGAGGTATCAACTTCATAAACACTGAGGTTAAATATCTCCAGTTTGAAAAGTCTAGTGTAAGACAGGCTGGCGTTATTGTTTTTATTATTACCTAATCTGTTTATTTAATATTTTGTTGTCCTGTTGAAATTCTACAGATGTCAGCATTAATACCTTGCACTGATAAATGTTGACTCTCTGGAGCCTCATTTGTTTTGATAAATCAGAGATGACAATATTAGCTGTAAATGCTGTTACATGCATCCTCAGTCATATTTTTGTTCATACAGGGTAAATTTAACTGTTGTTTTACTGTGTTGATGTCAGTCACTCTTTAACTTGGCATAATTTTATTTTCTTTCAGTTAATTTTGTGTGTGTGTGTGTTCACTTGTAAGATAACTTTTCTTCCAATCTATCGTATTAATGTAAGAATTTAGTGAAATTGACAGACTGCATTTTCCTCTGCTGGATTAACTTTCAAACAATTAATCTTTCTCTTTTTATCTGCCAGTTGTGTTGTTCTTCACTCTGAATACAATGTTGATGGATTAAGGTTAATGTCTGCTCTCATAAAATTCAGGGGTGCATTTTTCTCAGTTCTCTTCTCTTAGGATCTTGAACTATACATCCTCAGGGTCATTGCACCAAGGTTCTTCCCCTTGATTTTCACACCCACAGCTGTCTCTTTCTCTTTTGTAAGTATCAAGCCCAGCAGAGCATCTTCAATTGTTGGCTCCTTAATCATGTGCATCAGGAAGCTGTCATTAATACTGTGTTGTTCTGTCATTAACACTGTGTTGTTCTTCCAGGAGATATAAGGGTGGTTAAAGCTGTAGATTATTGGTTATTTACAGAGTGTAAAATGAAAAATGCTACCAGATTGGAGTGATTTAATGATTAGGAGGATTTCAGTTCTCTTATACCTACTTCAGGAAAATAAACTGCATAAACAAATAATAATAATAATAAAGATTGAAAGTGAGTTTATGGAAAATTGATTCCATAAAACTAACTGTATGTAATTTTACTGACATGCCAAGTATTACAAATCCGTTTATATTTTATTAGTACAATTATATATATATATATTCCTAAAGCACTATAGTTATTATAATGCAACATTTTTATTAAGAATCTGGAATGGTATAAAAGGAAAATGATGCATATTAATTGGATTTGAATGAGGGTTAGATGATACATCTCAGAATGAGGAAAGAGCCACTAACTAGTTGCATTGATGTTTTTGGTTATGCTACTTTTCTCACAAATTGCTGATCAAATCATCACTGATAAAGGTGAAAGTGTTCCAAAATTTAAGAAAATGGTTATTAATGAAGAGTAATGAAGATGATCCAATGCTTGTACAATATTTACATTTTTTAATATTTTTTATTTTTTATTTTTTTTTACTATAACAAGGTGTATGGTCATATGTCAGTAATAAAACAGTTCTTCCTTACTCTGCAGTTTCTGTATGCAGGATTAGCTGTTGAGAAGTGTTTGTGTAAAATTATAAGAGCAATTGCAGTATACAGATTCATAGCATTATCATGTACATTTAAACAATGGTATACATGGAAAAATTAATCTGAAGTATAATAACTGGACATGACTGATGTGCAATTGGAAATGCAAAGTAAGTAAACCCCACTGGCAGAACAAAATAAAGTTAAAAGCTCTTTCCAGCTTTTTCCAGCTGAATCTGTGCCCTCTACATCACTATTAAAAGTTAGCCACTCTCTCACTTAACTAGTTTGTAACCGAGGGCTTGGAAATACACCAACTACAACAATTGAGTCAAGAAGACGCAAACAATTAGAGATGCATTACAGATCTAGTCGCTATGCAATATAGCCTGGCAACTACCTGTAGGAATAGCTGTGACTGCATCCTACAGTAAAAGCTACTGAAACTGTAAGCCTCATTCTTTTTCTATTACACTAATGCTAGTTACTTACCTTTGAAGTAATTTATTAGTAATGGAACACCAGCGATGAGTTTAGCTCATGCTTTGTGCCTGAATGAACTAGTGTCCCAGAATGGAAGAGAAAGAGACTTGAGACAGCTAAAAGTGGGAAGAATGGACTTTCACTGAAGATCTCATGGAATAATCACTCCCTGGAAGGGACAGGTCATCCTCTGGAAGGACATGGAAAGAATCACCTACCATTAACCTGGTAGAGGTAGGATAAAAATACAATAAAATTTTGGCTATGTCTATATTAACATGGGTTTGGTTTGAAACTTGTGGACATTGGAATTGAAACATGCAATGGAAATCATGTCCAAACTATTTATGGTTTTCTTTGTTTAATGGTTTTATGTTGCAAAACATTCAGGTTACTTTTGATTGCTACCTCCATCTTTTTCACTCTTGTTTCCCTATGATGCCAGCCACAGCTGTTTCAACACTAAAATTTTAAACTGCCTCCACTTCTCACTAGAAAATTTAAATAAAATAAATCATTTTAACATGTTAGTAGTTGTTATTGTGCTATCATAGTCTACTTATGCATTTCAACTTCTCAAAAAATGATGGGTTGTTATGAGTGTTTCAATGAAAGACCATATTAAAAATACCAGAGTAATGTAAAACATATTGCAAATGAGTTCAAAATTAAAGGCACTTCATGTCCTTTATTGGATTCCTGTAGCTTTGCATGTGTTCAGACTAATGGCTGATAGTATGTGATGGGAATGCAGAAATCAAGCTGGTAGATCAAGCATTCCCAAATGCTGGAGATTTACTATTTCTTTTTCACAGGACTACAACATTGATTTTTATAGACATATACTCATATGTATGTATGTATGTAAATATTTATAAAATGTATGTGCATATAGATTAAACATATTACATATAAAATATGCATATTTATATTTACATTATATCTATATAAATGCAAGGCAAGGACGTCAGTTCACCTAAGGAGAAGATGACCTTGAATTCTAGTTTACACAAGAACTTTGCAGTACATTTCAAGTGAACTTCTTGGGCCACCTTCTTTGGTACAGTTGGAAAGATTTGCAAGGGATAGGTACTATGAACAGCTTTTAAAATCAACCTATCTAAGACTTCCTGCTGCATGCTGGACTTTGGATTAAAGTACAATTGTTGATATGACTCATGCTACCTTCTCTTCCCATGTTTACGTTGGTATTCCACAGTTAGAAAAGGTAAGCCAGTGAAGACAGAAACTGCCATTGTGTAAAAGTGAAGAACTGTGTGTGATAAGACAGAATTTGCCACAGGAAATTCAGGAATATGAGTAAGTCTCCATCAAGCCCCCAGAGGCAGACTGTGGGATTAAAGAGTATAGTAAACTAATCAAACAATTTCTTATTTAGCAGAAGAGAGAAAGAAATTGTTAATGACTGATTTGTTCTGAGACTGTGTCCAGGGTGGTATTTTCAGATTATTTCCATTCCCAATGAATGTAACTTGAACGTTAAACAAACAAGCAAGCAAATAAACAAAAACTAAGAAGGATTGATCTTTTAAAAATATTTTAAGACTTAAGTTGCATCCATATATGATAAGTAGAACAGTAAACTTCATCATACTTATATCCAACTAGACTTTGTAGTAACGGTCAATTATCTGATATCTGGGAGGCCAAGTTTTGTCTTTTTTTTTTTCTGTGAAGGTATTCTGGAGCATGTATAGACTTGGAAAAGTGAAGTAGGAGAGGAGTCTGAGGTAAAGATCCAGACGTCTGTTTAAGAAAACAAATAAAAATCCCTCTTTGAGGGTCCAGGTTTACTTCAAGAACTCTGAATACAAGAAAATCTGGATTAAAATATTTGTCTATGCTAAAGCAATATCTTACCCAGTAATAAAGGTATGACCAATGTAGCCGAGATACCAGTTTTTCTTTTTTCACTGGCTTACCAGTGGTTCAGCTTCAGAAGACAAAGAGTCTGTCCATTGCAAAGTGATTAAGGATATTTTTCAGATACCTTGTTTCTTTCTCAGACTGAACATAGTCTTATTTTCTGTACGAGTGCTCTTGCTAATAGGTTATCATGAAAAAGGTTGTCATGAAAACTTATGAGTTCTTATGAGTATGTAACATTTCCAGGGTCCCTAAATTTTGCAGCAAAATAGAACTTAAGGTTTGATGAAGAAGGGACCTTTCCTTACAAAGCAGGCACTTCTGATTATATGTGGATAGTTAATCTAAGCCTCTACAACATTAAGGTTCAATAGAGAACATCTGAAAGAATATAGGGGTCTATTTACCGTCCTGGAGAAAAGAAGGAATAGGTTTCTAACTATAGATGTGTTTCAGATGCTTTAATTCCCAACTGGGTTTATGAAGACTTTTTCAACAGAGTAATTTTATATCTTTTATATTTTTTTTTATTTTTTATTTTTTTATGGTAAAGGGAAATGGTGTATATATCCCATCTGCCTTGGCATTAGTGAAACATTTAATGCAATACATAGATGAAAATTGTAAGTTATAATGAGGAAGACAGGCTTTTAGCAAAATGATAGTAGGGAAAGAACTAGCTGAAGGAGAGGAATTGGCTTGTGCCAAACAAAAAAAAAAAAAAAAAAATGGAAAGAGATTAATAGTGAAATTCTTGAAGGTCAGAGAGACCTCATTGACCTTGATGGAAAAAATATAAGGAGTAGTGCATTGATGCAATGTTTTGATGATAAAAAATTTGAAAAACATCATCAATAAAGAGGAAGATCAAAATATCACATTGGACGGATGACTTTTTACATATTGCCCTATCCTGTATATGATGTTGCAAAGACTAGAGTAAAAGAGCAGAAATTGAATAATTATAAAAGTAAGACAATATTTGTTAAGCTAAAAACAAAGCAAATCAAACAAATAAACAAAATCTACAACCAAACAAAACAAAACAAGTGGAGAAGGCTTGGAATCAATTTGAGGGTTACAATGCATCAGGAATTAGAGGGAGCTACTAAAAGATGTAGATTTAGGATACATTAGGAAAGCTACGTCTGTGTGTGTAGATGGGAATTGTCGTGACCTGACAATTTACCAGCTTTACCATACTGTAGCAAGAGTATATGAAACTGGACAATAATATGTTTAAGTAAAAAAGCAGAAGAGACTTCTTAAAAATAATAAGAATGAAATTTCGGAGCAGCAACCAATAAAAGGAACAGGCAAGATATACCTAACTTTTTCTTTTTTAAGGTAGAGTTTGGTGAGTTCATTAAATCATTTAAATAATGTGGTTATCTGCAGTAGGAGAGGATGACTCAGGAAGTGATCATGAGTGAAATATGAGACAGAAGTGTTGAATATCACAGGAATATTTAAGATAGACTGATCACTCGTCTACCATTATTCCCCCCTAATAGCCTTGAGGAGTTTCATGAAATGCCTGGCTGCCATACTATTTTTCAGGTGACACCTGACAGTTGATGCTGATCACCATGGCACATCCCACATAACTCTGCTGTTATTATTAAAAGGTTCATCTGCTTTTTGCTGGAATATGTGTTCTACTTAGTCACATAAGTTTTCTTGAAATATAAACAGCAGTAGCAAACCACCCAAAGCAGAACATAACTATCTACTGTCTGTGTATATCTAAGTTTATATAATTGCACTAGAATTTATTTCTCTTTAGGAACTTGAGAACTTACAGAGTTATAAAAGATTTAATACGGCCAGACATATTATTACAGGAGTAAGAGTATGCATTTTATTTGCCTTCTTTTCTCATAACAAGTACTGTAAATGAGAAATAAATACTGAGCTGCACAGCCCTACATCTCTCACACAAAGGAAAGTCATTTTTTTTAAATAGCTCTGTCCTTTGAACAAGAAAGTGAAGAAACACACTGAATAACAAGGCACATTGGCTATTCAGCTCTTGGGTAAAAATGAATTCATGAAATGTTTACCTTTAACATTCTTTTGTAGTAAAAGATATAATTATCAGTTGTGTTCCACAAATTTAGGAAAAAATGTCTCTTTACTCTCATTGTTAGGCAGGAATATGTTAGGAAAGCTTATAGTAGGTAGTGACAATTCATGTACTGAAAGTCTAGGTTTGGTAGCCTGAAGATTTCACCAACTAAAGTGTAAATATATTTTCAGTAACTCACTGATGTCTTTAATTTTGCTTAGTCTCTGCTTTGGAATATTTCAACAAATGGGATTTGATATCAGTTTAATAATGTGCTTAGCACATGTTAAATACATATACTGACCAATTGACAGATGAAATGTTTCTTGTATAGCACTAGAATTTAAAGAAGACCAAAACAAAAACAACAACAACAACAAAAACAACAAAAGAAAAAAAAATCATAGAAACATAGAATGGCTTGGATTGGAAGGAACCTTAAAGATCATCTAATTCCAACCCCCCTGCCATTGGCAGGGATACCTCCCACTACACCAGTTTACTGAAATTCCCATCCAACCTGGATTGAACGCTTTCAGGGATGGGGCATCCACAGCTTCTCTGGGCATCCTGTTCCAGTGCCTCATAACCCTCAGACTAAATAATTTCATTCCGGTATCTAATCTAAATCTACCCGCTTTTAGTTTAAAGCTGTTACCCCTTGTCCTGTCATTACACCCCCTGACAAAGAGTTCCTCACCACCTTTCCTTTAGGACCCTTTTACTGGAAGGCCTCTGTAAGGTCTCCCTGGAACCTTGTCTTCTCAAGGCTGAACAACCTCAACTCTCTCAGCCTGTCTTCATAGGAGAGGTGCTCCAGCCCTTTGATCATCTTTGGGGCCCTCCACTGGACTCATTCTAATACACCCATGTCCTTGTGCTGGGGGCTCCAGAGCTGAACACAATATTCCAGGTGAGGTCTCATGAAAGCAGAGTAGAGGAGGAAAATCACTGCCCTTGAGTTACTGGCCATGCTTCTTTTAATGCAGCCTAGGATATGGTTGGCTTTCGGGGCTGCAAGTACACTTTGGTGGCTCATGTTGAGCTTCTTGTCAACCAACACCCCCAGGCCCGTCTGCTCAGGGCTGCTCTCAATCCAGTCTCCACACCCTGGCCCAGATGCAGGACCATACACTAGGCCTTGTTGAATTATACACTAGGCCTTGTTGAATTTCATGAAGTTTGCACAGGCCCACCTCTCAAGCCTCCTGAGGTCCCTCTGGATGACATTCCTTCCCTCTAGCGTGTCGATTGCACCACACAGCTTGGTATCACTGGCAAACTTCCTAAGGGCACACTCAATGTCCCTGTCCACGTAACCAACAAAGATGGTAAACAGTGCCAGCCCCAATACTGACTGCTGAGGAACACCACTTGTTACTGATCTTCACCTGGACACCTAGCTGTTGACCACAAAAATAAGAAAATGTCCTGAATAGAAGGAAGGTGGAAGGAACAAAAAGGTGTATGTCCTTAACAACCACTTATAAGCACAAACATGACTTTTGTACTTCTTATTACTTTCTGCTACATTCCAATGGGGTTGGAAAACATTTTTTTTTTCAGAACTATTGCTAATATACATTGGACTTTCTTAATGAAAGATAGATTATGCTTTTGAATCTTCAAAATCTGCAGATGGATACATTTATTTTAAGATTGACTAAGACTGGTTATTGAGAACCAAGGAGAATACAAAACCATATGAGATGCTTGCTTTAAACACTGCCATTAGAAAACAAAATGTTAAAATCTTGGTGAATAGAGAGGAAATTATATATTTTATTACTTGGTGTTATTTCACTGTCACATCATATTTTCCTAAATAAGCTAGAGAAATATAGTCCTAATGAAAGTACTGCCAAGTATGAGTTAACTAGTTAAACAATATTCAGAAAGTGACTTATTTGCTCATTATCAGAAAAGTGGGAAGGCAGATTACTACTCCATATAATTAATGACTGATATAACTAAATAAGGAACATTTAATTGTGTCTGTGGGTTGTATACTGCTAAAAGTACTGGGAGAATGTGGAAGAATTGAGTAAGAAGAATGTAATTTGAATTTCATTTTTTTTTTTAAAAAAAAAAAAAGTTATAATAAACTGGAAAAATGTCTTAAAGATTAACGGGATTTCAGTTCAGCAAGGAGGAAGATGAAGTACTATGCCTAAATGTAGTCAGTTTTGAAATAACCAGAAGCTGGGTGTGAAATAAATGAACAGTTTCTTCCCATATGCATGGTTCTCACTCTTCAGGACAGAACACCGGTTATGTTGATTCATTGATTTATTTACTTCTACATCAAAACAATGAAGAGATAGGCAACAGCTGCCCAAGACAACATTGAAAACCTAAACTATTGCCTAAATCTCCATGCATTTATCAAAACCAGGAATGAAAAAAGCCAAGAAAAGCAGTAATAGCTAAGAGTAATGGTGAGGAAAAATTAAGTTACCTGATACTTATTTTTTATGCATCATTTATGCATCATTTGATCATTATTTATGCATCACCTCTGAAGACCTCCTAACTTAGGTAATGCTTTGTGATCTCATTATTTTATTCTATTCTAATCATTAGGAAAAGGAAGGTATTTTCAACTCTAAGGCAAAATTTCAGCTATGGATAAAATGTTTCCAAACAATAAAAAAGAGGGTGCAAACACAGAGCCTTAAAGGAAATGAAAAAATAATGTATTTTTTTACAATTTTTGGATAGAAAATCTTCCATTTAGAACAGCTGTTTTGTTCTTGTGAAGTATCTGGAGGAAGATTAATGAGAGAAGAAACAGCAAAAAGGAAAAAAAAAAGAAATCTTAAAATCCCCTTAATGAACAAGAAACCATAGAAAATAATGTAATAGGCACAATTCACATTATGATGACAGCCTTAAAGTGTGTATCAGGTCTAAAAGAAACCACCTAGATTCAGTCTAACTGAATTTGAGACGGTGAGTTTAGATGTTGCATCTCTTGAAAGGTAGGGTTATCCTCAAAGTAATGCTTAAAGAGATAGAGGTATTTCTCCTGTCAGAAACTCTATGCAATATTTCAAAGTAAATCTTTCTTTTAAACATTAGAGTCATCTAGGAAGTATGGACAGAACCATTTTGCTTTGTATCGGTCTAGTAAGCTATGGATTTATGGACATGATTAAACTATCTATCATAAATATTGGAATATTTTCTTTTTTTCTGATCTGAGCATCAGCCTGATATGTGTAATATCCAGTGCCATTCAGCCTGTACTTTGCCTGCAGGCAAAATTCTGAGCTGTACCTATTTCATGAGGTCACTGAGAGGAATGGCAAACTTTTATAATGAATTCAAGATATTTGCTCCAATATAAACGAAAAATGTTGGTTTGGGTGAAAAGAACCCACAACATTTTAATATGACCTTTTGGACAGAAAAACCATGTTTTGTTTTTTTACCAAAAATTTTACAAAATTTTTAATTTCATTCATCATGTATAACTTTTTACACTGCTTTCATAAACTTAGAAGGTTGTTTATAAAAACTAATGAGTGAGACTAAGTGCCTTGTTTTGTACTATTCCAAAAATTTCTAGTATTTGATCCCAAGAACTAACTCCTTTGTTCTAAGAATAAAGAAGTTGACTTTTAACTTATAAGAAATAATAAAATTTAACTCACTTTATTCAAATCTGTAGTAATATTTAGGGTGCATTAAGTGGATGTCTGTTTTTCTCTGGCTTCATTTTCCTCTTCCACCTGCTACTTCATCTTTTATTCAGTAGTTTAGAAGTGCACTAATATTTCATAAGATGCTTGCTTTCTTTTCTTTCCTTTCTTTCTTTCTTTCTTTCTTTCTTTTTTTTTTTTTTTTTTCCCATGTTCACAATTTTTGTGTTTGCAGTTACAGATATATGTGTGTTCTCTGATTTTCATAAGGACTCTTCTAAGGGATGAGAGGATTCTGCTATCATCCCTGACACAAGTACTCAGCTGCTTATTCAGGCTTATTTCACAGGAAAGAAATACCTCCTGAACAACAACTAATTTGAGAAAAAATGGGCTTCCTGATCAATATATATATATATATATATATATATATTTTTTTCTGTGAGGAGATGGGAGGCTTGATCCACAGGACATGAGAGACTCATCAAAATCATTACTGGCTAGCAAACCACCTCTTCCTTCAACAAAGACCAGGACAAAGAAAGGTAGAAGAGGGGACTAGTTACATCCTATTCTGACTCAAAATATTCACCAGTAAGTTACTGAGAAATGTGAGTAGTATTCATTCATCTGAATGAAACATAATGTCCCATGAGATACTCAAAAGCATCCATCTCCAGAGATAGATGATGCTCAGCACTACATAAAGCCGGAGAGTAAAGGAGGTACATAAAGGAAATCTGATTCAGATTCAAGACTTTAATATATTTTAATATATTTAGGATAAAGAGTATGAGGAGAATGGATATCATTTACTCATGAAGTTCCTATGTGTTGTATATACCTTGAAAATCTATCAAATAAATCACACCAGTTAAGTTGGTATGTTTGATAACTGCTGTGCTTGTATCCCTTTTGCTACTTTTGCACAATAAGTCTGAACCTTTTGAGTAATGTTTTGGCTGACAAACCCACTGGTAGGAGAATGCACAGTTATCATTTTAAATAACATTTATTACCTTCTTTCACTTTCCTCTAATTTAGATTTATTTTATTATTTATCTTATTTTATTTTATTTTAATTATTATTATTATTATTTAATTTCTAATTGAAATACAATGTTATTTCTAATTGTTATTCACTTACTTTTATAAGAATAGTTTGGAAATAGCCTCTTGAAAGCTAAAGTATGAAATTTTCAGCATTAAGATAGGCAATTGGTATAGTGTGTAAAGGGTTCCCTAAAAAGCATTCAAATTCATTAGGCAAAAATTATGTCTGTTTTATACTGGGTAGATACTATCTGTTTTTTTCTTATACAAATACTTTTGACTCTAGGACTCTCATTCTTTGGAGACTTTAAATGTTCCTTGATATGCAGAATATTAAAATTAAAAGCAAACAAACAAACAAACAATGCAAAACCAAACAGACTATAAGAGTATTTATATAAGGAAAAGTATTTCTACATAAATAAATAGTAACGTCCTTGCAGTAACTTGTAGGACAAGAACTTGTAAGGACAAGAACTGTGAATAGGATAGTTTCTGGTTGCAGTTAGACATATAGTTTGAACCCCCTGTAGGCAAAATTTTATCCATCTGTAACACAAGCTGTGTGGCTGCATTTTAATCACCACTTAAAATGCTTTAAAATGATGAAGAGCAAGAATTTTATTTTCAAAGGAGTGCGATGAGAAAGAAATCAATCAAAATTTGTTCTGAGAATTCAGAGCACATGGGACTATATTTTTGAAACAGAAACTGGCAGCTGAGAAACAAATCTTATTATTGCTTAACAGGATTTTGGGGCAGAACTGCTGTAAACTGAACGCTTACTCTGCAGCAATTTTTGTTGCAGATGAGAAAAAAAAAAAAGTTGGCAATCAATTTTTATTTATTTATTTTGTGAAAGCAACACATGCCCCAGAAGAGAGCTGGTCAATTCATTCTATTGCATTTTGAAAGCTACTCAGGCATTCGTTCTGTAACCTACTTATTCTGAAGCTAAAATACTAAATTAGCAGGAGTTATTTTTAGGCCAATCAAAAACTTTATTTTACTTTTGGGGAAGAAAGTGGGACTTCTAAATTCAGTGGAAAAGAGAAAGAATGGTAATGGTTTCTGGAGAGGAACAACAGTAAATACATGCATTGTATTTTTCCCATATCTGAAGCATAAGCCATAGCAATATGATCTAAACTTGCTGTTATCAGAATGCTTTTTTTTTCTTCTGTAGTATATTCTTGTGCTGAGTCTTCACATCTTATCCCCAGTTTAATACATCTTAGGGAGCATTAGTATAATGAATTTATAGTGCTTCAAACCTCTAAGGCTCATTATTTTATTACTAGGATGTTGTAACTTAAGCAGTATACTGATGAAAGTTTGTCAACATTGCCTGATTATTTTTAGGGGAAAAAGGGAAAAGGTTCCTGATTACTTGGAGCTAGGGAGGGGTCACATCTGAGAAAGGAACTCTCAAATCAGGTACTTGGTTAGCACATGCAGCTGGTTTGATATGATGAAAACACTCCTTGTATCCTCAGCAGAGAGGGGCTTCCTAATATAGAGGAGTTTCAAGGTGAGACATAAACTCCCAACACAGTCATTAGAGAGCAACATGGATCACCTCTGTTTTCTGTTTTATAGGGTCCTTTTAAACTATTAATTGAAATTTTGGCTGGGATGAGGATTTTTATATATGATTGGAATGCTCCCTCTTTTAATGTTTTTGGTCACAGCAAGAACTCTTTTTTTTGTTTGTTTTTCTTTTGTTATTTATTTATTTATTTACTTACTTACTTACTTATTTATTACGTGTGTGTACAGTGTTCTCCAAAGCATAGGGTGTTTGATGCTGGGCACCCAAATGGGGACATCCAAGCTGGCAAATTACCTCTGGTAAAATTCACTGGATATTCACTGTCTCTCAGGCCTTTCAACTTTCATATTCTTTGCAGTATTTTCAGTGTAATTATCATTGCTTCACTACAGCAAACAGCCTTTCCCATAAAAATAGTTATTCATTTGGCTGCTCACTGTTTCAAGACAGGGACAGCGTCCTTCCCAAAATGCAAACAAAAACTTCTGAAAACCGTTTCCTTCTGTTAGAAAGAAGTTGTAATCTCATCCGCTTCTAATGAGGAAATTATACTTATTGATATTTATTCGATATAAAAAATCTCGTTCTTACATATTTCTTGTTCCTCAAGGAACTCATTACTAGCTGTACCAATGAACCAGAAGGAAATAATATGTGGATGGAAAATTTTAGGATGCATTTTCAGCTATTTTGTATAAAACCAGAAGGGTCTGGCAGAGTTCCTTGCTTATGAAAAGAGAGAGATTTGCAGAACTAGATAGCTATTTGAACTTGGAAATGCAACATACGTGAAAAAAAAAAAAAAAAATAAAGCACAAACACAACCATCATCACCAACGGCATCAACAACAATAAAAAATAATAATAAAAAAACATCTGCTTTTGGAATATGTTTGCTTATAGTTTTGCTTTGGGAGAATATATAGCCTTGCCTTGGAAGACAAATTTTTCGATGGTCTTGCCATGGTAGTAATGGGGACCAGACAGGTGACAAATTGTCAGACAACACCTAAAGGTTTCTGAAAGGGTTTTAATGACACAGTGGCCTAATGTTCTCCACAGGAACAACCTCAAAAACTCTGCTCTCTTCTGTTTCTTCTCTTGAATCTTGGCCACCGTAAACACATATTCTTGGAAGAGAGATTAAAACGAAGAAAAAGACAAGTAGCTAAATGAAGACACAAATGAATAGATATATTGATTAAATAAGGGATTTATTTGGATTGGTTTTGTCTTATAAACTTCTAATTATCTGTTTTTTATTTATGATATAAATAATCATCCTTAGCACTAAAAAACTCCTATACCCCTTAGATACATGCAGAGTTATAAGGTAGGCAAACCTAAGGGACTTTTAATAACAATTGCTTCTCTCTCTATAATCTGCAGCAGATAACAGTCTTTAGGCTAGACTCTGCTGTCAGTTACTAGAACACATTGGAAAGCACCTTTAAAGTCTCTTGCCAATTTTATTTTACATTGCCACTTCTATTTGGACATTTGAAAAGATTTCATGACAAAATAGTTCCTGGAAATTTTGAGTGTGGTTAAATAATACTTTTTATAATATAAACTGGAAGCATAAAATAATCCCTTACAGGATGCAATGTATCTCTTCATAAATGTTTCCTTGCTTTGCATGTGGAAGTTTATCACTGTTATTTTGCCCATGAATGAGTTGTAGACATTTAGAGAAACAAATTTTAAATAGGAGAACACACTACAATTTATTCTTCAGGAAGCACTCCTTCCCTAAGAAAATGTCATGGTTTCTACACTTGTGTGTGAGAAAAGGAATTGTATTTGTGGCCTGTTAACCTTGGCAACTTTCTTTAAATATTTGTTCTCATCAAATCCTTGTCATGACAACATATCAAAAGAGGGCAAAAGTCTAGAGAAAAGCTTTCATCTTCCAACAAGTAGAGGGAAGACAGTGAAATGTCAGCCTGGCTTTAACCTTGCTTACTTATTGCATATTTCTATTAATTCTAGTGCATTCAGCAATAGATTAGGTAGAGCTTACAAGTCCTTAGCTACCATTAATAGTCTTAGATAAGACATTGAAGTACTACAGCTGATCTTGGATCTTTCTACTCTTAACAGAAATATTAAAACATACAAGTGTGTTCTGTCCTGCCCTATTTTTGGTATTGTACTTCTCTTAAGTCTTAATTAGCTTTCAAGTAATTTGCAAGCATTGAGGTGACAGTTTTATGCTATTTTCTATTTTGGACACTAATAAACTATGGAAAAAAGATTGCATTATGAAAGATGAATTAGTTCGGATTGACCTAATCTTTTGACTCCATCATCTTTACTTCACGTTAAATTGCAGTTCCAATTGTTTTTCTTGATTATATAATTTAGCAGTGGGAGAGAGAGATTTTAACACAGATTTTTAAGTAGCCCTTGCTGAAGACTAAAGCACATGCTTGAAATGCCATCAGAGGTAAACAGCAAGGAGAATGTAGTGCATAAACCTGTTACCTTGATGTTGTTCCCATATCTGAACATGGAATATGCAATGAGCAGTGTCCAATGTCCAATGTTCTTGTGCAATGGCAAGAGGCTTGGCAGAGAAGCTAAGCTGAGTTAGTAGAGGAACCAAGCCTAAGTCTCAGCCTGATGACACTGTTCTGAAAAGCGCTTTAAATGCTAACTAAAATCCATCCATAAACAGAAAATCAAATTCATAAATCCTACTGTACTTTCATTGGTATTACTGGGACTGAAATAACATACTTAGGTATTTCAATCCCTTGTTTAATGAAGATTAAGAAATTAACAACGTTGAGTTGTGAATATAATAAAGAAAAAATCTATTAATTTCTCAAATATGAGAATATCTTTCCACCTAGATAACTTAAAGAAATAAATTGTCATTAAACTCATATTTTCTTTTTGTTTGCTCTGCTTAAACAGATGTTTCTGCTGTACTAGGTCAAATCATGACAAATTTCAGAGAAAAAAAAAAAGTAAAAATAATATATGTTCAAGACTGTGTGAAAATAATTTGTCAGTGGATAGGCTTCTATTAATCTAATAGCTGTTTCAGACAAACACCAGATTTCAACATTTAGGTTTCAGGAGGGAAATTTTTGCGATTACTGGGGGAGTTCCTGCCATTGCACTGGATCTTCTCGTTTAATTTGCTGCTATTCACTTGATTTTTCCATGCATTTGATTTACAAGCATCTGGAATAGTTATTACCCATTTTCACAATAATCCTCATATTGTGAATTGTATCAAAAGCTGTATGTAGTTTCCCACTCCCTATTTATTATGACAAGATTGCCTTTTCTTACAAGGATTACTCTTATATTATTGCTAGACTCAGACCACCACGTGGAATATTTGGTTACTGCTTCATAAGTTAACTAAATGTTCTCAGGTGTTTGTTCAGAAATAACTGTTACTTCAGTTGTTTTCAGGCCATAAAGTCACTTATCTGGACCAGAAAATTCAATGCAGGTTTCACTGGAAATATGTTAAGAAGAAAAATATCAAAATATATGAGTCCGATTTGGGGTTTTACTACGTACAGATTTGACATGGAACACATTTGTGTATGCAAAACAGATTAGCTTCATTTTTAAGACAAGCCCTAAGGAAGCTTATGTTGTACTCTAGAATAAAATAATAACTTTATTTAGCTTAATGTGCTTTCGAGTTTTGATTCTGACAAATAACTGATAAACTGACTAGTAAATGGATTAAACTAAATAGGCACAAGGTGTTTTTATTCTGAAATGAACTGTAGCTGCTTAGTTTTATTCAAGGACAGCTATAACACTTAACTTTCACACCCTATTTTACTTAAATTAATGTTGTAGTTAAGAAAGCTGTCAGGAAATTAAGCAAAATACTTTTGGCATTGTAAGCTATTTTCCATTGTCTTGAAATGAGTTTAAAATGGGTACATTCAAGTTCATTTGTATTGTAGATGAAGGGTTTTGTTGATTCTTATGTTTGCTGGATGGGTTTCCCCAGGCCTGATTACTAATGGACATAGTGTCAAACACAGTAAAACCAGCAGAAGCCCCTGAAGTACCAATGAGCTTTTAATGTTCATTCCTGATGGCACTGACTGACACAAAAGGGAAGTTAATAAAACTAGTGTATAGTCAAGGGGAACAACATCTAATACTTTCTAATGTTTCTGCCTTTACTTATAAGCCTCCTCGCTAACCCTTAACAAATTCATACGACTTCTGATTCAAGAGTTTTTTTTCTATATAGTGCTTACCATCTGGGAGAGACTTGCTATATATTTTTTGCCTCATTGACTGCCTCTTTTTAAAAAAATCTTACTGAAAAAAATGTTAGAATGTTTCCTCTAAGCAGTTTAATTCCTGTCTCTTTTTCATTGTCTTGTTTTATGCAGCACCTTTTATCTAAAAAGATAAATACATACTGTATTAGTAAGCAAAATATAGTAAATAAGTGCAATTCAAGGTAGTGACAAGTACTCCCAAGTAACTTTTTTTTTTTTTTTTTTTTTTTTTCTGCTTATTTTGCTTTGACAATATTGCTAATAAAGATTTCAATGGAAACACTCATCTGCTTCCTCCTGTTCCCAGTGGATTCACATGTCTTATTGCCTTAGGAAAATAACGGAGCAGAAGGGAAGGTGGTAATATTAGACTTCAGGTATTAGGTTTTTTTTGTTGTTGTTTTGTTTTGTTTTGTTTTATTTTTTCTCTCTCTGTCTCTTTATATATATATCTAGGAATTATTTCTAGATATTAGAATTTCATTGAATTTTAATTAGAATTTAAGGAAACCATAAGGAATGACAGAAGTAAAAAAGGCTTATTCTGCATCTGGTAAAAGGCTGAGTTCTGAAGGAATTAACAGTTGCACTCATTCAGATGCCATTTCCTTAGGCCTGAGAATAAATTCAGCCCTCAAATTAGCTGGAAAAATGAGAGTGGTTTTTTCTGTGTTAGGTCTGTACCTTTTATATCTGTTTTTGAAAATCTTTTTCTTACAGGGAATTGAAAATGAGCAACCAGTTGAAGTAATTTCTAATGAAGTGTGTTAGCAGGGTTATGTCTGCTTGTAACAAAAATTTACAGGATGATTAGCAGCTGTATGCTAATTATTCAGGAAACTCTTGATTTCCTGGAAACACCAGTTCTCAGTTCAGATTGTATGGTGTCTTTGTTTCATCTCTGGTTAAGAAGTTCTGTTCTGTTCTCTCCTAATATTTCCCAAAAGCTTTTCTAGAAAATTCAGCAAGAATGTCCTGTTGAACAGTCTTTTTCAAGTATCAGTCAGGTATAAGTAACTCTAGCTTTATTATTAACAATTCCTTTTTCCAAGAAAAAAAAACAAAACTTTTCACAATATATTATACAAAGATGCATATTAGCTTATATTGAAGGAAAATGGTATGATTTTATACATATGGATATGTTCATTCATATGCTGATTTCTGATCAGAAAGGACTGTATGATGAGAAAACAGTTTGCTAAGAAAGGTCTTCAGCAAAGTCCAAGATGTTTTTTCCCAATTCCTGTTTGTCCCTGCCTCTTGGAACAAAAGGAAAATATATGAATTTTAATAAGCTGGGTTTTGCTTGTTTGTTTTTACACTGCAGAGAGCTATAACTAAGACTTCTAAAGAAATGGCATTGAACCTGTTTATTGATGACTCCCAGATCTCCCCTCCCTCTACAGGAGACATTCTCCAAGTAATTTTGGACTGATGTTTAGCATTCCTGTTAAGAACTATGGTTTCATCCTTAACCTTAGAAAAGCAGAACTTGAGAAGAATTGACAGGGACCAGCTCTGGTAAGCCTAGCATATTACTGAGTATCACCACTGAGGAGCATTGTCAACCGCAACAGATGAGAAAATCTAAACAAGCACCATGTTGTGGGGTGCTAATTGGCATAATAAATAACAGAATATATCTATCAAGCTGTGTTTGTGGGTTAATGGAAGATAATTAAATTAGCAATAAAGCATAAAGCTTATAAAACTTCATGTTCTTTTTATGCTTGTGCTAGTTGGTTTTCTTAGAGTCGTTATCTCAAGCAAAGGTAATCACTTTCATACATGTTTCTCTAAAAGATAATAAAATGAAAATAATTTAAGATACTAGTCACGGATTAGTGTTGAGAAAGACATTGATCTAAGAAAGAAGCTGGTAGCTGTACTTGAGTTGGATTGACCTTTCAGAGCAGTTAGGGCCAGACTATTTAAAATGTCATTATACTAGTAGATAACATGAAGTAGGTAACATTATTAACTTCAGATTTGTTAAGAAATCTTCTGAGTGAGTCAGAAGTCATTGTTCACCTAATATTTATCAAATTAAGTTGGGTAATCACCCTCCTGGTACAGATCTTCAGAAACAGAAAGATAGCACATATCTATTGTTCATAAAATAAAATAAAATAAAGACAAACAATTTAAACCAGCCTAATTGCATTTGAAACAAATTTTATTTAATGTGATAAAGAAATGTCTAGGAACTAAATGATCTGAAAAGGAATCCAGGTCAAACTGATATTTGGAGTCCTATGTTTGTATGTGAAACATTTTCAGAAATAATGCCAAAACCAGTGTTGTGGTCATGTAAGAGACCAAAGCTGAATTTAATAATAAAAAGAAATGGATGACTGAAATGTTTCTATTTAGGTTGCAACAACAATTGCAGTGGGTGAGAAGACGAACAAACTTTCCCAGCATTACCTTCTTGTAGGGGTAACTGAAAAGAGGCTATGATGGATGTGTCAAGTGAGATTTTTTTTCAGGATGTGAATTTCTCAGACCTCAGACTGAACCTGATGTGTGTCAGGATGGCAGGTTTCAGAAGACTTGTATACTAAACTTCTCAGCTTTTATAGCTAGATGAAGATAACTCATGAAATTGAAGATCCAGTCATTCCCATTGTTCTGTCCGTCCTTTCTTTATTTTTTTTTATTTTTTTATTTTTTTTATTTCAGGAATTAGTCTTTCACAATACTTGTATAGTAAACTTCTCAGCTTTTATAACTAGTTAAAGGTAGCTTGGCAAAATGGAGATCCAATCACTCCTGTTGTCCTACCCTTCATTGCTTTTTGTTTATTTGTGGTATTTCAGGAAATGATCTTTCTCCAAATACAGTTGCTGGGAGGTGGGGAGCAGCTGAATATTGTTGTTTAATGTTTCATAAAATGATAAACAATTCAGGTTCAGACGGGACCTCAGGTCTGTAGTCCAACCTCCTGTTCACAGTAGGGCCTGCTCTGAGGTCTGATATTGTTGCTCAGAAGCTCCTGTATCTTGAAAACCTCCAAGGACAGAGATTGCACAGCCTTTCTGGGCAGTCTCTCCCACTGCTGTATTGTTCTCAGAGAGAGGAAGTTTCTCCCCCATCTAGTCTGAACATCTCTAGTTTCAGTTTATGCCAATTGTGTTTTATCCTCCCACCATGCACAGCAGTGAAAAGCCTGGCTCCATGTCCTTGATAACCTCCCTGCAGACACTGGAGGCTGCTGTTAGTTGCCCCCAAAGCTCTCTTGTCTCCTGGCTGAACAAGCCCCAGTTCCTCAGCCTCTCCTCACAGGGCAAGTGTTCTAGCCTCCTTGAACCTCTGCTGTATTTGCTGTAATTTGCTAATTTCCTTCTAGCATGGGGGCCCCAAAACTGGATGTAGTACTACAGATGTAGTGTAACATGTGCTGAGCAGGAGACGAAGGGAGATAATCACTGCCTCTATTGGATGGCCGTGCTCCTGTTCATAGAGTCCAGGGAGCTGTTGGCCACCTTTGTTGGCTGAGGCTCAGTTTGCTGACCACCAGGCCCCCAGGCCTTTCCTTTATGGTTGATTCCAGCCTGTCCAAACCCAGCGTGTGCCATTGCAGGGGCTCCTTTGTCCCAGGGGCACATGGTACTTGCCTTTCAATTTCTCAAGGGTCCTGTCTGGCCATTTTTCCAGCCTGTTGAGGTCCCTCTAGAAGGAAGTCTACTCTCAAGAAGATCAATTTGTGCCCCCCTAATTTGGTGTTATATTCACACTCAGTATCTGTGCGTTCTGTTATCTTCTACAGACCACTGAGAAAGATGTTAGCTAGGAGACATCCCAGCACAGGTCCCATTTCGCCAGTTATTACCATCATCCAGGTAGAACATGACCCGCTAATCATGACCTTCTGTGCCTGACCACCCAACTGATTTTCTACCTGTTTTATGCCCATCCAGACCACAATGCCTTAACATGGATACAGAAATATTGTAGGAGACAGTGCTGAAAATCTTGCAGAAGTGGAAGCAAATGAAGTCCAATACTCTCTGCCCATCCCAGTTCTTTGATTAAATTAGTATAATTTGCATGGTACAGTTATTTAGACTTAGTTTTAAATTCAAATTTCCCTCAAATGCATCTAACAGTTACAAGTATTCTGTTTCCATTGCATTCCCACCTGCAAAATGAAGAAGGTTTACTAAGAAATTCCTAAGTACTTCATGAGATATATA
>CM021698.1:96617634-96665469 GCA_011074415.1 Stictonetta naevosa
GAGATAGAGAGTTATACTGGTGAAATACATATTGAGGAATTTTAAGGGGGGGGGGGGCGCCCGGATGAAATGAATTTCTCTCTGGTGTTGCTCTTTCTGCTTCTCCAACATTTTTTTTTCCCATAGCAAAAATAATAACATATTTCTCAATGTTTTGTAATTTTACTCCTACTTACCTTCTGCCCAGCAGTAAAAAGAAGAACAATTACGTAATTTAAAAAAGGGAAAAACCAAAGTAAAACTCAATTTGCAGAATGTTACTGAACTCCTAACTTTTTACCAATAACACCTGAAAATCTAATATCCTTTAGAACATCTTATAATTTCCTCTGATACATTATTTCCCAAATCACTATATGCAGAATCTTTTGTGCTCATTACTAGGAAGCCAGTATTAATTTCTATTATACTGTCATCAACAATGGCCCTTCATGTGTTCTCTTACACCAGAGTGTGACACTTTTCCTTCATTTATATATTTTTTAATTTATTTTTTACTTTTTTTTTTTTTTTTTTGGAATTAAGTTGCATGACTAGATTCAGACACTTCTTAGGATAGGTGTGTAGAATTGTGGAATTATGTATCTGAGGTGGTGGAAGAGTCTAACCTTAGCATTCATGTCAGAGATGTTTGAAGTAAGAAAATAAATTCCTACTCAAGCCATGAAGAAATAACAATTCCTTATTAGATAGTGAAGACATAAGGGGATGAATTCTCCTTTTCCCAGCAAAATTTCTATCTGGTGCCATTAATTATGCTTAGAAATGTATAAAGAGCTGTGATTTGTATATATGACCACGTACAAACATCAGAAATCAAATAGCATTTAACAGACTCAGAGACATACTAAGGTTTTTAAAAGCAGAGTAAAGTTGTTGGACATCAGCCTATCATGAAAACAATGAGAAGCACCTACTCTGTACATGTATTTTTACCTCCACCTTTTACGTGTCTAAATATCTTTGAAAATATTACTCCTACTTTTTAAAAATCTCCTTAGTAAGAAAAATTTGGCTTACAGCTGGGGTAACAAAGTGAAATGTTATGGCCTGTAATATTAGAGAGGTCAGGTTAGATGACCATTCTGGTTTCCAAATCTGTCAGCCTCTGAATGAGAGATTTCTGGTTTCAGGCTTGCCTCTTTATTCAGAAATTTTCTGTGTCTCTCATGCTGGGACATCCTACTCTTTTTTTTTTTGGAATATATAAATCACAGGACAAGAGCCATCAGAGATGGTGAAGATCTACTTAATCATTGACTCACTGCCTGCCAAATAGAATACAGTTCAAAAATAGATGATATTTCAGATATTATTCTGATAGCTGAATAATACCACATTTATTCTTAGCCTAGGGGCCTATATCTTTTAGTAAGTAATTTCTAGCTTCTTTCACAATTTATTTTAATCATCAATATTATTCTTGCCCTGGAGGGATGCCCTCCAAACCTCCTTCAGCTTGGCACTCTTTCCATAACAATTCCCATTCCATTAAACTAGCCCATTTAAATGGAGAAGTTACCTCAGTTAAGTTCTAGAGGATTATTACAGCAGTCACATCCACAGAGATTTATAAAGTCACTTGTTTGTTATCTTCCAGTGCCTCCTGGACTTTTAGCTCCTCAATTAATAATCTTTTCATTACAGGGGTTACACTTGGATAAAAAGCAAAGGTGTCATTCTCCCACAAATAATTATTTCACACTGTGCTTTTATATTTAGGTACTATATTCTGAGACTACACCTAGAGCAGTATATGCTCATGAACCGTCAATGGAAAGGGGATGAAAAGCAATAACCATGGACGAAGCCTTGCAAAAAAGAATGCCCACTGCAAAACATTCCTTTAATCTTCTATATTAGAAGAAATTCAGAAAGGCCAAACAAAACCAGAAACAATTAATTGTCTCCGTAAGTGATTTTCTAAGAAATCACAGAAATATATTGCATAATAAGTGTAATAAAGCTGTTGACATTTTGCAGATTGGAAAGCTTTTTCCAGTCCTGTTATTACAAAGAGACAGTGGTAGGAAAGGACTTTTGTTCAAGTACCAGCAAAAAATACTCACATAGAAGTCTTCCTCCCTTTTTGCAAGAACTCAGGAATAGGATTCATGAGAAAAACAACAACAACAAAAAAAAAAAAACAGTTCATTTGATTTTCAGAAGATCATGCTCCACCAATCCAGTGTTCAAGAAGTACAGCTATTGTGCATATATGCATATACACTGTGCACAGACACAAAAACTTCTGAATAGATATACAAGCTTATTATACAATAGAAAAGCTTTTGAACATTCTGGATGATCCAGGGCAGACCATCTAGGAAAAATGCTCCACACCCAACTCTGTGAGACTCAAGGGTCAATCCTTACCCTCTTCACAAGGACAGGGGGAGCCTTCTGAAATCTGTACAGAGGCTTTGATTGTACCACTGTGTTGTGGTTTAACCATGCAGGCAGTGAATTAGGGCCCTCACCCATCATAGCATTCTTAAATAATCACTTCTTGTAAATTAAAATCAGTAGTACCTTTATTAAGATCAGAAGTAAGATCAGCCTTTCTACTCCATCTGGGGAAGTGCCCACTGGGAAACGGAGAAGACATTTCCCTGGAAGAAACCCCTTTTTGCATTGTTTTTCCTTGCAACTCACATACTCATGCCTCTAGGGTCAAGGAAGATTTTACTTTCCATTTCTTCTCAGTCAAACAGCTAAAATCACCGGGTGGCCTGTGGTGTGCATCCACTATATCCTCTGTCTTGAGCAGAAGAATGCTTATTCCTGATAGCAGAGAAACTGGTCCCTACAGGTGGGGAGGAAGATATTCTCTTTGAGTTGCTGGACCTCTTGGGAAAGTGTAAGGCTGTTTTCCAGGTCTTTACTGCCAATTAGTTGGCATATGACCATGGCGCACTCTGTACAAACTTCTGTCACGTGGGTTGTGTGCACTTTGTCTGGATCTCTGGATGGCTGGCCATTGTCTAGGTCACCATAAATCCCCTCCAACATGGCTATTTCCCTCAGGTACTGGATACCTCTCTCCATGGTGGTCCATGTACATAGGTGACATATAACATCTTCTTTGAAAGGATACCTTTCCTTCACGCCTGACAGGAGTCGCTTGCAGAGGCTGAGAGCTTGCACTTCTTTTCCCATCACTTTGTCAGTGCCCCCTTCCCTTGAGAGGGATCCCAGTTCCTTGGCTTTCCTGCCCTCTAAGTCTAGGCTACTGACTCTGTTATCCCAGCATTGGAGCAGCCAGGTGACAATATGTTCACCTGAATGACAGCTGAAATCTTTTTGCATATCTCACGGCTCACCCAGGGATAGGGATCAGATGGTTATTGCTGCATTTATGAGATCTGCCTCTTCTTCTTCCTGTCCTTGTGATAGACCTGCTTGAGAGTAGCCTGGCTTGTCCACTTCCTCCTTCCCCTTCTTAGTAGTAGTTTTGTTTTTGTTTTTGTTTTTGTTTTTGTTTGGGGGGGGGGGGGTGCTCAGGTGCGTAGGGGTATCTCCTAAGAGGACGAGCTTCTGAGAAGCTGCCCCATGTTAGATAAGGGCTCTGCCACCGGCCAGAGCTGAGCCAATAAACTATGTTGTTTGCACCTCTGTGAGAACGTATTTAAGAAAGGAAAACAAACAAACAAACAAAAACAAACAAAAAAACAAACTGCTGGGGAACTGCAGCTCGGAGAGAGAGAGGAGTGAGAAACAGCCTTGCATATCAGAATCAGTTTGGGAAGGATGGCATCTCGTGGGAGGGACCCCACGTGGAACAGGGGCAGAGTGACAGAGAAGGAGTGGCAGAGACGAAGTGCTGTAGAGTGACTGCAGCCCCCATTGCCCAGTTTGCCCTGCGCTGCTCGGGGGGAGGAGGTGGAACAGGGTGGATGGAGGAAAGGTGGTTTTTGGTTTCTTTCCTTTGTTTCTCACTTCTCTAGCTTGTCAGTAATAGGCAGTCTTACTATCTCCCTAGTTTGAGTCTGTTTTTCCCATCACAATAATAGTTGAGTGATCTCCCTGTCCTTATCTCAACCCCTGAGCCCTTTGCAATGTATTTTCTCCCCCTTCCCTTTGAAGAGGGGGAGTAAGAGAGCGGTCATGGTGGAACTCACCTGCCCACCCAAGTAAAACCAACACAAGAGTGTTCTTCTTTTCCAACCAGAGTTTGAAACTACACAAACTTATGTCTTTTTCTGTTCAAGCTGTGTAGTTATTCAATATTGATCATTTGTAAATGTATTCTTGGGAGCCTTAGAAATTCTATGACCTTGTTAAGGTGTGGATTTTCCTTTAGAATGAAATCTTAAAGTTATCCACTGAATGAAATCAATCTAACAGTAAGTTCTGCATTACTTGGGGTTATGTAGCTCATCTTTCTTCAAGAAAAAAAAAAAGGTAAAAAGACGGAAAAAATGCAGGATAAAGAGATGTTTTATAGTTATCCATACTAATTTTACATATACTTTCCATACACAGTTTGTGTATTTTCTTTTAAAAATATGAAGACACTAATAACAGTATTACTGCTTTGCTGAAAACTAATGATCATATGGAACAAATGTCAGACTTCATTGGTTGTCAAGTTAATATTTTCAACTGTGTTTAAAATACACAATCCTTCAGTCCATAGGAAGAGAAAGAACTAAAAGGAGCTTCTATACCTAACAGACAGCTTCTCCATCGATTCAGTACAGAAAAAGGAAAAATATATATATATTTTCCTTGTATGTAATTAGTTTTTGTGTTAATGTTCAGCATCACTGATTGTAGACATGTCTCATTCTCTCAGCTCTTATAGTTTTGTGCTGTAAAAAGTTTGGTCAGAAAGCAGTAACTCATGTTTTCTGTCTTATTGAAGAATAAATGAACCCATTTTACAATGCAACTTATAGGCCTAAGGATTAACTTGTCCTGCTCATTTAACACAAAATAACATTAAGACTCTTCCTTTATAAACTAAGTAAAGAAAAAGAAAAAGAAAAAAAAAGAAACAAAACACAAAAGAAAAGTTATCCAACACAAAGAGAAATAAAGTAGCAAAATAAGTCTTATTCTTTACTATATAATTTACACTGTTCACATCTGGGTCAATTCCTATCCTGTTCTTTATTATCTGAACCAAACCTTGTGTTGGTAATGCTTGGTCAAATTGCTCTGCTACTCATGCCTATTTAATTTATATAAGACTGGGAGAGAACTGACCAATGATGATGGGATCCAGTTTTGCTCTAAATAACTGATTTTAGCTATGCTGCACAACGTCAGACATGCCACTCTACTTACAAAGCCATTATGGATTTATTCTTAATTTTAGTTGCCTTGACCAAAGTAAATTTTCTTTCAGAAGCATTTCAAAAGGCAGTGATCTACCGTTTTCATTTACAAAAAATACTGGAGCTTTACACTTAGATGGAGATAATATAATTAGCAGATGTACTAATAAGGCTTCTTTTCATCTGTAGTGTGCTTCCTTGGTTTTACAGAAATAGCTCAGAATTTGGGAAAAGGAACACAGACTTTAGGTGCCCCACCATATAATGAAGTATTTGAAACCAACTGTGGCTCTAAGTGCCCATCTTCTTTGAAAGGAACAGGGCCATGTAGATAAGAACTTCTCATTAAGAAGTAAACAAATAAGGCAAACTGTTGACAATCACTGTCAGAGGAAAGAGAGTAGCCGAAAAAAAAATATTTTTTAAAAATCTGTTTTTGATGTTGTTGTTTTTGTTTGTTTGTTTGCTTTTTGTTTTCCAGAGGGGACCTCTGAACACCATAATAAACTAAAGCAAACCAGAGAGAATACATAAGTTTTTTTTCTTTTTGTACAGACTTTAAAAAAATATGCATAACAAGAAACCAGGAATATGTTTGTTTAACCTAAAATGAATTTCCCTGAGGGTGGCATCTGACATCTGACCCCTTGTGTTACCGCTGGGGCTAGGAATAAAAAAAAAAAAAAAAAAAAAAAAAAAAAGTCATGTCCCCCTTGCATAAGTAGGAGGAAATGCTCCCCTTTCAGAATGTGATTTGCTGTTAACAGAACTACTTCTCTCTTGTGATGGAAATAAACACATAGACTTCCAGAGCAATACCTAATATAACGGTTTCTCTTGGCTAAAAGCAGTCCTTATGATAGGCCTCTCACAGATTTGCCTTCATCTTTACACAACAGTGACCTCTCTTTAATCAGTGACCAGCAGCCTGATCTAAAGATATAGGGAATAAAGTGAAAATCTACTGAAATGGGCACAGGAATAATGAAATCTGAAGGTTTGTCCCAGTGAATGCTCTGGCTTTTATCAGTTGAATTAAAAAGACCTGGAAATTTCTCTAATATCAGAATCAAATAATCACTTTCTCCTGCCTTCTCTTTCACATCCCATTTGTAACTTTCCTGCAGGGAACACTTTACCAGCTGAACAGAGGGAATAAAACATCCTCAAAATAACATACTGAGTGATGAATACCCACTGAAAACTCCAGGTGATGCACATCTTAACCTATATGGAGTAATTGATATTCTGATCCTATAGGTAGACGTGGACTCCTGATAAGGTGAATCTGCTGTTAAGACAATCCCTTGAGAAGAATCACTGGCCCAATTATACTTAATGAATCACTTACGGTTCTTGGTCACTTTAGACAATGCTCTTTCCTGGAGGTTTAAATTCCACTTCTCCTACTTTGATTTTAGACACAGAATTACCTCTTTTTATACATGAGTACTTTTAAGTTGGGGTATCTCATTTAAATGCACAATTAGCGGCCCCCCCCCCCCCCCCACAATTAGAAAGAACCCTTTTAAATCCATGCACTTGCAATGTTTAGCTTCTTGGAACCAAAACCTTTCTGACCTATATGCCAAAATCAATTAAAAATCACACTTGAGAAAAAAATAAATCATCAGGTTTGGAGAAAATTATGCTCATATGACACAATAATCATTGCTTCTTGTGCTATTATTCTAGAAGGTATATTCTAATTATAAAAAGCAGCAGAAATAACATAGATAATAGTAATCCAGCCGTGCCCTGTTAAAAGCATTTTTTTATTTCTTTATATAAATTTGCTGTTTATAGGGTAACACATTTCTCTGTTTTAAGGTCAAAATTAAATTTAAGGTCAGAAGCTTTAAGCTAGATGAATGAAGAACTTCAATAAAAAAAATAACTCTTATCCAGTCTAGCTACTCTATGGTCTGGGATGTATGTTATTTTTTTATTATAAATAGAATATATATATATATATATATATTCGTGTAAAATATAATTGTCATTAGGTTGGTGAGAATCAGCAGGTATAGGTAGTTTTGGTGTATTATTTTATTGTTCCTGGCTGATTACGACAGGATGATCTGAGTATGGGCACTGGGAAGGGGATACCTTAATGGATTTAAATAATCTCTTTTTCTAATTGCTTGTGACAGAAAGCTGTCTTCTAGTTCTTGCTTCTAGTGATAGCTTTGCAGGCAATGAGCGTGGCAATATGCCCTGCATATTTGGCCACTGCACCAAAGCCCTCAGTCCTGAAATAGGCAGTGAAGCCTTACTGCTTGTAAAGAGGTAGGCTTCTGAGAAAGTAACAGGGTGAAAAGGGAGCTGCATGAAGTAGTCAGAAGAAACACTAATTTCTCTGTTAAAACCTGTCCCTCCTAGGGCATACACACTTCAAAATTAAACAATACTTGGACTTCACAAGACTAATCTGTCTTCTGAAATTTCATGCGTATATCCATTGTTTTCAAAAGCTAAACAGGAGCCAGTTGTTTGTTTATTTTATTTTATTTATTTTATTTTATTTTATTATTTTATTTTATTTTATTTATTTTTCTGTAGCTATAAAAGGAGATGGTAGTCTTTTCTTCAAGTAGATAATGCACTTGCATTGAAACTGTACCGTCTGTTCCCTTCTCCATCTGTTAGAATCAAAACTCACTTTTTTTTTTTTTTTCCTTGTCCAAAGAATACCTTAATCACCTGGTGGTGGGCTGTTCTCAGCAAGGAAAATGCAAAAAATACATCTAGATTTCTTAACTTAGCTCCCCATATCATCCCTATTTCCTGACCGCCCACATTCCACAAACATTCATTTTCTCCTGAGCAAATACTGGTGTTGTTTTTGTTTGTTTCTTTTTGCTGTGAGCCATCTAGTGCTCTCTGAAACAAAACCCAGCTGCATCTGAATATTGTTTGGTCCAGTGCCCAGCCCTAACAGATAGGTAAGATAGGATGGAATAGGCAAGACTGTACTCCATCAAATACTCCCACTGTAGCTCTTCACACCAAGCTTTACACAGTACCCTCTGTTTATGCCCTACACATGTTCTACATACATCTGTAGTTTTATGCGATTAGAAGTACTTCTCTAGTGAAGTGTGACACTGCCCTTACTCGTTTCAGACACTTGAGTCTCTCACCCTGAACATGAAATATTCACTTAACATACTCTCACACATGCACACACACAATATGTTTCTGGAGTTGCAAGAATACCACAAGGGTACTGGAGGAGCCCACAAGCTGAGTGAAACATGGATCTAGATGGTCTTTTCTAAAATCTGACATCCCCAAGTAGTGTGAAAGTAAACCACTGGTCTGAGCACTAAGAAAACTAACTGGAAAGGACATGTTTAGAGTTGTATGTATAACCTTATTTCATCCAAACAAAATTGATGATCATCAGAAGAGATGAGCATGAAAAAATATGAATGTCTCCTGGGACAAGTATGGGATAGAAGTGTGATGGCTGAACAGAAGTCTTTTCTTGCCTGGTACAATTGAATGATGGGCAAAAAGCAGATTAGGAGTCTGATAGATTGAGGAAACAGATGTGAATACCTAAAACAGTAAACTCTTTCAACAGCAAATCTGGAAAAATTCAGTTTTTCATGGGATTTAGGATTAAATAGGCACTGTTGAAATAGGTGTTAGCAGTGCCCCCAAACAATATGTCATGGCCGGGGGACTCTGATTCTGAAAAATTATGAACTGTGTCATGGTCAGGAAGCAAAAGGAACTTTCAACTTCAGCCTCTAAAATGGAGGTTAGCAGGGTCTAATTCCTTTGTTACTCCATCCTTATTTAAGTTTTTCTGGAACAACTCTACCATCTCTGTTGTAAAAATCCTGTTTGCTCTTGTCATGCATCCCTATGGTTTTTTTTCCCTCTTTATTTTTGATAACTCATGGTCATAGTTTATGTTTGTTGTCATTTCTGTAGTGTTTCCCAATATATTTTCTTTCTCCTCCTTCTTTTATTTATTTATTTATTGATACATCAGCATAGCTAAGTGAAACAGGAATCTTTAGAATATACAGCCTCGTGAGACTATTTTCAGTACAGTTTCAGAAGAGCTTTTTTTTTTTTCTGCATTTTGAGATTTTTTGAGTCAGTTTTTCTCTTCCTTACTTATTAACTTAATGAGTGATGATTTTGTTGTCAATATGGTGCAATAAGAGTAAAACATTGAATAACATCAGAAATAATGTCTTAACTGTACTTAGCCACAAACATTAAGGTACATCTAAAATTACATTTCTTCCTCCTGAGGTTTTAAAACACTTGAATTTAAGGAACCATGTCGAAGAATATTTTTACCTTATAAATTACCACACAAAACATAGTTAGAACTTTCCAAGCAGTCATTTTAGCATGTAATTTGAAGTAACTTTAACAGTTTACGGATGCAGCCAGAATAGAACACGAGTACAAATTATTAAGGCCAAGTGGGGGAATCAATAACACTTTTAATTATGGCATTTTAAAGGACCATGTTACAACACAAAGCTCTTTTTTACATGTCTCTGTGTGTTTTGTGGTGAATTTTGTAGTAGAAAACACACATAAAGAAACAAGAGTTTGTATGAATTGGCTCTTCTTGCAGAAAACTGAGAGTAGCCAAGAGGAAAATATTCTAGAGAGGATTATTTAAGGGATGCACTGATTTCAGGTTATGAGACATATATCTTTAATACTTTCCCATTTTAAAGTTATTAAACTATTCATTTTATATATGTTTTGTTAATACTCTGGTGTTGTGTAGGTCTGCTTTGGTATTCTGCATACATTGGTTTTAGGAGTTACAGCAAACATGTAATATCCATGTGACTGTTTAACTAGACTCAAAAGTCTAATGCAAGTCTATATATTTTCTTAAGGCAAAACTTAAGCTCTGGAGTCCTGAGCATGAGTGGCTTGATAAGATCAGACATTGGCAAGCAAGTTACACACCAACAGAGGATTCACCGATGACAAGTAGCAAACAGTTATTTATATATATATTTTTTTCTTAGTTTCCATTTGGAGTGGCAGAATTCCTTTCTGGTGAATGAAATAGGGAGAAGTTGTTTCAGCTTCTGCTCCAATATTTGTTCTCACAAGGTGAGAGACTGGATTAAATTGAATTTTATTCCATTCTATTTCTGGTCATCAGAACAGGTTGCCCAGGGAGGTGGTGGAGTCACCTTCCTGGGGGGTGTTTAGAGGAAAGGTTGGATGTGGTACTTAGGGATATGGCTTAATGTGTAATATTTCTGGTAGGTGGACAGTTGGTCTAGATGATCCTGGAGGTCTTTTTCAACCTTAATGATTCTATGATTCTGTGATTCCAAGTCTACCGTCTACCAACAGCTGTTTCTGTCCTGACTACTTCTACTGCTTCCTTTGATGCTGGAGTCAACACCAGGGAAAACAAACAAACAAACAAAACAACAACAACAACAACAACCACAATAAAACATCAGTTTAAACTAACTACATCTGTTTTGTGCAATGATGTTGCATGCATATTTTTTTCTGAGAATGTTTTACTATTTTTATATGCTTTATTTTCCCTTCTTGTAGGATCTTAGCCAGAAGACTTGCCATTTGTATGTTGTGGTGGTGAAAAGGGATTGTTAATACCTGTATCCTAGCTGAATAAAAGTTAAGAGAAATCCAATCTGGGTTTTCAAGCTCACTCCCGTTACCTCTTCAAGTCTGTGCCAACATAGCTGGTGATACTTCTAATGGGAATCACAAGCCACCATAGTAGATTACACAGCTAACAGCAGTTAATTACCAAGCCTGTGGTACTTGCAAGGACCTCAGTGAAGAAACTCACCCTTTCAATTTGTTAAATGTTTGCTAAACACTATCTAGAGACAGATGTCACTTTTTTTTTTTTTTTTTTTTTTTTTTTTTTAATGCTGGTTTCTCATTTTTGTTTTCATTTGCAGTAAAAGAATACTTTTAATTTAATAGAAAGCTGCACAATTTCTTTCTGCTTGCTTTTCTTGCAGACAAACTCCCTAGTATGGAAGCCAGCCCAGAGGAGGCAAGTGAACAGAGTTGGTTGATTGCATAGTCTTCCGTGTGAGACTGAGATAAATGTAATAGAAAATGGTGAGTTTTGGAAACGCTATTGTACTCTCATCTACAAATATTCTTGCTTGAGAGTGATTATGCTGTTGATTTGAGAGCAAGGTTGTATATGTTTGAATACTTAGCATTCAGATACTGCATAATTTAAAATTAATCTTATATTATTAACTTATTAAAAAAGAAAGCAGGAAACAGACTATAAATGTTCCTTATTGTTGGATTCAGACCATTTCTGAACACGGAGACAAAAAATTTTTGACCTAAACTTTAGCCTTAGTCTGTGAAAAAAAAAAAAAAAAAAAAGTCGTGATTCGTGTAGCCAAAGTAGACATTAATAGTTTAGTGTATGAGAATATGAAGACTTTGCTATGTAGACCTCTATTTTCTGTTTGTTCTGTGTGTAAACAATTCCTATACCTCTAACTCCAAAGTCTATGTTTATGTTTTTGGTGTTTAAAAAAAAACACACGCACAAGAAAACACTGTTCTACAATTTATTAATTTTAATTAACCAGAGAATGGTGCTGTCATTCTTAGAAATGAGTGTCTAGAGAATGACTTTTGCATTCTGAGCAGCAAAATTTTACCAAGTGATTTGGCTTATTGCAGTCATATTACTAGTAGTATATAAATGTTTTCTAAAATGAGAACTGTTCTAGGATAGGTATTTATAATAAGCAATTGAGCAATTGTTAGATATTTGAAAGGCAAATTATTAATAAACATCCACTTAATATGAAAGGTTAAAAAAAAAGTCTTTGATCAAGAATACAACTTCTGCTTGGTTATTTGTATGAGAGATTACTTCTAAAGAAACTGGAATTAGCTGCATTGCTGAAAACTTTCAAGACAGTAATCCTTTATATGTGGAATGTATTATTAAGAGAAATTAATAGAAACACAATGCTAGAACTGATGAATGTAACTGATGTTACATTCAAATAACGTGGTTGGGTAGTGGTGAATTGATTTAGCCCAAAGGGTCATTCAGTTAATAGAAACAGTGTCAACTCATCATGCATTTAGCAGGAAGGAACTAAGTGAGAGCTGTCCAAAACCAGAGGGAAAGGAAATGAATTAATCAGTGATTATAGAATACATTGTAAAATCATTGAATAATTTGTTGAGATAAGCTCTGTAGCACAGTTCCTATTGGTCTGGCCAGATGGAGGCTCCATTTGACTTTCTTAGTAATTTATTCTGTTCTGAACATGAGCATAGAGATGCTAGACTTTTGAGAAAGGGCAGAAAGTATGAATACTTACTGCTCTGTTAGTTCATGAAAGAGAAGACTGGAATCCATAGAGACTCTGTTGGCAAAGGTTTCCCAGAAACATTAAAACTGTACATTGCCTTGACAGCTTTTTCATGTTCTTCACATTTTGACACTCAGCATTTCCTTTTGTTGGGGATATTTTCGTATGGTGATATTTGTTTGCATCCAATTAGGAATCAAACCAAGAATATTTTGAGTATGCTAAAGGTTGTTGTTGTTTTTCCTGATTTATTTTTTCCATACAGTTTATTTATAATCTTCGTTATTAGAAGTTTCTTGGATTTAAAAATTTGAATTCTATGGATTTTTATTTATTTATTTATGTATTTATTTATTTATTATTTTTTCCATGACATCAAACTATTTTTAAAAGATGCTTTTTGTCTTGTATTCAGCTGCTGCCATTTAGGACTGAATCAAGCATTTTGACTTGCTTTCTAGATTCGACAATATCCATTTTATGTTGTATTCCAATAATCTGGAACTTTGTATTGTATGTCACAGAGATGCTTAGATGCACTAGCTTATTGACTCACATATAGTGCATATATACCCAAATAAAAAATAGCTTTGAAACAATTCAAAAAAGAGGTTAAGTATCTACAATCATAAGTGAGACACAGCAGCTGAATATAGTCATACTTTGTAGGAAGAGATTTTAACTAAGCAAGCTAAACTGTCATCAACATTTCATAATAACTGCCACAAAAATCCATAAGAATGCTAGAGGCAAAGTTATGAAGTGGCACTGATTTCATATGGTAATTAAATTTGTCCATGCATGGTTAATAGTTGTGTACAGTTAATAGGGAAAGGAAGAGAATCTAGAAAAATGTACAGTGGAAGAAGTAGACTGAATGGTTAGTTCACCTATATATTTCAAGTATTTTAACTCATTCTAGTTAGAGAGATTAAATTGCATCTTAGTTAAGTATAGTTTGGATTAAAGCTGATTTTTTTTTTTTTTTTAAGTTACTTAAGTGACCTGAATACTGATAATAATTTGATAGGCATGTGAAAGTAAGTCACTACAAAATTAAAATTTTGAATTAGGTTACTTCTTAGAAAGAAGTGAACTTTGTTCTTTTGCTCAGGATATTTTCTGTAATTAAAAAGAAATATCAAGGAAATGTGCAACCACTGTCTTTAAAAAATTGAAGTAAAATAGAATTCAGGGAATTATTTAATGATTTATTTTAATAAAAAAAATAAAACTAAACAAGGAATGTCTACTATGTTTCTTTCTTTGCCCTGCAGGGCATAAGAAAAGGTTTGCCCAAAGATTCTTTTTTTGCGCATAAGATCTATTGAAACTTGGATTGATGAGTACAGACATGGTATTCCACAACAGTACTGGATATTTCTAGAGTTCACGTGTAATTAATTAGGTGGCAAAAAAAAAGGTCAGTATGACTTGCTTCCTCTCCTTTGTCTTGCTTTCCCTTACTAGCCTAACATTGAAAAACAAAACTTTGGTTGGTCAACATATGGCATGCAAAAGTTCAGTCCAAAATATTAGTCTGATGAAGTTACAAAATCTGAATATGGGATAATTTAATGGTAAGTATGCTTAATGAACTGTCTAACACATGGAACATATGCTTAAACAGATGTGTATCTATGTACTAGGTCAAATTATTTATTTCTTCCAAAAAAAAAGAAAAGGATATAAAAAAAATTGATTTCTCAAAGATTAAAGAATACTTATGGTCTCTATCAGGCTTTCTCAAATGTAAAATAGAAAGTTAATTTGACTGGAAATTAATTTGCAGATTTAGAAGTATGGTCCCAACATAAAAAATTTACGAACTTCACAGTGTTACTAAATGGATTTAAATTCTCATACAAAGGAAGCCACATCTTTTATGGCTGTCAGTTTTCAATGCTGTATCATAACAATAACACATTTTTTTCAAAAAAAAAAAAAAAGTGTTGATTTGTATACTTCCTTTTTAACTATATAAAACATTTTTAAAAATAATATAAAATTGAATGTGCTTAAGTAATAGAACATCATGAAAGTGCAGTTATAGACAATGTTTGTCAAAATGTGGAGTGTGCTGGGAGGTGGTAAAGGAGGACAAATTGATTACCATTGTGTTGAATTTAAACAAGCTTAGACTTAACCAAGCTACTACAAGAGCCTATTACCACTTGATACAAAGCTTGTTCAACTAGGTGCTGTAGTTTCTTGCAGTTTCACAATGAAGTAAGTGCATTGACTTTTCCTTCAAATAAAGTCCAAGACTGTTTATATCCAAAAGCTAAAAAAAAATGTGTATAAATTAGATTATAAAAACACAGTTACGGTTTATATTTGCAAATATTGAAGACTAATTGTTGGTGCCACAAGAATTAAAATTTGATTAACTTACTCTGTTTTGAATATAACAAATCTTGACCAAAAAAATACCTGTTAAAGTAAAATAAAATGCTTCCATCTGCATGTACTTTGTTCTTAACCACGGTTCTGTCACCAGAGAGTTTAAATGAAAACTGAAATGTATCTTGCTAGACTGTCTAGCTGAATTAAGCATTTTAAAAGACCTAGGATCAGTGGGTGTGATTTTGATTATTCTTCGCTCTCCAAATAAGGGACTGACTCTAAACAAATGTTGCCATGCAGCACTTAAGAAGTTAAAACATGAGAAGCCAAGCAACCACCTAGCTCGTGCTCTTACTGATTCTTCAGCAAGCCTTGTTCCTTCTATGATGCCTACACAACACTGCCAACTGCTAACTGTTTGGCAGGCAGCAAGTCACACATTCTGTCTCAAACATATTTTTGTGTTTTTGCTGCTTTTTCGTTCCTCTTTCTTGACCTTACCCATCTGCATGTTGTGCCTATCAGTTTTGTCATTAGCACAGACCCTGATCCTTAAACACATGGGTAAATTTAATGTGTTATGTACACCTTTTTGTAGGTTCTAGCTTGTGTGTGTGTATATATATATATATGTCACTGAATCACAGAATCACAGAATGGCTGAGGTTGGAAGGGACCTCTGAAGATCATCTAGTCCAACCCCTCTGCCAAGCAGGATCACCTGGAGTACATTGTGCCAGATGGCATCCAGGAGGGTTTTGAATATATCCAGAGAAGAGACTCCATAACCTCTCTGGGCAACCTGTTCCCAGTTCTCTGGCACACTCACAGTAAAGAAGCACCCTCTCATATTCAGATGGAACTTCCTGTGCTTCAGTTTGTGCCTGTTGCCTCTTGTCCTGT
The DNA here is from genome assembly GCA_011074415.1 of Stictonetta naevosa. Classification (NCBI taxonomy): domain Eukaryota; kingdom Metazoa; phylum Chordata; class Aves; order Anseriformes; family Anatidae; genus Stictonetta; species Stictonetta naevosa. The sequence continues at coordinate 96,633,509 of CM021698.1, forward strand.
CACTGGGCACAACTGAAGAGTCTGGTTCCATCCTCTTGAAAATTTCTCTTCATATATTTATATACATTGATGAAGTCTCCCCTCGGCCTTCTCTTTTCCAGGCTAAACAGCTCCAGTCCTCTCAGCATGTCCTCATATGACAGGTGCTCCAGTCCCCTAACCACCTAATTATATATACAAATATATATGTATAATTTACTGCTGGCATTGCTGCTTGGTTTACTTTCTAAGAGTGCCTTATAATCTAACTTTAGGAACAAGATGGCATTGTGAAAGGCATTTTACAAATGGTGAAAAAAAGGTCAAATTGTCTCATCTTCTATGTCTGTTATTCTATACATCATAATATAGTTAACATTGCAATAAGATAATCTGTCAGTTAACACCGTACTTACTCTAGCCTGCTTTTCTTAAGTTTTTAGGTCCTATTAATTGTGATACAAGGTTTTATCTATCCAGTTTTATGTGTTTTGATTTTTTCATATTTCTGGAATTATATAATCTATGAAAATTTGATTTCTCAGAACAGTTCCTGATGCCATTCTCTTTGAAATCCAAACCATGGAATTATTATAGGAAATACAGAAATACCCCATCTTAGGTGGCAATATGAGATAACTTTTGTCTGCTTATTTTAAATTTTTAAACTACTGAGCCAGAAGCTAAAGTTACAATCCAGTTTCTAACATCATTGCTTTCAATTATTTTTCACTTATGTTAGTTTTACATACAGCAACAACCATCTTTTTTAATGTGCAGAGTTGGGAATTAAGTGAGCAGGTGTAACTCTACTTATAAGAATGAGGGAGATGAGACAACAAAAACCCTGAACATTTCTTGCCTGCTTGAATTGGAAGTCCACTTACACTCTGTCTGCAGTACAGACAGCATACAAACTACAGAACACAATAGTTTCATTTTTACACACTACAATATCTTTGTAGTATGTGGTTTTTGCTTTGCCTATATTGATGAATAATTTTGAATTATTATAATGTAATGTATACATACTCACATGCATATATATTGGCACCTTTTATTTGCTTTCCATAAAAATATCTCCTTGCTCACGGTCATAAACATGTTTATAGAATTAAACATTCAGTAAAATTTGGCATCTGGAATCATTTGACTTTCACAGTAGATCAATAAAACATCTTCAAATACTTCTGAACAGACCACACCTCCAGGAAATGTAATGAAGTCAAAGGTACAACAATTAAATAGGAAATATAGGGCTTTTGCATTTTAATTTTATTGAAAATTAATACAGAAATTTTATCTTCTTATTCAAATATAATAATCTCAAAATCATATACTTCTTTTAGATTAGAAAAACACTGAATAATGAAAATATGCTTGAATAGATAATCTTTTTAGCCCATGTACTAATACAAGTCTTTCTAAAAAAACAGGATTTCTTATATCAAAGTCGTCCGGCAAAGGTATTGCAAAACACTTCATCAGGAGTAAGAAGCTGGAAAATCACTATCAAATTATAGCATAAGCCCTCATGAACTTGTTCTATTTGCAGTTCTTGCACCTACCCATGAGTTCTTGAAGGCTTTCCCTTGTAAACCACAGGGTAAATTAGTTGAATGTGTAAACTGTATTTTTTACTTATTATTTCTATCACGGTTTTTAGCAGATAAGCATTTTAGTCTGGAATGAAATAGTGTACAAACTTGTAGGACAAACTTATGCTTTTGGGATTTTTTATTTTTATTTTAATACCACAATTGAGCTTGAAACACCGAATTGAACATGTACTTCATAGAATCCTCTGAGAAATCCAACCTACAAGTATGGTCACTCAAATGATGTTATCTGTGCCCATACAAAAACATTTTCCAAACAAAGCTCTTACTGAGGTGAAAAGAATCAAGGTAGGGTCTTCCCACCCTTAGTCTCTCTTTGCTTCATTAGCAAGAAAGGATAATTGAAGCAAATGTCCCCTTAGTTCCATGACGTTCCTTATTTTTTTTTTTTTTTGATTAGTTACAGGAAAGACTAAGCCAAATATTGAGAAAAGTGAAGGGAAGTACTGGAAGTAATATTGGATAAATGAGAGGAGTGTAATGGGAGGTGTTGGGTGAAATGGAAGGGAGGGTGGGCTGGAAACAACAGCCAGCCAGTGCAAGGCAGCCAAACTCTGGGGCAAGCTAGGGACTGCAAGTCAGTGAAATGAAGTGTATTCTGCCCTGTTACACTAAACACATCCAAATTGCCCTGTATGTTACTCTGCTTTTTATTTATGATGAAAATAAACTAAACAGAGTAGTAAATGTTGATGATTTCTCCTAAAGTTGAGTTAGCTTTTTGTGGTCTAGACATCCTAATTGGCAGTATCCAGATTCAGACAGCAGTGCTCTAGAGAACATAAAGACTGCTATTTCCATACAAATACACGTGTATGCACACAGGCACAATCAAAATCTGTTACAAAGCAGCCATTTTACCCTGGAGCAAGGCTATTCTACCTGCAAAAAAGAACATTTTGTTTTACTATGTAGTACTCACTTTCCCAGTGAAAGCACTGGCTTCAGTTCTACTTATCTGTCATCTAAACCTCCCTTGCCTCTTCTTTGTCTGCCTCTGCTCCTCTCAGCTGGGATTTCTGACTAGTTCCTCCTGAAGTTCTCATCTGGGGTATCTTGGACAGGAACAGTTATGATCCAGAAATGAGTATGTTTCAACAGCACAGATTTGAGGTCAAGCAAAACAGTGATTACCACTGGACAGATTTTCTCCAATGGTTTTAACAGGCAAGTTTGAAACATCTCTTTATGTAAAAGCTCTTGATTTTGTTTACCCTCTTCTCTCTCAAGTTGTTCTATCAAGTTGCAATTAAATGCTATAGCATGATGATTAGTCTACATTTTTGTAATTTCCTGCTTAAACTATATCTAAATTAAAAAAAAAAAAAAGCAAACAGTTTAAATGTCCAGAGACCTTTTAAATGAACATCTAATGCATCAATATACAAGGTATTCATTTTTATTGATATTTTTTATTTTTGATATACAATCTTTCCCATGCCTGAGTGGACATATGCAAAGTTTTGTTTGCTTGTTTGTTTCCTTGGAACATCTAGCAAAATAATTTCCAGAAAAAATAGTGGATTCTCTAGAAGGAAAATTTTAAAGTCTTTTTAAAGCTTTTGATTAAGATGAAGGTAAATAAGGGGTCGAAGTATGGATTTGTAGCACCTGTCTATTTACATCTGAAGGCCATGACCTTCCAGTAATAATCCTAGAAGATATATTGAAAGAAATAATCCTTTGTATCTATCAGGACAGGAGATGTTAAGATTAAGGATTCTGCAATTTAACAAATATGAAAAAAAAAAAAAAAGCCTAAGCTAGATTGATCCAATTAATGCTTCACTGAGTATTCCTGTCAATTCAATCCTTCATAGAATCATGGAATCAGATAATTGTTTGGATTGGAAAGAACCTTAAAGATTGATTAATTCCAACCCACCTACTAGACCAGGTTGCTCAAAGTCCCATCCAGATTGGCCTAAAACACTTCCAGGGATGGGGCATCCACAGCTTCTCTGGGCAACCTGTTCCAGTGCCTCATCACCCTCAGACTAAATAATTTCTTCCTAATATTTAATCTAAATCTACCCTCTTTTAGTTTAAAGCTGTTACCCCTTGTCCTATCACTATACCCCCTGACAAAGAGTCCCTCACCACCTTTCCTTTAGGACCCCTTTACTGGAAGGCCTCTGTAAGGTCTCCCTGGAACCTTGTCTTCTCGAGGCTGAACAACCTCAACTCTCTCAGCCTGTCTTCATAGGAGAGGTGCTCCAGCCCTTTGATCATCTTTGGGGCCCTCCACTGGACTCATTCTAATACACCCATGTCCTTGTGCTGGGGGCTCCAGAGCTGAACACAATATTCCAGGTGAGGTCTCATGAAAGCAGAGTAGAGGAGGAAAATCACTGCCCTTGAGTTACTGGCCATGCTTCTTTTAATGCAGCCTAGGATATGGTTGGCTTTCGGGGCTGCAAGTACACTTTGGTGGCTCATGTTAAGCTTCTTGTCAACCAACACCCCCAGGTCCGTCTGCTCAGGGCTGCTCTCAATCCAGTCTCCACACCCTGGCCCAGATGCAGGACCATACACTAGGCCTTGTTGAATTTCATGAAGTTTGCACAGGCCCACCTCTCAAGCCTCCTGAGGTCCCTCTGGATGACATTCCTTCCCTCTAGCGTGTCGATTGCACCACACAGCTTGGTGTCATTGGTAGGCTTGCTGAGAGTACACTCAATCCCACTGTCCATGTCACTGACAAAGATATTAAACAGCACTAGTCCTATATGGACCCTTGTGGAACACCACTTGTTACTAATCTCCACTTGGACATCGAATCATTGACCACAACTCTGAGTGCTGCCATCCATCACTAAAAAGGAATCTTTACTCACCAGTTGATCCATCCATCAAATCCATGTCTCTCTGATTTACAGACAAGGATATCATGTGCAACAGTGTCAAATGTTTTACACAACTTCAGGTAGATGATGTCAGTTTCTCTTTCCCTTTACTACAGTGTTGTAAACCATTTGTAGAAAGATGTGTTGCTATCCTAATGACTTGAAAAAAGGATACAAATATGCTTAAAATATGCATATTTAGGAGTCCATATATATGTATATACACACACACATAAGCAGTTGACAGAAGTACAAATAGATTGAATCTATAACTACAGTGAAAAATGAAAACCCAGGGAAAATAAACATGAAAGATATACTCAACAAAATAAAACTTCTGCAAAATAATAATTTAGTGACAGTGGTCAGGGATGAATAGAGGAGCGACATTCAATAGCATACAATGAATTGCAGTTTGTTAGTATGTTTATAGTTTGAGGCAGTTCTGCTCAGGTTAAAACAGAGGAGGCTGATGCCATAAACTAAGGAAGATCAGTACAAGTTTGGTATAATTATAGTATGCGGTATTGACAGACTACTATATACACTTAAGTACAAGATTAGCAATAATAAAGAAAGGGAGATCATAAAAGAATGATACGATCAGCTTGTAAGCTTATGAATTTGCTCAAAAAGAAAAATTACAAAGCAAGGAGATTTAGTTCATAAAGTAAATATTAAAATGTATTTGGTAGATTGAAATGTGAAAAACAAGAGTTAAATGGCCTTTTATTTGAAGGTGGGGTTTGAGTGTGAAATAGTTGAAAGGAATAAAATGTGTATTATTGACATAAATTAAGTAGAAGTATCTCTTACATGATGAATTGAAATCTGCATGTGTTAAGAAAAAAGAATATTTTATATGTTTCTCATTAATTTGGTGTGGGGAATAATTTTGTATTGAGGGTACACTGAGCTATATGGAAAAAAATGATTTCCTTCCTGCATCTCTGCCCAAATTTTTGTCAGTGGTATTTAAGGTAATGGAAAAGCCTTTTTCACTTCATGAAGACTTCTCTGACTGCAAAGTTGTTATGTTATACAAATAAGCATCAGGAATACTGTACACAGATAGCCTGTCTCTCACTGGGCTAAAGATAAGGACTTCCAAATTATAATTTCATTTTATTCATTACAGGTCTGGCCACTGAAAAACTCTGCTTGTATTTCAGGGATTTTGGGTCAGGTTCTATAGTTGCTTTTTACTTCTGCAGTCTTCAGTGTATGTTTTACACATTAATTTAAAATATAGAATACTCTTGTTAATATTAGTAGAAAGTCCTTATTGGTAATGTTCATAAAATACTTTCAAGTGATATATTCAAATATTTTTTCTTCCTCTAAGAGAGTACAAAACATTTTTTTAAAAATCAGAGGTTCCTTAGGGATCTAGAAATTTAAAACTGTAAATATTGGTCCTAATGAAAAATGACTGACAGTTTAGTACTGATCGCATCTGGAAATTGTTAAGGATTATTCCTGAAGGTGTGAAGTATCAGGTGGTTTTCATAACACTGCTTTGGAACACTCATTGTAAGTATGGGTGGGTCGATCCTGTACAAATATAAGCATAGTCTTGCAGGAGATGCATGTCTCCAGTCAGAATTTCTATGTCATACTTATAATAACATATCAGCACATTAGTTTAATCTTTTTCACTCTCTGTAGTGCAAGGTGATACTTTAGGAATCACACACTCAAAAAAAAATATTTAAAAAAAAAATCAAGGAGATAGGCATATCTAGTTTATCTCCTTAATGCAAATGTTTTAGGAATATTATTCAACAAAATCATTATTCCTATTACGCGTTCAACAAAAAGCATCTTATTTGCAAATGACAAGTATAGAGAAGAGAAAAAAAAAAAAAAACTTATTATGTTCCATTTTTTTGGACTTGGCCATCCTTTAATCTCACATCTTGTTTTCATCAGGGATGCCAGGATTCTGAATGTTTTTAGTTTTGAAAAACAGACACTTATCCTGTTCCTGTTCTTCTTGTAGTTTTTCTTGATATGATTATGCAATCATTTCTTTCTTCCTTTCTTCTTCTTCTTTTTTTTTTTTTTTTCTTTTTTTCTTCTTAATGGTTTCACTTTAGCAATGGATGAGAAACAGATTGTATTAGTGTATAAATTCAGGTAATCTGTACCACCCAGCTGAGAAGCATGTGTTAAAGCTCCTGGTTGTGCCAAGGGAATTGGCTATTTTGTTTTCAGAGTCTCTTCAGAGCCAGAGTAGGTTACAGACACTTGGTTTTGTTGATAACAGAAAAACCTTTAATAAACCAATATAATAATAGTTTTAAACAAAGACACGAGCTCTTATGTACATCTTTCTACTGTTTTTGCAGCTCCTTTCAGTAGAAGGAATCTTTTCTTAATTATAAAATTATAAAAAAGTTAATTCAGATATTTGATAATGATAAAAGACCCCTTCTGCAGTATCATTCAAGATGAAAGCAGCTGCTAGCTGCATTATTCCACTCTTACTCACAGCCAAACACAAATGTACTATAATATCCTATAAGGTCAAAGTAAAAGTGGTGGATGTCACCCCTGCTGTGTGAACTGAGGTGAGATGTGTGGGGAGGAGGAAGTTTTACATTGATGAAAACAAGAGGAAGACCTGCAGCATGTGGCAAGCAAGAACAAATGTAAATCCACTTACAAATGTTTTGCTCTCTTTAACAAATCATTTAAAAATAAAGAGCTAGTAGGGCAAAGAGATAAAAACAGGACATGATCAGTTGATCTTGCTGATTTTACACTGATTTTAGTATGACTTCAGTCTGAACAACTGCTCAGTTCAATGTGCAAAGCAAATTTAAAGAAGATTAAGGCTAACACTGCTTATTCATGTTGTAGACTTTTCTCAGACCACTTTAGGTGCTGAAATATAGTTTACAAGTGTTTCTGTGCTGCACATATGGCTGAGTTACTCCTGAGCAATTTTCTGATATAAACTGGTACAGCTCCAATTAATTCAAAGAGAAACCACGCTCTTCTCACTTTCATTTATGACCTTGTAACTCACTGACTTGATTGGACTTATGATGATTTATATCAACACTGATGGTTGATTTTTGTCTTGCTAATTATTCAGAACAGCCTGTTCTGATTATTGAGACGTGTTGGGAGGAACAGAAATATTTAAACAGAACTCAAAATTTGGATGTCATTTATCCCCTTTGTCTGGGACAACTGATTAACTTATTAAATTTTCTTTTTTTCTTCTTTTTTTTTTTTTGTGGTTCTGTAATTAAGACTTAAATTAACATTAAATTGTGAGCTGTGCATTCATTTTTCTTTCCCATCAATGTAAAAGTTAGAAATACTATATACAATGCTAGGTTTAAAAAGAAAATTGAGGTTTGTTTAAGAAATAGAACTATTTTATACATGCTTGTAATATTTCTGCTTTACCATTCAAAATTTTAATTGCTTTAATTTTTAAATGTGCTTATCTTCTTTATTAAGATGCAAACTAATTTACTTTTACAAAGAAATCACAACTTTCTGATATTTAATGCAAGGGGCTTGCAACTGTCTAGGCCATAGAGAATTTAAATATAGCCCAATGATGATTTTCTAAACTTTGGTTTGATTTACCTTCCAACTTGTTTTTAGCTTCCTTTGCTTGTATTTTCCAATAGGTGCTTACATGAGAAAAGACTGATTCACCAGTCTAGTCTATGCAGCAGCTGCCATTTAATATGCCATGTAATAACAGCAAATTAGTCATAGGGTGCACTGGGCTGTTGCAACCACACAGGAAAGCCAAAGCATGTACAGGAATGCTTGGTGCTCTTTTAATTCTTCGGAAGTAACAACATGAAGCTCACCAAATGTTTGGTGGTTTCTGAATTCTCAGACCCTATTATAGTTTTCCAGCCTTAAAAATGCCATAGTGCACAAATGCAGAAGAAAATAAAAAAGTGTTAATGAAGGTATGAAAGATCTCAAGCAGGAAAAAGTGAGTATTCATCCTGGAAAAGACAACTATACAAAGGACATGATAAAATTAAATAAAATCATTATTGGCATAGGTTTTATTATAACAATATTTTGTTATTAATGATATTAATATTAAAATTAATATTAATATTAGATTTTATCATTATATTATATTAGTATTATTATTATAGCAATAAATTGAAAGCTTTACTCACTTAGGAACTAAGAAGCATCAAAATAAATTGCTAGTGGCTTCAAAATAAACAACAACAACAACAAAATAAGACATTTCTCACAGCACATTGTTCTGGGACTTCTTGTTAAACATTTGCCTGGGTTAGAGAGCTGATAGAATTGTATAGGTCTGGATTTATGTTGTTGTTGTTGTTTTTCTCTGATTTTGTCAGAAACCTCTACCTCTAGTTCAGGAAGTCCCTCCAGCTAAGATCCAGGGGCTGGAAGAATATAATGATATGCTTGAGTTTTCTTTATAATTATTTTTTATTTTCCTTTGATTGTTTTTATTCCTTGAGAAAAGATTCCAGAAAAGCCTATGAGTTTATGTGTTTATGGTGACAAGCATGGGGAAAGAAAACAGGGCAACTGAGTGAAACATATTTTTTTAAAGGAAAGACTATCTATTGGTTATTATTACATAAAGAATATGAAATCATACCTTATAAATACAAAACAATTAAATAAAAGGGGACCTCTCTCCATAGTACATTTTTTCAGTGTATTGAAATTCAAGGTTGCAGAAGGTTTATGGAAACAAATTCCATTACTTTTTTTTTTTTTTTTTTTTTTTAAGAAATGCTAGATTAATTAATGAACTGTAATAAAGTTTGCATTTATGTAAACTAAGATAAAGATGCAGTGATTGAAATTGTGAGAGAAAGGCTGCTATGTACAGAAATAATATTCTATCTCATACACTGTGTTCCTGTTTCTTTAACAATGCATGGTTGAGCATTGAGGGGACACTAGGTGGGAGGTCAGTTCTTAATTACTGGTCTGTGACAGAGTCAGAGTATTGGACTTAAGGTCTGGTGTACCATTAAAAATACTATGAGTAGTACTAAGGAATAAAAGGAAATAAAATCCTGAGTGGAGTCACAGAGTTCAGAGTTTACTAATGACAGTCTGATACAGAAAATGCTTAGCTGTTGACCCAAACTAGGCAGGTCCAAGTGTATCGTATTAAAGTTTTTGTGAAAGGATAAATTCCTTAATATTTCTGACTGGAACTTCAACCATATTGCAGTGGTTACAATGGTATATTGAACAGCCTTGAGTCCTGTGGTGGTTTATGTGTGAGATGGACCACTGGAAGGAATAACTAAACTAAGGAATTTATGCAGTTATTGCCAACCATGTATTAAACAGTGGTCATTAACTATTGTTCTTATTATGAAGTACAAGTTGCAGCTAACAATATGTGATGTGCTAGCTCAAAGATAGAACCTGAAAGTAGGAGGGGGTTGTAATCCCCAATGGACGCTATTAAAAATATGATTATACTTCAGCAAACCACCCACAAACTTCATGCAGAAAGTGATGCAACTGAGTTTTTATCTTTTTGACAAACAAACTGGAGAGAGTATACCTTCATGGAAGCTGCAGAAGTGTGTGTAATACAGAAGAGTGCTAGCAAGATTGAATTAAACTAAGTAGCTCAGGATGCATACCAATGTATCTGTGAAGATCCAAAGAACAGGATAAATTAAGTCACTATAAAATTGTGGCTGATGCTGCTAAAATGGCATTAATGTCTTACACTTCACTTCCTTAAAATCATGTGTCTTATTTCAGTATAGATGAATTGGAACTGTAACAACCTATATTATGACAATCTGTCATAATAGGTACTTTATTGTCTACTTCTTTTCTATGTGAATGTGCAGATATATTTTTCATATACAGCCAAGGAAACATGCCTTGCACAAAAAATAAGTATTTCTCTTTCAAGTACATAGCTATACAGTGTAATATACAATAAATGTTTGTTCATTGTCTTTTGTATTATAAGAGCAAGGAGTTCTGTTTGACGAGTGGGGGTAGTGAAGGTCTCTTGCTGAGATAAGAAACTATGAAGCACCTGGCTAGGCACTGTACTTAATGTAGCAAAAGAGTCCGGCAAGGAGGAGGAGGCCCCTCCTCCCCCATTCTTTCCCTCGTGTAACCACTCCCTGATAAGTTGTTAACCAAATAAGGAAAAAGAAGTTGAGTCACAATGCAGAGGAAGACTACGGCCTTCATCTTCACGACCACCAGAAGGACTGAGACGACCCCCTAGCAACAGTACGCGCAGCTGCAGAACATACCCAGAACCAAGCTATAAAAGGGGACTCTGGTGGGGGTAAAGCACGCGCCGTGGGTAGAGCAGAGACTCCCAGGCCGCCCAGTGCTGTTTTGCTTGCTGTGCTTACTTAATTCAATAAATTTACTTATTGACCTAAAAGCTCTCTGGAAAATTATTTAAGAGAGTAAACTTATAACATACAGGAAGGTTGTATCTTGCTTATCTGAATTGCTTACTTTCTTAATTCATTGTTGCCTCTTTCTTCTGCATCCTAGAATGTGTCTGTCCAGCAGTCACTAATTAAGAAGATGGAAACTTTGTTCCTGAGTTCAGACAGAGTATTTAATCTTCCCATAGGTTTGCATTTTCAAGGCTGGTTAATGGGGATTTCAAACTTTTTGCAGCATTTACCTGCCTAAAGCCAGGGGACAAAAACTCCTTCCAAATATTAAGCTGTATATTTTGATGTCTGAGTACCTTTGAAAATCTGGTCCATAAACTTCACCTACTGATTATGGTAAGAGAATTCATAAACCCGAAAAAATAAAAGGATTTGGAGCAATAACTTGCTGCTTTTGTGTTTTGTTCTATGGGTAAATGAACAGGTGCACTTGAAATACAATTTTTCATATTATGAGCCCCAGATCTTTAACATTTGGAGGCTACATGGTTCTCAAACTGTTATCACTAAGTATTGTAATGAAAATCAAAACTAACATGCTTAAGTGAAAAATACATGAAAGCAGACCTAAATTTTAGGCTTTTCAAAGCCTCCATCTCCCCATTGCATTAGTAGGACTCAATGGGACTATGAGGTAACAGGTCAAGTATATCAATGGGAATTTCCCTAGATCACTTTAAAAAAAGCTAACCGCACCTACTAGCCCTTTTGCTAGATATGCAAACCTCTGGGATTCTCTCTTCATACATTTCAATAGGCTGTCTGATGTTCAGTGTCACTGAAAGAAATCCACATCTGTCTTCTGATTCCTTTGAGTTTCAGGGCTGCTAATTATAACCTGGCATTTATCTTGGGCATGTGGAAACCCCTGTTTACTAACTTCATAGGTCAAGGCTCATCTTCACATGATGTATAAGTTTAATAGGCCCTCAAATTGATTTCTGTAAATAAGACTCATTAACACTGCAACCCCTAGAACATTTTCAGTTTAGGATGCCCTGAGAGAAAGAAAAAACCTGCATTTTAATCCTCATGCTGAATATTCACCCACTTCTGACTATTCATTTCTGAATCCAGTCAACACTGTGGCCTCTGGTATCAGAAATGGAGGAGAGAGAAACTCAACAAGGAGATGTGTTGAGCTATGAAATGGCTACTACTATTGTAGAAGAGAAAGCTATGTCTTATAAGCAAATAAAATCCCTGTAAAGCTGATGAATCTGAGGCTGATATTTATTTATTTATTTGTTTGTTTGTTTGCTTGCTTGTTTTTCTGTACAACTTCTCTATAAAGCAGAAAAAATATTTTAGATAAGATGGGGAATCATTCAGGATGATGGAACCCTGCAATAATTTTTCAAAAATCTGTTGTACATTTGTTTTGCTGTTAATAGTGTCTGGTCCTGATTGCTTTGGAAATACAGGAAAGCACTTGAACTAAAGATACCGAATTGTAAAATAGAACCGTACACTGAATGCACATTCTTAGCTTTCTGTTTATGGCTAATATTGTTACTGCTTTGGTGGGTATCACAAACAGCAGAAACAGCAGTGTATGCTTTGGGAAGCAGCCCTGGAGCATGGCACTGGGGGGTGTTGAGGGTCAATGGCCACCTACACACTAAAACTGAGCAACAACGTAGAGCTCAGCATGGCCTGTGACAGGCCAGAGCAATTCGATTCTTCCCATTTACCCTGCCTTTCCTGAAAATAGATTTGGCTCCTGTCCTTTTAAACCAGATGAGCTGTAGAGAACATCAGTGAAAATGGAAACCAGCATGAAGCAGTCTTGTATTAAATAGCTTTATAAGAGACAGACTTGTATTAAATAGCTTTATAGAAAGAATCATTTCATGCTACTAAAACCAGCTGGTGCTGTCACTCTTTATATCTGCTTCAAAATGATTGGTATCAGGAAGATTTTTTTTTTGCAGATTGTAAAGAATGAAGATGCACCATATCTTTTATAGCTCAAGGGTACACATTTTTAAAGTGTAAGAATTAATGATTCACATAAAATGTTGCAACCAGAAAGCTCACTTTAGAGTGATGAGGTGTTATATATAAAAAAAATACACTGCAATTGACACTGAATTATTATTGTATTCTGACTAACCGTGTACATGCTGCAATTTTCTCTAGCATGAGTTCTAAATCCACAGAGTGCATAGCTTACTGTTTATTCACCTCCCTACTGTATATCGAACAACTATTTTTTAAATTATTCATATTAGAAAACCCTTCGACCAATCTTCCAGTACTGTAAGCTTCAGCTTTTCATCTGTTCTTTGTCTTGGTGGACTCAGTTTCAAAACCCCAATCACTTTCAACACCATTTAATTGCTAGATATTAGATACTGTATCTCTTTGCCCATTTGTCAGCAGCAGCAAATTAGGCACTTAAACATCTAACTACTAATATTTTCCCTGCAGTTCACTGCTCATACTGGGTTCACATTTTCTTTTGCCAGAAGAGGATTAATTCTAGAGGCCTGACTGAGACCCAGCTGAAACTTTTTCTCACAAATGTTAGCTTTTAAAGACAGCAGTAGGCACTGGCATTAAAATCAATATAAAAACTACCAAAAAATGGGACATGAAGATAAAAAAAAAAAAAAAAGAAATAGAATTTATATTCTGTTACACTCAGAAATGAATGAGGAATTGTATTTTATGCACTGATTTGCCAGAAGAATTTTGGAGATAAAAAGTTTTTCAGTTCCCCTGTTAGAGCTGTACATGGGGCTCAGTTCCACATTTCTGTGTGTTCACCCATAGGAGCTTGGTATCATTTCTAATGCTGTAATTACAACCTCTGGCCAAAACAATTACAGATTCAGTGACCCCAGACCTCTCTCGCCCTTTACCATCCCCTATATCTCTTCTCAGGATGTTGTGCTTCACAGAATTAAGGCAAAGTCTTGGTCGTTATATGAAAGTAGTTCCACTATTTATCCCTGTAGAATGCTGTCACACTGACAGATGGCTGTGGTTTCACTATGGTGCAGCTAGGTATGGCTTGGGTGGTTCTTTGTATGACTACAAATTTTCAGTATTTCTTTTTCTTGGAAGTACCACTTGCAGATGAATGCATTTGATGCAGCAGAGCTCATGGAGCTTTTCTTTCTCTGCAGGAAAGAAAGGGATTTTGAAGATGTCACATACTGTTCTAGCAGGACGTGTTGGCCCAGACTTCACCAAATGACCTCTCTTGTTAGGCATGTCAGTCACAATGTGACTTACTAATTTAGCAAGCCCGAGAGAGCAAGAGGAGTAAGGTGGAAAAAATACAGAGCAGAGACACAACATACAAATCATTGCATTAAAAGGTCAGTCTGTCGTCACTTACCTGTAACTATCTTATCCCATTTGCAACACCTATCACTGCCCAGTCATTTAATTCTGTAAAATGAAACTCCAAAAAGTGTATTGTTTCAAATAAATAAATCATTTGTATGTGTAGAATCAAGTTTCCATGAAGCACGCACAGAGACATGCACACATGCACATATAAGTGTATATATAAAAAACATATAAAGGGTGGTTAATCTTTACTAATATATAATATATATATTATGCTAATGTTTATTGTATTTATGTATAGGTCTATGTAATATATATTATGTGTCATTATTACTGTCATTATTGTCATTCCAGACATGTAATTTACAAAAATGTCTCCCTGAGTTTTCACACTGCTTTCATCTTATTACCTGCTGAGCCACTGCTTTTGATGTTGTCACACTTATTATTTTTCAATTTGGTGTTTGGATGTAAAAGTAATGTTGCTATATATACTGCAGCCTTTTGGATAGTCCTTTTAAAATAATGATACTATTTCTAAATTCTTTATTCACTAAGAATTTTTTGCCAGTAGAGGAAAGTCTTTGCTGACCTTACAGTAAGCAAGGCCAGAGTTATCTCTTGTTAAGCCATGAACTCCTAATTTAAATTTGTAATGTTTTATGCAGAGACACTTTAGGAGAAAAATGATTTTTATTATTATTTTTTGGAAGGTTTTACAGTAACTCTAATGAAGTTAAATTGTCCAGGGAAACATGTTGGGCTGTAGGAAATAAGCAATGATTTGGGGGTTTGTATACCCAAAGCAGAAGGAACCCCTGGAGAGGTGCAGGCTGTACTGGCAGCATGCTAAATCCAGTGCAGTGATGGATGATGGATGATTGCCCATTGAAAAAACTGATCATGAAAGACATGTACGTATACAAAATGATACCATATGGCAGCACCTGAAATGGGAGAGTGAAAGATATGTTTCCAGATCCTGCTGCTTCTGCCTTTTTCTCCCACTCCAATGTGCCTTGCTGGTGTTAGAAATCCAAAGAGCACTGGGTTGAAGTGGTCTCTGTGGGTTCTGGCTATCTTTGGGAAAAGAGGTGATAGGATAGCTGGGATATGTTTATATATTTTTAGAACTTGTACACTGATTTGGTTTATTAACTTAAGGCTTGATTTTTGGATGGAAACACAAGGTTTAAGTTTTTGGAGATTAAATGTATGCATGTCAGGAAAAAAAAAAGGAAAAAGAATGAAATATCTGTATGCACAAAATGATGCTTGCATGTAGAATGGATGCTGGAATGTTTTTGTTCTGTTTTGTCTTGTTTTCTAAATATACTTCTTCTACCTTTATCATGAGATATAATACTGAGAACTAGGGGAACAAGGTAAAATGTGGATGGTTGATTCTTTAAGTGTGGTTATAATTCTCTGGTTATCTTGACTGAATGAAGGTGAGTAGACACATTTTTAAGGGATTTTCCTTAACATTACTGGAAAGGTGTTTTTTATTTGTTTGTTTGGTTGGTTTTGGTATATTGAAAAATGAATAAACCTTTCTACAGAGCAGATGTTATGAGAACTGATAAATAAATTTAAATCTCTTCACTCTTTTCAGTATCACTCCCAGGTTCTCAAAATATCCACTTTAAGAGGTGTCAGCTTAACTATTTCTGTACCTTTTAAAATTGAAAGCAGGGACCCCCTTTATAGATTTATTTTTAACCATTGATGGTTAAATGTATCAATATAATATATTTTATAAAACAAGCTGAGCAAGGACTTTGTTGTGAATAACATTATTACATTGAATGCTGCTGAAGAAAATACTTTACGATTTATTTTAAAGGACTGCCAAATATTGTTTGCTAGATATTTTTATTCCACTCCAGTAAAAGAAATTTTTGCACACAGTGAAGGCCTGTGATTGATCAAGTATTAACTGGCCAATTCGTTATATATTTGACGGTTAAGCAAAACTACAGTCCTGGCAGCTGGGAAAGCTCCCTTAATAATTATTAATTTTCTTGGAGTGGCCTAAGCTATAGACAAAAATTGTACCTCAAGTGCTGATGCAGTCACATCACAAGATTCTATGTGCTGGTCTGCTGAGCTGTCTTGGTAAACCCAGAAAGAAACAAAGTGATTTATGCATCTCCTTATTCACAAGTCAGCACTGAAAGAGACAATTCTCACTTGCCTGAGTCATTCCTAAATGTACAAGTCACAACCTGCCCCTGGGAATATATACAACAGATCATAACTTTTTTTTTTTTTTTTTTCTAAAAAAAAAAAAAAAGTAAGCTCAGTGAAAGGAGTATAAACTCATTTTATTTTTTATTTTAATTTAAACTCTGTGACATGTAGTGTTTCAGAATGAATTGCTGATTTGTGAAGGACTTCACTACTACCTCTAGTAGACATCTCCTAATCATGAGACAATATTAAAAAATATTTTAAAATAATGAATTGTTGCAACTATATTTCTTAATCTGCAGAAAGTAATTAATAATTCAGCAGCAAATGCTGTTAATTAATATTTGCCTCTCTAGGTTGACTTTAAAATCCTTTTTTCATGAGTGAGGTCCTACTTCAGTAGTGATATGCAGCTTGTGGTAGGTTTAGCAGTATTAGATGTCTACTTATTACCCTCAAGAGAATACAAGTCTTTTCTAACTCAAATAGCTATAATCAAATATCACTTAGGAAAGGTATTGAAAAGGGGAGAAGGGAGTTATTTTTCAGAG
The DNA here is from genome assembly GCA_011074415.1 of Stictonetta naevosa. Taxonomy (NCBI): domain Eukaryota; kingdom Metazoa; phylum Chordata; class Aves; order Anseriformes; family Anatidae; genus Stictonetta; species Stictonetta naevosa. The sequence goes on from CM021698.1 coordinate 96,650,437, forward strand.
ATACTGAGGCCTTGTGACATATGTATCTGCTACAATTAGTGTTATGACTACTCAGCAATAGAAATTTCCATCAGTATTTTAATGGGTATTTCTATACATAGATTTTATTTGTTTGTTTGTTTGTTTACTGGAAGAATGTTTGCCTAAGAAAACATGTGGGATTTTTTTTTTTATTGTTTGCTTTTTATTTGTGTGTATGCTTGTTTTTGTGTTTGTTTTTGTTTTTGTTACTGTTGTTTTTATTCCCCATTGTAGCTGTGCCTTTTCATGAATCTATGAAATGATTAAATTACTAAATGAATCATAAAATTACTAAATAGACTCAATCCTTCTGAATTTTTCCAAAGAGAAGACCTAACCTAATATTTCTGGTTGTCTCCTCTTCAGCTACTGTGACTGCCTTTATTGAAATATACACATGATTTTAGTCTATCGGAAGAAAAATATCATAATTTTTATATTCTTGCCCTTATCCAGAATTCCACCCAGCTCATTTCTCTGTGTGAGGCAAGAGGACCATAAAACCTTTTCCATCAGACCACTTTTCTTAACAGATGTTTTGGTAAGTGTTTTCCTACAGTCATGTAGAGGATGGAGACTCAAGTGGAGCAGTGGACATCCTAAAGGTTAACTCTTGATCAGTCTTTAGGAACTTGTGTCTTCCTTGCTTTTGGGACTCCAGTGAAAATGACTCCTGAATGATCAACTAATTCCGATCAGTTGTGTTTATATTCAGAGTGTACATCTCCACTGGACACTTTTATCTTGAAAATACCCAAATATGTGTGTCTGGGCAAGAAAATGTTGCATGGTATAGAGATCTGACTGCAGCTTCATGACCTGTCTCCATGCCATGTTCAGAAATACATTGGATGTGTTTCTAAAGTGTTACTATAGCACTCCAAAATGTTGTCTGGATTTTAAACGTGAAAAACAGAATTAGTAGCCAGCATACACAGAAATAGTTGTCCTTCCAAAGCCAGTTCCAACTATCAAAATTACAGCTCAGCTGTTCAGAAGGGACAGCAGTAGGTAAATGTTAGTGTGGAATATAGTCAAAGTGATTTCAATTAAAAACAATTAAATTGTACTTGGTTTTAAAATAGGATGTCAGCAGTGAGGAGTAAGATTCACGGCATCCCTACAGGTGATAAATGCAAATCAAGTCTGCTGTTCACCTGAAGTTTTTAGATTTCTTCTATGGAATAATACTATCAGTGGAACCAGGGAAATGAGGGGAACTGCAGTTAGTGGGAGGATAAAATATGCAGAGGGAAGGAAGAAGTAACTTGTTCAGCATAATGGAAACAGAATGAACCCAGCCTTTTTTCATTGTCTATTTTCCTCCTAATCCAGAAGGAGGAGAAGAAAAGAGAAACAGTTGTCAGCCAGGATGAAAGTATCACACAAGGGAGCAGCACAACTTCCTAACTACTGCTGCTCTCAAATTATAGCAGAAAATATATTCATCAGAATACAGATATCAGAACTTCCATCATAATTCAAACAGCTGAGTGCTACTAAAACAGCTTGGCAGAGTCCTATTGACTCCAGAATTCTTCCAATAGAATGATCTCTCTTAACCTGACCAACCTTAACCTGACCAACTATCTTTATTTTGCTGAGCAAATAATTCAGTAGAGAAGCCCTTAACGTTTTCAGTAACATTCTCAGTAACAGCTCCCTGCATGCTTGCTGTCCAGAAGTTCTTATGTATAGCTAGGCAATTCATGTCCCCATCAAAATAAAATAACATAAAACAAAATAAAATAAAATACCACCACCAACAACAAAAAGAAATATGTTCATAAGTAATTGTTTGTGAAATGCAGAGAAATATGGTAGGATTTTTTTTTTAATTAAACAGAAGTAATATTAATAAAAATACAGTATAGAACAGTGTAGACTCAGACTAATGCCAAATATTTCTTACTTTTCAATTACTTTAATAGTGCACAGAATGATCAAAGTACTGCTAAGTAAATATTCCTGTTATATCATCATAATTTTATTGCGAATTAGGTGTTTTTACTGAGCTGGAACATTATGAGGTAGAACAGGTTTAGCACTTGGAACTGTTTTTCTCCACCTGATTTCTGCCAAGCAGGGGTAAGTGAGAAGACCAGAGACTCACTTATTAGCAAAACACCCATTCATTTGCTATACTCACTGAATACCTCATTATCTTTAAAGCACCTAAACTCAGTTTAACCGGATGAGTCAGGGAGAAGGTGAGCCAAAAGGACCTCTGACAAGCTTGTCGGTATGTGTTTCTTTGCTCATAGACAGCTGCAGAGAATGGCATTTTGTGGGAAATAAGATCTGCACCAAAATCTAAAACAATGTACACTGCAATAAATAAATACATATATAATATTGCTGAATCAAAGTACAGCAGTGTTTGATGAAACATGAAATATTATTATCAAACCCAAATAAAGAATTCTGAAAATGTCAAAACATTTTGATCTAACATCTTCAAAATCAAATGCTTAATTTCATAATCAGGAACAAGTTTTTGTAATTTTACTTTTTATTTAAAAGTGGGATTTTATTTACTTAAGAAGAAAATAAAATAAATAATTAGTTGCCTCAAATTTGAGCTGACCATAAATGCACTTTGTGGAGGTGCTTGGCCTATCTTCTCACTCACATTCTCCTCTATAGAAACTATGGAGGGAGTCAATGACAACTTGACTTTTAACTGAAGTACGTAAAATAATCATCTGTAATTAGTTGGAAAATGTCCAAGCCCAGATGCCTGTAAGTTAGTGTAAGATGCAAGAAAATACTATCTTTTAAAAAAATATATGTTTAGTCTAAACATATATTTAAGTACTATAGAATTTCCAAGAGATTTGAATATTATTTCCCAACTATAGATGATTTGCCGAGTATACCTGCAAAATGTCTTCTGTTGTAATAATGGATTTGCACAGGTAGTTTTTGAGCAACCTAGCTTGACTATCAAAAGGCATCTGACTGAATAGTTTGTTAGGGAATAATTAATTCTGCCAGGTGGTGGTATATTTGTACTGTACAAAGCTCCACCCTAGGCTGACTAGTTTATTTTCTGGTGTCAGTAGGGGCAGTCTTCATCTTAGACAGGCCAACAGAATAATTTGCAAGGATACTTATTGTTGACTATTTTGAATAGCAGAAAGAGCTTGCAAAAGAGACAGCATAAAAATAATGGACATTTGTTAACATGATCTTCAGAGGGGGAATGATGAAGTATTCTGAAAATCTGACCACTAAATATTGAAAATAAACTCTTCCTTATTAATCAGATAGCATATTTTTATAATATTCCTTTCCCCTGGAGCAGTATTTCCTTGCTGATCCTCATGCAACACCTTTTTTTTTTTTTTTTTTTTTTTTTACCTAAAGACTGCATTGATCAAGCTGAATGTTAAATAAATAACTAATCAAGATACTTGGAGATACTTGGGGTTATATGTGTTGTTTATCCACTTGACCAGCTTGTTCGTGCTACATTGTCTTTCTCCATTTCAACTGCTATTAATACTCACAACATGACTTGAGAATTAATTGTCTATTTAGAACTGTTGTTCTGAGGAACAGTTGAAAACTTATGCTAATAAATTACTTGACTAGTGTCATTTGACACAACGTGAATAATTTGTCAGTGGCAAGTGTCTTTCCTCTTGGGAGAGTGAAAGTTAAGCAGTGACAAAATAGAAAAGCAAATATGTGAACATCAGCATCATTATTCCTGGAATAGAGTGTGAATAACTTCCTCTCTTTCCTATGTCACAAAGGTTCTTATTTACTTTTTTTTTGTAATATTTTTGATAATCTTTCTTGATTGACAAACTTTGTTGTTGTTGTTTTGTGTTGCCTGCTATAAGAACCTGTATAAAGGATTGACTTTGCAGTATATCTGTCCTCTTGAAGAAAGGTACGTAAAGTGTGTGGTGAAGTAATGGGGTAAAACCCCCGGAGATGAACGTACAATACTCTTTATCCTACCAAGATATTTTTTCTACACCAATTAATTTTATCTAGTTAACCTCAACACATGAATTCAAAACTTGGTATATGGTCAATGGAACATTCTGAAATTGACCTATTTTTCCTTTGATATTAGAATTACATAATACTGCTTTTCCATTATGTTTGTACTTTGGACAAGCACATTTCATTTGTCTTTTGCTGTGTAGTTAATGTGGTTTCATGATATAAGGCTAAATATACTGTACAGTAGTGTTTACCTTCTGTACCCCTGCCAAATTGCAGTAATAGTTCAGTTTCTAACAATACTCAAACAAAGCTGAAATATTTCCTATAAAGTAATGAAAACATTCAGAGATGTGAGTCTTCTGGTCAAAGGGACAAATCAGGGATCTGATCTTCCAGAGGAAATTCTGAATGGTTAGCCGTAAGTCAACCTTGAATTTTTTCTGAGAAAAAAAAAAAAAAAAAAAAAGCATTATTAAATGTAGAGTAAAATAACAACTGAGAGAGAAATTTAGTTTTTGGATGGGTAAAATATCTTAGACATCTCTTGCTGAATAATTCTGAAAATATGAGACATCTTTCAGTGATGGTCAAGTTTTTGTATCTTTTTGTAGGTGTTTTAGGTGGTCTTACTCTTAGCTACATTTGAGAATAAGTAGTTATCATAAATCCTTGCAAAGTGTTCTCAAACCTCTGTAATATAGTCAACAAAAGATAACTGAAGTTTCACCTGTGTTTTAATCCGATAAAAGTGGAAGGCTTGTTGCTTTGTTAACCAAGGTTCATTTTGGAAAATATGTTTTTAACACTTTTTTATATCTTTTTTAACACTGCTGCTCTATCACCAACAGACTGGACAGTAATTAGGAATACTCTTGTATGACATTGTCCTTGAGAGTAAAAAAGAAGCTCTCCAACTCTATTGCATACATGACATTTTGTAGACTTTTTTATGCTTTAGAGAGATGTTTTTCTTTTTTCTTTTCTTTTTTTCTTTTTTTTTTCTTTTTTTTTTCTTTCTTTTTTATTTTTTGTTTGTTTGTTTGTTTTTTAAAGGAAAAAATACATCTTAGCAAAAAATTCACAAGTCAAGACCTGGGGTCAGTCTTTTCACCAACAGCTTGGAAAAAGAAGACTGGTGGAAAATGGGAAGAAAATTACCCAAAAGACCATCAATGTAAATCTCTGTGTAACAGGAAACAGAGAAAATGTTAATTTTAGAGCAGTAAACAAGTAGGGTTGTACACAATGTGAGAAAGGAATTTGATAAATATATTATGAAAAGAGACATACAGAGCAAGTAGGGATAGGAAAATATTTGCTTAGCCTGACATGAAAATATCCAGTCACCTTGAAGCTAGATTTCTGCATTTTTATTTTTTTATTTTTTACGTTGGCTTCTATTTCAGAGCTGCAAAATAGGGAGAGTCAGGATGTGCATACCAGGTAGAAGATGAGGGATGGTGATAAAGATTACATTTTCTTTCATTTAGACTTCATTGTTCCAGGCAGGTGAATTCCTGATATGCTAGATGGACCAAAACCTCTTGCAACCCAAAAAACTAGTGAGAGACCTGGAGGCATCCAGATGGAATGGTATGTTCTCTGCACATTCACTGAAAAACTGCCTGTACCACAAAGAATATAAGAGTTTAAATAATAGATTGGTTAAGGAGAAAGAATGACTAAGGTGTTGGGCTCTGCCTCTGTTGGAAAGGGATTCGATTTACAAATATCCTCAGAGATCAAGGGCATTGCCAGTAAGAAATATATAATTAGAAGTCATTTAGAAAAGGGGAAAGATGAGCTACACTTAAAATTTAGTTCAAAAAATCAGAAAAATCCAAACACAGAACTTTTTGTTTTCAGACTTAGCTTGCTAGCCATCCACTCTTGCCATTTGATGAAACATCAAGCAATAAGCAATATCATTTCACACTACTCTAGCATTGATGGGGTGCTCATTTGCACCATCTGTCACACAAATGTTATTGGACAAAAAGGTCACTTCCTGAGAGCAATGTTGAAATGGCATTGAGAATCAGATAAACAGTTCCTGTGGCAAAAATCAAGGAAGTCAAAGATACTACTACAAACAGAACAGGAGAAGAAAATAGAAAAATTAGACAAACATAATATTGCTATTGAGTAATGAAAGATCTGCTGCAGTCCTATTCCTGCCACTCATATTGAGTCAAAACATATGAAACCTAGCATAAGGCTACAACAGATTAGTGTTGTATTTTTAAGACAGAAATAATGCAGATAACATACATTATTGCATGATATCATGATGCAGAGAAAAAAGTGTGTACAGAATGTAATTATATGCTTTGGACAATGACACTATGATGAATGATTTATAAATGCTGGTAAACATGTCTCCTAGTGAAACCATTGACCACAGTCATAACTTTCATGCCTTGGTGATTTCCTTTATGCTGTACTTCCCTGAACTGTGAAATTACTCAGCCTAACTTAAAATAAGCAGGCAGGCTAACTATGCAAATGCAGAGCTCAGTTTGAGGGAATTACCAAGTCTTCTCAGCAAGGTAAATTAGTACACATTCATTCAACTGCATGAGCAATGTGTAGCTGCTGTTAGGCTGCTTCTGGTACCTGAGCTCAATCATTCAAACTATCTAAGACACCTGTGTGCTACAATGCCATCTGAAGTATGGATATAGTCTATTTCTACAGCAGTAATGATATCTGAAGTTCAGTGCAATAACTATGAAATCTCTAAAGCTCTCTGACTGGAATAATTGTACTCCCCTAGAAATTTCTTTTGCAATTGAAAACCTATAGCAAGGCAGTAGTCACTAAAATCAACATTAGTGCACAGTTCCCCAAAGCCATTGCTTTATTTGAAAGGCAGAATAAAAGGCTGTTTCCTGTGATATCACCATGTATTAAACACTGGTGCTGATGCATCTGTGTGTTTTAAGTGGCAATCAATGTAAAAGATGTTTCTAGAGATTTTTTCCCTGCTGTTCTGGCCTGTTCCAATTAAGCATGTTTGATTTTTAGATTTGGAAGATTATCTCTGGTATTAGGCCACTACGTGCAGGAGGCTGTAAATAGAGAGGCTAAGATTTTTCTCTCTCTCTCTCTCTCTCTCTTTTTTTTTTTTTTTTTTTTTAAAGTAGTATATTAACATTCATAGTCCAGTATACAGAGATTTTGTTTGTTTGTTTTAATCTCATAAACACCTCTAATGTACCCAAGTAGTTCCCATAAGGCCTAAATAACTTTCTTCTCAATCAATCTGAAATCAGATGGAAGTATAGAAATGTATTTTTTTCTGTTCAGGACTGCACTTGCAACAGGAAGAAACCCAAAAGAAATAAACATGTCATCACATGTTGCTGTCACAGGGAATTCAATTTGAGAAGGCTGCTTACTTGCCAGTGTAATTAGATAGCATTTCCTACAGTAGAAAGATGCTTAGCTTTAAGGAGCTCTAAATGACTGCCTTACGGTTAGAAATTACCTCAGGAGAAAAAAGAATGCCTGTATTTTAGTGCTCAGTGGTGTAAGTGGAGTATGGATTTCCAACCTATGCCTATTTAATATGCATTTTTGTAAAGCTTGTACTTTGAAATTCTCTTATATTCCTTGTAAGTATTTTGTCAATATGGTAGTTGGCAGGGAAATATGGATTTCATTAACAGTGTTGGTGAAGAAAGTGACTATTACCAACTTTCAGCTAATATAATTTTATATGAGTATATAATCACTTTATTTTATGTACTGTTGGTAACAGTATGTGTGCTTGTGTGTGTGCAGATGTCCTTGTATGCATTATTTCTATTCTCCCAGAGTAGGTATTGGTGTATTCTACAAAGGATATACAATTAGGAAACCATTCAGGCTAAATAGGCTGACTGGCTAAAATGCCGCCTGATTATTTTCATTAATGAAAGGTCCTCAGTTATGAAAAATGTCATTTCTGAAAGCACAAAATACCCCAGAACATATATGAATACTCAAAAAAATAATAATACTCAAATAATTTGAATAACTGGCATTCACAACTACTTGTATCAATTAGCACAAATGGATTAACTATATTTAAAAATTCGGGGTTGCTTGTTTTCTACCAAGAGAGGAGTATTAGGAAGGGAAATGCTTTTGGTGAGAGGAGAATGATTTTTCTGGACAGGTTTGTCCATTGTCTTCCTTGAGGTTTAGACTTTTTAGTCTGTGGGCCAATCTTTTTCTATTAATGACACTGGTGCAAACAGCAGGATCATGCTAATGAAACTTGCAGATGACGTAAAGTTGAGAAACAAAATCAGCACAGAAGAGGATTGGAATATCTTACAAGAAGATGCGGGTAGAGAACTGCAACCAGAAGGTGAATGGTAGGGCTGCAGGCCCATTAATATAGCCCTTAGGAATAGGAAAAGCACCTATGCCCTGTGCAACAAAGAGATTGATATCCTCCTAAATATATCAACAAAATCGATGCAAAACAACCTATTGTCCACCTTTGACTGGACCTTGCTTGCTTTATAAAAGAGACTGTAATGTTGGGACTTGAGATGGCAGACCATTCCTATGTTTTTATGTATAGTAAGTGTTATTCTTGATAATAAAACTAGAAGCTGCGCACAGTCAAACACAAATATAAACCATGATATATTAAAACTCCTAATAACTGCATTCAGAAAGTTGGATTATAATGTCATGATGTAACAGTAAGTTATGTTTTCTTCTCTGAAGAGACATGTAATTTCTAATTAAATTCCCTTGTTAATTTCTAATTCAGCCTACCAGTATTTGGAACCAAAATGCAAATATGTACTACCATTCAGAATAGGTTTTGAGTGGGGCAAATTACTCCTTTATCAGCTCATCACAGTACTGCTTGGGCAGGAATTAAGTTTTTCTTCAAAAGAACAATAAAAATCAAAATATATATGTTACTGTAGATGATAGCACAGTAGAAAATGACTTTCCTTGAGTAGAGGTCATGATTCAAAGCTAAATCAGTGCCATTTTTTTCATTTGGGGGTGGGGGGATGCGGGGTGGAGGCGGAGGACATGGAAGAGGGGGGAACATACTTTTCAACCTGCTTGCGTTTAGGCTGAAGGTGAAAACCATGAATAAGTATAATTGAGATAATATTTTCTTGGAAATTAAGTGACATAAATGAAACCAAAGAAAGAAAGATAAAAGAAAGAAAGAAAGGAAGGAAGAAAGGAAGGAAGGAAGGAAGAAAGGAAGAAAGGAAGGAAAGAAGGAAGAAAGGAAGGAAGGAAGAAAGAAAAAGAAAAAGAAAGAAAGTCTCATTTAAAGCAAAAGCTGTGAATGCTTTTTTAGTTCTTGAAATACTTGCTTCGTTTCTCTCCTGTGACCTGACTGTCACCTGGCATGAGTAATGAGTACTTTTCGCTAGGTCTGCATTTCTCATCAGAGGGCAATGAGCAGGTAAAGAATAAAGGGTCATGAAATGACAAAGGATCTTAGTACAGACAGTTACAGAAACCCTGGGAAATTCCAATGATTACAGTAATAATGTGGTTATGAATGTGGGTACTTTCTTTGTGCACATCCTATGTTTTATTCTTTTCCTTAGTGATATGAGAGAGACAATTTTTAAACTACACTGTTGCATTAGAGATAAATGTATTTGAGATTAATTTTAAACTAAGCAGATATGATCCAAAGATGCACAAAATTTGAGAAATTCTTGAAAATGTATTGGAAATTTGGAAACCAAATAAAATATATCAGCAATTCCAACATGAAAACCCTATATTATTGAGAGGGAGATAATGAATAAATAATCTGTAACAGTCACTGCAGTGCCTAACACTTCTTTGACAGAAGTGATCATTAGTCTAACTTAAAACATTGCTCATATGTTTTTGTTAACTATTTATCTCTATTTCATGTAACCTGGTAAAATAAATTATTTAATTTTTTTTAGTTTAATTTGAAAGCATGTTTCTTACTGATAACTGAAATATGTCATTTTTGGCTTGCAGGAAACCATGAAGCCACCATTGCTTTAGCTGCAGATGCTGTTACTTACAACGAGTAGTTTGCAAATTAGTAGGTCTACATCAAATGCTTAAAAAGGGATTTAGCTGACCTGAGTTTTCAGATTGGCATTTGAACAAAACATATTGCAACAGCTACTTCTAAAACACATCCAAAAATCCTGTTTTAGAATATCAGGTAAACTTTTTTTTTTTTTTTTTTTTAAACAGTATTTCAATATAAGTTAGTTACATTCACCATGTATATCACTCACACAGATATCTCCAATGCACATATGCAGGTATACACAAAATACTCTCCCTCCCACTTCTTTTTTTTTTTTTTCTTTTTTTTTGGTGTTGGATTTTATATGGCTTTTAGAGCTGTTTTGGAGTTTAATAAGATGGTCCAATATGTCTTATTTGTATTATGCTCTTTTCTAACGTCTGAAATGGTCTGAATTGAGTATTGTAATATAAATTTATTATTTTAAGTAGTCATTGTGCATGTTTCTCAGCTTCATTTGAGATATTTTCTTAATTTACTGACATTGTCAGTGATGAAAAATCTTCAAATAAACAAAGGCCCTGCTCACTTATGTAGGTATCTTCAAGATGATGTATCCACTAAGTGAAGAGAGATTAAGATAATTCCTTCAAACAATGTGAGGTTTTATAAAGAGCTTTTCTTCCTAGTTTGACATGAAGCTTTGAAGAGTGTTTCCACAGAGATATGAAACTTTTTCTTATGAAAGAAGTTGCTCAGACTTCAAACATTTTTCACATTAATTGGGAAATAATAATTACAGAAGTGATAAGGTTACCCCAAAGTCAAAAATTAAGACAACCCTAAGCAGCGCTACAGGATAGGGGAAGAGTGGCTGGAAAGCTGCTGGTCGGAAAGGGACCTGGGAGCATTGGTGGCTAGTCGACTGAATATGAGCCAGCAGTGTTCTCAGGTGGTCAGCAGTGTGCTCAGAAGGCCAAAAGCATGCTGGCTTCTATCAGGAATAGTGTGGTCAGCGGGACTAGGGAAGTGATTGTCCCTCTGCACTTGGCCCCAGTGAGGACACACCTTGAGTACTGTGTTCAGCTCTGGGGCCTCCAATATAAGAAGGACATGGAACTATTAGAACAAGAGGGTCATAAGGATGATCAAAGGGCTAGAGCACCTCTCCTACGAAGACAGGCTGAGGGAGTGCATCTTGTTGAGCCTGGATTAGAGAAGGTTCTGGAGAGACCTTATGGCGGCATTCTAATACGTAAAGGAAAGCTGGGGAGCGACTCTTCATCAGAGAGTGCAGTGATAGGACTAGGGGTAATGGTTTTAAACTGAAAGAGGGTAGATTTCAATCCAGCACTAGAAAGAAGTTCTTTACTCAATGGGTGGTGAGTCTGGTGGAAAGTGTCTCTGCCCATGGCAGGGGGATTGGAATGAGATGATCTTTAAGGTCCTTTCCAATGCAAACTATTCTGTGATTCTGATTCTGTTATGACATGTTACCAATTTGACTTTTTCCATGTACAGCAAAAGGAAATGCATAGGAACAACAATATGGCTGTCACTTAAACAAATAAATAAATAAATAAAAATTAAAAAGCAGTATTCTACTGTAGTCTACTAAATTCACAACATATGACAGGGTCGTTGTGTGATTCAATTAACTTTTGATTTTGGCTTCAATAGATTATTTGCTCCACCTGCTTTTCAATTCTAAAAAAAAAGTTGTTCTATTGATTTTGTTTATTCTTTCATTACTCACTTTAAGTTGCCTTATGTGTAGAGAATAGTGCTGACAACTCCAAAAGAAAAACACCAATTGGCAGACATATAGGATTTCACAGGTAGCTGGTTAGGTTGTTTCTATAATGGAAAATTTGCAGAGTTGTGCCAAAAAACTAATGACAAATGGAGCTACAGAATTCTACAGGACATGTTTCTTTGCCTCAAGGTAGCTATTAGAATATTTTCTCGCTATGTGCTGCTTTTTGTCATGATATTGTAGTTAAATCACTTTATTCATATCCACGTTTAAAAACATGAATCACAAAACAAGAATCTCAGATGATTCTTCTTTTATATCAGTGTCAGTGTATTATGAATCATTCAATTAAAAATAATTATGAGGCACGAGTGTACTTTGGATTAAAGATGCATAGAATGCTAGGATTTTTTTTATTATTATTATTATTTTTTCTTTTCAACATCTTTGCAGCCAGTTCTAGGCACATAATCTCGACACATGCTCTCTCAGCATGTTAGTTCAGTTGCTACATATTTCTGCTGCTCCAAACCAGAAGTAATCTGGTATTTAGCACTAAGGCAAAACCATTTTTCATGTATCAGAGAGAAAAACTGCTTCTGAATGCCAAGTTATTCAAAATTGCCATTAATAACAACATACTTATTTCTTCATTTAAGAGACATAAATGAAGACATGATCTTGGAGGTCTTTTCCAACCTTAATGGTTCTATGATTCTATAATATTACAGTACATGCACTGACAAATTAATCTTTGTATTCATGTCTACAAGAAAGACATTAAAAAATGTTAAACTGCAATAACATTGGTGAATTATTGGAAAATTGTAACACTTGATCTTTACTCCTTGTGCCTAGTAACATCTCATCATTGAAATTAACAACAAAAGCCCTTATGATGTCTAATAAGCAGAACTGAGTTGTCTATCTCTCCTTTTCACAAAATGCAGGCAATTATACCTATTTTTTTTCAGTGTTATTGTCTGCAATTGCTGCATAATCCCAGTTAAGTGTTTAATAACATTGCTTAAATAGAGGGAGCTGATAAAAATACTTATGTTTTCAAGAAGCTTCTGGAATAAATATTAGCTTTTTTATTGCTATTTCTTATTTATTTATTTATTTATTTATTTTCATATATATTTGTTATATGAAGCCTAAACAGCCAATTTTAACTTCTGGACATAAAAAAGGCCCAGAATAGCAGCCAACATAGCTTTCAGAAAAGATGTGGTAGTATTCAGTGTGGTAATCATCTTCAGAATATGTTAAGATACATTCCTTCTTGGTTAAATATGGAAAGAAAAAAAAAAAAAAACTATAAAAATATAATTAGTATATCGACAAGTAGCTGTATCCTCTTTCTCTGAATGAATCAGAAAAGAGTGTAGTCTCTGCTATAGGTTGCATGGCAAGCTTTAACTTTCTCTAAAATTTCCTCAACTAAAGTGCATCCTGTCTGACTGATCTACAGCATACCTTCTCTACTGATTGATCTCCTTTCAGATCCATGTAAAACTTAGAGTAACTGAACAGTATTTGCAGCGGTACTGATCAATTCTCCTCCCTGGTGTTTAGTTAAAAGCAACCTGTGAATGACTGACCAGTGCAGAAGCCTACACAACTCGCTTTTCAGTGCTTTGGTGGGAGTCATCCTCCAGGTCCTAGGATACAGCAGTGAAAGTAAGGGAAATCATATTACAGTTACTCTCATCAAATTGTAGGGCTGATTCCAAAGAATGAGATGCAGAAGGCACAGGGAAGGGAAGGTGCACCCTACTCTGAAACTGTGATCCAAAAAATAATTGCCATCATTTGCTGATCCCTGGAAGCAGTTTCTAAATTCCGTAAGAAATGCATTGTATAATTTGTACACAGCTAATCTGCAACAGAAGTACCCTGGAGTGATTTGTGGGGCCTCAAAATGGTCAAGGCTACTGAATGCCCTGTGCATTTGCATTTGCTTCCTTCTGAAAAATGACACCAAGAGATGAGGCACCAGAGATTTATATATATATATATATATTATATATATAGACTAATGTTTGAAGCTTTTATGGTGAAGTGAGAGATCAGTTTTCCCTGCAGTCTAAGGGGGTCTTACACACCCCATCTGAGAGTATACTCGAATTGTGAATGAAAGTAACAGCTAACCTCAACTACAAGAGAGAAGACAACTCCTGTGTAAGTTGTGCAGCTGTCCTCCGTGTTGAATCTAGAAAGAGTCCCAAGAAAGAGAAAATACTTAAGTGGTTCAAGAAGCAGAGAACAGATCTCTATGTAGAGTTTCACAGACTCGGGCAAAAGGGTAGCCACATGTATAGTCCTCTAGCCCTCTGAGGTGGAAAGAAAGGATTTGAACTCTTCCAGGGAAACTAGGAACTGGCCCTGGGCTCTGTTTCCCATAAAAGTGTTGTGGCTGTATATTTTTCTGCACAGGGTAAACAGATACACCACTGTTGTTAGTCTCATGTTATACGCATGTGTTGAAAGGAAACAGTAGGCTCAGGTTAGTTTCCCAAAACAAATGTTTTATTCATCTACTCTGAAGAAAGGATTACTGGTTTTGCATATTGAACAGCTTAGTGGTCCTTCTGAATTTCTGACTTAGGTGCCCAAACTATATGGAAAATTTGGAATTCAGAACTTAACATTATTCAGACCAGTGCTAATTATTATTTTTTTTCTAATTTATCTTTTGAAGCCCCTAATCAAAGAACCATTTTAAATTTTACATTCCAGTCATGGATCTGTCAAATAAAGTGCTGACAGAGCAGCAGTAACTTGTGGAACCCTATATCTTTTATTGTTTATTATTTCCATTCTGCTGGAATATTTAGAGCCAATCCATTAACTAAAATATGTTAACATCACATCTTTCTGGTAAATCTTTTAAGTGTTAATTCACAATGAGATTATGGTGTATCGGTTTTGTAATTTTAAAGAAAACTTAAACTCCTTGCCCTTGGTTAATTACTTTGGATTTTTCAAAGAATTAACACCTTGCTCATACAGGTATTTTCTTGAAAACATGTTTTTTTGCATTCTTAGTGGTGTGGAATATATCTGATGAAGATCAGCCCTGTACAAAACTAGAACTATTTAACCATCCTAGAAATATACCTTTTAGTAGAGTGTCAGACATTACTGTGTGCTACAACAACATCTAAATTACTCTGTAGAGGACTGAGTACATCTTAAATGTCAGTTCCCAATTTTTGATTTTATAGTTCAGATTTTAATAGTGACACCTGTCTTCATTATTATTTCTACATCTTCCCTTCCCTCCCCCCCCCCC
>CM021698.1:96682211-96684711 GCA_011074415.1 Stictonetta naevosa
TCCTTCCTTCCTTCCTTCCTTCCTTCCTTCCTTCCTTCCTTCCTTCCTTCCCTTAGTTTCATACTCAAAATCTGAGATCCAAGTACTGGTAACTGTATAATAAAAACAGAATTATTTTTGTGGTTCTGGGTGCCCAAGACCCAGCTAGCACAGACAGTAGATTTTCAGAATCTTCTAATGGAGTTCAGGAAAAACTGAGGACGATAAATTTGCTTGATCACTAAATAGGAAGTGTAGTGGTTGCATTCTCCTGGAGTTGTTCTATAGACATTAGTTGCATTTTTAAAATATAGTAGCACTTACCTTCAGAAATAATTATTATTTTCCTTAAGGAATGGTTGCTGCTTGTTGTAACAGTGCTCAATTTGCATTACCTTTGCAGTTACACAAAGTCTGCAAGAGATATATGAAGAATACTTCAAAAAAATTCCTGTGTGTGCCTGGCATTTTTTAGAGCTATGTTACCCCTCCTCTCTTACTGGCTGATAGAAAATATATGTGAATCACTGACCTGTTGTATCCGCAATTTAAAAAACAACAACAACAACAGCAACAAACTATATATATTAAGCACAATTAGCACTAGAGTCTGACTTATTTTCTCCAGCTTAAAGCTTATTAAGTATTCCAAATATTTGATTATGTACGGAGAAAAATTATCTTACAAGACTGTTTTCTCATAGTATATTTTCCTTTTGCAGTATCTTTCTCACTGGCATGCTTTTCACCAACTGTCTCCATATATATGCTCTGAAAGTGAAATCCTGATTAAGTCAATGTGGAAAAAAATGGTCCAAAATTATACACAGTAGGTATTTCCCCGTGTGTATTCAGTCATAAATTGAGTCTTATTCTGCCAATTACTTCTTCAGGTCTGAACAAGTAATGTTTCCTTATGTTCTATTTGCAACTGCTTTGTAGAATCTGTTCCTTTTCAATGAAAGCTAGTTCCCATTAAAAAATCAAGTAAGGATTTTTTTTTTTTTTTCTTGAAAAGGAATGACATATAATTTTTTTATTTTCATATATATTATTTCACAACATATAATTTTGAAATATTTGGGACAAACAGAAGTCATCAGAGTAAAGATTGTCTTTCATTAAGCTTCAGAACCTCAACAAAATTTTGTCTTTTAGAGAACTAGCTAGCCTTTTGTCATGGCTCTGGCTGGGATAGTTAATTTTAAACAAACTGCAGTTTTTGTGATGTGAAGATTATTTTCTAAGAATGGAAGATGTCCACTGCAGGTTATACCAAAGTCGCAGCTCATCACCCTGTCTCTGTCAGTGCATAATACCCCAAGAAAAAAAAATGCAAATCAATGTAAGTTTGCAGTGATACTCCCTGAAAACATCAATAACCAGCAAGCTGAAACTCCAGTGGTCCTGGTGACAAAAACAGGATATTCGTTGGTGTACATGAATCCTCTATATTTGCTCTTCTGTGAAACTGTCCAATCTCTTTTTGATTCCTTCAGTATTGGAAAAGTTTTTGTGGCAAGGTGTTGCATGGTTCTCCTATGCATGATGTAATTGCACATTTTCTTCAGTTTCTTTGATTTCTGTTAGTTTATTTGCTATCTCTTAGAATCATAGAATCATAAAGGTTGGAAAATACCTCCAAGATCATCTGGTCCAACTGTACCCCCACCACCAATATTACACACTAAACCATGTCCTTAAGTATCACATCCAACCTTTCCTTAAACACCCCCAGGGACAGTGACTTGACCACCTCCCTGGGCAACCTGTTCCAGTGCCTAATTATCTGAGGAGAAATGTCTCCTACTTTCCAACCTGAACCTCCCCTTGCTCACAAAGAAAAGTTCTGGACCAGAAAAAAAATAGTTTGTTCCACCTTCTCCACATTATTACCTGAGAACCAGCCAGTTAGGGCCTAAAATTAAACAAAATATTATACCCTAAGCCAGATCTTTCAAACTTTAGTAATACTTTAACTTACTGGCAATTTATATCAATTTTGTATAATTTTGTTTGGACTAAAAACTTTGGTTTTAGTCTAATTTAAAATAGGAATTTTATATCATCTAGTTAATTTTCCAAACCCAAATCAAGAAATTAAAACAGTGTTTTAAAATAGAAGCTGACTGCAATATTTGTAGAAGAGCAAAAAGTATAAAGAAAGTAGTTGGATTTTACTATTTCTCCTATAAATACATCTGACATGTTTTCTGATAGTGCTTTAAAAGGTTGACATTTGAGTCAAATGGGGAAACCTAGAAAGCATTTATACAAAAAGTGTAAGTATTTTAATACAGACATGAGCAGACTGGAATGAAACTGGTTTAAGCCACCCTTGACTACCTAGCCCTTTAACCAGTGCTTTTCTAAGGATGATTTTGTGAAAAAAAATATACCTAAGCAGATGGTATCATTAACTGGAGATATAAATCTTCATAAATCTACTAATGAAGCCTACAAGGTTAAAACTATGTTACATTGCTGGTTGTCCACTTCTGTAAAGGAAAATACATTTAAG
>CM021698.1:96689711-96702642 GCA_011074415.1 Stictonetta naevosa
TCCAGTATGGGTTCCCCACAGGTGGCAGTGTCCCCCAGATCCCTGCTCCTGTGTGGGCTCCTCTACATTGGCTACAGCGCTGGCCTGGGGCCTGCTCCTGCAAGGTCTCTCCATGGGCCACACTGGAGGCTCCTCCATGGGCTGCAGCATGGAGATCTGCTCTGCCATGGGACCCATGGGCTGCAGGGGAACAGCCTGCTCCACCAGGGGCCTCTCCACAGGCTGCAAGGGGAACTTCTACTCCAACACCTGGAGCACCTGCTGCTCTCCTTCTGCACTGACCTTGGGATCTGCTGGGCTCTTTCTCTCTCATTTTTGGACTCCTCACTCTTCCAGCTGCTGTTGCAAAGCAGTTTTTTTTTTTTTTTTTTTTTTTTCCTTTCTTAAATCTGCTGTCACAGAGACACAACCAATGTCGCTCACTGGCTCAGCTCTGGCCAGCAGTATGTCCCTTTTGGAGCAGGCTGGAGCTGGCTCTGATTTGACATGTGGCTACTCCAGGGCTCTGCTCCCAGAGGCCACCTCTGCGGCCCTCCTGCTACCCAATCCTTGCCATGTAAACCCAACACAATTACTTATGGCAAAGGAGGCTGCAGCAAGTGCTTTAATTGCAGTGTGAATACTCAATAAAAATCAGTCCAGGAAATCATGAATTTAGTGAGAGTAGGAAAAGTCAAGGATAACCCCCATAATCAACAGTGACATAAAGCCATGAGGTTGCTATCATAAAACTGATTCAACTGTAAATGTATCCTATAGCTGAGCTAGCCTCACAACTTTTTGTTTACTGCGAGTATAAAGGAACTAATGCATAAGGACAAGAAATATAAGATTACACTTGTTCTCAGCACTTTGTCTCACTCCACTTCTTTGAAGATTTAATGCTACAAGCCCACCTGAGACAAACAATCCTTATAACCGTGGCTAGTCCCATACTTTGCAGTGGATGTCGAACTCAGAGGAGGAACAACTGAGTAGAGTGTGCAAAGTTTTAAATATCTCATTGAGACACTGTTGCTAAAAGTGAGGTGAAAAGGCATGGAAATATTTAAATGTAACCATTAAAATATGTAAAACGCACACATAGATGGAAGAGTCAACTTAAAGAAGGTTTTTGCAAGGCTGACCATGAGTCAGCAATGTGCCCTTGTGGCCAAGAAGGCCAAGGGGATGCTGGGCTGCATTCAGAACAGTGTTGCCAACAGGACAAGGGAGGTGATCCTTCCTCTCTGCTCAGCACTGGTGAGGCCACACCTGGAGTATTGTGTTCAGTTCTGTGCTCCCCAGTACTGAAGAAGGACACAGAACTATTGGAGCGAGTTCAGAAGAGGTCTATGAAGATGATGAGAGAACTAGAGCACCTGTCATACAAGGACAGGCTGAGAGAACTGGGCCTGTTTAGCCTGGAAAAGAGAAGACTGAGGGGAGACCTCATTAATGTATATAAATATATGAGGGGAGCGTGTCGAGAGGATGGAGCCAGTCTCTTCAGTTGTGCCTAGTGACAGGACAAAAGGCAATGGGCACACACTGAAGCACAGAAAATTCTATCTGTGTACTTCTATACTGTGAGGGTGCCAGAGCACTGGAACAGGTTGCCCGGAGAAGTTGTGGTCTCTTTCTTTGGAGATATTCAAAACCTGTCTGGATGCCATCTGGCACAATGTGCTCTAGGTGATCCTGTTTGGCAGGGGTGTTGGACTAGATGCTCTTTAGAGGTCCTTTTCAACCTCGGTCATTCTGTGATTCAGTGATTGAATCTGTGATTCTGTATTGGAGTCTTACCATGTATCTTAAGGATGAGCCATCCGTTTGAAGTGAAATGAACCAGTGACTACAAATATGCATGTGTCTTAAGTTTTGCACCTCTGTTATTCCACTCTTGTTTTATATATATCTGAATAATCATATATTATGCAATGGCCAAGAACCTGAACTGTACTTTGATTAGAGTATTAACTAAGTTTTTATATTTACTTTTTCCTATTAAAAATATATATATATATAAAAGCAAGCATATATCTTTTGGAATGTAATCTTCAGATTAGTCAATGACAGACTAATATCTTTCTTTCACCCTTGAAATTTTTGCCATTACATACCAATGTTGTGCAGGGGTTAGAGTTGATTACTTAACAGGGAATGTCATTTATGTTAATATGAAATAGTGGATTAGGGTTGCTGCCTCTAGCATCACATGCAGACATCTGGAGAACTACTGTTCTCCAGTGTAGTTCTGAGTATACAAAGGTTGAATGAGGATAAGAATTTCCTCTATTTTCACAAATTTGCAAGTACTGAATCAAAATTATTTTTTTATGACATTAGTATGTTCTCCTTGAGAAATAATAGTTCTAAAGAGTAAGATAGTCACACTTGCCAGTTAATTTTAGGAAAAAGCACTTTACAAAGCCTAGGAGAATCTCTCATCTGATTATCTTTTCATTTGAGGAGCAACAAACCAAAGTCACTTGTAAAAATATTTGGCAGTGATATCAGCTAGGATCATTAGAAGCTTTAAAATCCCAATGAATTCTTGTGGCTTGGCAAGCTGCCAGTGTGACTTTCCAAACTCAGAAGCCTAATACAGGTTATGTAAGACATGATACAGACAGAAGACTAGATAATTTCAACTGTTTGACACAATTTACTCACAGAGTATTCAATGATACTGTACAAGACTGTTACTATTTGGGATGCATTTAGTATGCTGCAGATGTTTCAGTGTTAAACCACAACCTTCAAATAATGACAGATATGATGCAATCTGGGATGCAGCAGCTACTAATGAGTATTAATACTGCACAGGAAAAGAAATTGTTTTTCTTGGCCTGTCAGGCTGGCTTTTATTAGAGAAATACAGCAAAAATACTCAAAAGGTTCTTTCAGAAAAATGGCCTGTGCATCACATTCCTTATTTTGCTGATGAGTATTTCCAGTGTGCAACTGGTCTTGTATAATTTTCTGTTGGAATTTTAGCTTTTGACTTGATTTCCTTAAATATATTCTTTTGTAGGCTATTTAACAAACTGAATTACTTTGACATTGCAATCAATGTTAAGTGAACATAGCCACACCTAAAGGACCACAGCAGAAGGTAAGGAGACTGTGCTTGTAGCTATTGTAGGGAACTACATAATTTTAGTCAAATCAGTCTTGTCTGTATGGTGCATACACCTTTCAATTTTGTGTATTTTTATAAGCAGTGGATGAAAAGCCTTGCTTTATTTAAGACATAAGAATGACATATAAATCTCTTTTCTTACCAAACCTTCACTATACCACTGGATTGCATTTACTATAAAGTGAGAAACACTCTTTTAAGGGTCTGAGATGTGACTGACCTTACAAGTCAAAATTCCTAAGTCTTGTTCAGAGCTAGTCCAGACACAACAGATGTTGTCAGGCACAATAAATAGTCCTTTGCCTGCCCTTGCTTACCAGCTGATTTGGGAAAAGATTTGAAAGCAAAGTCCAGAGCAACAATATTTCAGAATTTTTTGTTATTGGGGATGGTGTGTCTACAAGGTACCTATCCTCTCCTCTGAGATTTTTACACATTGAACTCACAGATCAGTGTCTTGATTACAGAAAGGCTTTGGAACATAGACAAAACAAAACTCAGACCCTTTCTTTCTTTCCACAAATACTACATTTAGCACATTTACTTTCAAATGTTAATAGAGATAAAGACAATGAGCTGTGCGACCCCTCCCTGTAATTTGGCACTCCTTTGGAAATGTCTATTCTAGGGGAAGCACAGGAACCGGGAAAGAGCAGGAATGCTACTCCCTCACCTAGGGGTTTTCCTGGTTTCAGTTAGGACAGAGTTATTTTTCCTCCTAGTAGCTGGTAGGGTGCTATGTTTTGGATTAAGATGAGAAGAGTGCTGATAACATGCTGATGTTTTAATTGTTGCAGAGCAATGCTTACACTAAGCCAAGGACATTTCAGCTTCTCGCTCTGTCCTGCCAGTGGGCAGGCTGGGGGTGCAGCAAGAGCTGGGAGGGGACAGACCCAGGACACCCAAACTGGCCAAAGGGGTATTCCATACCATCTGACGTCATGCTAAACAATATATAGGAATGGCTAGCTGGGCTGGGGGGTCAGCTGCTTGGGGACAGACTGGGCATCGGTCAGCGGGTGGTGATCAATTGCATTGTGCATCACTTGTTTTGTACACACTATTATTAATATTATTGTTATTATTATTATTATTTCCTATCTTAATAAACTGTCTTTATCTCAACTCTCAGGCTTCACTTTCCCGTTTCTCTCCCCCATCCCAGAGAGGGAGGGGGGAGGGTGAGTGGACGGCTGTGTGGTGTTTAGCTGTCGGCCGGGTTAAACCACAACAGGGGTGAAGCCCTTCTAGGGTCTCATAACATTCGTTGGCAGTCTGGCACTAAACCTGCCTATGTAACTTGTAAAGCAAAACCATGAGTTTGAATGACTGCATGCTTTATACAAGTTGTACAAATAACTTCCTGTTTTCTTTTCATCTGTCGTCCCTAGAATGAGTAACTAGTTGGTGCTAGAGTCAGAGGAATAAGCAAAAAGTGTGACTGTATCACTGTGGATTTGCAATGGGTAGAACATATATTCATTGAACTATTTCATTTCTTTGGAAGTCTCTAAGGTTTTGTTTGTTTGGTTTTTTGTTTGTTTTCTACTAGACCACAGCTGTCAAAATGGAAAATATCTCCCATTTTCAGTAGTCTGAAAAACCTTCTGTTCTAGTTAACATGGCTATTTCTTTCTGAGTCCAAATTTTCTTTGAAGTGTGTTTATAGCACTCTTATTTCCTAATATCTCTGACCAAATCACATGGACTATGGAAACATTCAAATCTATTTTATTCAGTTCTGCTAACTTTGCTGAGCTAGATGGTGTGAAGGATGCTAATTCTAGTAGAGATCAGCTGATGTATTGTGTTGTTTTATTCCTGGAGAAATTTGGTCATATTCCTAAGTGCTTTCAAACTGCAAAGCATAACAAGTGATGTTAAAAAAACTCATTCCTTATGAATTTGTGGCAGTAGACCTATCCTTTTGCTTCAGAACAGCCCAAGTCTTTCATGTAACATTTTTTTTTTTTCTGATTCCTTTATTTACCAGTCATGTCATTCAAAGAAAAAAAATTCAAAAATGAAACAAAGTTTTCCTATCTGTGTTGTGTAGATGCACTCACATGCAACTTATATGAAGAACAGTATTGTTAAAAGCACCACAATATATATACTATTGTAAATATAGAGGGGGCAGAACTGACTGAAGTTTCTCAGTTCCTTTGCTCCTCTTGTAATTTAAGTGTGACAAAGAGAATACAGATATTTGGGGTCAAGATTTTTTCAGACCCTTTTCTCTCACCAGCATAGTATAAAATTAAGTAATGTTCTTTTTCATTTTTCAGTTACCATAAGGCTCAGCCACCCGTAGATGAGGAAAGTTTAGATTCACTTACACTGAATCAGGAGTGAGTCCTAACAGACCATAAAAATTGGAGGCTTGGTGTCTTGCTGTGAAAAGATGCCAAGCCTTTTTCTTTGAAAATTTTGATCAGTATAAAGTCCAAAACTTTGTCTCAAAAAAGTAAATGTTGTCCTTCCTTAAATAATTTAAACACAGTCTGTCTGTCATGAGATTCACTTACTGCTAAAATTTGATTTTCTTTGAGCCTAAAGAGATACCCAAGATTGTCTTTATCTCAAAAGGTTTCTGTAAAGTCCTCAATTATAGATCAATGTTTCTGAATTTTTATATAGGCTTTAAAGGCAGTATTTAAAGGAAGCATTATTTTTCCTAGAGCTAGTCATGGGCTATTACATTTGGAGGGATTTTACAAATTAGTTCCCTTACTGGTTATTGTATTGGGTCTGGCTGGGATGTTAACTTGCCCTGCAGAAGCCCATACAGTGCTGTGCTCTGCACTTGTAGCTAGGACAGCAGTGGTATCACACCAGTGTTCTGTCTGCTGCTGAGCAGTGCTGGCACAGCATCAGGACTTTCTCTAACCCTCCTAGGGGGTGGGCAGAAAAATGAGAAAGAAACATCACCAGCGCAGCTGACCTAAACCAACCAAAGGGATATTCCATACCATATGATGTCACACTCAGCAATAAAAGGTGGAAAAAGGAAGAAGAGGGGAGGGGTGGGCTCTCGTTGCGAAAACGTCTGTCCTCTTCCCCAACACCAGCTACGTGCATTGAGGCCCTGCTTCAGGGATGTGGTCAAGCATTGCTTATTTGTGGGAAGTAGAGAGTAATTTCTTTCCTCTGCACTTCCACATAGCTTTTACCTGTTTTGTTTTGTTATTCCCTTTCCCCCTCCCTCTTCTCCTTTCCCTTTTTTCCCTTTAGTTGAATTGTTTAATTAATAATAATATTTCCTTAATATTTTTTTCTCCTGTTTAATTAAATTATCCTTATCTCAACCCGTGAGTTGTTCTTTCCTCTAGTTCTTCCCCTCCTCGTCTGAGGAGGGGGAGTGAGAGAGCGGTTGTGGTGTTCAGCTGCCTAGCATGGTAAAACCACCACAGTTATCACTTAAACAACCTCTTGGCCTAGAGTTGATATACCTCATTCTTTCCCATCTGTCCACACTATTAGACAGCGACAATATCCCCAAATTCTTTGCAAAAATGAAATTATCTCCTAGTGGTAGGAAGTCTGATGGAGAGGAAGCAGAACAAATATGAATCACCTAAAATGAAGGGATTCTTGCTAGAAACTGAAGAGCGAGTGTTATGGAATAGGAGGAGATGGTGTTCTGCATAATGTTTAAGACCAAGTTTGAAGGGCTTTCTTGAATCAAAATTGAACCTCATTAGGTATAGAAGTGAAAATCTTGGTATAAACTGTGATCTTAATTTTGCTTTTGTCCCCCACAATTTCAGGAGAGCAACCTGAACAAAGATAAATTGAAAAATCACTTCTAGATTTGGAAAGAATTTCTAATATCTTTATGTTTTTAATTCTTAGTTCATTTACAATCTCATAAAGCTGGTTACCTTTTTTTTTTTTTTTTTTTTTTTCCAGTCCAAATAAATAAATCTAGTCATTCTTGTCATTTTCTTCAGTGTTAACATTCCAACATGTTAATCTAGTAGTACTTTACGTCCTTTCTTATAGGTTCATACAACTGATTTCTGTAAAGGTTTTCTGCAAAATATTTATGTAGGAAATCCATGGAGTTGTCGGTTTCTGAAATTACACTTCTGCCTTCAGGCTTCTGTTAGCTGCAGAAATCACTAAGGAAGTTATACAGAATTCAAATCAAAAACCTTCGTTAATGCAGATTTGAAATAGGATTCTGGTTGAGCACACGCAGATTAATGTAGAATTTTAATGATGGCACTGGACTGAGATACCTACGTAAATCTTTACTGCTGTACTCCCTGACTATTCATATTAAATTTTAGAAATTAACCCAAACAAAACCTTTGCTGCAACATCCCATCTATAAGTTAAGGTGGTTGTTTTGTGCTTTGGATGACATAAAATCTAACTAAATAAAGATATAAGTGGATTTATATTTAGAGGGAACTGAACTAAAACTCTATATTCAGACGTTTCTGAATTTCAAGTTTTTATGTAGTTATAACTCTGGGTGTGAATATAACTGGACTGATTTCTGTGGCATTGGAATCTATGAACTAGTAAAAGTATTTAACTTCTTTTCCTATTGGGTTTTCTTCCTGCTTCCTGTCATTTTCATTCACCACTCCCTATGCAAATGGAAAGAAGAAAATGTAGAATATTAAGACAAGTAATATTACTGACATTTCTCAACATCTTTTTGTTGATGTTTTTTTTTTTTTTTTTCCCACATTTTAGATTTTTAGATGAGGATTAATCAAGATCCAAAACAGGAACCCTTATAAAATGGGAAGTGCAGTGGAATTAAAAATTATATTACAAATATGAAGAAATATATATATATATTACAATTTTATGAACATATAGTCTGTTTTGTGATATGATATTCACTACTGATCTCTAGTGAGTTCCACAGGAGAAAAAGTGCAGGATTGAGTATTAACAGAACAATATCCTAATAAAGGAATAGTACTCAGTATGTTTTGTTAAATAAGTAAGAGAAAAGCTGACGTGTCTTGAAACACAACTGAAACTTTCCTGAAGAATTGAATTTGATCATTAAAGAAAAGCTACCTTTGGGCTAAGATCAGAGAAGTACATAGTATTTAACTTGTGCCTGGAATTCAAGCAGAGGTTAGCTAGTTGCCATCTGTTCATATGGGAAGCTTGATGCTGCCAAGTTTTGTTCTGGATGACAAATACAACTTCAGAAAAATAGCCATGCTTTCCAGAGTTTAATTCAAGAGGCTTCGTTTGTTTATATGTTTGTTTGTTTTTCTTTTTCCCCAGCAAACTAAACTGCAGTTAAAGAAAAACAAAAGTATGGATCACAGCTCTCTGCTGAGTTATAGTGATTGATCTGAATAATCACTACCACTGTTCCATTTCTGATGATTCAGTGAGATTTCTGGAAGTGCAACACACACAAACAAGAAGACTTATCTACTTGTTGAATTGTTTGTTAAGCCTCTGATTATCAAGGGACCTGAACAAGTATACAGAAGAGAGAAATCTCATTAATTACCACAGACAAACCAATATACAGGGATGAATAAGTGTGTTTCTTTTTCTTTTTCCTTTATTTTTTTTGGTATTTTATGGGTGTTTTTGAGTTTTGAGAAAGTTCTTTTTAAAATATATATATACCTATACCTTTTTTTTTTTTTTTTTTTTTTTTTTCCACAAGGAAAGACAAAGGGATTCACTATGCTGTTCCCAGGCTCAAATTTCCATTCTGCCTGATCCACACACAGATATTCAGATTTGTTCTCCCAAATTCCAGCAAGTTCTCTGACTTAGTTTGGGGGCACTGTGGTTCATTATCTGTAAATAATTTGTCATAACAAAAAGTCACGTCTCAATCAAATATATTCAGTTTAATAAATCAACAATATACCTCTTGTGAGTCTCACCTTATTGGCTTCACTTAATTCTGTCCTATAATTACATGAAATAAAAAATTATTCTCCAGTTAACTATACTGCTGTCCATTGCTAAGTGTGCTCACAAAATACTTCTTAATAGCAACCATGGTAATAATATTTTCAGCCTTGATTTACCCTCTAGGTAAATTAGTTACACACTCACATTGATGAACAATATTTTCACAGGACAACTTTTATTTATAATCAGTCTTAATAGGTTTTGAATTGGGTTCCTGAAAAACCTAACAAACTGTTGTTATATTGTGAGCCATCCAGTGTCTTCACAAAGGGTATCCAAAGACATTCCAAAATTACCATGGTTTAATGTTTCAAAGAGGATTAATTAAATTACATTAAAGCATTGTGTGGGAATGCTTAGTCAGAACTGCAGGGTTTCAGTTCAGTTTGGTTTAATGTATTTTGAAGTGAATTGCACCAGATCAATTATGCCTTTCAAATTCTGAATGAACATGCTCATACCAGTAATAGATGGGTTTAAGTAATCTACTTTAAACTCGGACCTTTAGTTAACTTAATTAACTTTTCTCCCATGCTGATGTATGATGGTCAATTTCATGGTCTCCAGGTTAATTTCAGTATTTTAGTGTTGATATAAACACAATGAAATTTAAATTTACCCCCCACCCCTTTTTTTTTTTTTTTCAGGTCAAGATTTGAGAATAACTAGAGAGAGAGAATTACTTGTCTCCCTCTGACCTCTTGATTAAATCAGATAAGAGTTATTGAGCATGTTTCACAAATTAAGCATTACAGTAATTATCTCTTAGGCACTTGATCTTAAAATAACTAAAGAAAAATACTTAGCGAGTAATATTCACCTAAGTTAATAGTCAAGGAAAAAGCCCTTCTTAATAGTTTCTATTTTCTTCACAGAAAAGTTAAGTGCAGAGTCTTCTCTGTGAGTAATTGTCTCATAGCCAAAGAAAACAGTTCTGAGTCAGGGAAACTCAATTAATGTTACTGATTATTATACTGAAAATTAAAAACAAACAAGTGAACACTTAAGGAACAGTATGTTGTGGCTCCTACTCAGCTGCTCCAATGTGGTTCCTCCTCCTGTGTGTCCTCTCCGTCCCTGCTTGAGTGTGTTTTTTGCTCCTCTTCTGCTCAGGGCAGTTAGCTTTGTTTTGGTGTTTTTCCTTCTCTGCTGTCCCTCCTGCCCCAACATATTTATTGCTTCTCTCTTGCTTCTGCTTTGATCTTGTTTCTTGTTCCTGTTTTCTAGTGTCCCTCCTGCTCTGGCATTGTTTTCTCAGCATTTAATGTAATTACTTAAATGTCTTAATGGAGGCACCATAAATTCATCTCATTATTTCAGTTTTGGCACACAGTGTATCTGTGCTTTCTGTTGTGAAGCCAGCTGGAAGCAGCTGGCCACCTGGAAGTCCAGCACAAGTCAGCCCCTGACCCCACTCCTACACATCCCTCCCATCCTTCTTCCACTACCAAAACCCTGCCAGTTACACCCAATACAGTAATGGGCTCCTAAATTTCTTGTTTGGTTAAGTTCAGGCAATAAACTTGTCAAGACTTTTCCTGTGAAAGACCTTTAGAGATCCAAAAGGCATGTGCTGTAAATGACAGATTTCCTATTATTATTATTCTGCACCCTTGTATGCCTGAAGCTATTCTGCTTCTGTCAATGACCAATTTAATAACCTGTTGATGATTTTTATAGTCTTCATCCAGACAAAACTTTCTTGGCTGCTGGCAGGTTGGTGTTTCCAAAGGGACACAGAAATGTCTCCTGCTGTATAGACAAATAATGAAAGCCTCATCAAGCTTGAGACGTTTGATTGCAAAAATGTTATCAACTCAGAAAACCCAAGCCGTCAAGAGTGAGATGTTCATTAATTTCAATTCAGAGATCAAATCATCATTATTATTATTTTTTTTCCAAGTTTGAGTTTCACTTAGACCTTGGCAGTCCCTATCTAAACCAAAACAACAAACATTTCCTGAGAGGTTTTGCATTCTTCACATCAGGCTTTCACCATCTGTTGATCTGTCTGGTGAACTAAACAAGGAAGAAAAATAATAATAAAAAAAAATAGCCCAATCAGTTTCTACACCTGGTTCAGTGTGGCACAAAGGCATAAATGAGTTGCTAGGCTGAAGAAAGTCCTAGACTTCTTATGGAGACTCTGATAAACCATACTGACTAAAGTTTTGATAGTATTTTGGGCTAAATCTTCCTGCTGCTCCCTGGCACATTTTCATTATTTGTGATAAAATCTGATTGTGAATCTAGAGCAGGTCATAGGTGAAGCAAAAGGAGAAAAAAGGTGCATTGGGAAGAATGTGTCTAAAGGGTTTCAGCTTAATTCAAAACCTCAGAAGTGGAAATAAGATATATGTGACTGAATGCAAAATTAGGATTAACCACTGAAACACTTAAAACTGACTGCTAGTGCTTCTATCCAGACAGATAGAAGCCATTTTTTAGATAGATAGATAGATAGATTGATTGATTGATAGATAGATAGATTTGGATTTAGATTTAGATTTAGATTTAGATAGATTTAGAAAGATTTAGATTTTAGATAGATAGATAGATAGACTGATAGATAGATGCCATTTTTATTTGGCATCTCATCTCATCTCATCACCTAAAAATAATGTTTTCATATTGAAAGGCTTAATATTATAAAATTAAATTTTGGTCCACCAGTCACAGAATATCTGAATGAAATGACAGAAAAACCTGCTTTAATCATTAGATGTCATCATTTGACAAATGTTCTACACTATGACAGGCCAATAAGGTACTGTATTTTTGGGTGGTAAAAATCATGCAAGACGACTTTTTTTTTTTTTTTTTTAGTTAAAAAAATCCAGGATCTACAAATATTCTTTCTACACTATTTTAATCTAGATATAAATACTTTATATATATATATTTTCTATGATAGCTCACAAAACCTGCAATTTTTGTCTCAAATGAAATAAAAAGTGTTCTTAATTTAAGTATATTTTTGACAGTTTTGCATGCAAGTGCATCTAATACAATAGAAGCTAGATTAGCTATATACCTTTTCTTATTTTTTTTCTTCACAGCTTTTAAGGACATTTACAAAACCAGTTTTAAAAAGTTTTTCTGCTCTTCTCAAAGAGTGACTGTGAGTTTTTAGGGCAGCAGCCAAAATGGGTTTTGAAAGAAAAGCTTCCAAGATGTGAAGGAAACTTTAAGTGTCATTATGCAGATCATCATTTAGCAGCCACTCATATCTGAACAGATGGTAAAATCAATTTGAATGAATATGTAAACATATTTTCAAAGATCACAACACCCTAAAGGAGAGTGTTCAAATTCATTTATCTTATTTATCTTGAACATTTCTGATGTCTTAAATTAGGATACAGATAAGGTTACTGAGAATACAAAGTTTACATTCTTAAAATCTTAATCTTAGTTTAGCTTTTTAGCTTCAGAGGAGTTTTTAGCTTCCGGAATTTCCCAAGCGCCTTTTTTTTTTTTTTTTTTGGTCAAAAGGAAACTTATACACCAAAATTTCTGAAATGGGGAATATTCATGTCTGACTAAATTTTACCACTATTTGTTGCTTAGTTCTTACACTGAGGGTCCAGTGATATTCACAGGGTGGCAATTTATGTGTTTCTTGTCCTATCCTATACTTCCTTTCACTTCTCTACCCTTCCTTCTCTTTCTATGCCCTTTTGCTTTCTGAATTTGTATTCCCTGATTTTAAAAGCAGTTGCTGGCCATTTATGACTGACTGAAATCAGAAAGCTGTATTTTTCTTGGGACGATGGACTTTAAGTGTTGCACTTTGTCATTTTGGAGCACAGCGAGACCCTGGCCCTGTTAAGAACATTCACTCATCTGAATCTCTTTTTTAGATCTTTCTTTTTCTTTCTTTTTATTTCT
>CM021698.1:96709024-96735327 GCA_011074415.1 Stictonetta naevosa
AGACTATACCGCTCAAGGGCATTTTGCAGATAGGCGTTTGCTTCACTGAGTGTTTTTACATCCTGGAATACCCTGATGATTTTGAAACTCTAACATTATGTTAATATATCTGACAATGTAAGACAGTCTTGCAAGCACATCAACGTTAGTTGAGAACCTAGATATGTCTTATCACCTCATTTTTCAAGCTACTAAAAAGTGCAGAGATAAATGGCCACACACTGCTTGCCCCAAGGACAGTGAACTGTAGGTGTCAAAGCAGAGAAGACTAATTAGTCAAAATCCACTACCTCAAGGTCAGAGAAACTGTTTTTGTTTGGTTGGTTTTTGTGTGTGTTTTTTTTGTTTGTTTGTTTGTTTGTTTTGTTTTGTTTTGTTTTGTTTTAGCTTGCATAAAGTGATAATCTACACTTTCCTATGGTGCTTTCACTATGGTCAGAGTGTCTCTTTCTCTCTTTTTATTTTTTCTTTCCCTGTACATTCAGCATGGGCAGCCAAGAGGAAAAGCCTCCAGTATTCAAGTCCTATTTTTGCAAAGTGCTTTGTTAATCACCAAGTCTTTGTATAATAATTTATTTCCTCATGGAGTCAACTGATCATGTCGTCACCTTGGCTGTACTTCAGTAACTGGGTAATCTGACATTGAAGTCTGTTTATCTTCATATGCATTGTCATGTGCTTTGGATCTTTTTGATGCGTACCAGGATTCTGTGAGTTTGAAGGCTAAAACTGTCTTGTACTCTTGTGTGTTTAATGTACAAGTATGGTAAATGATTGTCCACCCTCATTCAAGTTTTCCTCTTATAATGTCTTTGAAATCTCTTAATACTACATTAATGCTGAAAATAAGTTCATCATTTCTAATACACTGTGATATCTGGGATATGTTTCACAACATTTTAAAATTTCATCCAAAATAAGCTTTTTCCAGTCACAATTATTTTTAAGCATCCTGTAAGTCACATTTTGCACCATTCAGTATTTGTCTAGCCATAGATATTGCTCAGGTAAAAATTTTACAGTTTAATAATTAAAAAAAACATTCTCTCTGTACTCCAGTAATTAGTAACATAAAATTGCAATGAAGAGACTCATATTCTTTCTAAAAAGGGTTTATTTTACCTGTAAAACTCTTCTGGTTTGGACATATGTTCAAATCAGATAGTCCACAAACATATTGTACTTTAAGAAGCATAAACTGGATTTGCAAGAGAGAAGGATCTCCTTACTGTTTTATAGGAGAATTATGTAAGCAAATTTTTGACAGATGCTCCAGGAAGAGCTCTTTGGTCATATCCTGGAATATGGTGAAATATTATTAAAACACATTTAAAATAATTCAGATTTATCACGAAGTTAACACTGCCTTTCATCTACAACATCTCTATGGCACATAACAAAATAAACCAAATAAACCAACTATCTGGCATCCTGATCATGTTTTTATTTCTGTTTCTATTCTGCTCTCCCTTCATTTAGTCAGTCAGACAAATAGAATATTTGTTCTCAACCAAACTACACTGTCCAAACCTAAGTCAGTTAAAAATTCTTGTCCATTAAGACTGCAATTAATCACAGAGGCAACTAAGAATATCAGTTATGGGTCTATGTTAAATAAAGAGAAGAAAGGAAATTCAGATGGTGACTAAGATGAGAGACTAACTTTGAAACCAAAATTATAAATAGATTTTTTTCTAATGTTTAGGCAGGAGTATTACATTATATGTTGTGGTTATAGCAAGATTTTCAGCATGTCAATCATTCAGAGTATAGAAAACACTTGTAAACACATTGCATATTGAGAAGCAGTAAAACTTCTGAATTATTATTATTTTTTTTTTTCCATTTACACTTTGATTCATACAATGAAAGTGAATTTCAATTTTTCTTCTTTTAGAATGACATCTTTATGTGGCATTACAAAAAGAGAGAGAAAAGTGAAACACACTGTTTTACTCATGACTGGGAAATATATAAAAGAAAATTTGATTCCAAATGCAGCTTTTATTATAAACAAACTGCTATTTTTCTGTAAAATTCTGCAAAAAGAATGTTGATCTGTTAGTATTTTTTTTCTACTTGGTTGGGTAAGCTTTCTCTGCACTCTCATAGCAGTCTGTAACAGACCTGAGTTGTAGACTTAACAGTTCAATTCTGATATTGATTAAGTTTAAGCACAGATTTTTGCCTCTGGTAATGTAAATGAATTAGATCAAATAATTGATCTAATTAGATCTAATTAGATCTAATTGAATTAGATCAAATAATTTCAAGCACAAAATTTTTTTAACTGGCTACAGATTTTTGCTTAAATTGCAGAAAAAGCATGGGTTGTGAAACACTACTGAAGCCTGGAAGCCAGGCTTTCCAGACTCTGTAGCTGATTAGAATTAAACTAGGGACTCCAGAAGCCCCAGGGACAAGAAAGGACCTTTCTACACCCCCCCTAGGAAGAACCTGAAAATCCAGAACCTTAACCTTATTCAAGGACACCTGGGAAAACTATTAGCCCTTTATGACTTCCATGCACCTCAGGGAGCTTTAAATATTGCAAGAGCTTTGTGGTTAAAGATTTTTTTGGCAGGAATCTCCTGGAATTAAAGTATCTGATTAAGTTTTTGTGACCTGCTAGAGAATAACTAAAAATAAAATAAAATAAAATATAAACTAAAGAACCTTGCAGATCCTTTGTAGAAGTTGTTTTAAGTAGGTAAAACTGGGAGACAGCTACCTTTGAAAGAACCAGTACTGCTCAATGGAAGTCTGTACCAACACATGACAATACCTGATCAGCAATTCATACAATAAGAGCAAGACGAGGTAAAAAATCTTACTTTTTATATTATTGTACTGATTATGTCAGAATGCTGACAAATTATGCTGACTTTTTTTTTTTTTTTAAAGAGACTAAAATCCATGCAGACAAAAATATTTCAACAATTCTTCACCTATCAGACCAGTTTCATCGAATCAGTGTCCTGTCCCTCATGATAGCCAAGAGCAGATACATAAAGAAAAACAAGAAATAAGGTGAGTATTTATACTCCATCTTTCCCAATTCACCCTTCTCATGTCACTGATAATTTTGTGGGCCCCTACCATAATTGCTACTCATAGTCTTTCTCCAAAACATTTTATTTTATAGAATCTATTGTTCCATGCCTTTAAATTCTAATGTATCTTGGTGTGGGTTTTATTTGTTTGTTTGTTTTGAGAAGGAGTGAACAGAACTTTTGGCAGCAAGTAAAGCGTGAGTTCTAACCAAGTTGTCTACTTTGTTTTTCCCATTCCTAATCATTGCTAACACTCATTTTGCTTTTTTGCCTGCTGCAAATGTTATGTGATATTTTCAAGGAGCTATCCACATAAACTTCAAGACCTCTTTTATACATCATATTAAAGGGCAGTTGATTATTGTTAGTATGCCACTGGATGATTTCTTTATAAAATGAGTTATCTTATTAACTCCAATTTATCTGATTAACTCCATCGAGTTAATCTGCCACTTTATCTCCTGGTTTTTTCTTTTTCTTTTTCTTTTCTTTTTTTTGAGGCATAATCTGAATATTATAAGATTCTTCATTAATACTTCACATTCAGGTTTGACTCTTCTGTATATTATTTTTTTTTTTTATTCTCAGCAAGATATGTCACATCATTACTCATATAATTTTCAGATTTATTTGCAAACAAAATTAATAACAGAGACCTGAAAAGATTTCTTTTAAAATCCCTACAATTGTGAAAGCTGACCATTTATTCCTTTTTTTTTTTTATTTTTTTTTTTTCTTAACTTGGTAAAATCTTAACTGGTATCACTGACATATTAATTTATACAGGAGTTTTTGTGTAGAATATACTGAAAAGCCAAGAATGGCCTATTAATCAAATCACCTCTCCCTTTCTCACGTTTATTCCTGTCTCAGAGAACTCTAATAGATATATCAGATATGACTTTCCTCTACAAAAGCTGTATTGATGATTGCCATACAGTATTTATCCTTAGGTGACCCCTTACTCTCATTTCTACCATTTTGCCCATGATAGAGCTCAGATTGATCTATGGTTATTCAGATCATCACCTGGGTTACTGGCATTGCTAGTGTCACCTTTTATTCCTCTTGTAACAATGACAGTTTAAGCAACGCTTGAAAAATAGTTCCAGATAGGAAACATCCTTACCTCTGTGATGAAAAATAATACACAGAGTTTATCTATTATTATTATTATTATTATTATTAAACTTAATATTTCTTGCATATCATCTCTATCTTGACTGTATCTGCCTTATATGTCTACTTTGTGCATCTGTCCTGACAGGTATTCTTTAAACTATGAAGCAATGGATACCAAAAAAATGCATTCCATTCTCTGCTGTATCATGTATTTCTGATTCTGAAAAGTAGCATGAAATCAGTACTAACCCTATTAATATTTTCATCTTTGAATGTGAATGTGGCTTGTGGTAGACTATAGCAAATAGAGCATTTCATTAAATTAAACAAAAGTGATAAGTTTATTTGGTTCAGATCTATTATGGAAATACACTAATTAAACATGATTAATAGTGTTTTTGTTTGTTTGTTGTTTGTTTGTTTTTAATTGAAATAATTTATTTTGCAAAGTTAAAGACCCTTATAGTATAGTGCAGGGTTTCAGTAGTTATGAGTTTCAGTCCTTTTTTTAAAACTGCATTTCAAAATAAAGTTAAGGACAGTATTAGTTTTGTAACACTGTCATCCTAGAAAACAATGAGCAGATTGTATGTAACTCTCAGACGGTTTCTGAATTAACTTTTTAATGATTTCATAAATGAAAAATTTCAAAAATTTTCACCTGCAATTTCTCACTTTCTCTATGGCAGCTGGATTCTAAATATTTTGAAAGTGGATTGATATGATTTATGAGGATTATTGCTTTATTATTTTTACAAATGAAATCAGATGCCTGTCCTTGAGATTTATTAGAAAATTTAGGGATTATCTAGGAATTACCTAGATTCTAGTAACCATAGCCTTATGCTGGACTCTGCCTTCACATTATATGTTATAGGTAAAGCATAAGGAATTTTGTGCTTTGTAATTTGTCTCTTTCCTTGCTTATGAAAGACTTATGCAGAAATGGCCTGTGATAACCAAACTCTCATTTGAAGTATCAGCCAAAATGGCAAGGCAAGCAGTAGTGAAGGGCATTGTTTCATATGCTGCACTAAGCTGCTGAGAGAGAAATGAAGGAGGAATACTTGGCATCCTGAATGTCTCAGGCATGCAGTCTCATGTTATATCCCATTCCACAAACAACTTAAATGGTGTAACTGAACTAAATCTGCAATGCTTTCCATAAGCCACTGAGAAATCACTTAAAGTATCCCATATATAGCTTACAGGGGCAGTAAAATTTTGGCAAAGAGCTCCTCTTCAGGCTCTTTGGAGGGAGGTACTATGACTGTTAAACCTGTAGTTCATACTTTATCATAACTGTTTTTGGTATCCTTTTGTGATCTCTGAGCCAAAGAATACTAAACTGATCATACAGTTTAAGTGCAAAATCTAGTTGCCTTAATGGAGGAGTAGGCTTCAGCTGAGCAATACCACTGTACTCAGAACAGTGTAAGCCCACTTGTGATGCTTAGATATGCTCTATTGGTCGGTGGCATTTTGTCAATATATTGTGAATTTGCATCCAGAAAGATTCAGGTT
Source organism: Stictonetta naevosa (assembly GCA_011074415.1). Classification (NCBI taxonomy): domain Eukaryota; kingdom Metazoa; phylum Chordata; class Aves; order Anseriformes; family Anatidae; genus Stictonetta; species Stictonetta naevosa. The sequence continues at coordinate 96,714,724 of CM021698.1, forward strand.
ACATATTAGCATAACTATTTCAAATAATAAATTTACTGAAGCATGGAAATAAATTGTCCATCTAGACTTTGCTATCTCCTTCACTAGAGATTTTTTTAAGATTGGCTACACAAGCATGCATCAGGAATGACAAAGATATACAAGTTGATCCTGCCATGTGCCAGAGAACTCAGTGACCTCTTGAAGTCCCTCTTAGCTTTATTTCCTATGATTCTATGAAGATTTGAAAGTAAATATAATAAAAGCTCTGAGATACTCACAGACTCCAGTAATGGAGCTGTATAATGTTTTGAATAGATGACACAAATTCTCCCTTCCTGGGACTTTTGCCAGGTAAAGGGTTTTGAACTACAGCTTTTCTTACACTGCTGAATTCCTCAATTTATTTCCAGTGAAGCCTTTATTCTTAAATCCATATAAATAAATTGGGCATCTGAACAGAAGGGAACACATTCTGATTGTTAGGAATTGATTAGTATGCTGTAAGTGGTAATAAATGTAAATAACCTTATAGAGGACATTTCTCTGTTTTAGTCTATTTTCTCTTTGACCTGTGGAGACCTCTTTGACCTCTAATCTCTGTGTAGGTCAACTGATTTTTTATACGTACATGGAAATCTCGGAGGATTGTATTTGGTTGGTTGGTTGGTTGTTTTTCTGGCTTTCTTTTTTTTTTTTTTTTTTTTTTAATATTGTTAACGGAAATTGGCAAGTCTTTCTATGCTCAGTGACTCATTTTAGTAAAAGTACATTAAAATATCATGTATATATTCAAAAGTTAGGTAATACAATATGAAAGATTTTTTGTTGTCTTAACATTGTCTATTTTTTGTATAAATAGTATAGACTGTAATTAATTTATCACAACCTAATTCTTTCTTTTCTAGAAAGACTTTTTCTTTTTTTTTTTTTTTTTTTTTTTTTTTTCCACAAGAGCTAAGCAATAGCACCATCTAGAAGTATAGTTTCAGTTATGTGCTAGTCTCTTTGAACCTATCATTTCCCTCCTTTCTTGCTAATGGGTGGAGGATAGCCCTAATAAACTTCCAAAGTGAATCCTCTCAAAGTTTCCTAATTTTGTGAAATTTGGTACACTTTTATTAATTTACAGAAGTCACTAGAAATTTAAAAGAAAATAATGTTTCTCTATTTAAAATAAGATCTCTATAAAAGTTATCTGTAAAATAATTGTAGAAAAGAATTATTGAAGGGAATATTTTTCCTTTACATCACACTGAGAAATGGCAGAACCATTTTTGACATTTTTCAAAAGTACAGAGAAAAAAACAGATACTTGGCAGAAAAAGTCTACACAAATGAATAAAGCTTAGAAAAATATAAGAAACTGAGAATGGACCTTAAAATTGAAAATGCAGAAAAACCCTTGATAAGCCTTGATACACCATACAAGATAATGCATCCAATATCAGTAACATAGGACCAATACTAACATGTCATATGACAATAATGTAGCTTGTAAAAATTCTGTCTCATATAATACCATGGTAGACCTGACAAAATTTTCTCCCTACACAAGAATGGCATAAAATTTTATCTGTAGGTAAAGAACAATTATTCAATGTGTAGTACATCAAAAATAATTTTCACTGATCCTGGATCACTGAACGGTCAAAGAAATGAACAGTTAAATTCTAGAGAATTAATTATTAAACATCCATCTCTGTGTATCTCTGCTGGTAATGTAAATTCAGAAACCAAGTTCAATAATGTTCATGATATGGATATTTATGCTTTAGATTTGGAGTTTTGTTCTCACCCTCAAATTCTGCAGCTGACCTAACCTGGCACCTGAGCCACACAGTTTTAGTAATTAAGTGTACCAGTTAGTGTGACTAACACCACTTATGTGTTCGACAGCTTGCTGTCTTGCTGTCTGGACTATGCAGTGGAATGGTTTACTATTTTTTGCTTTTTATATATATATACATATATGTATGTATATGTATATATATATATAGTAAATGTACTATCTTAATCTGGAAGGTATAGGATTTTTTCAGGGAGAAGTTTCATGAAGACGATTATTAGTATAATTATTATTTTTCATTAAAACATAATGACTTGTTGAAGTGAAACATTTTCTGACAACATGCTAGTTTCAAGAAAAAACTTCTTTTAGGAAAAGTTTATCCCGTCTAGCATTGTAATTTCCAGAAAAAGTAAAAAAGTAAAATAAAAGATTATGGTCAACATTTGGATAATTGCTTAGGATGCAGCATGCAGAGATTGCAGAGATTTCCCAGACTCCAGATACAGGTTTCCTTTCCAACTCTTTAAAAGTGTTATAGAAGATGGGATCAAAGAGATGAATGTTGGATCTGGGAAGAAAGGGGGATATTTTGCTTCTCTTTTACTTCATGGTGATCTTAAAACTTTGTACCAGTTCCTTAAAAACATAAATCCCACAGCTTTATCTGCTCTTACGGACTTAAAGTACAATATATATACATATATTTATTATTTTTATATTTTTAACTGAAAGACTGAGTGTTATTAAAATTCAGCAGATCTGTTCATCCTGGAAAAGAGAAGGCTGAGGGAAGACCTCATTGTGGTCTACAGCTTCCTCATGAGGGAGACTGGAGGGGCAGACGCCAATCTATTCTCTTTAGTGACCATTGATAAGACCCAAGGGAACAGATTCAAGCTGCAACAGAGGAGGTTCATGATGGATATAAGGAAAAGGTTATTCACTGAGAGGGTGGTTGCACACTGGAACAGGCTCCCCAGGGATGTAGTCATGGCACCAATACTATCAGATTTAAGAAGTGTTTGGACTATGCTCTTAGTCATATGGTCTGAATTTTTGGGTAGACCTGTGTGGTGCCAGTAGTTGGACTCGACGATCCTTGTGGGTCCCTTCTAACTTGGGATATTCTGTGATTCTAATTCAAAGTAATTTGAATTAATATTTTAGTTTCCCTAGGCTCTATCCATAAAGAAACAACTCAACTAGAAATGTAAGGGAAAGCCAAGTATCATGGAAAGGAAAGGACAGGCCTGATCTCTTGTTCATGCCAAAGGTATGTAAGTGCATTTTATATTTTATTGCACAAGCTAGAATTTCTCCACAAGGGAATTTCCATGCTGACATGAATTGCATTACTGTGGTTCAACTAAGAGGTGAAATAAACATGACAAACATAAATAATCAGGCAGATCTATGTTGTGCAAAGGAGCTTAGTACATGATACCTGAGACAGCACCAGAAAATAAACCATGTTTCCCATGGGTGCCTTGTAGCTCAAGATCCTTCAGGCCATGGCGAATATCCTGATGGAGCAGAATTTAGCAGCAAGTGGGATCCAAGCTGGACTGGGAGCTGCCATTCTACGGTTCTTGGCACACTGAAGGCAACCTGCTGAGAATTTCACTACTCTCCACAAAGAGAATTGCCAAACAGGAGAATGTAAAATTGTAGTATAAACCAAACTGCCTAAAACTTGTATTTCTTCACACATAGAGTAACTTCTTTATGTAAACCTAAATTTTGGATAGCCTGGTAAAGCTGTAAATTTAATAAAGATTTTCCTATACAGTGAAATTTGGAAGAGAATCAAAAAGAAATAATGGCTGAATATAAGCAAGAAATATGGTATATAATCTAACTTATATATCAGAAACTCAACATATGCCTTTAATATATTTCAACTTACATTTAAAATGTATTAAGCATAACTGATTTAGAATGTTCTTTATGTTGTAAGTACAAAGAAGCAGGACATTAGTGCTCTTTTAATTAAAATAGCAGTTTACCCTAAGCCCTGGAATTAATTACTTTTTGAACTGCTTCTCTGCTTTGCTAATAATGTTTGGCAGTTTTAAAATAGGGTAGCTAAACTTGAGGCTATTCATTTTAGAAAGCTGATTCAGAATACATTGAATAAACAGAACTGTAATTTTAAAAAACTGTCATGTATAACTGCATACTACTAATTTAACCATGAAGACCTCTGTGAAAATTTGCATATTTGAACAGTGAATGAAAAGACATTCAAAAAATGGAAATCCAAACCAATCATAGCATTATTGACTTAATGATATTAAATTTTGCCCTAGTGAGGACTTTAAATACAGATGATTACTTTTCTGTGAACCTAGCCCTTGGAAAGAAACAGTGCAATTTGAAAGAGATGTGTACTGTTTTTTAGCATATTTATTTAACTGTGGAAAAGTATTTTAGAATTTAAATAACAAGATATTCATTTTAAACTGGAAATTGAGGAAAAAAAATCATCTAGTAACAATGTACTGATGCAAACAGTAGTCAAGGAAAAATTCTGTATTTATAATAACTTTTTTTTTTTTTTTTTCCAGAAATGATTGCCTTAATACCTACTAATATTATCCCCTATTTAGAATATATTGGTGCTAGTGTCCTAAAAGCAAAACATCCATGTATACAGAACAAGAAAAACACCCCCAAAAACTTCAGGCATTAATAAAGCAGGCTTCTACGATAACTTCAGGCATTCATAAAGCAGGCTTCTACATTAGTCAACTAACTTCTGGAACCAGTAAAAATATTCAAGTAAGGACAGATGTGGCATTAACGTGTCCGTTACAGACAAGAACTGATTGTGTGAACATAAACAACAGTCCCTTCCTGATATTTGGGAAGGTAATGAACACTCCCTGAAGTAGCAGTTGCCAGCTCCACTTGTGTAAGTGCTGCTGGGGCCATGACTCTTTGGAGTGCTTTTTATATTATTCCCAAGTCAACAGCTTTGTCCCCATTTTGGGGAACCTACCACTTGGATTTGCTTGTATTTCTTAGAACCTCCATGTGATTCTTTTTTCACTCATGGTCACTGTGTTTAAAGGTGAGACACCTGCTGGAGGGTGTAACTGGATGGCATGATCCTGAATGAATCAGTCGGAGGTCGTTGCCAAGTACTTCTGTTATATTAATTCAGATACACAGAAATATTTAATGTTCACTGCCAGATGTTGATTTGATATCTAATAGTGGAGCTTCCTGTATTTCGAAGTATTAATAATGAAGTATTTTTTTACCTGAGAAGAGTTGTCTGCAATGGGATCCATGTATCTCCATTAGAAGTATGTCCCACTTGTCACCTTTCCATAGCCTGCCAGCCTTCCCTCTTTTCTCCACCCCAAGATTAAGAGAAGAACAATGCAATGCTAGTGCAAATTTAGAAGCTAATAGTTAATACAGAACTTCAGCTGGACTAATAAATGTACTTCCAACAGCCTCAATGAAATTTTGTTGATTTACACCTGCTGACCAAGCTAGGTATCTACATCTAATTCCATGTTTCTGTATAACTCTTCCTCTTTTACTGTCATCTCAATCTAGTTATTGATACATCATTTATTTACTTGTAGCTTTGACTTATATACTTCATATACAATTCGTGCTAGGTATAACAAAGATGCTGATTTGGCTGATTTGCCAGTTAAAAAATAACATGCAGTATTCAAATTCTTTTTCTCTAAGACATTATAAATGAGTATCCTTTGATGAGGTTTACAGTATTTTCATCATATCTAACAATACAGAACTTCAGTCCAAAATATGTGACCAGCCACTGCCTTTCTTACTCTTTCAAAAGGATAAAATGTTTGACAAGACAAAAAGATTCATGCTCTTCTTTCCTCTGCTTGATATTACAAGAATTCCACTTAAATAATAAAGAATACCTATCCTGCCTCCCTAGTGTGAAAAAGAATATTTGTCTTAAAATGTAAATTGAGTCCTATTAACTATCCCCTGGAAAAATGCATTCAATCACAGTGTTCCACTGGAACATTAATGAAATAAAAATTAGTTGAACTTTCCAATTAACTCTTTTAAGATTCCACATTATTAGATAGTAGAAACAGTGCTGTCCAGTCTTAATAAAGAAGTCATTTCTTTTGTTAATGGCAAAGAGAATATTTAGTGAGCTTCAGGAAATTTTGCAAGTTACTTTATAAATAAATTCAACTTTACTATAACATACATGCATATACTTTTTACTGTATCTTCACAGTCCCTACACATATCACTATTTTTGAATACAGTTTTCAGGTGGGAATCCCATTTGCTATTTGGACTTTTTTTTTTTTTTTTTTTCCTAAATACCATTATAGGAAGAAGAGTTCAGGCAAAGCTGTAATGAAATGTCTCAGAGATGAGTGCAGATGAATCAGCTAACAGCTAATAAGCCACTGGAACATAGCTATACAGCAATGTATAGTCTACTTTACCTGTATATTGTGCCAAGGTCCCAATGTCATCAATCATTAAGCTTCATTACCACAATAGATATTTCCAGACATTTTCCATTTACACATGGCAAACTGATAGGCAAATGAATGTTCTGTTATAACATTTGCATGTAACCACTTAGGGATGATATAGGACAAATGTTCTATTCCCCTATGACTTGAAAGGGAAGGTTATATTTCAGAAGAGCAACAGGAGTGAGGCACAGAACTGTCCTATTTGCACTCACAAAAAGCTCCTCATCAGCAGCTTCTACTGTTTGCCTGTAGGCACTGGAGTCTTCTTAAGTATGCAGTCACATGATTATATTGAGAAATCCATCCTACAGTCTATATTTTATTCCTTCATTTGGAATTGTCATGGCTTTGTCAGATGCTTTAATTTGGAATAACTTTTTCTACAGCTGGTATAATATGGAAATAATTCATCCCCCACCCTCCCATCCCCCCTATTTTTTAAGGTTAAGCAAGATTTCTGCAAGACCTTCTTTTAATTCATGTAAATATGGAAATTAAATTTTTATATATGATCTGCCTTGTACGAATGTTCATACTTGAATTGGCATAGTTCAAAAAAGGTGAAGTTAGAAGGCTCAAAGTTGACTTATTTCTATTCTTCGTTATACAAGATAAAGCATTGCTACTATGAATACCTAATTCCAAAATTCTGCAATGCATATGACTGTGTTTATGCATATATGTAGTGTTTGATTTTAAGAAGATTTAGAAATTTGAAATACAGTTTAGGATATAAAAGATGACCTACATAATTTGCAGGCTTGAAAAATTCCCAAACTTTTATTTGTGTAAATATGAATCAACGGGAACATATTTTTGCAAGGGATTATTTTCAGGATTTAAAAATAGGTATATATATATTAACCTTTTGAACTAGCCTGAATGATTCCATAGTATAAGATCCTGAATCATTTAATACCTCATATTGTTCTTGAATCTAACACAGTCTTTCTTAGTATTAATAGCAGGTTTAATAATCAAGTAATTATAGGACTGATAAAATATTTGTAATTAATATATAGTGTTATATTTTTAATCTATTAATTCATAATAAATATCAGATAGATGTAATTCTTTGACACATTTACCTAACGTTAACTTAAGATCCAAGTTTTCCATAGACAATTAATGTTATGTGATCTCAAAATTTAGTAAAGATTTTTTACTGTAATATTTATGATTTCCATTAGACTGACCTATGTAAAAGAAATTTTAACATTCACAATATGCTTATTGTGTGGCAACAAGCTGGAAATAATTTTTTAGGGAAAATGTAAGTAGCAGTTTCAAATTATTTTTTCTTTATGTTGTAAGGTAAAAAAATAGAAGTTTTGTAAGAAGGAAATTATAGATTTTAAAATTAATTTTAGCTTCTGCCATTTCAGTTTTCAACAGATTTCTTCAAATTCTTAGCCTGCAATTGATGATTCAAAATATAATTTTGGGAGAGTTTTGCCATGAGATTCTTGTGGCGTCTTTGAAAACTAATTATTTAGAAGTTTTTTCTTGTTCACTTTTTTTTTTTTTTTTTTTTTAAATCTGTATTTTGGCAACAGTAGTAACCGCAAAATTCCTACTAAATGAATTGGAAAAGAGAACTGTCCAATATTTCTATTTAACAGCTTTCTTCCAGATTTTTCCAATATTAACCATAGAATTTCAAACGTTCTTTCATGTAGCAATGTCTATGTTTAACTCATAGGCCAATTCACCAACATGTGAATTACCAACCAAATAACCAAACAAACAACAACAACAAACACCATAACAAAAGAAGAAAAGCCACCATATATGCTGTGCTCGTAAATTCTGTTAGGAATGACCCTTATTCTTTAATGGCAAAATCAAAAGTCCTTGAAACCCATGTGCCAAATGTATCTCAGACTCAAAAATGGAATCCTGACTAGCACTTCTGCAAGTATCATTTATTCCAGAGACGATAGGTTGACTTCCAGGTCAGTGGTCTCCAAAGGTATTAGATTGTGAATTCTTAAAATTGCGAGCATGCAACCCCAATATATGCACATTTATGTATTTAATTATAAATCATATGCTATACTAATGTATTGTGAACATTAAAAAATATGTTAAAAATAGAAATTAAAAATATGAGATAAAGATGAATTAAACATTATTTTAAAACCAATATTTTATTTTATTTTATTATTTTATTTTATTTTATTTTATTTTATTTTATTTTATTTGTAGTGGTACAAATTTTTTTTCTTCCACCCCAATGGATTGTCTTATGAAACCTTTGGGGTGTGTGCACCCTACTTTGAGACCACTTGTTCTTGATAAAATGAAGAAACCTGCACGCAATAAGCAGGCTTGTCAATTCCTGAGTCACACAACCTTTTAATTAATTCAATTTCAGAGTGAGACTAAATCAGATTGTAATAAATAACAACACAACAACAACAATAATAATAAAGCGTCCTGTAGAAAGAAAAGTCTATTATCTCTTTGAATTATGAGGTATTGTGTATATAACATGCATAGTCCAAGGAGCGCTTAGTAAATCCTGGGCTAGTTATGAGTAACTCTAATTAAAAATCAGATCTTTCTTCTTTCTCTGTCTAGATTTAACTATTTCCTTCTGATATTTAAGTATATTTAAGTAACACAAGCTGGATTGAAGAAGGGAAACACTCTTCCATTTCCAAGAAAAGGTAGTGAGAAGAGGTGCTCTACCCCTGCTGTGTTCAGGATATTTGGTTGAAAGTGTGTAACCCCAGAGTCACTTACAGGAGAGAGGTCTACAAATGCCCAGGAAAAGAATAACAAGAAAATAAGTTTTATTTGAAGTGACCAGAAGATGCCATTATCCTAACATCAAATAGCAACCCATCTGATATATAAATTCTGCCTCTCGGTAAGTGTTACATCACAAAAAGAAAAGAATTGGTTTCAATTGTTTTAGCTTTGATCCCAGCCTGAAATAAATAGTCCACACTCATGAATAAGTCAGTGAAAAAACGAGCTTATCCAAAAGGTGAAATGGTTGATAGTAAGATCTCCACACCTTGTCTGTATCTGTTTTGGGGGAATTTATCATGCATAAACATAACTCTGTTCCTGTGGACTGCATGCCCTTTAGGAGCTGGAAAACAGATTCTGATCTTGGAACTCATCTTTCAGTTTAGTTTCATCCATAAGTAATGAAATAGACTGATCCAATTTGCAATATAAAATGCAGTAAGTGGGGGCAATTGGGAGAATAACTTCAAAACCACACTCCTAATCTAAACCAAAGCATGAATGTAGATGTGCTGATTGGCTTGGTGATTCATTTTAGCATTTCCAAATGTCACTCTGTGTATAGATGTATTATTATGAGCATGTAGTTTGGATTTGCTATGTTCTAGCAGCAACAACCATTCACAACGAGATCGTGACAAAAAATACATCTGTGATTACATACGTCAGCATAGAATTCACACCATTTTTTTTTAAATGTAGAGAAGTGAAATATCATTCTCTTATTTCTTCTTTCCCACCCTCAGCAGGGTAGATTGCTATTCATAAAGCAGTAAGCCAAAGTCTCCTCCATTTCAGAACTCATCTGTTTATTGCAGTTCAAGGTGTTCTTTCTGTAAGAGTGTGGGAGTAACTCATGGTTACTTTGAATCTTTTCAGTCTTTTATCTACACCAAGAGGAATTAATTCGCGTAGTTATTAAGTGACATAGAAAAGTATTCAATGGCAGAGTAGGGCTAGGATGAGACAAGCTGAAATGGCCAAGAAAAAGTATAAATGCTGGACTAGTTCTGTCTTAATAAAAAAAAATATTTCAACAGAAAAAGCTGCTGGGACGATTTACCTAGGATACCTTCATGTTATGAAATTATCAACTGAAACTGAGTAATTTTCCAAAAGGTATCATTTGGTTCAATTAGAAAATCATTCTTATATTTTGTCTAATTGTATTACATGTTACAAATGAAAGCAAGATAATTCAATTCTCATCTCTACTTTTTCTCCTTTATCATAAAAAGGATAAAATCCTTTTTATCTTTTTCCTTATGCTTCTTCTTCTTCCCCCAGTGCTCTCTTCTTCTATTTATTGTACAAACATGGAGATTAAATACAGAAGAGGGAAAGCAAGACAGAACACCACTAAAACAGAGTTCCAGAGGCAAAAGCTTTTCTTCTGTTAAAGTGTCCAGACCCTCACTTAGCTCCAAATGAGAGATTGTACACTACTGTTTCTGACAGAACTGTCAGAAATATTTTCATATTTGTCATTTTTTTATTTTATTTATTTATTTATTTTATTTTGTAGTTCTCCATTAAAAAGATCCTCCATACTGCCTCTATCTCCAAATGGTTGTTCTCTTTTCTACCACATTAACCATCCTCAGGATGATCAGTGCCTTAGGTTACACTAAGTACTGACTACAGGAAGGAAGTGCTCCATGTCCTACTGAATAAAATCTTCTGGATCCAAGCAAACTCTCATAAAAGTCAATAGAAAATCTCAGCTGTGATAATGAAAGAGGGAGACTGGCAGAATATAAAGAGATTGCTATGTAACTGATGGTTAAAATTACAAAGAATAACATTGTGCTATATGTACTGAATCAAGGAACACAACTGCATTTCCGTGCCTTTCTTATTTTGAAAAATAAGATTTCAACTGACATCCAATAAAAAATTAATACAAAAAAAATATTTTTATACTAAAAGTGTAGTTGTCTTTTCTTATAATAAAATAAGGTGATTTTCTTACTCTAAGGAAAATGCAAAATTTAGCCTCAAACCTAAACAAGACAAAACAAAACAAACAAACAAAAACATAGCAACCTTTAATCCATTAAATAATAATAATAACAATGGGAATTTTATCAAGGAAAACCAAAAGATTCCAAACAATACCTAGATGTCCTTTGAGAAAATTACTTATGATCAATATTATTTTCTATTAAAAAAAGTCTTTAAACATTTCATGCTCTATTAAATGTGAATCCGTTTCTCTCTTTTTAGTTTACTACTTAGTAAAAATGTGAGGGTATGATAATAGCTCATCAAAGATGTAAAAAAATAAAATAAAATACTCACTACTTATACAAATATTTACCCATGTAAAACCAGTGTAGTGAAAGGTGCATGATGGCTGGTGAGCTGGTACCTCTTCAGAAAGAATATTTACCAAAACCCTTGGTTTGGAAAACATGCCAAACAGATTCTGCAACAAAATAGAACATAAACCCAAAAAGTGTAGTGGTGAAGACTGTATGAAGTTCAACATTTCAGTCTCTCTACAGGAGAGAGAGCTATTTAAGTAGGAAAGTGTTTTTGACTGGTCTGTAACTTGCAACCCCTATGTTCTTACTTACAAACACATTTGAACAAGGTTTTTGGCGTCCAGCTATGCAAATCCTAACATATCCCCTTAAGGTCTCAGGACAAACAATGGTCACTGTGGCCATTCCTCAGATATTTTGTGGATGTCTTACTCTGCAGCGACAATTACCAATTACATTTTGGCATAATTTAAACATATCTGCTATGTAGCACATGCTATTTGTCAATACTATTGCAATGGTGTCCTTAAAATGAAGACTGCCAATCAACAGATGTCTAAGATCTTTAAAGAAAACGTACTAACTCAGAAAAAGAGAAATGTCGAAGCTTACTCTTATATGATGTGACACAGCACATTTTCCCAGGAGAGCAAAATCAGCTGTTTTGTGCCTACTTGTTCTATAACCTTTTTTAAGTAACTATAACTTGAAACTTAGCCATATGGATGGCTGCATCATCCTGCAGAAGAAACATCTGACTCTATAAACACTCTGGCTGTTTTCAAGACGATCTTGTTCCAGTTAGCCTACCGTTGCTTGACTAAGGCATACTCTACACATCTGTAGTTTAGAAGTTTATCTTATGGATAAATCAGGTGACTTTCAATTACCGCACAAATAAAATACTTTAACTTGAGGTGGGAAAGAATAGAGAAGGTCAGAGAAAGTGCTGAGAGGGCTAGAAAGCAGAGTAATACAGTTTATTAAGATTAACAGCTGTAGACAATGTTGCTAATGGCTAGATAGATTACACAAAACATAGGTGAATCTTCTCATGGAGTTCTATTTTTCTAGATTCCTTATGACAGGGAGATTACTGCAGAGCCCTGTAGCTGAATCTTGTGCCTTTCTCACCCAACACAGCTTTTAAATGCTCAGAGTCTGGCTGGCTGGGGTGATGGCTGGCTGGCTGGTTGAATGGGTGGATTGTGCCAGCCAAGATCACCTCAGACTTATTGTAAAGCACATGCTGCTATTGCTGACTGGCTGCATTCGTAAGAATAGATGGCAGATATATTCTTGATTTCAGAATACAGAGCAGGGAATCCACAGGCTGAAATTAAAAAATGATGCTTTTTCTTAGAGCACAGAGATTTGCTGAAAACAAACAAACAAACAACAAAAAAGTCATCCCGAGGCTGTCTCATCGTTCACCTCTCAGATTAGCAGTTCAGCCCTGTCCTGAAGGGAGCAAATAATAATAATAATAATAATAATAATAATAATAATAATAATAATAATAATAATAATAATAAAGAGCTGGTTAAAAAGCCTCCCTAAGGACAACAGGTCTCCTGACTGCTCTGTCTGTCCCTCCTCACCGCCCCTCCGTGCCCAGCCACGGGGACCGCCTGCAAACGCGCCCCGTGCCGCCTGACCCGCACTCGCCTCCCCTTTGCCTTTCCTCATCCGTGCAAAACCGGATGCCGGGCTCTATTTTATTCTTGCTTCTTTTACAGCCTCATCCCCGAGCGACCCCCCGCAAGGGGTGCGCTCCCAGACTTTTCTCGTTGCAGGTGCGACCGAGGAGGAGCGGGGACGGCCCTGCTGGCCGCGGCCTGTGGGGGCCCTGGGGAGGGGGCCGGGGAGGTCGACCCCGCCCGCAGTAGTGCTGTGGAAAGGCGAGGGGCTCCCATCCCATATCCTATCTCCTCGCACTTCAGTGGCACAAATCCTGGACCCTTCCCGCTGCTCTCTCCCGCCCCCCCCCCCCCACCTCCCCGCTTCCCCCTTCATCCCCTTGCCCAGGGGTGCATCTCCCGTCTGCCTCGTCCGGGGGGGGGAGGGGGGGGGGTTGCCCTTGCTGTCCCTCCCCTCCTTCTCCTCCTCTCTCTCTCTTTATTCCCCTTTGAAATCCTTTCAGCTTTTTCAGCTTCTCTCACCACTCTTACTATGAGTATGTTTTCTCTACTGTGCCCCCGCGCTGGCCATTAGCCCTCTGCAACCTCAAAGGGATGGGTGTTTGGGGTGAGATGTATCTGGGGAGGAAGATAAGCCTGAGGGGGTCGGGTAGGGGGGGTGGGGTGGGGGGGAGAAAAAGGGAGATATTTTGCGGCCGTCTCTGGGATGATTGGAAGAGGCAACCATTGTATCTGCGGCCGGAGGATTAGAAGCTAAACTTTTATTGCTCCCTTTTGTGCGTGTGTGTGTGCGTGCGTGTGTGTGCAAATGGAGAAGTCTTTTCTCAGAGGGGAAAATCCTTTCAGACTCCCTGGGGAGGCTGCGGTTCAAAGAGGAACTCAAGAGCGGTTTGTCTGATCCATGAAGTGACCAGGTGAGGGGAAACGACCCCTCTCCTCTCACTCTTCCTCTCCCAGTTTCAAAATCATTCTTTCCCCACCGCCACCACTCTCCCGTCCTTCCCCTCCCCTACCCTCCCCTTCCCTGCACTGAGTGAATGGAAGAGTCTCCAGGGTTTTCTTCTGCTTCTCGCCCTGGACTGGAGGAGTGAGGGGACCTCTCTCTATCCTCATCCATCTCTATCTCGCTCCATCCATACCCGAAAGGATTTGAGACGGTGCAATGTGTTTTCATCCTCTTGCCGCTGCAACCACTTGATACTATGCAAGGCGCAGGGAGAGGGCTTTGCAAAATGGATTTGTTCGATTTTAAAGGATTTCTTCTCTAATAAGGATCGCATTGCACACAAATATGACTAAATCCCCTATTTGGTAAATCTTTCTTCCCCCCACCCCTCCTCTTTGGGTTCCCTCCCGCCCACCCCCACCCCTTCAGAGAAGCAAGCACAGGGAGCTGATGACGGACCCATTAATCCCTTCTTCAATGCATCAAAAGAAGCCGAAGGGCTGGAAGTCGCTGGGCTCGGTGTCCTGCAGGAAATGCTTCGATCTGCTTTTGGTTTTGTATGAAACTGGTGACTAGGGGCTCGGTTCGCCCCGCCACCGCCCGCCGGCACCTGGATGCGCGGGTCGCCGCCGCCGCCGCCGCCTTGCCCGCCGCCGCGATGCAATGCTTCTGGTGGTGCTGCCGGTAGCTCGGGTGCGATGGGAGCGAGCCGGCGGTGATTAGTGGAGGGCGGCGAGGGAGAGCGAGCGAGAGGAAGGGCTGCTCCGCTCTGCTGTGTGTGGGCTTCAGGATTTTTTTCTTCTTCTTTTCCTACTTCCATCCTCTCCCCGCCACTGGAAGTCCTCCCGTATCTAAATGGAATTAGTGGAGACCGAAGCCCCTTGTGTAAGGCACAGACATGACCCATGGGCGCAGCTTCTTTCACAGTAAGTATCTCCCCCTCCCCGACCGCCCCCTCCCCGCCTGAGCTCAGCCGCCGCTCACGGGCTCGTACCCTCCGCTGCCTCCCCAACTCGCCTAACGGGACGCCCAGACTCCGCGCCCGGGGGATAATTTCCCCCCACCCCCCAGAGAAATAACCCCACCAGCCCTTTCCCCATCAGTCTGCGGTGTAGCAGAGGGAGGTCGGTTATCTGTCAGCGCCATGGTCACGCTCGTGTGGGCTGGTGGCTGTCACCCGGGCGCGACGCCTCTAGTGTTTTTTGGCATGGTGGGGGTGAGGGGAGAGAGGCGGCCCCCGTGCTGGCTGCGCTGCGGTGCTGCCCTGGCCAGGACTCAAACCCGCATCCACGGGGCAGAGCCGAGCGCCGCGGCGGGGAAGGCCAGGGCGGGCGGAGGTCCCAGCCTGGCGGCCCCCTCGGGAGAAATCCTCCCGGAGCGGCAGGGAGGTCCAAAAATGCGTTAATTATTCGTCGGAGACCTCGGACTGAGTGGATGGGACAATCTCCCCTGTCACAGTTTTGCAGAGGGTCCTCTTTGCTGAAGGGGCTTGGCTGGCCCCTTCCTTTCAGCACATCACTGTACGCCCACACCTGTAAAACATCAGTGCTATGGGCAGGTATTGTTTTTCCCAAAACTCTTTGCTAAGCTAAACCGTGTCCATGCCAAATCATGGCCTCTGAAAAGCTGCCTGGAAGAGTGATAAATCTCATAATATACAACTTGTGATGAAAAAATACATGGATCTATTAAGAGGCAAAGATGTGTAATCAGTGGAACTAGAAAGCGTGATTATAATTACACTCTTGATTAGGAGAGAAAAGTGGATGAGGAAGACAGAGAATGCAACAAAAAATGTGATGGAAACTTCTTTAAAATAATTCCCAAACTCAGATAATGCCAATGTTGTTACAGTACTGTCAAAGATTCCCAGGTGACAGCTTTGAATACATAAAGACTGTGTGACTGATCTCTTTGCAGTCTTCTTCTTCTTCTTCTTCTTCTATTTATTTATTTTATTTTTTTATTTTTATTTTATACCTCTGTGAGAAGCACTGTTCTTTTCCCATTGTTTGAGAAAGAAAAAGTCAAGGGGTTATAGAATAAAATGGACTGTCTTGACTGCTTGAGTGAAAAACATTTTGTTTTCTTTTCCCATAAAGCTCATAATTTTAATTACTTTCTGGCATCATACATATCTTTGTAATGGTGGTGTTAATGACACTAAATCAAGATTATTATTTTTTCTTATTTACTTATTTATTTATTTATTTTAATATGGGAGTAGTATTTCACTCCAAATGCCGGATATAATATGTGCAGAAAAAAACAAAAACAAAAACAAAAACAAAAACAAAAAAAACGTAGAGTCTCTTAGTCACTTTTATCTATTACATTTTACATTTTATTATCAATACTATTTTAATACTCTTTATTAATAATAAATACTGTGTTGCTAATGCATAAGTGTAGCTCCCTGCTTTGGAATAACATGGCTCTGCAACTTGGAAGCACTCTTTCTGGTGGTAACAGCTGGAATTGAAAAGACCTGTGGTTTTGCTCTCATATCTGTAATAATATGCCGTTGTCTTGGACTGAATCTCTTTAATTCTCTGAACTTCAATTTTTAACGTAGAAAAATGGGGAAGAGCTAATAGATAAAGATACTTGAAAAAAAGCTGTTAGAATAAAATATGAATGAATCGCCCAAGAAAAAGCATTTCTCATGTAGGGTTTGTTTAGTTGCTGTACCTTCCATTCTAACTTTTATAAATTTGTGGGAAGAAAGAATGTTGGCAGCTGGCTATATATTCCAAAAACAAACCACCTTAAATATTAAGAAATTAGATTTTGACTAGTGAGGATTATAGGCATAGATGCAGTATGTTCACTGCATGAAACCCAGCTAAGTAAATGAGCAACTTAGTAAATGTGTGAATTCTTCATTGCCTTCAGATTCTTACATAGCCGATGGGCAGAGTCCCAGCTAGGATGTATTTCCAGAATCTATCCCTGAGGAGAGTAAAGGCATGAATGGTTGGGTAGCATCCAGATCTGAGCAGAAGATGTAATGTTCTCACTGAATGCCCATGACACAGAAGAGTTTTTAGCCACCAGCTCTGCCAACATCCGTCTCTGTTAGCTGGGGGATTCAAAAAGACACAGAGACTGTGAGCCTGACGAAGAAATTGTGAATATGCTGCCAAGCCTTCATTTTCCCAGCACTTTAACCTTTCCCTCTTTAATAAGTTAGCCATCATCCAGAGCTAAAGCCCTCTGTCACCCAGGAAGAGTCAAAGGCATAGAAATAGAGATCTCCATGTTATCAGAATATGGGAAATACAAAGTGACTTGCTTCCTTCAAGGTAAAAATTGCACAAAATTTGCAGTAAAAAAATCTGGAAAGTATGCAAACACCATCTTCAAAAGGACCATTTAGGTACCTTCTTACTAGCTCTTGATGATTTTTGGTGTCTCTTGGGGATAATAAGAAGAAAATATGTCTTTCAATTACATTTATCAAAGATTACAGGTCCATCAATTCCTTGTAATAGTCAACAATACAAAAGGCAGCAGATCAATCCAAAATACTCAGGATAAATAAGGAACTTCATTTCCACTTTAACTTTAGTGCAGTCTGAGCGCTATGTCTGGGCTTTATGCCAAACTAGCTAGGGTCAAAATTCTGAGCATTCCAGGAACTCATGTACCTGTTCTTTCATGCTTTTGCTACCCCACTTTCTCCAATAGCCAAAAAAGACATTGGGAGAAAAATATGATCACCATCAGTGCATGTCTGCTTCATCAGATTGCTATCTAGTCACTTTGGTCTTCCAAAGCAGCCTCATTGCTACTGATCTGATTTTTTCCCTCTTAGCCTTAACACCCAGAAACTCAAGAATTATCTCCAGGTTAAAATCCACATTTGTTCCCAAGCCACACTTGTCCTATTATGGTTGGAAATAGGAGATTTTTATTTGTAAAATAGACTGCAAATTCACTGCAGCATAAAGCAACATACCCTCGTCTAGTCAAACAAACTAGATTAATGAGGCTGTTAAACACACACAATAATCTACTTCACGGAGGGTTTGCATATGCCTTAGTGGAAAAAACCAACCCCTCACTTCTTTCATAGCTTATGAAAGTACTTATTTTCAAATATTATTATACCATGGCAAGGGACCTAAGTGAGACCAGTGGCACTGAAACTTTGTAGGTCTTTGTCTATAAATACAGATTTTTTATTATTATTACTGAACTGATGATTATATATATAAATACTGGTAAAATATTTTCTTCTAAGATTAAAAAATGAAAAAAAAAAAAAAGAGGGAAACATCAATGCTTGGAAATTTTGTTTTTAGCCGAAAACTTCTCCTCTTAATTTGGATACATTCACAAAGATAAATACATGGGCAGATCACCAATAAACAAACAAATAAATAAATAATTTAAAGATGCAAGTAAATGAAATATTGGTTTTGTACAGTAATTTTATTTAATTTATATCCTTATCAGATAGATGTTTGCAGTTGATTTTTTTGCTGGCCCTATCACACTGTTATATCATCTAATGTATATTTCTCTTTCAGTTGTAGCAAGTCTAATCATCCTACATTTGTCTGGGGCAACCAAAAAAGGAACAGGTACGTAAACTTCAAACATTTTTCAGACATCATTTTAAAGCCCAAAGTATGGATTTGAGTTGTTTAGGTCTGTCCTTTGTTCATCTGATTTTAGTATTAGTGTTCATACACTGTCATAAATCCAGTGGTACTTTTTAACAAGTTAGTGTTAGTGACTTGATCCATGGCTAGATCTAATTAAAGGCTTAGCCTGACACTTGCAGAGGCTGTAAAGTCCTACACCCCTACCCCCCATTACCCCGCCTCCCCACCTCCCCCCCTTCCAGATTGGCATGTTCAGGTTGGGTACTGAGATGTCTAATCTTAAAGTCTTTTTGATTGTTGAAGTAGAATTCAAAATCTGAAATTAAGCATCCTGGCTCCTTGTGCAGTTTTGAGGATAGAAAAAGGTTCTTGAAAACCCTGGATGTTAAGTGTGGTGACAACCAAGCAGGGAGAGATGATAAGCACAGTGTGTGTCTGAATTTGTGTCTGAATGCTCAGTCGCTGCAGGCGACTTTAGGAAATTAAGATCCATACCATTCTTAGCTTGGATACAGACCGTGAAGAAAGAGAAATGCATGCAGAGTACAAGGCAAATCTCTTGTGTTTAAAATCATACTTGGAAGTTTCAGGATAGGAAGAATCATCCTCTCTTTGTTTGCATTGATCATAAGAGCAAGCAACTCACCTCTGAACATGAGAGGCTTAAGTTAGATAGAACAGTTAGATATAGGCACCTGATTTGAAGCAACACAGAGGAGGCCTTACCCAGGAGGCCTGGGTGAGGTCTAGAAATTTCTACCCTTCCTAGAACCTACTATCCTTCAAGCCTAAATTTTTTTCCTCCAACAAATACATTTTATTTTAGCTTACTAGTTAAAGTCCAATGTTCAATAAGTGATTCTTCATCTTCTTCAGCCTGAAAAGATTCAAAGCTTTATATCCAGGCTCTCAGACAGTGTGCTGAAAGGAATGCAACAGTTTCAGGGCTAGGAATAAAGTAAATGAGAAGGACTGATTCTCCTTTCTGATGACTCACCTAGGAAAATGAAAGTTCTGGGCTGTGATTTGTGACCCCAGAGCTATTTATTCATTTTACAGCAAACAGCAAAATAAAAATAAATAATAGTTTTGAATCAGAATCCAGGATTTCCTCCATCCATCTCTGTTAGGTGAATCTAAAGTCAAGCCACAGTAAATTAAAAACAGTTCTTACATTCTATCAATACGATGTGATTTATTTATTTCTTCTTGATTTTGTGACTCTGGTGTATTTTGGTATTACGGCTTGTATCTTGCTGACAGAGCACATGCTTGAGTCTTTTGGGATATGTGAGTGGGAAACTCATGTTTCCCATTCTTGAGCATATGTTTTTCCTACAAGGTTGTTATTTAAAAAGCAATATAAGTATGACTTTCCCTAGACATCCAAGCCTCTTCTTTGTTTTTAAAAAAATGTTTTCAATGAGAGTTATAAGTTCATAACCTTAAAGAACTGACTCATTTCCCTCCAGATCAATGATCATACTCAGACTCGATAAAAAAAAAAAAGCTGAGAAGAGACCACCAACAGAAGGAACTGTTTCATTCTGTAAGAGAGTTCAAAGCCTCATAGGGACATAACAAATGTTGAGTTAACTATATAATGCTTAATGTAATCGTTTCACAGAAAAGCAGACTACTGCCGAAGGACAGAAACCAGTGCAGTGCGGAACTTGGACAAAATATGCAGAAGGAGGCATCTTCACTTCTCCCAATTATCCCAACAAGTACCCTCCTGACAGAGAGTGTGTCTACATTATTGAAGGTGACCAACAAAATAATCTTTGTATTCTATCTTCAACTGATTCAAAAAATATATTTTACTTTGCTGTACGTGAAGACTAGGTAAAGCCTGTAAGAACATGATCAATCTTTTCAAGAAGCAAGGTTTAGGAAAACTCTCCTTTTCTTTTCTTTTCTTTTCTTTTCTTTTCTTTTCTTTTCTTTTCTTTTCTTTTCTTTTCTTTTCTTTTCTTTTCTTTTCTTTTCTTTTCTTTTCTTTTCTTTTCTTTTCTTTTCTTTTCTTTTCTTTTCTTTTCTTTTCTTTTCTTTTCTTTTCTTTTCTTTTCTTTTCTTTTCTTTTCTTTTCTTTTCTTTTCTTTTCTTTT
>CM021698.1:96735727-96748552 GCA_011074415.1 Stictonetta naevosa
CCTTCCCTTCCCTTCCCTTCCCTTCCCTTCCCTTCCCTTCCCTTCCCTTCCCCTCTTTTTCTGTGTAAAAAAAATAAAATAAAATAAATTGCATAACATACTAAGAAATACTGGCAAATACTTGGTTAGTTTTCTGATACTACTAATAAATTAGCTCATGTAGTAAGTATGCACAAGTTCCTTAGTGATAAACACTATAATTCATTTCAGTATTTTCAGAGAATGTATGGAATCTAAAATGCCGTAACATGGCAGAAGATGGAATATTTAAAAATGAATAAAAGGAATTGGAAAAATAATAAAAAAAAGAAAACTACAACAACAACAACAACAACAAAAAAGCAAACACCAGAAAAGAATAAATATTAACACCAACCATCTGTAAAATACAATTCTCAATGAGTAGATAGTTGCAGATCTGGAAGTAATGCAAGAAAGACTAGAAGTACATTACAAGCAAGTTACATGGTTTCTTTTCACCAGTCTTAGTACAATGGATGTTGAAAGGATTCTTATGAAAATAAATCTCTGAAAGGTAATAAAGATTAGATATGGTCAGAGCTTAGTAACAAAAAAAGATGAATCAGAAACAGAATTTGTAAGGCATTGGAAAAAAAAATGCATGGAGAAGTTGGGAATACTTGCAAAATAGAGCACTGATAATTGCTCTATCCATGCTTAGTTGAACAGAATTATTTATTTATTTTTTTAAGGGTGCAGTTTTTTCAAGAAATTTTCAAAGGCATATAGAGAATTCAAATTGAATTAGGTTCTTTAGAATCTCCCCAAAGACACAGAAAACAGACAGTCATTCAAAATCTAGTGATGAGTTAGTGATATAACGACATTTCATAAAAATCTTCCAGGGAAATGATTGATAGTAAGTGTTGTATATCTTGGTTAGGAAAAAAAAAAAATCACAGCAAAATGACTGAGATCTCTGAATTACACTTTAGTGCAATTTAGTCAGAAGCAAAGAGGTGGTTATGAATCAGGAAGTCAACAAGCCCTTTGAGGAAAAGTTATGCTTCTCCAATATTCTTCCATCTTGAGTCTAGAATTTAGGCAGATGTGTTGTAATCATATAAGTTCTTTCATAGTTTAGAAATTATTTTAAAACAACAAAACTCAATAAGAATAATAAACAATGTTCTACTAAGTATTATATTAAGATTTTTTTTTTTCTTTTTACACTTACATTGCTAAATCCACATCTTTTGTATATAGTAGTCCAATTATCTTCTCAGCATTCCCATGTGGCTGGGAGAAAGTAAGCCTATTTCATCTTCAGGAAACTGAGACATGGAGACCTTTATAATCAAATAGAAGAGCTATGGAAACAAAATATGATCACTTTTGTAAACCCTAATTCAGTATCTTAAGCCATGAGTTGTTCCTCTCATTAGTAAGAAGGTGCTTGAATGTTCTTTATAGTAAAGACATGTCTTTATCATATTAATTACCTGCTTATGAAAAGATAATTAATAAGCTGAAAGGTGGCTTAATACACTATTGAAAAAGACTGTTTTAAAATAGCTCAAATTAGAAATGTCTAAGAACAATTAAGAAAGGAAATATTTAATCAAACATCTTCTATGTTGAAGATGAAATTCCATGTTGACAAGTCCAGAGTAATGAGCAGTACAAGAAATAGCCTGAATTCAATAGACATCTTGTTATTAAAACAAAAAAAAAAACATTTTGACAAAAAAAAAAATCACAATATATTACAATCCTCTTGCTTTCTACTGTGTGTCGAACAATGTTCAAAAGTTTGGATTCAAACTGGGTAGCTTAAAACCTGTGATAATATCAACTGTATCAATGTTTAATTTGATGAAAACCATGTATACTGCACAACATATTCAGCTCTACTTGTTTCTGTCTTCTAAAAAGATCAGGAATAGATATGTCTGATAAAAGTCACCAAAATAAATAGAAATGTCTCAGTAACCATACTTTAAAAAGTGATTGTTTTAGAAAAAGACAAAAAGAGACACACCGAAAGACAAATATATGTATATACATATATATACTATATACATAGTAGTTAAAATAACTTATTTGTTCAAATTTATTCTTTTTACAACATATAGATTTGACGGAAAAAGATAATGAAGTGAAAAACTTTTCCTATATCTTTTATATACTCATTGACATAAGATATGGAGGTTAAAGGGTTAAAAATATTAATTTTTTTACTAATTGCAATATCTTTGAGGCAGGATAACAGTATATGGAGTGGATAATCTTTGCTAATCCAGAACCTAACCATCCATTAAACTTGAGCATAAACCAGAAACATCTCTATATACATATTATTCCTATAATTAATATTAAGATTTCAAAAAACTTGGAATAGCTTCTCTCTGCTGTTGAATATCAAGCACCAAACTACTAGGGGGACTGTTAATGTGATCCAGAATAGCATTCCCACATTCCTCTCTCCTCTTAGTATGTCTTAGATAATTCAGTGTGCGAGGTTCTGACATTTTTGTGACCTGAATTTAAATACACATATGGATCAACAGGTTCTTTCCTGTCTGCTTTTTTTTTTTTTTTTTTTTCCTATCATACACAATCTCGGGCAAATTCTGGTGGCTTCTCTCAAATACCATTCCTACTGACTTTAAAGGACTTGAGTGAGGACTGTAGCATGTAGTCTGTTGTAATAAAATTGAATTTCATTTCACGATACAATTTTTCCCCCTGTATTTTAGCTCATCTTAAATGTATGCAAGCCTTTTATCATTTCAAAATTACTTTGGTGAAGTAAAAGAGCTGGCAAAAATTGCCATGATCATACACTGAGTTTCTAAAAGGGAAAAGGATTTTTGATTGCAGTGGAGCCTATACTAGCAGTCCAAGGCATAAGAAGATCAAAGAGCTAGAACTTTCTTTTTCTTTTTCTGTTACCCCCCCTCCGCTCCTCGTGCCCCCCCCTTTTTTTTCCTTCTGTTTTGGTAGTAATGACAATTAGCTTTTGGAACAACTAGGAATTTTGAAATCCAGGTTGGATGCCTTTCTAAAAGAAGTCCTTTAGGTCATCCAGAAGTCATGGACTCAGTACAAAAATTATTATGCTATAGAGGAGCTTCTGGTGAGTCCCATCTGCCTTTCAACGTGCATTATTTATTTATTTATTTATTTATTTATTTATTTATTTATTTATTTATTTTGGTTCAGTCTTATTTGACATATAGAGAATGTAGGAAATAGCTGAGTGTACACATTATATTCCCTGTTGGCCCCAATTTTACCCTTGTTTTGCATATTCATGACTCTTACCTGGCAAAATTCGCAGCTGCTCGGAACAACTGCAGCAGCAACATCGTTAGCCTTTGCCAGACTGCAGAAAACTTGGCACATGTGCTTCAAAGGGAAACATGCACAAGAGTTTCTGTAGGAACAGCTTTTCTTGATGCTAAAAATATGTGCGGAGAGGGATAGACATAGTTTACACAATATATTTTAAGAACTGGTTTGGAATCTTTTTTGTTGTTTTTTTTTTTTTTTTTTTTTTTTTTTTTTTTTTAATAACTATGTGCTTATTTATAAATATAGGTATAGACTAGAATTGATTTATGGAGATATAAAGTAAATCTTCCACTGTATATACTTTTGGATATTTAAAGTTAGCTCTCCTGAAGGTCTTCCATATTTTTGACTTAAGACCATTAAACAGTTTATTTGTAGATATTTCACTTTACGAAAAATCTCATGTCAAACTCCTCTGGTATTTCATGGTTTTTGTGTCTAAAAAGTGTTCATCAAAATGAGGAAATAATCTTTTAAAATGAGGTTATAAGTGATTTACTTGTCACTAATAGCTGAACAACCAGAAATATCAAGGACTATTCAAAACTACCAGTTCTGTACAGCCCAGATAGATGGGGGTAGGTGTTGAGTTCAGTGTCTCTTTTCCATGCTGTTGCATAAATTGAAACAGATTTTTTTGCTTAACTTCAGCTTTCAGTTATGCAGACCTAGAGGCTTATCAGAACTAAAACCTTAATTTCATGTTTGTTACTGAAAATGTTCTTCTGCAATTTGAAACCCAATGTCTTTTATTTTCATTGAATGTAAAATCTTGAGATAGCACTTGTGTAAGATAATTAGATGAAAAAGATGACAAGACATGTAAGCATTAAGAAGTCTTTCCATGGTATTAAACATCTTTGAAGAAAGATAATTAGAAGCTAAACACGGAGAATTTTAATATTTGAAGTACAATCACTTTATGAGATAGCTTCAACATATTTAATTTGGACTTTAAAACATCTCTTTTTTTTCTGACATTGTAACCACCAAAATTTTTTTTGAAGATGTGAATATGATTTATCTGTGAATGAGGATGCCAGAAGTGACCACTTTGTCCCTTCTTTTCTGATTAGATGGCCAGATTCTACTCCAGTGTGGAAGTGATATATATTCTCTTTTTATTGTTGTTGTGGCTGCTGGTTGTTTACTCATTTTATTTTTTTCATAATTATACATTATTCTTAGTCATCATTCTGTTCTTGTTATCACTCTATTTATGTAAGTTTTAAATTTGCACACAGTTTGTTGTAGAAGGCAAAACTGTAGCATGAGACGTGTTCATACAATACCTGCTTGCTTCAGTTCACTTACAGCAAATAAACCCTTTGTAAAAGTCAGAGTATAACTCTAAAAAGACACGTTTTCTTGCTAAATGGCAATTAAAGTTGGGAGTTTTAATCATGTGTTTTCTTCCCTTACTGTCATTTCCAGGAAGATCTGAATCACTTTCTTAGGTGGATTATTGAAACCAAAACATTTAATTTTTTTGCTCTAAGATGAAGCATGGAAGTGTATTTGAAAGCACATAGTGGAAAGGTAGCATGGATGCTTGCGCAGTATTCCTTCCTATCTTTGCTCAGTATTCTGTAATCACCACAGTCACTGTAGTTACAGAAACACAAAATGTTACATTCCCCAGACAAGTTAGGAGAAAGAACCTAGAACCATTTAGGCTAGTGTGCAGAGCAGGATGGGACACGGACTGTAACTGTGCTAAAACTAAAACTTAAGTCAGGCCTAAGACTGATTGGCACACTCCAACATCCTTTCACCTTCCTAGTGAATAGTACATATCCAAACTAGTTATGAATAGTCCTTGACCAATGAGGACCACTACATCCTGCCTAAGAAAGTTTTTGGCAGTTCTGACTGGCATGGGACAAAATCATACCAGGAGGTGTTTTTAATGGTTAAAGGAATGAGGACAGTCAGTGGCTCAGCCCCCAGCTTTGTTTTATTTAGCAGTGGAGAAGCAGTGCTGATGATCTATCAATATTCCATTGTTGCAGTGGTGCAGCACTGGGAGACCTGGCAAAAAGTCAAACCTTCCTTGAACTGATGTGATTTTCTGTGATCCTTTAACAAGAACTGAGCTTGACTAGAAGAAGCCTTATCTTGACTGTGTTAAAAAATAAATATAAATAGAAGAGAGTAAACTATAGCAATATATTGATCCTAAAACTAGTTTGAAATATGAGATTCAGAGTTCTGTATAGATACTGTGAAAATTATGTAGTCTTTACCAGGCCATACTTCTACCGAGTCAGTTGATTTTATGCTTAAGTTTGTACAACTGAGTTTCATTTACCTTTTACAAGAACTCCTTTTATATTATAGTGAGATTATAACAGACTTTAAATTCCCTTTTCAACAACAACAACAACAAAAACATGTATGATATGTATAACTCAGAGGGGGGCTTATGTCCATTCTTACCATATGTTAAATGAGTTTTGGGTCCTAGCTGAATGATGAATAGCTCTTAACAAATCTCTTTAAGTAGAATAGAGGCATACAAAATATGATTTCAAACTGAAAGGTGATGATTGCTTTCTTCTCCCCTAGTATTTTTTAGTTAAGTTTAAAACAATATTTATTGTAAATATATGACACTGAGAGTAGAAATAGGAAAAAAAAATCAATGATACCTTCCAGTTATTTAGACTATTGCTATAATTTAAAAGATTTATTTATGTATTTAAAGCTCAACCAAGGTAGCATTAATTGTCTTTACAAACTTTATTCTCTGATTTTATTTTATTTTTCCCACTTTCAACATATATTCATTTCCAGGAATTGTGAATTTCATATAATTCCATATAAAGTTTTAATTTCTGATTTTTCTGTTAAACTTGGATGGACACAAAGATCACAGGATGAAAATATTACAGAGAAATATAAATAACTCAATTACCTACAACTTTGTATAAATAACAGTGGACCAATAGTAAGTACTTTCCTAATTGTGAACTTGTTCAATTTTATAGCAGCAGGTAAGGAGCTTGTTTGTTTATATTTTCTATGTTAATTTTTTTAATAAATAGGAATCACACAAACATATTAAAATTAGAAGTAAAAATATATATATTTTTTTTCATTTCAAATAACTTGTGTTATTAATTTCTGAGTTAACTCTTCAAAATCTTATAAAATGAGCCTATATTATTTTATGTAAGATAGTTGCAACAGGGATCTGTCTGATTTTACATAAGGGTATAAGGTTTACCTTGTATCTACTTATTTTGTTCATTTTAATTATTCTAATTTCTTACTTGACTAAGGAACTCATTCCAAAAGATTCATTTTCAACCATTTAAAAATGTATATGTGATCTATTTTCTGGCCATGTTGATCATTTTCTCACTGTTCCTGAGGAAAGAAATAAAAGGATATTTGGCTGCCATAATGGCAGTAGTTGCCATGTTAAGCTATGCACTAAGCTTGGGGGTTGATCTTGCACATTTTAATGTGAAAATAATGATAACTTGGACAAAGCTCAAAGCAATTTCAGTCTCTTCTAATATTTGTAAGGTGTAGAACATGATCCCATGAGAGGTGGAGGATGCAATGGCACAACAAACATTTGTCTTAGCAGAAAACTTTATTAGAAAAAAAGTATATTACACCAAGATCTGTACACATACATCCAGTATACATTTTTAGCTATGGACAGGATTAAGTGCAGGAGTACATACCCCAGGGATTCTGCATCTTAAAATTTCTAGACAAAACTATGATTTTCTCCTTTTAACAAAATGCTATAGTTCAAACACTAAGTGTTTTGCTTTTTACACAAAATGCCAGGCAAATCTAGTTTTTGAGATCATTGTGACTGCTACTAGCCTATGAATACTGGTACTAAGCTATGAATAAAGACTATTATTGTTGTTGTTGTTGTTGTTGTTGTTGTCTGAGGTGACCATTATAAGTTTCTTCAAGGTTTTTCTGCAGAATATTCTTTGCTCTTTACTTAGCTAATTTTGCTTCATTCTTATCAATGAGATGATTATACTCAAGCCAGTCATTGACTGCTGTACATATAGGAATAGAATGTGTGCTTAGTCCTATAGCACAGTTCCAACCAGACTTTTCTTCATCTTTGTGATCATCAGGTTAAAAAGTATTCTGATTAACTTTTCCCTTCAAAACAAGACTGGTTTTCCAGATATATAAGATTCTTTGAAAGATTTTGTGCTTGAACCAATTGTTTCTAGGCTGTATTTTGTTTTACATCATACTTATCTCTTTTAGTTTCACTGAAAACTACTGTCATAAGCACTTCTAAAAGAAAAACAGATGAGTAAGCTTATGATGCAAAATCTAAAGAAAAAAAATGTACTAATTTTCAAAAAAAGAAAAAAAGCAGAAAATACTGTTTTTAAGGAAAATGTTGATGCATATGTTAAGATTCATAAAAATATATATTTGATACTCTTAATTTTGTTTCAGATTTTAAGGATTTTGGTTCAGAGAATAATTTCTATTTCTTTTCATTTTTAGCTGCCCCTAGACAATGCATTGAACTACATTTTGATGAAAAATATTCCATAGAACCTTCTTGGGAGTGTAAATTTGACCATATTGAAGTACGAGATGGACCTTTTGGCTTTTCCCCAATCATTGGACGTTTCTGTGGACAGCAAAATCCACCTATGATAAAATCCAGTGGCAGATTTCTGTGGATTAAATTTTTTGCTGATGGTGAGCTGGAATCTATGGGGTTTTCTGCTCGATATAATTTTACACCTGGTGAGTACAAAACATCATACTTTTTAATAAAAAAACTTATTGTAGTAAATTTGTTATTGATGCATAATTGTGCAATTGTAATTAATATTAATGAGGACTATATCTAATATCAAAGAAAATATACATAGGTAGGAAAATGGTATAAGATATATAACTTGCATAACAAGTAAGGCTAATTCAAGGAAGAAATTTTCGATACAGTTTTGTTCAAGAGGCACATACTCAGCCTCTGTAGTTCTTAAAATAAATGTTTTCAATATAATTTTATAGAAAATCATTCAAAATATTTAATGGGCAGTTATGTGTTTCTTGCTTGATTGTTAGACTGTACAGCTTTTCCTTCAAAATGATCATTGAGAAAGTACTCTAATAAAAAAAAAATAAAAATCTAATTATCTCAGAAAATTCTATTGTTTTTCCAGTTCATCAATCATTTCCCTGTCTGAGGAGTGGAATAATTCTCATAGTTCTCCCTTTTCAATAAAGCAAACTGTAGCCATAATTGTGAGATTCAAATACTAAAAGCTATTAAGTAATTTTCCAAAGAAAAAAAAAAAAAAAAAGTAAATCTTAATTGTAATTGCACAATTATTCCCTTTCTGTCAATTTTTAAACTCAATTATTTAAAGTAAGGTAATAGTCTTAGGCAAACTTCCTTTTTTTTTTTTTTTCTTTTTCCTCCACTTATTAACAAAAGATTGCTGATCTTAATTTTCATTTTTGGCTGAAGCTACAATATATTGCACTGCACTGCTGTATTTGATGTAGTTCTGTACTTTCTTGTTTTGAGTGATGAGTCATACCTTAATATAGCCTCCTCCAAAGCACTATAATTATTATGTAATTTTGTCAATTATGTCACTATTGTTTCAACTAAGTTGTTGTGTTAGGTGGAATGATATTTTTTAGAATATCTACTAAAATTAACTGGCTCAACATTCTTCTTGCTAAATTATTCCACTAGCACCATAGAAGATACCAGGACTACTTGAGTGTTCCTTTCTGTGGCCTTCTCTGTTGTAAGGAAAATAGTTATAAAATTACACAGGGTAGTTCAATGTTCTTTTAAGTCAAATGTACTGTATTCCAAAGGGAAAACATATTTAGAGAATTCAAAGAGTAACAGAACACAGAATTTCTGTAGAGAATACCCCAATAGCCAGATAAACATATCTATTGTAAATGCAAAGACAATAGATGAAATTGTATTTTTCCTCACATTTCTCGGTGGGTTTTTGTCATTTTCCTCATCTTCTCTAAAAGTTCTTTGCTTTAGATTTCATGTCCTTGTTTCAAAGAGATATGCATTATGAGTGAAAAATGTTCATAGCAGGACCTGTAGCTTCTTCCAACTCAAAAACTTGCAGGTGAAAAACAATTTAATGCACCATGTTTTATCCTCATTCCTTTTCTCCTGATGTAAGGTGGTTTTCTACACTGAGATCAATGTTTTTTTTTGATCTTTATTACTGTAGCAGTATAAATAATTCCCAACTTCAGATGCAATAGCTATCTCTTTTATTATTATTATTCTAGCTCTTTCTCTTCCTCCCTTCTTCTTCCTCATAGCTTGTATTAGAAAGCTATGCAAATGGTAAATGGCTTCTATGAATGTTGGCCAGAATGAGAATATTATTAATTTTACAAGTGCAAAGCAGCACTGCTGCCTCCTTAATCACCAATAATAAGATCAAGTTATCTTTCTAGATGAATTGCTTAACCAGCTGTTTATTAGGTGGAATGGATTAGGCCTGACATTTTGAAATCCACTGTCCAAAAGTTTGCAGTGAAAGGGATGACTGTCAACTCATCAAAGAGTGACAGCTTTCAAAAGTGTGTAACAGAGTAGCAGAGAGGCATTGGTTCCAGATATTATCACTTAAACCATCTGGATCCATTTTGAGTAGTGACTACTTCTGAAATAAACTATTTGCATAGAAAAGATCAGAATAAAATTTTCAGCTAACCTCTCTTTAAAAAAAAAAATCAATAATATGATCCAAAAAAAAAAAAAAAGGAATAATTCTGGAACTTTTCTGTCTAGAGCAGCTGATGCTCAGGGAGATGCAGTTTGTTGCCTCCATCTCACTAAGTGCAAGCAACAAACTGTCTAACTGCAGTCTTGTGTAGGAGGCTTCCTCCGTCCTGATGGTGAGAACAATAGAGGTGTCTGTTTAGTACCATCAGTCTTTGATGGTCCCCATTTAAGTGGTCCTCACACACTGTTGAAAAGTTCCTCAACTGCTACCTTTGTTGATGGTATCTCAATCGAGGCTTTTGCTTGTGGATAAAAAGAAATGTGATGTTGAGTGTGGTTGCGTGTGTAAGTATGACGATTTAAAAAATAAGTAAGTGAATTTGACTACACTGAAGCTGCAACCATTTATTACTATTTGGCTGGTACATAGAGAAACAGGAAAAGAAATTATTTACTATGCCTCCAGGGTGCACATAAACAGCTAACTGGATGAAATTGAAAGAAAAAGATCAATTAGGGTAACTGGACAAATGTTCTAATGAAGACCTATTAGTCTGTGCAAAAGGAAAGAGCCCTGTCACCTGAGGCTTTTTAAAACTAGTTAGCATTAAGTCCTAAAAAAAATAAATTATATAGAAGAAATCCAAGGAATAGAGTAATATTTTCATTTAGTAAGCCTTTTCTGTTTCATAATTTCTTTGGCCTCTTGGAGTTTAAATGGTTAGTCCTAGATGCTGTGCAAAGATTGAGCTTCATCAACTGAAGCAAAGCACCAATGGAATTTCAGCAGTCTCTCAACAGGTTGGGATCTCAGGTATCTTGAAACAAGCGTCACTGTCTTGTCATAAGCTCTATTCTGTTTAAATAGAACAGTACTTATTTTTCTCAAAGCACTTTTCAGCACTCTGAAAGATGAAATCTAGCAGAACAAATTATTTTGATGACAAATAATTCCAGAACTCCACACAAAACCAAAACAAACACTCTAAATAAGAGAAATAGAGAAAATATTCTATTTCTGTTTTCATTTTTATAAGTTTTAGGGTTAAGCAAAACGTATTTGAATAAAGCTGTATATATGGTATCACACTTGAATATTTTTAGAATCATAGAATCATAGAATCATAGAATATCCTGAGTTGGAAGGGACCCTTAAGGATCATCAAGTCCAACTCTTGACACCGCACAGGTCCATCCAAAAGTTCAAGCCATGTGACTAAGTGCACAGTCCAATCTCCTCTTAAATTCAGTCAGGCTCGGTGCAGTGACCACTTCCCTGGGGAGCCTGTTCCAGTGTGCAACCACCCTCTCTGTGAAGAATCTCCTCCTGATGTCAAGCCTAAATTTCCCCTGCCTCAGCTTAACCCCGTTCCCGCGGGTCCTGTCACTGGTGTTAATGGAGAAAAGGTCTCCTGCCTCTTGACACCCCCTTACGAGGAAGTTGTAGACTGTGATGAGGTCTCCTCTCAGTCTCCTCTTCTCCAGGCTGAACAGGCCCAGTGACCTCAGCCGTTCTTCGTACGTCTTCCCCTCCAGGCCTTTCACCATCTTCGTAGCCCTCCTCTGGACACTCTCCAACAGTTTCATGTCCTTTTTATACTGTGGTGCCCAGAACTGCACACAGTACTCGAGGTGAGGCCGCAATGTAAGGGAGAGATTTGTCTTTTTCTTTTATGTTATTCTAGGTAAATGCTAGTAATAACAACATTCAATTTGGATATAAAATAGTTTCAAATATTTTGTATATGTGAAACTTTAAAAATCTCAGATATGATAGAAAGAACATCTCAGACTACAATATTTTCAGGTTGTTCCTTGGTTCATTCTGAATACAAATCAGATTGGCTAGGGAAAGACAACACAAAATGAATCACATGTTAAATGTCCCCTGCTCTTGTTTCATCATTTTCAGGATCATTGAAAGGCCTATAGCACAAATTTCATTTCACATCTCTGTGTCCTTGTACTCCATCTGCTATCCTCATTTCTCCTAAAAAGTTGAATCACTGTTTTGTCTATTCCAGTCTTGCTGTTTCAAGCATTACTTCAATGGGACTTATTCTTGAAAACAATTCTTCATGATTCAATTTTTTTAGTGTAGACAAGGATTCAGACAGAGAGAGGACATTTATTTGGGCTGTGTTACTCAGCTAGAATAATCAGATTTTTGTTTATCCCAGTCCCTGATTTTGCAGGACAGTGGCTTAAGATAGCACATCATTACTTTCAATTCCATCACTTAATAGAAACCATCTGTGTTTTTATTTAGCCTCATTAATATAAAGGTCAGTCAGTAATGCTTTCTGTTCGACTGCCTGATAATGGAAAAAAACCAAAACAAAACAAGCAAAAAAACTTTGTACTATTATGCACTGAAAAGTGGGGCATAAAACTGTCTAAACAGAACAATGGTGCTTTTACTTCAACTTTGTACTTGTACTAGCAGCTGTAGAAAGTCAGAATAGTACAATAATGACATCATTGAGGAAAACAAAAACAAAAACAACAAAAAAGAAGAAACAACCAGGCAAAATTCACCCTGGCTGGGGAAGGTTTATATTTTGGCAATGGTGAAAAATCAGTATTACAGGTGTACTGATTCAACTGCAGTTTGAAAGAAGTGAGATAAAATATTGTCAAGTCATTTTGGCACCTAATGTCCATGTCCTGTCATGTGTGTATTTAAGCTTCCCAGCCATCTGGGACAAGTGAAGAATATTTGTAAGGGCTTGCTCACCTTCTTTTATTTTATTTTATTTTTATTTTATTTTTATTTT
>CM021698.1:96748652-96781241 GCA_011074415.1 Stictonetta naevosa
ATTTATATTTTTTTATATTTTATTATTATTTTTTCCATTTCTCTTCAAAACTTGGTCTCATTGATTCCAAGTTAACTTCAGTGAGAAAAATTATTAGCCAATTTGTAATCCATTTAAGTTTTTTGAACAATTAACCAGTCATATATGTGACTGTGAATGTGTCAGTCTCGTCCTCTGGGATAAGAGTTGGTTTAAAATTAGTGAAATGACTCGCTATAACTTTTTCTTTAAGCTTTTGAGCTGGAACAATATTTTTTGTTTGTTTGTTTGTTTTTGAGTTTATTTTATTTACTCAGGTTTCTAGTCCTCAGTACTTCAAATTGCTATAAGCAGCTTCTTTGACTTATGAATTTTTAATGTGCCCCATACAAGTGTGCAACAATCAGGCACTACATTGCCATTTATAATAAATGTATTAGGACTTCTGGTCTTGTGAATAAGAATGAATTTCACTGTAGCAACTAGGATGATAAATTTTCTTGTTACAATTAAAATCATAATTGGCTACATAAATGTTGTCTTTTCAAAGGATTTTTTTTTGCTCTGTGCTACAGACTCCCTTAAATTCTTCTTACGCCCAGAGTAATTCAGTACCATGCGTATCAGAAGGTAATGGAGTAATATGTTTATTTTAAATGTCAAGTTAAAAAGAATTTACTTCATAGAGCAAATGAGTGTATATAAAATCTTATAGGATTCTCTTGTTCCATATTACCTTTTTATCACATCCTTATTTTATTGTATTGTATTATTATTAGTAATTTTTATTTTATTTTATTTTATTTTTATTTTATTTTTATTTATTTTTATTTATTTTTACTTTCTACAATACCCAAAAGACAACTACCAAATTTCCTGTTTTAGAAATCCTTGCATGCTGAAAGTATTATATTACAATGTTATTTCTACTCTGTTTAGCCTTACAGTAAAAAATAAATGAACAAAACCCAATAGAAATAGAGGACATAGTTTTAAGTATTTGAATATTGCGGGGGGGGGAACTATTGCAGGGTTTTCTAGCAGCTGCTTTCACTGAGGACATGAGAATTACATTTGTGTTGACTATGTATAAACATTGGAGGGAAGGGGCTTTCTAAGTCATGTAGTGTAGTCTCACATTGGGATTGCAAGCAACATGTTTCTAACTCATAGCATAAATATTCAAATTTGTTTTCTTTTACTAATGGATCTTAAAAGACTTTCAGTGTTTATTTTACCTAGTTATTTTCTGCTTTGGACATTCCTATGGAAGCTCTGTCTCAGAATCCAAATTATTATGATTTCTCACCTATAATTATTCATGGGCAATTTATGTCTTTGTTTTCTTGCACCAATATTACTTGTTGGCTTTGAAATACCTTTTTGTGTTGTTGTTGTTTGTTGTTTGTTTGTTTGTTTGTTCTCACCAAGAGTACCCGCCACTGCAGCTTAAAGATGTTACTCATAACTTTTTTTAAGATGTCAGATTGCTTGGTTGCACAAACCAAATTCTTCTACTCTCTTTATGCCATGGACATCTTTGCTCCTCAAAACAAAACAAAACAAGGGAAAATAATAATAATAAAAAAAAACAACTCTAAATCATCTGCAAATGTTTTTCTGTCTATAAAAATAATTCATTTTCTTCAACCATGGTTAGAACAATTCATTCAACTATGTTTTTTAGTCCAACTCAGTTTGTTGGTCAGGTTTACTACTCGTAAAATGAGTGATACTAGTTCTTCAATCACTTGCAATGATTAATGGTTCCTCTCCTTGGATTTTATGTTTTGAATATAAAATAAATAGATTTTTGCTACATTCCCACTATGTAAACTTTTGGTAGTGCATCCATTGGCAACTGAGCTTTTTAAAATGATTTTTTTTATATTTTTTTTTTAAAGGAACAGTTATCTAATTATAAGAAAAGAGGCTCTTTTTAAAAATAATTTTTCTGTGTGTATGTGTGTGTATTATTATGTGATCCTTTCTCTAAAATTGGAAGTTAGGCTCAGACAGAATCTCTACAAATAAAAAGATACCTAGAAAAAGCCAAGACGATCTGTCCCTCCAAAATCTGATCTCCTCACTATCTGAATTTGGAATTCAGTAGAAGTAAGGATTGAGAAGTTGTCTTCCAAAAATGGAGAAAATGAAAACTCTTGATCCTGAGCTAGCTCAGCTACAAATCTTCCAGAGAATGGTGTCTGTCTTCCATGTTGTATGCGTTTTTAACTAATTTATTTACTACTTAGTAACATCTTCTATTTTTTCATTAATCTGGAGACACCTAAGAATTCCTACAATCTCTGTTTGTTTATCTTCTTAGCACATTTAGGAACAAATATAAATACATTAGATGCTGAGATGTTTATTGAAATAAACAGAATTTAAGCAAAACTAGATTTAGAAATATTTTAATTTTAAAAGATTATTTTGACCTGTCAATTCATTATCTTTCAATTAGATTTTATACATTTGTACCATCTGTCTTTCCTTTCCACTTTAGCTAAAAACAAAACAAAACAAAAATAGTTTGTTTGCTGGAAATTGTATATTATTTATAAAAATATATTTTTAATTTATTAATGCAACGTGATACTTAAAACTACTTTCAAAGTTGGCATTTATGATTACTAAATGAAGACCACTGAATTCCTTAACTCTTTATGTCTTCCTAAAATGTAAATTTTGTTTTTCAAAGTAGTTCCACTGCAGTCCTGTGTTTGTTTAACTAGTATAATCTTATGCATAAAAGCATTGTCTACAACTTCATCCAATACAGAAAAAAAAAAACAGTTTAATGGACTAAATTATTTTCCAGTTTCAAGATGAGATTCTGATCATATCATTGATGTTGGATACAGGGTCAGATGTGTTAGTCTGGTATTCTGTTCTGCTATGATATTCCCAATCTAATCCAGGAGTATTTTGCAATTGTAAGGACTGAGAACTTTTCAGTAGGAATATATTAGTAATTCATAAATAAATCAAGTGACACTACTGGCAGAAAAATTACACCTGCTTATTACATCAGGTTCTTAAAAAAAAAAAAAAAAAAAAAGTGTCATAAATACCACAAATACTCAAATAGACAAATATATTTTGAAATCAAGAGATCTGGTGCCCTCAAATTATTCTTGCTCTGAAGACTCTGCTCAGTTATGTCAAATGTATTTAGCAAGACAAAAGCACAGTCTGTAACTCACTAGATAAATGAGAGTATGACAATAGTATTTCCTCATATAGATTTGCAGACGAGAATTTAAATTCAGGGAGACAAAATGTCTCGGTCTGGGCTACACGGTCTAAAACCGACTCTATTAACAAACATTTGTAATGTTTGTGGTAGTAAGATCTACCAAACAACTGAGAATTCAATCTGAAAGGAAGGAGAATCATTGCAAAACTGTACAAAGAAGTAAGAAAATGCTTTTGACCAACACTCTAAAATATTGCTTCAGATATCATTATACGTTAGAGATGCAGAAAAGTTATTTGAATACTTTGATGTCAAAAGACTACACTATGATTTGTGTTAAAAAAAGATTGCTTGATTCATGAGAAAGATGATGAGAACAGAAATGCCAAATATTTTCTGAGAATCAAATTCAAAAAAACTGTTGCCATAGCACGTCCATTGTTAAAAATCTGTGGTAGCATGACAGAAGCAGACAGCGTGAAATGTGTTATTCTGGTCACATATCAGTCCCCTAGATGACACTGAGAAGCCAGAAGATGTTGTGTAACAGGACTTACAAACATCGTTTGCCAGATGTTATCTGATAGTTGAAGCTCAAGAGACAATGTTATCAAATCTGCTGGCTTCAGTATGTGGGTTAATAAAAGATCATATGATACCATTTCTTGATTTTTTCCATTCCTTTCTTTCCTGTAGCTCATTTCTAAACTTGATGTTGAAAATAATATTAAAAGAGAATGCAGCAAATTATTATCAAAAGTATTTTGTTCTTTAATGGTGATCTGATTTTATGGATTATGGTTATTAACTGCTATCAACTACAAAGTTTATGCTAAAACTATGCAAAATAAGGTGTTTTTTGTTTGTTTGTTTTTCATTTCTTTTAATAAAATGCATACTGGTGTAGTAGTTTAAAAATCAGATGAGTATAATTTGAATTTCTTTAATTGTTTATGCTCTCCCCACAAAGACAATTTGTAGCAGTAATAGAGTTATTTAGAGTTATTTGTATTCTAGAATGTTTCATGTCAATGATATTCCAATATATGTATATTATATCAATGATCTACCAAGTACTTTTAAATGAAATGTTTTATTTAAAGGGTTTTTTGTTTTGTTTTGTTTTGTTTTGTTTCACTAAAGCTTTAAATGACTCTTTCAAATCAAGCTAGGAAAAATCCTGCTGTTTGGCAGCCAGAAACTTGATCTGGTCAAATGAAATGTAATTATTGCCTGCCTGGATAAGCAGCTGACCCATCCATAAAAATCCTGAGTACTGTGACTTATGATCATATCTGACCTGTTGCTGACAGAGAAAACAACTGTTCTGATATCTCTCTTTTTTTTTTTTTTTCTTTCTAAATATTACCATATCAGTGGAAGAACTGGTGAATTTCTAATCAGTACCCGGTTTGCTGTTCTTTTCCCAGTCTCTTCATCCAGTTAATGGCAATATCGAATATTGTATGAGGTAGACACAAGGGCCTATGAACACTGC
The DNA here is from genome assembly GCA_011074415.1 of Stictonetta naevosa. Lineage (NCBI taxonomy): Eukaryota > Metazoa > Chordata > Aves > Anseriformes > Anatidae > Stictonetta > Stictonetta naevosa. The sequence continues at coordinate 96,753,332 of CM021698.1, forward strand.
TGTCCCGGTTTCAGCTAATTAATTTTCTTTCTAGTAGCTGGTATGGTACTGTGTTTTGGAATTAGGATGAGAATAATGCTGATGACACGCTGATGTTTTAGTTGTTGTAGAGCAGGGCTTACACTTAATTGAGGACTTTTCAGTTTATTGTGCTGTCCTGCCAGGCTGGGGATGCACCAGGAGCTGGGGGGGGGACACAGCCAGGACAGTTGGCCTAAACTGGCCAAAGGGATATTCCATGCTATATGGTGTCATGCTGAACAATAAAACTTGTGGGAGTTGGCTAGGGTGGGACAGACATCCTCTGCTCAGGAACCGGCTAAGTGTTGGTCAGAAGGTGGTGAAAATTGTGTATCACTTGATTTTATGATTATTTTATCATTATAATTAACAATTATTGTTATTATTTTCCTTTCATTTTTCATTCTGTTAAACTATCTTTACCTCAACCCAAGAGTTTTAACCTTAACCTCCCCCCCCGACACCCTCCCCCACACCCCCGATTCTCTCTCCCATACCACATAAAATCTGTTTTCATGGAAACTATACTTTTAAAAATCTAAATTCTCAAGCTATGACAACAGAATTTTAAGTTATGTAATAAGATACATTCAGTATAATCATTGTTTAGCCTGACTAAGACTGGGGATTCTGTGGTAAGGAAAACCAGATGTAACCTTTTTTTTTTTTTTTTTTTTTTTTAAAAAAAAAACTAAATCTGTTCAAACCCTAGATTACAGATCTCCAGTTATCCACATTTTTTTTTCCCCTCAAGTTTATGACAAATAAGTTTCAGAATCATTTAGTGAACATTGAGTACGTGGCATAAATGATACTCAGAAGAACTGACAATCCGTTACAAGGATCTTGTTTAAAGAAAAAGTTTGAAAGGCTGAGGACAGAGGACACTTTGATTTAGAACTTTATCACCTTGCTAATTTTTTCATGTGGATCTATGGCAAAACATGGCTCACTGTTACTGATGCACAAAACTTTTTATTCACTAATTTAAGTGGAAACCATTTGGGGATAGGAGTAATATGAATTATGTTTGTTTTAGTCAAATTCATAGTAAAGCATACAGTAGGGTTCTCCTCATCAAAATAATAGAAGTCTCAACTGCCCTGGTGTCTTGCTTCTAACAGATTGTGTCTATGCTATGTCAATATTAGCAGTTTTGGTTTGGATTTTACTCTGGCACTTTAATTGCCTGAAGTGGGATCAAAATGACCTATTCAAACAAAAGAGAATGTCACTCATGAAGTTGTAACCAACAGAAAGCAGCTGAACTCTAAGGAGAAAACCTAGCTGTAAATCCTTAGGTAGAGAAAGACTTATCAAAGTGTTTTCCTCCTGGAATCTCAGGAGAAGTTGAATTTCATAATGCTGGGAAGAGTGGAAGGGTTATTGCTCTCTTCTCATATATTATTTATATCCTTTAAATATCTAGATTTTGTCCTGTATAATGAAAAGTAAAATTCATAATTATTTGGGTAATTTAAGTAGGAATTCACAATTTAACACAAACAGCCTTCTTTATGAGAACTGGACTATCCTGAAAATCTTTCCCCTATGAAAACTTCTACACTGTGCTGTTAAAAAGATGAAGAAGGAAAAGACAGTGAAAGAATATCTCCAATATCTCAAGAACATTCTCTTCAGAATGTTCTGCATCTAAAACTCATGAAAACGCATTTCAGATCCTGTAGAGAGGGCTGTGTAAATTTGGGAATACTGCTGGGTTCAATAGCTCAGTGCTTCCTGAAAGAAAATGATTTCTAGGCAATAAACCTCCAAAAAGCAGCTGAAAGAAAAGTAAAACTGGTATCACTGAAAGCTATACTGTTATGTGTCCTGGAAGGACAGGACAGAAGACTGTCGTATTGGCTTTTGGAATCATAAACATATTTTGTTATAGGAGAGCTCTACAATACATTTCATCCAATAACTTCCCAAAATCTTGAAGCTGCACAGTGAACTAATGAAAGGCTCTGTACTATGGCTATTTCACTTTCCATTCTAAGGATCATATTTTCAAGAGTATTGTGTCTCTTTCTTCTTTCTAGTATCTTATATGGCCATAAGATGATTAAACAATCTGTTGTTTTTGCAAATACAGCTCAATTCCCATTCTCATAAGCTTATTCACTTTAACAAAAGTACACCTGGTGCTTTGCTAGGCAGTAAGAGAAAAATATTTGGAAACAGGAAGAGATCTGTTAAAGTGGAAGATGAACTGTTCACACATGAGAACTAGAGGAGATGCTTGTGGTTCACATGAAAGATGAAGTTATCTTCACAAAAATGACATAACCTACATGCCATAGCTGGCATGGACAGCTACAGTAAGGGGTTGTCAGGTAATGTAAACACTATGCTGATGTTTCTTTCTGTATTGGAAATGTGTCAGCTACAGGTTATTCAGTACTAGTTGAAGTAACACAAATGATATATTCTGTTGAATATAATAGCTGAAAAAAGGTGTAGCTCTTCAAAATAATCGAGAACGATGTACTGAGTATATTTGTTTTGGAAAAAAAAAAAAAAAAAAAAAGTTAAATACAAGGAAGGCCTTTCCCTTATGATAAATTCACAATGGTTACTTTATATTGCAAAATTATTCCTTTAAGTTCCCTCTCTCTCCTGGTAAATCTACACAATGGACAGTTGTAGCATGAACAGCTTCTTTGAAAAGATTATGCACAGTTATGCAGTGTTAGCAAGCAAAAAACATGTAAATTGATTCAATTTGAAAAAATAATGCTTAGCAACCAGTTGTGGCTAAACCTTCTGAGTCTTTTTTTTTTTTCCCTATGCACTGTAGAGTGAACTGAAAGTATTATTTTCTTGGATTGTTAGAGTCATCTTTAACAAATCAGTGACACAAACCCTAAGCCTTAATATTATTATGATGAAATTGCATAACTGGGCCATATTTAGTATTCAACATCACTCATGAAAGGCTCTATGGCACTCTTATGTTGTATCTCTTTCTTCCTAGTGAAGTTTAGACACAATTAGTTAATCACAGGAAGCGACTGAGATATTGTATTGGGATGACACATATGCAGTACTGACCTTGATGACTGACAGTCAGTCCTCATGGTTCTGCTGCACTTTGTCATCAGAGATTGCTTGGCTGCTGTTCTCAGATAGAGTGGGCTCCTGAACTCATTCATTCTTGTTTCACACATTTCTGGGAAATTGGCAGATAAAGGTATATGCAGCCCCTATACAGCCACTGTGCTGCATGAAGGGAATCTGATTCCTAATTGGGGCATCCAGGAGCTAATGCAAATATTTAACATAATAAAAATGATATGCCAAATAATCCCACGCAGATCATCAAGGACCCCAGACTTCCTGTTTCCACTGAGCAGTCTCAGAGTATGACATTGTTGCCCATTTCTGCTCTCCTTCATAGAGTACATTTATAATGCAGTATCAAGAAGTACTTCCCACTTTTGGAATTTAGCTGCACATATCGAACAGCCCAAACACTGTTTGAGGATGTGACTTATGAGCCCTCTCACCTTCCAGCATGGTTCCTTGGTTCCTGTCCATAAAAAATTTACAGTGGAGAAAGAACCTGCTCTAAATAGGTAACAGAGCAGAGAGGGGAGGGAAGCAGGAAAGATATCAAGCAAGATATCAAGCCTGCCATTGTGTACACAAAAAGAGAAATCTAAATTCAATCTCTGTATTCATGTATTCTTTTCTAGTAGAGTTCATTCAGGCCATTTCTTGTCTAAGTATTTTGACCAATCTTAGCAAGAAGCTACATAAAGATATAGATTTTATTATTATTATTATTATTATTATTTTCTGATTATACTGCTTTTTCATTTCCAAAATGGTGTCAAAGAAACAAGTATTAACTTTTGGTATAAAAAAACAAAACAAACAAAGTACCCTGGGAGGCAGTCTGTGTTATTTCAACAATACTACAGTAGTATAAGGAATCAAATTGAAATAGCTAGAATAAGTGGATTGTATTTTTCTGTGATTTTTTAAAATTATGATGTTACATCCCCTACTGCTTGCAGCATTCATTTATAAAATTTCTTCCTAAGAAAAATAGCTGTGTACTTTACTGCAAATCAGATCACCAAACACAAGACAAAATAGTCTCTCCTGATGGAAATACATCTTCAAAAACAGAGAGAACTTCTCCAGAGTATTCTTTCAACTTACTTGGTTTCACATGATTTCCTGCCAAAGTAGGACTTAAAGGTGAAAAGTTGAGTCTTAGTCACTTCTGCATAAACATTTATTGCCTTTAAATTCTTTCATGACTGTGCTGAGGAGTGAACAATATACAAAGCATTGTTTTAGATTATAAATATGCAGTCTCCAAAACATCTGTCATTGCTCAAAATATTTAAAAAATATTAATAATAAGTACATAGAAAACAAATAGCAAATGTAGCACATACTCTCGCCAGATAGAATTATTATAACTGTTTTTTCAGGGTGTCTAGCAAACTATACATTTTCTTTTAAGATCTTGTTGTATATTTAATACAGATATAGACATATTAAGTGAAGTTTCAATAAGACTACAGAGCTGAAAATATTCCTTGGAACAAATTTCCTTTTCAGCTGACAAGACAAAAGTTTTTATTTATTTTTATGTGTCTACACCACTTAGTACTTTTGTATTACTTTACACTTCTCTCTCACTCTCTTGGCAGAACAGTTAAGTCCACTTGCTTATACACCAAAAAATGTATACTTGTAGTTTTTTTTTTTTTCCTGTTTTATAATTATTTTTGTGATTCTTTAGCATATTTCAATACTTTTAAAATCTTTCGGTTATCATTTAGTCTTTGCATTGCATCGTCAAATACTAGAAGACAACCACATAAAACAACCTAGAACAATCCTGCCCTTTTTTTTTTTTTTTTTTTTTTTTTTTTTTTTGAGTTCTGAAGGCTCTGCTTTTACAGAAAATCACCACTCAAGAATGCAGGACTGACTTAAGCTCCCAGAAATAATTGTAAAATTTACCTGGTTTCATAAACTTGAAAATAAATAACTAGTGGCTTGCTAAATATTGCAGTTCTGCTTACTTTTCCACAAGCATTTGCATGTAAAATCAGGTCTTTGATAAATTCTATGATAGGTAACAATGTGTATGCATTAGAATTCCTTAAATATTAATAGAATGAAGCTTGAATGACTATTCTAGTTAGTCAAATACAAGAAAATGAAAACATATATCTATAGTTGTCCGTTCAATAAATGAAATTGAATATTTTCCTTATTTAGCAAATAAGGTTTCTACATACTGTGAATATTTTTGATATACATCCATTAAAATGTAGTTTTTGTATTCAAAAACAGTATCAACTTGCTTATGGGTCAAACATTAACTCTCTATACCATATAGTTTGATCAAATAATTCCTTCTTTGCAAAACAGGTTTCACATCCGCACTAGGATTCTGTGGCACACATTGCCTTCATCTTGACTTTTGACCATACATTAATTGTTCATATTCTTCAATATGTATACTTTATTCAGATATAAACAATCCCATGAAATTAAGTAGATCCTAGACCTAAGATATTCTAAGAAATACCAAGTTAACCACCACATGTCTTGAAATAAATTCCACCAGACTGAGTCTTCCTTTTGACAGAGATTTGTCTAACATATGCTCTTACTTTAGATTTATATTTTGACTAGCAATATCACCGTCTGCCACTTTTGGTATTTAGTTATTACAGTATCACAGAATGATGGAGTTTGAAAGGGACCTCTGGATCATTTGGTCCAACCTCCTGCTCACCAGGGCAACCTAAGGCAGACTTTCCGGGACCATGTCTAGGCAGTTTTTGAATATATTCAGGTAGATCTACAGCTTCTCAGGGCAACATTTTCCATCGTTCCATCACCTGCACAATAAAGAAATATTTCCTCATGTTCAGAGGGAACCTACTGTATTTCAGGTTGTGCCTGTTGCCTCTTGTCCTGCTATTGGTCACCACTGATAAAAGCCTGTCTCCCTCTTCTTTGCAAACTCCCTCCAGTTATTTATATACTTGGAGAAGAACTCACCTGAGCATTCTCTTCCCCAGGCTGAACAGTCCCAAGTCTTTCAGCCTCTCCTCATATGAGAGATGTTCCAGTCCCTTCACTATCTTTATGTGTTTTCTCTTGGACTCTCTTCAGCATCTCTGTAGCAGTTTTGTATTGGGAAATTGAATATTGGACACAGTACTCTAGGTGTGGCCTCACCAATGCTGAGTAAAGCTTTCTTGGTAGCAAGAGCACCTTTCTGACTCATGTTCACTTGTTGTCCACCAGAACCCAGTATGTACTAGTGCCTGGGGCTGTTCTACCTCAGGTGAAGGTCTATGAACACCTTGTCGAACTTCCTGCTGGACAATTTCTCCAGCTTGTCAAGGTTCCTCTAGATGGCACCATTGACCCTCTGGAGTATCCACTACTCCCAGCTTTGTGTCTTCTGCAAACTTGCTGAGCATATACTCTGCAGCATCTTCCAGATCATTAATGAAGATGTTGACCAGAATTGCAGACAATATTGTGCCCTGTGGTATACAAGTAGTTACTATTCTCTAATTAGACTTTGTGACACAGATCACCATCCTCTGGGCCTGGCTGTTCAGCCACCTCTGTTTCCTCATCTAGCCCATTTTTTACAAGTTAAGGAAATCTATAGATTAACATATATATATATTCTTGGGCCACTCTGAATTTTTTTGTTCTGCTTGTTTGTCAGTAACTCTAAATAACCTGGCACATATTTTTACATCTCTTAATATTTTTCAAATGTAATTCTGTGCTTCACAGAGACCTTACAGGAGAACTTTTGTTAACTAAACATTTCAGGAATCTATTATTTGTAGAATGGGTTGTAATATATCACCAAAGGAAATTTCTGGATACCCTTTTTTGTTTATTTGTTTGTTTGTTTTAAAAGAGATGTTCAATGTTGAAGCAAAGAATACCAGAATTTATTTTGGCTGCAAGATCTTCCATTTACATTACTTTTACACATTTCTTATATAAATCCCCTGTTTTACAGATTTCATTTAATGAGAGACCCCCCTTTAAAAAAATAAATAAAATAAATCCATGTACTACAGTCTTCTCAAGACTTATTACCTCCTGTTTTTCTCTGTCATTATAGGTGATCAATCTTATTTTCCACAACAAAATTTTTCTGACTTGAGATTCTTCCTAATGGGACATACTTTTCATTAGGTACAAAAGAAAAGAGTATCTGACTATCAGAAGATCTAGACAGTCAGTATTTAGATATCATTAAAAGGTTTCTGACTCAGCCAAACCAATAATAACAATTTGATCGAATTACATACAGAAGAGCTGCTAAAGTATAATCTATTTAATGGTAGATTATTTCAAAACCAGACATTTGTTTTGGCAATATGCTTAAACATGGTAGAAATCTCAGTATTTCTCATAATGCCTTACTTACAAATTGTTGCTTTTATTACAATAATACTGGTTATTAATGTGTAATAAAGCATGTTATACACTTTATTGTATTATCACCCTCAAAATCATAGAATCATAGAATCATTAAGTTTGAAAAAACCTTTGAGATAATCTGGTCCAAATGCTACCCTACCACCAATATTACACACTAAACCATATCACCAAGTACCACATCCAACCTTTACTTAAATGCCCGCAGGGACAGTGACGCCACCACCTTCCTGGGCAACCTGTTCCAATGCCTAGCTATTCTTTCTGAGAAGAAATGTCTCCTAATTTCCTACTGAATCCCACCTAGTGCAACTTGAGGCTATTTCCTCTAGTCCTATCACTAGTAACCTGTGAGAAGAGGCCGACCCGCAGCTCCCCACACCTTCCTTTCAGGTAGTTGTAGAGAGCAATAAGGTCATCCCTGAGCCTCCTCTTTTCTAGACTAAAAAAAAACAGTTCCCTCAGCCACACCTCACAGGACTTGTGTTCCAGGCCCTTCACCAGCTTTGTAGTCTTTCTTATACTGAGGGACCCTGAACACAATACTTCAGGTGCGGCCTCACCAGAGCTGAGTACAGGGGAATGATCCCTCCCTGGTCCTGCTGGCCACACTATGACTGATGCAAGCCAGAATGCCGTTGGCCTTCTTGGCCTCCTGGGCACACTGCCAGCTCATGCTCAGGTGAGCATCAAGCAACACCTCCAGATCCTTTTCCTCTGTATAACCACTCTCCCCCAAGCCTGTAGCATTGCATGAGGTTGTTGTAGTCAAAGTGCAGGACCTGGCACTTAGCCATATTCAACCTCATCCCATTGGCCTTTGCTCATTAATCCAGCCTGTCCAGGACCCTCTGCAAATGCTGAATGGTTGTAAATGCAGCTGAGTACTTGCACGTCCACCTAGATCTACCACATTTCTAGAATGTTAACAGATTTTTGTACTTCTGTGTGATTTTATTATAACTGTATTGTTAAAAAATGAGAACATATATTCAGATTTGTTTTGTGGGTCAAATTACATCATTGCACTTCAGACATTAAGTTTCTTGAAGGAAGATGTTTTGCAAATTAGTTTTAAATAGTAAAACAGCAGCTAGAATGAGTTTTGCATCTAGAACACAAATTTATCTCCCCCCCCTTTTTTTTTTTAAAAAAAAAAAAAAAAGAGTTCTATGAATCCTGTTTATTTCCAGTTTATTACAAGTTTTCAAAATTATAACTTTATTATTATTATTATTACCAAAATATTCTTACCAGTCCTGGAGAGCAAAAGGCTTCCCCCTCTGCTTCTGTCATTATTTTTACCAAAAACAGAGAAGGAATCTTCCTAATAAAAATCATCTCAACTCTCTAGGGAACATGGGTGGGCAGCCACATTTTCTCATGGACTTTGTACTTAGACTTACCTCCCCAAGCACTGTGTGATGACACAAGCCTATCTCCTGTGTGTAAACCTTTCAGAGTTGTCTGGCCTGCACAGCTTGGCAAAGGGTTAATGTATACTAATTGTAAGATATGCTCTGTGGTGTAATGACAGCACAGACACCAGGGTTCTTTTGGGATCAGTAACTGCTGCTACTTTATTGGTGACATAACTTCATTATATCTTACTGAGGGCCTAGCTTCATCTCTCATATTGAGGGCACAATTTCATTCTCCTTGTTGCATCCCCGTCTTGAGGACAGGCTCCCTTCCTATACTATTCGCCCCACAGCAGTACTTTTCCACTAACTCTTCATTGGTCAACAACTTTGCCCGGCAACCGCAAAAAACCCAGCAACTTCCATGCCTTAACGGCTGGAAAATAAGCAACCCGAGACGGCAGGGCATCTCCTGAATCACCCTTCTTTGTTCCCTCTAAACTCTGTACATTCCTGATGGTCTCATCGTTAAGAGTCTGATGTCATCACCATCCATGGGGCTTGTCGATCCCAGTAGCCACTCCCACAATGTTCAGACTTAGAAACCTCAGAGCAAAAAGTCATTCATGTTTTCCTTCTGACATGCAGTATGCCTCCAACATTCTCCACATCCCTACCACCCCACCCCCAATCCTTATTTCTAATCCTTACTTCTAATATGCCAAGTAAGGCCAGTAAATCAGCAAGGATTCTTGCTATGAACACTCTTATCTACGAAAAACCTTTAATATGGGAGAAATCCTGTCAGAACTTTTTTCTCCCTTTTCCCTCCTCTCTGTTTTGTAAATGTGGTGGAGTGTTTTGAGTAGATCAGACTGATCCCTGTAAACTCAGACTAGAAGAAATGTGATGAATACACTAGACATCGTTTGGATGTTATTTTGAACCAATGAAGTGTACTTCCTTTAAACACCTTGCTTTCAGCAGTAGGTATCAATATCTGAGTACATTAACAGAAATATCTCATTACTTTTAGTGTTGTTTATTATCATATCTATCTGCTGATATATAAAACTGAATAACAATTAATACTAATTGCCTTTTCAATTATATTTGCAGTCCGTTAAGTTAATGAGTCAAGACTTATATTGTGCCACTGTAAGAGGAAAACTGGGAAATAAAAATGTAGCAGCCTGGTTATAACAAGACAGAAAGGTGATTTTACAACTCTGCTTTTGACAGCATATCTTCATTTTCAGGCTAAAATTGCTGTTCTTGCTCATAAGACACTAGACTTTGTTTTTCATGATATTATTTGGTTATAATTGTTACTGTACAAACTAAACAAAGGTTAAAGGGGAACATCAGGTTTTGCTGTTTTGGTATGGTTTTACTCCAGTTGATTTCCTACTGCCAGACTCATTCTTTTATAGCTTTGGATATATTGAGTCAATCCTGAAGCAATAAGATGAGTTCCATTATATAGCTCAATCTTGACCTTGATTTTCTTTTTGTGCAAACCTTTTGAGGCCTGGGTGGAATGTGGCCCAGGAGAAGCTTGATGGGGAGTGCGTGTAGATGTTTAACACTGATTTCAGAAGACCAGATCCTGCCAAATTTAATAAAATAAAATAAATAATAAAATAAAGAGCAGTGGGTTTCTTTTTTGATCTCTTTCCCATGAAGATGGGGAAAATAACACAGAATTTTCATGTTAAATAGCATAATAATGCAAGAGATAAAAACTCCAGAGAAGACTAGTGTATTTTTAGGAGATAATTGAAATAATTTAACCCCTTTCACATTTCTGTTCTGGGGCAATATATTCAAACTTCAGCAAAATTTTATGAAATGTTGATTTGTCTATGGATATCTGTTTATTGAGGCACAGATTCATGACCAAACCCATTTCATATGAGTTATATCTGGCTATAAAGGCATAATACAAAGCATCTCAGACAATAAATATTATCATGTTTATCTTATCAAAAATAACGCGTATTAGACTTATTACCTTGTCAACACAATAAATTCCATGGTAATTTCTTATCATATTTATTCCTGGAATACCAAATGGATTCCTCTGAGAAAGAAAGAGACTCCCCATTGGTGGTAGAGATGGTAGAGTATTCATAACCACAGAATGAAGTTGTGTTATAATAATGCTGTAAGTTAAGCAAAGTGTTTTTGAATGGATTTGTAAATATTTCTTTTTCATTAGACTGTTATCTCTAATTTAACTGATGTTAAAATATCATGTGGGTAGCTGTGTGATGTTCTTGCTTTCTAGTGTGTACAGATTATATTTTTTAATTCATTCTTCTGAAAGAGAGTGAGACAGAGAAAATTGTGACAAAATTTTTCAAAGCAGTATTTCATAATGGAAAAATATAAGAACTTTGCATGATAGTACCAACACTTTCTGCATTAATAATTAGTGGGTTATAATAATTTTTAAACCTGTTGCAAAAAACCAAGTCACATTCCAAAGAAATAAATATATAATTATATCACTGAAGTGTCCAATCTTAATACATTGACATTATACCCAAGATATTGAACAAAACTAATTTTCTCTTTCTCAATTTTCAAGATCCCGATTTTAAGGACCTTGGAGTTTTGAAACCATTGCCAGGTTGGTATATTGGTTTTTCCTAAGACTTGGAAGCTTTGCATTCTGCTGTAGAAAATATTTTTGTTTGCTGTTCAAGATTCATTTTTCTGGTATTTTGTTATTTAGTTTGTGAGTTTGAGATGGGAGGACCTGAAGGAATTGTGGAATCTGTACAAATTGTCAAAGAAGGAAAAGCTTCTGAAACTGAAGCAGTAGACTGTAAATGGTACATCAGAGCACCACCCAGATCCAAGGTCAGTGCTTTGTCCACTTGCTGATTTCCCACTTAATTTAAGAAATTGACTTTTCTAATATGCTGTGCATTTCTTAGTACAGATAGCTCTTGTTTAATAACTTTACAGCTTGAACTTGTAAACTGTTTTTGCTTTCTGATGTTGAAAGGTAATTTGTCACCTCAATCAAAACAACTCTCTTTCTCTATAAATAATGATGTGGGCAACATTAAGGTGCTTTTTGTGCCATAAGTAATTTTCTTAAATTTATCTTTAATTTTGCTCATATATTTAAAGAATCAGTGTGTTTAGTTAAGTGGTAGGTGATCGTATCTAACATAGAGACTATTAATGGAAAACTGCTGGGTCCCTAAGATCGTCGCTGTTTCTCATCTGGGAATGGTGAAAATGGAAGCCAGGTAAATTAATGTTCTTATGTACAAAGTCTTTAGTTCCTTTGTTTTAGAACCACTGACAAAAAGAGATAATGTTCTTGTTTCTCTCCCACTACAATCAGCAAAACAGGTCTTTGTAACACACAGGACAGTGCTGCAATGAATTTAATGATTTTTTTTTTATTATTATTTTGTTTGAGTTCATCTCTTATCCATGGCTTATCAGTTATTATTTGGATTAATTGTTGCTGGCTATACTACTGTTTCTCCTCTCTGCAGTCAGAACAGCTCTGTGCTCCCACCTACTTTCATTTATTCTGCTAAAGACAACTCCCCAGTATATTTTTACTATCTGTCTTTTATTGGACTAGAAAAGTTTTACAAGGTATAATTTTTATATCCACTAATCTCTGGATCTTTAAACAAGTATGGTTTTTGTGTGTGATCCCAAAGTAGACTGTACTGAATATATTAGACTGTTCCAGCACTGAATATTGAATAAGCAACATGAAGGGTTTCCAGTAGAGAAAAATGCATTAGTATCATTTTTATTTATTTATTTATTTTCTATTGTGAAAGTTTAGATGTTGAACAGTTGGCTCATAATACTACAGATAAATTATTTCCAGAATATTTTTTAGTCTCATATTTTTTATTTTTTGGAAAATTCAATATTCATAAAAATTTCCAATTAAGTAGATGAAGTTTCCAGAGTACGTGACTATACATGTGAAATGAGTGGACTAATTTATCAGTATTGCACATTATATACTTAGATATTAGTTGGTAAGAAAATCGATAAACACATTATTAAAATATAGATTCAGTACAATTAAATGAGCTAATAAAATTGCCCTACGGTTTTAATTCCAGTCTATGCTTAATTGGTCAGATAATGTCATCATGACATTATTACTCGATCTAACTCTAAAGTGCCACATGATTTAAAGTCCTCCTAGAAATGTCATATTTATTTATTTATAGGAGTTATCCACAATTTAGTCCTGATAAAAAAGAACAATATATGTAGTCACATAACTGTAAGCACAATGTGTAACGGAAGTATGCCACACTACCACTGTCAATAGAGGGTTAACTCCTTGTGAATAGGTTAGTTTGTGAATTTTTATACTTGGATTTAACTGTACTTCATCTCAAAAAGCATAGACTAGCTAAAGAGTATCTGGAAGGGAAAAAAATGAGAAAATTGTAAAAGGCATGAGGAAAGACCGAAAGTTTTTAAATATAACATTAAGGTTTTAGTGAAGGAGTGTATTATGAGACGTTTATAAAGTTTTAATAATGAGGAAGGGCTATATTAAATGTTTTAATAATGAGGAAGGGCTGCTCAGATGATGTCCATGGCTCAGAGAAGTCATGGTTCTGCACTGGAAAAAGAGGAGTGGATTATAAATGATTGGTTAAGGAGGTTTGTTCAGCCAGCATGGCTAACATTGTTAAAGTGGAGGTAAAATAAATAAATAAATAAAGACAAATAAACAAATAAATATGAGACAAACATTACTAATCTTACTTTTAGAAAGAGGGGTGGGCTAGGTCATCTCCTGAAGAATCTTGTTGTTCCCGCCCTACAGAATTCTCTGGGTAACAACATAGAACAATATAACAGCACATAAATCAGCGTTTCCTAACATGAAAATGAAAGCTTTTTTGGTAAGGCAGGAAAAAAAAGCCAACTTTGAAGCTTTGATTCAGTTTGAAGGACAACTAATTTAGCATTTGAACTTTAGTAGTCTGTTTTTCATATACATATATATATATGTGTGTTTATATACACAAACACATTTTCACACTGGGAATGTTTGAAAAATATTTAGATATTATGGAACAAATTAGTGGATAATTTTTGAAAAAATCATGTAAGAAGTAAGATCTATGTTAATATTGTTTATAGGTCTGAATTCTGTTGTCCATATTTTACAGTCATCTTCCTTTGTGCTTATCTACCCTTGAATTAATGACATATTCAGTACAATGTCAGTGACATCATTCTAATTTATAACAGCTTCCACCTATGAAAACAGGCTTTCCAGCTAGGAACATTAAGAACTCAACAACTGTCTTTATATCTACATGCTTCTGTACTCTGAGATGTACAGTTTGTTACTGGGAACTATGCCTAAAAGGTCAGTGTTTCTCAGACAGAATTTGAGTTGGATCCTTACATTTTAGTTTCTTAAACTGTGCCAGAGTGTGAGCTGTTTGCAATTTCATTTGGCTTAAGCTCATCCAATCTAAACTGTCTGCAGAAGGAAGATACAAATAACTTCCATGGTTTGCAATTTCAGATTCAAGCCAAGTCTGAGCTCAAAATATATGCAATGAGATCAGTCAGAGTGTATGAACTTGAGAGCTCTAAACCTGAACTTCAACCTGACAGTCTGGGTGTAATATTGCTGCTACTTTCAGAAAGCTAGAATGGGACAGAGAACAGTACATTTCTTGCACATGCTTAAAATACTGAATCATCACAGATCACCTTGTAGCACAAAAATTAAAATGCTGAAAATGAGTGCAGAACTGAAAATTTCTGGAAGTGCAGAAGACAGCAGAACACAGCTAAAACACAACTTCAATCTTTATGCAGACTTGCAGCCTTATTTTTGATAGTGACAGGTTGCAAAGCATGTGATTAGTGCATTCATTTGAAGTCAATTCCTTCTGAGTAAGGTAACTGTGAACCTGGAGTTCGGAAATACTGGAGGTTCTGTACTACCTGTAGAAGTAGATTTCAATCAATACAGAAGACTGGTAAATAAAGAAGTGAGCTGCTGACTGAATGTGCCAACCTACTCAGAACAATAAAGAGGTAAAAGAACATCTCCATTCCAAGATACTTGTCCCTTCACTGCAAAACAAATGCCAAAAGATAAATTAGATAATTTTATTGCACTGGGATTTCAAGAACTTTGGAATCACCATTGGCTACATCTGTGGATAAACAAAGAATCCTTTATTTGTGAATAGAAAATTAGAAATGTAAAATAATGATGGCAAGCAATGTCAAGGCACATGCAAGACAAAGAGGTGATCTGAGACAGCCATCATGGCTTCACCAAGGGCAAATTGTGCCTGACCAACCTGGTGGCCTTCTATGACAGAGTGACTTTATCAGTTGACAAGGGAAGACCGACCAACGTCATCTACCTGGACTTCTGTAAGGCCTTTGACACAGTCCTACATGACTTCCTGATCTCCAGATTGGAGAGATATGGATTGATGTGTGGACCATGTGTGGATAAGGAGTTGGCTTGAAGGTTGCAACAGAGAGTGGTGGTCAATGACTCTATGTCCAGGTGGAGGCTGGTGATGCCTTCAGGCATCTGTCCTGGGACTGGTACTGTTTATAATCTTTATCAGTGACCTAGACAGTGGGATTGAGTGCACCCTCAGCAAGTTTGCAGATGACACCAAGCTGAGTGGTGCAGTTGATACAACAGAAGGAAAGGATGACATCCAAAGGGAACTAGAGAAGCTTGAGAAGTTGGCCCCCATGAACCTAATGAGGTTCAACAAGTCTAAGTGTAAGGTTCTGCACCTGGGTCAGGGCAAACACAGACATGAGTACAGACTGTTAGAAGATCTCATTGAGACCAGCTCTGCAGAGAAGGACTTGGGGGTTCTGGTGGACGAAAAGCTCAACATGAGCCAGCAGTGTGCACTAGAAGCCCAGAAGGCCAACTGCATCCTGGGCTGCATCAAAAGAGGAGTGGCCAGCAGGTCAAGGAAGGTGATTGTCCCACTCTACTCAGGCCTTGTGAGTAGATGTCTATGAGTGGTGATTACTGTGGGGGTGAAGGTGAAGACAGCTGTAGGGTGGGATGTGGCCAACAAAGAGAGATGGGCAGGCCTATTCATGGTGGCCACAGCATGGTGACAGACAGGCTTGGCTTGAGAGATGTCTTGAGGAGAAAGACTTGCAGGTACCAGTGGCTGAAAAACTCAACACGAGCCAGCAATATGCACTTGCATTCCAGAAAGCTAAAAGTATCCTGGGCTGCATTAAAAATAGTACAGTTAATAGGTAAAGGGAGGTGATTCTCCCTCTCTGCTCTGCTCTTATAAGACCCTGCATTCAGCTCTGAGGCCCCCAGCATAAGAAGGACATGGACCTGTTAGAGTGTGGCCATGAGGATGATCAGAGGGCTGGAACACCTTACCTATGAAGACAGTTTGAGAGAGTTGGGCTGGTTCAGCCTGGAGAAGAGAAGGCTCCAGGGAGAACGTACAGCAGCCTTCTAGTACCTAAAGGGGGGCTATAAGCTGGGGAGGGACTCTTTATCAGGAAGTGCACTGATGAAACAAAGGGTAATGGTTTTAAGCTAAAATAGGATGGGTTTATGTTAGATATTAGGAAGAAATTATTTACTCTGAGGGTGATGAAGCACTGAAACAGATTGCCCAGAGAAGTTGTGGCTGTCCCATCCCTGGAAGTATTGAAGACCTGTTTGGATGGGGGCTTTGAGCAACCTGGTCTAGTGTGAGGTGTCCCTGCCTATGGCAGGGGGGGTTGGAACTAGGTGATCTTTAAGGTCCCTTCCAACCCAAGCCATTCTATGATACTATTCGATGGCTGGTGGTGGCAGAGTTGGCCC
Organism: Stictonetta naevosa; assembly: GCA_011074415.1. NCBI lineage: Eukaryota > Metazoa > Chordata > Aves > Anseriformes > Anatidae > Stictonetta > Stictonetta naevosa. The sequence continues at coordinate 96,770,030 of CM021698.1, forward strand.
CAGCTTGAACAAAGGTGGCCACATGGTGAGATCAGGGTGGGGACAGTAAAGCTAAAGCACAGGCTAAAAACCTCCATCCAGGCTCCTGAGGGTCCATGCTTGGGTTGAGCCACCCACCGCACAGCATGACACATCAGTGTACCATATTCAACCAATTGTGAGTACGGGGGAACCCAAGCAAGTGGATCCTGCCCTTGCACCCAGGACACTGGCAGGGGAATTAAGAGTGGGAGACCGCTGCTTGATCATGTAGGCATGCCAGTAAAGTCAGGAAGGAAGTTTCAAGACACTGACTTATTTACAAATGATAAGTACTTCTTACTACTGACCAGGTAGAGGTTCTAAATCATTTATTACTATTTTCACAGTTGACTTTGTGAAAAGTCAAACTTTTCACAAACCTCTTACCTGACTTTTCACAAACTTTTCACAAACCTCTTACCTGACCAAACACAAATATGCTTTTGGTTCCAGGATTCTAGCTTTCAGATTGAATGAAAATTTGAGAGAGACTTGGTTGTTGCCCATGCATTTTCTGGACCAGTAGAAAGAAACAGGATGTGAAGCAAATTCCAAAGCTACAATTTTGTATAAACCAGTCTGACAAAACATTTTCTGTTCTCATATGCAAAGTGGAAATTTATGCTCTGGGATGAGACCTACAAGGAAAACATTTTAAACTTTCAAATCTAATAAATTAGCATAACCCTAATTTTTGGACTCTTCTTTATCAGATGCAGAAAAGAAGCTTGAACTGGGACACTAAAATTCAATAGGAGACATTTGGATGGTGGTTTCTCAAATGTTACAGAAAAAAATGGAATTTAGAGATTGAAAAAATTAAGAGAGAGTCATGTTTGCTAGCTTCAGATGGGCTCCATCTCTAAAGAAGCTCTGGAGATTTTTAATATACAGATAATGCAAATAATATTATGAATGAGAAACCCTGTAAATTTTGATAGCATATTAAGTATTCTTCCTGAAACATGGTGGACAAATTTTGTTTAAACAAATAGAAAATATTGTTTACCTATGTTAAAATATTAAAATCACTTATCTGAAACATTTTTATTTATTTATTTATGTATTTTTTTTCTGGATGACATAGCAAGACCAGCATGTGTGTAGAATCTTATCTAGCAGATGTGATAATATGCATGCCTGAGTGGTGCTGGCAAAAAAAAACAACACCGTTAACATACTCTGTACAGGTATAAAAATATAACCAATCTCAGAACTCTCAATCCAAAAATTTGTTAGGAAATACAATAAAAAAAGCTACCAATGAAAGTAATAAAATATCTACCAAAGAGAGCAGCAGAATCAGAATCTGATCTACAGTTTTGAGAGTTAAAAAGCAGAACAGTAAGCAGAACAGGAACTTAAAGGTTGTCACTTGCCAACATTTTTCCACTGAACAAGAGAAAAAAAATTAAGAAATCTTGATGGCTAGAATAAATGTCAGTTACTGGGAAGTCTGAAAAAAACAAATAGAACAAAAAAAAAGCTAATAGAACAAAATAAAGAAATCTAGAGTTTCACTTATAATGGAAGAAAATATCTTGATGTCTAAGGCTGGCTGTGAATCACAGGGTGTTAGAAATGCCCTATAAAGTTGTCATCTTAGACAGGTAGTATTCTCCAAGCCCCAGCAGAGAGGAAAATATGAAGTATAGAGTCTTTTCACAGAATGGTCCCAGACTGGTAAAAAATGGCCCAAAAATGTCAAAATGCAAAACAAAACAAAAGTAAAACAAACAAACAAAAAACAAAAGACCAGAAACCCCACCCCAGAACATGGTACCCTTAACACTTTTCAGCTAAGGTAAAGCTGATCTTCAATTAAAAAGTTTAGGATCCAAGCATCAGGAGAGATGACTTTAGAAGACAAAAACAGAATTGTTAGTATTATGTTTGTTTTTTTTTTTTTTTTTTCCCACTCTACTTGTATACAGTATACTTTTATACAGTATACAGTATATTTTTTGCCCTGAAGAATAATTATTGTTGCACAATCTGCTTAAAAAAAAAAAAAAAAAAAAAAAAAAAATTTAAGGATTTCCTAGGCCAACACGTTGGAGGTATCATCTGCAAATCACATAGAGCTGAACAAGACACAGGATAAAGCAAACACTGTAACTGGTCACTGAGCAGTAGGGAAGGACATAAAACCATTTATCCCAGTCTTGTGCTTGCAAATAAATTGACTGAACCTAGAAGCTTAATATGCAAAATCTGGAAGTAAGGCTCTATTGAACGTTTTTATCTCACATCTTAAATACTTTTGGCAGTTGAACGATGGCTTTTTGTTAATTTGTTTTGGTTTGTTTGGTTTGTTTTATTTTGATGCAATATAAGGGACTGGATGTCTGCGCACATATATTAAGTCTGATATGCTAGGATATGGTTTGAAGCTTTTCCTGACTGGTCTGATCAATCATGTTGTCAGCACTAACCTTCAGAGATTGATTAAAAAGCAGAACTCATCAAAAGTGATTCACTATGAAGAGATTATAATCTGACGATTTTACTGAAGTGATACATTATTCATGGTTTACAATCTTTTTTTTTTTTTTTTTTCTCTAATACATGCAGAGTTTTCTGTCATTTTCAAATTTAAATAAAATAGTAAAGCTTATCCAACATTTCCTTTTTTTTTATTATGATGACAATACAAACTTTAAAGGTGACAAGACAACTATTAAAACTAGAATGTGACTGAGTGTAAATTACATATGCCACAGTAAGAAGCTTAATCAGTTTTGTTGTGAATGGCATTGGCATTTGTAGTGACATCTCAAAGCTCTGTAAAAGTTAATACTTGTGCACTAGCAGTCTGTTCTTCTAAATAATGTGGATTTGATAATTTGAGGAAAGTGTTTTATTAAAACTTTACAACTAAAATGTGAAAGAAGATACAGCTGTTATACTTCTTTCAGATAAGATGTTCTCTTCAAAAAGAAAATATTTGTTATGCTAATATGATGTGTCAGTACCTACAGAAATATTAGCATTCCAAAGGCTCTCATTAGTATCAATGGAAGAAGATTTAATGAAGACAATGGATGGTATTTGAATTTGTGATCTCCTTTTTGTTCATTTCTTTGCTTTTGTTGTGGACAAAGTTGATTATCTACTGCTGGTAGAAGTAATGACCAAGTCCCTAGAAAATGAAATAACCAGAATGGTTATCCATATCCATATGGATATTTTTTCTCTCACTTTATGTTTAATTCCTTTTAGTGAGATCCACATGCTAGTGAAAGTAATGAGAATCTTGCCATTGATTTCAAAAAAATATGCATCAGGAATATTTTGCATTTGATAACATTTTGTTATATAATCAGTTTTATTCTTTCCTTGTGGATCCCAATTTATTAGCAATTTTCTCTGCCAGTGCGAGTTTTACACCCACTGACAGCAACAATGGCAAATATATTGTAATAAGACCGTAAAAATTGGCAGAAGTGTGCAGATGCAATTAAATTACTTTCAGCTCTTTAAAACAAAATTTGGTTCAATATTATGGTGTTAGCTTGTATTATCAGTTCCCAGTTTTAAAAAAAGTACTCCAGCCTTGATCCATAGGTCTAATCTAAATAAACTTAACTAAATGTATTCCAGGTAGCCTTGGATCAACTCTTCATTGTTTTATATAAAATTCTGGGCATAGTTAATATGGAAATTAAATTCCAGCTCAACTCAGAATATCACAAGTTTATTTTCTCTACTTAATGAAACTTCATGGCATTATAGAAGGTGTCATTTGTCTTCTGAAGAATGGACATAGATTTTTAAGCCAACTATTCATTTCCAGTACCTATCAAATCTATCTATATATAATGAACTTATCTGAATTTATCACACATAGAATTTAACTGGTGTCACCAAAAGCAGAATTCAGTCTTGGGAAGAGCTTAAAGTGTTTGCTTCTTCACTGAAAGAATCAAAGTGAAATGTTAAGCTATTGTCCTCTTCATTCCTTCTCAACATTTATAACTGCCTACTCTGAGAAACATTTTATTATTTTTAAAGGCTAGCATGCCACCAGAAACTAAAGAATGTCAAAGGATAAGCCCAAAGTAAGACTTTGGCTGTACTGTTATAAAAACAATCTATTTAAACAGATCAGGAATAATTGATGAATGCTGGAAATTGTGAGAGCTGGTATTTTATAATAGTGAGGATTTGTTCACATTTCTTGTAAGAATGAAAACTGTTATAAATTACATATCAATACTGAAATGGTACACCATGTACAGACATAAATATGTGAAATATGTGCTTAAATGTATATGTGCACAAATACATATAAATGTATATTTTTAAGACTTCGGGATAAAAAAGAGAACAAGCAAAATAAAAGTGAGAGATTCTTGCCCCATTTTTATTTATTTATTTATTTATTTATTTATTTTCCTGGAGTAAGTTAAGAGTTTTCTTGAATAGTGGAATAAGATAAAAGTATGATCTATGTACATTACATTATATCTGTACGGTCTATTAAACATGCATATAAAGTATTATACATATGGTATGCATGATATGCATATAAGGCATAAAAACAAATTTTCATGACAATAATGTATCGGAAGTCTTCTGTGCTTTCCTGTGAGACATGTTCATCTGAGAGTACATACACAGATGTACTTTGTTACTTGGAAAACAGTCATGTGTATGCAATATTGCACATAATCAGCTGCTGAAGGTTTTTATTCAATTGAATTTTATTCAGTGACTTAGACAAAGGGATAGAGTCTACTCTCAGAAAGTTTGCTGACGATACAAAGCTGGGAGAAGTGGCTGACACACCAGAAGGCTGCCTTTCAGTGAGACCTGGACAGGCTGGAGAGCAGGACAGAGAAGAACCTGATGAGGTTCAACAAGAACAACTGTAGATTCTTGCACCTGGGTAGGAATAACTGTATGCATCAGTACAAGTTAGGGACTGACCTGCTGGAGAGGAGCTCTTCAGAGAAGGACCTAGGGGTCCTGGTGGAAAACAGGTTGGCCATGAGCCAGAATTGTGCCCGTGTGGCCAAGAAGGCCAATGGCATGCTGGGGCACATTAAAAGAATGTGGTCGGCAGGTTCAAGGGGATTATCCTCCCTTTCTACTCTGCCCTGGTGAGACTACATCTAGAATACCGTGTCCAGTTCTGGTCTCCCCAGTTCAAAAAAGATAGGGATCTTGTAGAGAGTGTCCAGAGGAGGGCCACAAAGATTATTAAGGGCATGGAGCATCTCCCGCATGAAGAAAGGCTAACAAATCTGGGTCTGTTCAGCCTGGAGAAGAGAAGACAAGCAGGTGATCTGATCAGTGTTTATAAATATCTAAAGTGCAAGAGGCCAATCAATGGGACAGGCTGTTTTCAGTGGTGTGCAGTGATAGGACATGGGGCAATGGCCAAAAACTGGAACACATTCCACACAAACATGCATAAATACTTTACAGAAAGGGACACAGAGCACTGGAACAGGATGCCCAGAGAGGTTGTGGAGAAGCATCTCCCTTCTCTGGAGATATTCAAGACCTGCCTGGATGCTTTCCTGTTCAACCTACTGTAGGGAACCTGCTCTCAGTAGAGGGGTTGGACTAAATGATCTCCAGAGGTCCCTTCTAACCCCTATGATTCTGTGATTGCATTACTGGTGACAAAGCTGGTAAGAACTGAATTGCGAGGTTCAGAGGCAGGAAGTGGAAGAAAGAAAACTAAGATGCAAATTTAAGTCTCCATTCTAAGTGAAATATTATGCAGAGTTGGACTATTTCAGCAGATTTACAGGAGAGGCTAGGAGCAAGGGTTTCACAGTACCTGTTAGACTCTTGTTTGAGCAGGAGTGACTGGTCTCTAGGACACAGGAAGCTGTTCTCCAGAGTGCTTCAGTTATGGCCTGTTGATGGATGTATGCATGGTCCTGCTTTCCCTTTATGGGAATACATCCCTCCCTCTTGCAAAATCTTGCCCTGCAGGATAATGATGTCCATGTTCCAGCTGGATACTAGGAGCCACTAAAACAAGAGGGCCCTGTCAAACCACTGGAGTGAGGTGTAAAAGCTCTTCTCATACTGCCCATCCCAGTTCTGCATGGCTTCGTTTGAATCTCTCACTGGTCCAGAATTCTTGTCTGAACATTTCCCACTGGACTTTTGCTGCTGGAAGTGAAGTTCAGCCATATGCTTGGTGGCCATGGAAGTGGTTGATGTTGTATAAATGGAAAAGAGAAGCAGACATGTTGAATACTGGGATGACCCGAGGGGCTAAAGTCAATAGACATCAGTAGGACATAATGCTATAAATAGCTGAAGAACAGCAAGAACAAGAATTGGAGCACAAGAAGGAGAAAAGGGTCAAATTCCTGAGCACCTATTGAAGGGAGGAAGACAGTAGAGAATGAAAAAGAGATTTTCAAAGGGATATAGCCAGTGCAGAAAAACTTCAGAACTACACTCCCCGTACTCAACAGATTTTAAGTATGACTTTGCCAAGGCAGCAGGTGACCTCTTTTAACAGGAATGGAACTGTATGCTTCCCACTAGGAGAGGAAATGGCAAGATTTTTCAAGACAATACATTTATAAAATTGGTGGATACTGTGAGAAAATTTCAGCAATGTTGGAAGACAGAATTCATAATTTTTCATTCCACTGCAGGGGTGTAACAAGTGGTAAATAAAATAATAATAATAATAAACACTATAAAAAGTATTTCTTCCCATATGATTTTTGCTATCTGAAAATTATTACTTTATGTATTACTGTTAAACATTCCATTTTGTAGTGATAAATAGAAGCAACTTCCTTAATTTATAGTTTTTTTTTTTTTTTTTTTTTTTTTTTTAATGGTGTGTATGTGGAAGAAGTATGAATGAAGGATTCACTTAACTACAATTTAATTAAAATATGTTTGTCACAGTTCTTTTGGAGGATGGGAATGTTGGAACAAAATTAAGATCTGCCGTAAGAAATAACATGTTAGAGAAAGGTCAGGCAGGAAAAATGAAATTTAGTATGCTAAATTTCATATGCTAGTAAAAATTGTCTTGCAAATATTCACTTCAGAGAGACCAGCTGCAAAGCATAACAAGGAAAAAAATGTACTATTATACAGTATCTAAAAAAAATCATTTAAAAATCTGAGCTGTTTTTAAGCAGCATCAAACTTCTTAATAGTACATAATTCTCAAACCATGTGAGTTCTAATATATCAACAAGGTAAAGTGTTGAGCCCTGTATGCTGCTAGGGTATGCTGTTTGTGTACTTTATGCAAATCCAGAGAAGATTTTTATGCTACTGTTCTGTGCATGTCAAGAGCTACCTGAAGTTAATAAGACCATTTGTAAAGAAGTAGATCTGATCTCTAATATAGTGGAGTCCTTTCTCGTTATTGTTTCAAGATGCATACAGCTAGCTGGATGTTGAGTATATTTGCTTTTCATGCTATTTCTGCCCTCCTCCACCTTTCTGTATCATTCTCATGAGGTCCCCTGGGTGCTCTTAGCAGTTTGAATATGTCCTGTATGTCTACTGAAAAGGGTACCAGTTTCTCTGTTACTGGAATATTTGATGTTGCTCGTATTAGCAATTGTTTTTAAAATGAGTGTGTTTTCCTATTAAAGTCCATATTGAGTTGTGTATCAATATCATTTTCTCCTCAACCACACTTCATTTTAGGTACGTTTAAAGAGTTCTTTGTAAAGGATAAGACACCTACTAGATTTATGGGATAACTTAACTGGTATGCAAGAGACATTTCCTTAGGAAACTTTCTAGGTTTCTAGCAGTTTCCATGAAATACTTTTGATTTTGTTCCTGTTAAATTATGAAGAAATATACCATACGGGCTTTGTTTAGAAAAGCTGAAATTGTAGCCAAATTGCTTGAGGAAACATAAAAAGATTAATGATTGAGTTCTGTGTGGCTCCCAGTTTCTCACTTCCTGAATCAGTGTAGCTGAGACATATCACAAAGATGACACATATTGACTCTGGGGAGGGAGCAGCAATCATTCGCCTTATTATTTTCCATGTCAGGGAAGTAATAGAGCAATATTGTGCCAGTGAAAGAAGAAATTTCTAGCTTGTCTGCCCTTCAGCTTGAAAGACTGTTGCACACACTTCTCATGGAGAAAGAAAAGAAAAATCTGGATCTTCCACTAGATTCTACTTTGAAGTGAGACAAAATACAAGGAAGAATAAACTGTGCTCACTTCTTGTATTAATGCCCATCCAGGAAAATGACCAGGAAATGAAAATTCTGGATCTCCATGTCCAGAAAAATTATTTTGATGTTGTTGTGTAGTCTTTCTCTCACAACACTGATTTTAATGTTTGTTTAATGTTTGTTTAATGTTTGTTTAGCCATTTTCAAATGTGTCTACATGTTACCTTTTTTGTTTGTTTGCATCATAGATATACTTGCGATTCTTGGACTATGAGATGCAGAATTCCAATGAATGCAAAAGGAATTTTGTTGCTGTTTATGATGGAAGCAGCTCTGTGGAGGATTTAAAAGCGAAGTTTTGCAGCACTGTTGCTAACGATGTAATGCTGCGGACAGGTCTCGGTGTGATCCGCATGTGGGCAGATGAAGGCAGTCGAAGCAGTCGATTCCAGATGCTCTTCACATCTTTCCAAGAACGTAAGACCTTAATTAATATGTCCACCTTTCAGTTTGTTAAATGACACTAGTCCCACAAACTGCTAATGTTTTCTTCATGCAGAGTAAGGATGAGTAAGTAACATTAAAGGATGCTCCTGAACAAGCTATGTAAATAACCAGAACAGTTTAAATCCATACATAGTGTGCAATAATTTGTAACAAAGAAAGTAGAGCACAGGATTAAGAGAGAGAAAAATGGGTATAGCTAGTCACAATGACCACAATTTAACTATTCCCCAAGATACTAGTCCACTCTGTCTCAGTTTTCCTTTACACAATTGGAAAATAATACAGCTCTGAAGAATTTTATCAAGCCTAGTCTTTTTCTATGATTTTGATTTTTTTAGATCTTACAATGAAATAATCACCTTATGATTATTTTATCACAGATGATGAATGTTTGTTCATATGCCAGAATGCATATATCAATAAACACATATCAGATAATTTTAAGCAAATAATTTAGTGGAGGTTTTGTTGTTGTTGTTGATATATGTATATGCATATATATGTAGTAACAGAAGCTATCTAAAAGCTTAAATGATATCTTTTTTTTTACAAACTTAATATTTTCCCTATGCAGATTGTATTCATTTATATTTATATTCATTTATATTTATTTACATGATTTTTGAGCACAAGTAATAGGAAAAGTGGCCTTTGGGAAAAAAAAAAAAAAAGCTACTTATTGCCAATTTGAAAAACAAAACAAAAAAAAAACATCAAACCCAATAATCTCATTCACTGAAAATGATTAATTCAGTTAATCACCTGTGAAAGATATTGGTTTGTTTTCTTTAATAGAAACAATGCATAGATGGTCCCTTGAGGAAGAAGTAGAAGCATTTATTTTCATATGCTGTTTCATGTTTTGTTGTTGTTGTTGTTTGTTTTGTTTTGTTTTGTTTTACTTGTGCATCACAAGTTTCACAGGAAGATTTCAGTCTGACTATGAGTTACTGAAATGAAGGCACATTCCTACCAAGCATATTCTTCATCTGTATTCTGTGTGTGTGCACCCTGCAATGAGGCAATGAGACTGTTGAGAACAGCTTCCATAATTCCTTAATTATGGCTCTGATTAAAAAATTTCTGACACTTTGCATGCTTGAAACTGCATATGCCTCTGTAGTCTCACACTGCAGCCTTAGGGTGGGTTATGTTTTTCTTGTCTGCAAATCAGGCCAGGGTCTAAATGACACCAAGAACCCTCAATTGAGATGACATTGTCCTTTTCTCATTTCTGCAACTGGGGATATCTTGAATATTCAAGATCTGATTTTTATTATTATTATTATTATTTTATTTATTTATTTTTTTTTTCCACAAAGCATCCTGATCTGTTACCTTAGAAACAACTGCATAGACACTAGAGGTTCACAGCATTAAAAGAATTGGAGAGTGAAACACTATGATGACTAACTTGAGATGAGGGTTTGCATAAGTGTGTGTTTGCAAGGCTTCATATTTTTAGAAGAAAATTTTCCTCATAGCATTCCTAATATGGTTATTTGACATACTACAGCTTATGAGCTACTCTGTTCTTGTAAACAGCTAATGTTTTATAATGTATTCTGACTGGGAGGTTAAAAATATTAACATGATGTGTCTTCTGTAATTCTACTGTGCAAAGTTGTTGCAGACTAAAAGCTGTAAATTTACGAAGGGTGAAATTGTGCTTTGAGATGTCTACACAGCCTGATCATAAATATTAGGGGAAACTGCATCTGTGTTTTTAATGCTGTAAGTTAATGTTAAAGGTTTAAAAGTGGTGACAACTGTACTTTCTATGCCATGTCAGCAGTCCATAAGTTCTGTCCTATACTGCAAACTGGTGTTGACTGTAAGAAGTAAGGTAGAACAGGTGTCCAGTCTGAGCACAGGGAGACACAGCACATAGCATGCAAACTGTGAGGTCTTTCAGTAATGTGTGGGAATAATTAGATCATCTGCGTGGAAAAGAAGGAATGTCAGACTTCATTCAGGGAGATAAGCATCAAGCAACAGACACCTGTATCCCTGCAAAAATGCAGAGACAAAGAGGGAAAAAAATAGTTTATTCATTTAGAGCTGTGGGGGGAAAAATAAATAAAAAAATAAAAAAAATGCTGTGAAAGAGTAACAAAGTAAAAGTTCTTTTTTATTGTTGCTGTGGTAACGACCAAGAGGTGTGTAGCTCCTCAAGTTCCTCTCCTTAGTGTGGGGTACTGTCTGTAGAGTTAACTGAGACTGTGAGTCCACTGCAGTCCTCTGTTACACAAAGCTCTGTGAATTGGAAGTGTGGGGTATTTTTGTTTGTTTTTGTTTGTTTTGTGGAAACAGAAACAGACTATTTAGCCTCAGAAATCTTTTCTTTCTGTCTAAGTCTGTTCAGTGTTAATTCTTGTTACAGAGCTGTTTCCTGGGGACTTGACATTTGTGTAGAACAGAGAAATCTTAAAGAGATTTCTTATATGATTATTTTCATATGGTTTGATCAGTGCTCTCCAATTTCATCTGAAATATATGTAGATATGTTTTTTTTTTTTTTTTTTTTTTTTTTTTTTTTTAA
>CM021698.1:96781341-96796133 GCA_011074415.1 Stictonetta naevosa
TTTTTTTTTTTTTTTTTTTTTTTTTTTTTTTTTACCTCTAGTGGTGATGCTCTGCAAAGCAGAAGTGCTGCAAATATATCTCAAGAAAGAACAGGCATATAATGCAAGAAATTGTTAAATTTACTACTCCAGAAAATCAGTAATGATTCTTACATCATGAAAATAGCAGTAGAGCTCTAATCAACTTTTAGCAAACAAATAATTATTAATAGCTGATACGGTACAATGATGACAGATATTTTGTGATCAGTATTATCAGCTATTCCAAATATATATTTTTTTCTGTTCATGCCCTTACCTTTTCATTTTCCATGGTTGTGACAGCAGTCTCCAGCCTGATTAATGACAGACATGCTACACTTACAGCTTCTTCAAAGAGCTGTTCCTGAGCAGGCACACCTATGCTTTAAAAAGCAGTTTCATAAAACCAGGGCATAAGGGATAAGAGAAAATCCCTCTATATGCAGAGCACACAAGATGCTTATTCTCTCACCTCTGACAGTTATTTGGTAGCACTGCTTGCCTCTATATCCACAACCTTTTTTTTTTTTTTTTTTTTTAAAAAAAAAAAAAAGGGAAAAATATTATTCCTGCTCTTATTTTGTTGCCACTTTGAGCTTTAAGGGTGTTTTTAAAGCTCTGTCTCATAGTGTTTTTTTAAAGGAGCACAAATTCTATTATGATTGCTTTCTTTTTATTAACAAAACCCGTATTTAGATAGAAATCTAACGCTATGTTTAGAAGAGTAGTGCACAGCTTTATAGAGTAACAGCAGTCAAGTCCTTATTTACAGCCAGAATCCCTGAAGATGATGAAGCATGGACAATTTTCTAATTGGGAAAAGGCTCTGCAGGTATTCAATATTAATGGCTGTGTTTATTGTGATAATGCAAAAGGAACAACTGAGAAAAGGAACAGCCATGCAATAAGTGCAATACATGCAAAGAGATAGTTTCCACTTGGAAGGACTTAAGAGTGTAAATAGATTACAGCCTTCTTGTTTTTGTTCCCTGCTTCCACACACATATATATAAAAGAAATCATTGTGATTGCCTCCTTAATGGTGAATACTCATCTGTGATTTTCTGCCCCTCTGTCATCTACAGCCATCTGTAGTCAAAAACCCTCACTGGCTAAGCAACCTGATGCCTCTGTTCCTGAACAAAATAGGTGTCTGTGGTGCCTAGAGTGTATAAATTGAACATTGAATGGAGCTCTGAGCACACACTACTGAGCTGACAGTCTCTGCTGACCTCATATTGACATGTGTCTGGTATTAACCCTCAGAAAACATTGTATTTATTTTGAACAGAGTTGTCTGAAGGTGGATGAGGAGGAAAATTCAGAATTAAACACATACCATATTCAAGTATTTAATAGTTTCATTTTAATAATATTTTTTCATTAGTGGCAAATGAAAAGATATGTAATTTTACTTCAGATAACACAATTTAGTGTGCAGTACTAAAACCATTGTAATAATTTTATTATTTTAAGAAAGTAAGTGAAACTGTCTGTCAGCATGACTGATGGACTTTTCCTTGGGGAGGCTGAGAGAAAGTTTCTTCTGTTTCAAGGATGATTTGAGGAACGTCAGAAGAATTTCTTTTCTCTTTCTCTTGTGAAGAAAAGAAAGCTCTATTTTTCAGTTAGGAACAGTGGGAAATTCCAAGTGATCTATGCCTAAAGAATTAACGTGCAGAGCATGATGAAATAAGTCATTTTGAGAAGATGAGGAGTAGGTGTGAAATATGTAATGAGTTCAACGGAAATTATTTTTCACATCTAACCATTTTTCAGACTTCAGAATTTTCCCATTCACCCTCAGGAGAAAGCAAGACCTCTCAAGAAATGTTATGACAAGAATGGAAGGGGTGGAGATAGAGAAGCCTGAAAATAGTAAGTAGAATAGGGCATTCTTCTAAGATTAAAGAGTCCAGGATTGAAATCCCTACCCTGAAATGTACTCAAAGGGCAAGCCCACAAAGCTCAGTGAAGTGAGACATAGACACCCAAGCTAGCTTGCTCAGATCTGATGTACACCTCAGACAGAAGGTATGGAGTTAATGCCAACTCTACGTGGTGCTTAGAAACAGTGTAAATACACTGGGGAAGGCTGAAGCAGAACTGCTAAGCTTCACACCAGGTCCACAGCAAGTCGGCTTTTGCTTCATCATGTAAAACTATTTTTACACCACCCTGTCTGCATTATATACCCAAAGTATCCTCACTCCCCGAAATTATGCACAGCACACACACACAGATAATATATTTTGTTATTAATGCCACTACATCATGATATAATAATTATTAATAGAACAAATAATGTTTGCTATAGTGCTGTATAAATATTGCTATTTTATTTTATAAAAGGCCATATACTACTTGCAATTATTTATTTTACTGCGTTAGTGAAAGCAGTATTTTCTTGGAAAAAAATATAAAATACGAATTTTTATTTCATATTACTTTGTAAGCATGGCATATGGAGGAACTATTAATGCTCTTTATGTTCCTCTGCCTTAGGGCTATTCAGCACTAAAAGAAGTTGTGATCATTTTTCATTAGTAAATGAAAAAGTATGGATTATTAGCTCCATGTGCATTCCCATAACATTCTAATAGTAATAAGATATAGACAACTCTATTGGCTCTCTCTCTTTTTTTTTTTTTTTTTTTTCTTTTTTAACTCTGGAAAACAGTAACCTTCAAATGCTGAATCTAGGCTTTTTTTTTGAATACTGGGATGGTAACTGTCTGGAAATATTATTGTAACAATCCTCTAATCTCCTAGTTTGTCCCCATTAAAAACAAAAATATATTTACAAGTCAGCAAACATAAATAATATAATTAGTCTAAGATTTTTTTTAAAGTATAGGTTTACTAAATCTGAAAAATTCGCTGGGTTACCAACTCCATTCCTGTTAACACACTTGCTTATATATGTTCTAGGATAAGTGCTCCATCTTGTGTTCAGTATAAATACTTGTTGAAAAGTGGAAGACACTACTTTTTTATTTTTTTTTTATTTTTTTCTGTAACTAAAATATCTGTTTGTGTATTAAGATACCAGTTATCCCTACACACAGATATAAGAAATTTAAAGAACATATTGACATTTAAAATAAAGGGAAAGGTTTTGAAGGTTTATATGTATATATGTGTCTCTATATAATTTTATATATAGCATAATTTTACAATAAAATAATATATGATTCAAATCCAAATTGGAAAAAGACCTTTTGGTATATATATATATTATTGGCACTATAATTAAATTACAATATTTCATGCTGTAAAAATCTGATGTTTTATGAAAAACTTACTGTAGTTAAAATACACCAATGTGAGTTATATGAATAGTTAACATTTTCTCACTTCTTTTATTATCATTATACATTGTTCGTTGTGCTGAATATGTTACCTCCCTTTTTTTCTAGGCCAGTACCTTGGTAGATCTTAATTCAAGGCTGCTTTAGGGCACAGTAAAAATAAATGTGGTTGTGTGATCTAAGCTGTAACTTTTGACCTAACTATGTAGCCATCTTTTCAGAGAGAGACAGAATGGCTGAGGTTGGAACAGACTTTGGGGTTTGGACTTTCTTTGTTGAGGGCTGTGGGTCTGCATCCTGTTGGGTTGTCAATACCCCCAACACAGTCTTCACAACCTCTCAGAGAAACCAAATCTAGCCCTGTGAATGACAAGCCACAAAGTAAAAAAAAATGTTCTTGTGTGTAAGTGAAATTTCCTGCATTTTATTTAGTGCTCATTGCCTTTTTTTGTCTTGTCCAGGTTGCCCAGAGCCTCATCCAACCTGGCCTTTAACACCTCCAGGGATGGGGCATCCACAACCTCTCTGGGCAACCTGTTCCACTGCCTCACCGCCCTCTGAGTGAAAATTTTCATTCTAACCTCTAATCTAAATTTCCCCTCTTTTAGTTTAAAGTAATTCCCTCTTGTCCTATCATTATCTACCCTAGTAAAGAGTCCTTTTCCATCCTTTTCATAAGACCCCTTTAAGTACTGAAAGGCTGTGATGAGATCACCCCGGAGACTTCTCTTCTGTAGGCTGAAAAGCACCAGCTCTCTCAGCCTCTTTGTAGGAGAGGTGCTCGAGCCCTCTGATCAACTTTGTGGCCCTCCTCTGGACCTGCTCTAACAGATTAACATCCTTTTTGTGCTGGGGACCTAGACCTGGATGCAAGTGGGGCCTCACAATGGCTGAGTAGAGGGGGACAATCACCTCCATTGACCTGCTGGCCATTCCTCTTATGATGCAGCCCAGGATGCCGTTGGCTTTCTGGGCTGCAAGTGTGCACTGACTACTCATGTCACTGTTGACTTATGTCATGAGTCTATGCAGACTGCTCCCTTCTTGTCCTTCATTTGTTTGGAAATGGTTTCCAGGATAATTTGCTCCATCATGTTTCCAGGGATTAAGTTGAAACTGAACAACCCGTAGCTCTCGGGATTCTCTTTCTTGCCTTTCTCAAAGACAATGGAGACATCTGCTTTCTTCAAGTTCTTAGGAACTTCTCTCTATGGCCATGAATTTCCAGAGATAATCAAGAAAATGACATCAGCCAACTTCTGTGGGTATCCCACAAGTCCAGGGTCCATGGATTCATGCCTGTACAGTTTGTTTTTTGTTCTCTGACCTGGTCCTCCTCCACTGAGGGTAAGTCCTGCTGTCTCCTTCATCTCAAGTGCCTGGAACTCCAAAGGGCAAATCCACCAAAAAAGATGGAGTAGAAGAAGGCAGTTAGTACCTTATCCTTTTCCGTATCTCTTGTCAACAGGTCCCATGCCCCATTCAGCATCACACACACATTTTCCCTCACCTTCCTTCGGCAGTGAATATACCTGTAGAAATCATTTTTGTTGCCTTTCACAGTCCTTGCCAGATTCAACATCAGATGGACTTCAGCTTTCTTAGTTGTTTCCCTGTATGCTTGGTCTATGCCCCTATACTTCCACTGGGGTCACTTGACACTGCTTCCACCTCATGTACATGTCCTTTTTTTTTTTTTTTTGTGTGTGTGTGTGTCTGCATTTAGTCAGGAACTCTTTGTTTATCCATGCAGGCTAGCTGCCACCTTTGTTTGATTTTCTGCTTGTCTGGATAGACTATTGAGCTTGGAAGAGGTGATCTTAGTCAACCTACTCTTCTGTTGGACCCCTTATCTTTCCAAGTAGGATTTTTCCAAGTAGATCCCTCAACAAATTCTGCTCTCCTGAGGCCAAGGGTTATGATCCTGCTTTTTCCTTATTTTCTCCTCTCAGGATCCTGAACTGCAACTTCTCACGATCACTGCAGCCAGGGCTGCATGTAGTGTTCACATTCCCAACCAGTCTTCCGTGTTTGTAAAAACATGAGTCCCACCAGAATTCTCTAAAACAGCTCCCTGTATCAGGAAGTTATTGTCAGCGCTCTCCAGAAACCTCCTGGATTGTTTGTGCCCTGCTGTGCTACCCTCCACAGGTAGTTAAAATCCCCTTAAGCACCAGGGTCTGTGAATGTGTGATTTCTTCCACATTGGTCTGCCCACTAATCCTGACCCAAAAATCAGTTTGCTCAACACAACCCAAGGCAGAGTTTTGTTCATTTTCACTGCTCTCTCTTATAAGGACATTTAGATAGTCATGATGAAGATTGCATACTGATAGGTCAGGCTTTCTGCTTGGTGGAGAAGTTTGCCTTATTTTAACTAATTGAAGCTAGTGACAGCAGTAAATTCCTTTTGTGAAAACATTCACACTCATTTTTCATTTTTAATTTTTTTTTTTTTTAATATTTTGAGGCAACACCACAGATGTTCAAAGGTTAGGTTAAGCTATCCAGTGTTGGAGCCACATACTTTGTCTGCTTGATTCCACTCCCACGCAGGGTTCTGTAACAGCCTCAGGAAAGTGTTAGGACCAGCTCTACCTTGCTGCAGAAGAATCCTGTTCACTACTAGTTCATGTACCTCTCTGCTATTACTAGAATATCCTTGGTACTGCACCCTAAGATCCCTTTACTGTGCCTCTTCAAGAACAATAAAATAATAATAATATTAATAAAAGCTAATTCCTTCAATGAAAATTGGGACAGACAAGTTTTAAGCTTCCCTTGATGCTTTCATTCATTCTAACAAAAAAGCCTCATTAGAGTGGAGAAAAATATTGATTTCTTGTCCAGCTTAATCACTCTAGGCTCAAGGGACCACAGAGAGGATTGGACTATTCTAATTTTAAAAACATAAACAGAAGTGTGCTGTTTATCTTTAGATTTAGAAATCTGCTGCACTTGGGTTTCTCCAATGCTAAGACTTCTGTACTTATTTTGAAATTTCTCTGCTGTCTATCCACCTAGTCATGAAATTTATTCACATAGCATTTCTTTCCTCCGTAGTTCAATGGCATGATTTAGGGAAGCATAAGCTCTTTTTTCTTCCTTGTTTCCTCATGTTGTTTTCAGATCTCCCTGACATCACTTTGCATAAGTATTCTGTCTTCTAAAATCTGAAAGAAAAAAAAAAATAGTTGCTCTTATTTTTTCTCTCTTGTTCCTGAAATATTTCCTAATATTCTCACTTGATACAGTATCTTGTCATTCATTTCACTGCACAATGCCTCATATTTCATTTATTTTGCTGTCTTGCATAGTTCTCTCATTCTTCCTTTTCCTTTCTCTTCCCTTACTTCCTCCCTCCAGGTCTTCCTTTTCTATTTAACCAGTGTATGCTTCTAAATGCCCACATTTCTGCCCACACAACTGTCCTTCATTCCCGCATTCCCGTAAGTTGTCCTCTATTCTTCTAGGGGGCTGTTTTCCCACTATTATTCCTTTCTTTGCTGTCACATTCAGGATTAGATTGGCTTGGATTTAAAGTGGGAAGGGAAAGTCGTATGCATTTAAAAGGTTCTGCCCTCTGAGATAGCACTTTTTCCTCACCACTTCACTTGTAATGCTTTTTATGACTGTCTATGTTTTGTTTGTTTGTTTTCTTTATGTCTTTATTAGCATAAACTTTCTTACTGCTGCACTTTCCCCCACAAACCCTGGCCCTCCTTGTGCTGTTCACACTTGTCCTTTTTTTTTTTTTTTTTTCTTGTGCACTTCTTATGTATTCTCATATATTTTGATTGGTGGGTAGGTATTCTTAGGTTTCCCTTATCTCCCTCTCTGTTTCTTTATTTTTTATTTTTTTTAGACCAAGTAGTGAGACTGCCAAAAGATTACTATCTTGCCTACCTTGCCCAGAAAAGGGGCTCATAGTTTACGTGTGAAAGGATGATAGTGCCTCTGGAAGGTTCTCTATACCAGGATTTGACTCTGTCCCCAAATGGCAGCAACAGATAACGACTGTCCCAAACCACCCACTGTTTCTAATACATATATGTATGCTGATCTGCTCTTTCTATCTATTTTAAAGTAAAATTTTCCTTGTAACAGACTTAGCACCTGATTAGGGTCTCTGCAGGATGGAGGGATGGTGTACAGAGGTTTGCAATAACTGAACAGTGCTAACCGGGACAAAAACAATTTGGCCAGTTTGTCTTCAGCACTGGTTAAGCAACTGTGGTGGTTTTACTCAGCTGGGCAGAGGAGCTCCACCACAACCACTCTCTCACTCCTCAAAGGGCAAGGGAGAGAAAATAAAATGGAAAGGGCTCAAGGGGACAGCAAGATCACTCAACAATTATCATCATGGGCAAAATAGACTCAGCATACAGAGATTAATGTAATTTATTACCTATTACTAAGAAGCAAGAGCAGTGAGAAACTAAAAGCAAACTAAAAACACCTTTCCTCCATCCACCCTCTTCTATGTCCTCTACCTTAGCAGCACAGGGGAATGGGAGCTGCAGTCAGCCCCTAATGCTTTCTCTCTGCTGCTCTTTCACGGTCACTCTCTGCCCCTGCTCTACATGGGGACCCTCCACAGGACACCATCCTTCCCGAACTGATCTTATGTGGGCTTCCAACATGCAGAAGCTTTTCAAGAACTTTTTCAATGTGGGTCTGTAGGACAGGGTCCATTCGTTAGGAGCAAACTGCTCCAGCACAGGTCCCCCATGGGCGGAGGCTTCCCCCAGACCCCCTGCTCCTGCATGGGCTCCTCTCCACAGGCTGCAGCTCCGGCCCGGGGCCTGCTCCTGCGGGGGCTCTCCATGGGCCACAGCCTCCTCCAGGCCACATCCATCTGCTCCACCAGGGGCTCCTCCACAGGCTGCAGCGTGATCTGCTCTGCTGTGGGACACATGGGCTGTAGGGGGACAGCCTGCTCTACCAGGGGCCTCTCCACAGGCCACAGGGGAACTGCAGCTCCTTGCCTGGAGCACCTCCTGCCCTCCTTCTGCACTGACCTTGGGTTCTCACTCACGTTCTCCCAGCTGCTGTGGTGCAGTAGTTTTTTTCCTTTTCTTAAATTAGCTCTCAAAGAGGTGCAAACAACATCACTTATTGGCTTGGCTCTTGGCAGCAGGGAGTCCCTTTGGAGCTGGCTGAAACTGGATCTGATCTGACATGGGGTAGCTGCTGTTCTCTTCTCACAGAGACCACCCCTGCAGCCCCCTGATACCAAAATATTGCCACGTAAACGCAGTACAGCATTGCACCCAAATCTCCCCCCAGCTCTTCCAGTAGCTGGAGCCTTGAGTCCAGGTACTGTGTAACCACAAAACTCATGCTGAAACTCAAGCAGAAGGAGCATACAAAGCTCTAAGCATTACATTAGATCTTCTATTTTGGGACTGTATTGTGACTAAAGGATATTTTAATGTATTATATAAATTTTCATGTTAGCTGCTACTTTTCAAAAGCAATGTAAATGATGGAGACAAAAGAACCATTATGTCTTACAGTTCACAAACACATTAAGCCAGTAGAGAACCCTCCTAAAAATAATAAAATATGTACTTTTTTTTTTTTTTTTTTTTTTTTTAAAAAAATTTTTCCTTTTTAAAAAGTGTTATTTTTATATTAGACCAATAACTGTTTAAGCTCCTGACAATATTAGGCTTCTGGTGACGTAAGCAAAAGTGATGGGTGAGTAAATTTGAAAATATATGCTATTTGAAATTGTAAACCCCTGTGTATGCTATTTTAGTATATATGTATACTACTATTATATCTGATTGGATGGCAGTGTTTCTAGGGTCACCATCAGTGTTTATCATTCCTTTAACAGACTATAACTGATCTGAAGAAGCCATTATAGTCAGTTATGGATATCTGAACTTAAGCAGTTATTGAAAAGTGGATTTCTTGACATGATATATAGGGTCATTAAGTTCTACAATCTAAATCCTTTGTACTGTCTTTAGTTAACAAACCACTGAAGCAGTCCTCTGCTCTGAGCCAGTGTCTGCGATAAGGATATATGTTGTCATAGGAACTGCTTTTAAAATTGCAGAAGAAAAAAATTGCCATAAAGCATCTAATTCTAAGTACCAAAATTTAATAATGTGAGCATCATAACTACTTTCTGACTGGTAAGGGTCTTAGGTTATTTATTTTTTAACTTTCCCTTAGGAAATAGTTATAATATCGGTTTTCAGTTGAGCTAAAAACATTGAAAAATAAGTGTTTTTTTTTGTTTGTTTGTTTGTTTTTCTGATTTCACACTGATAAAATGTAGGTTTTTTAAATTTTATTTTATTTTATTTTATTTATATATATTGAGGAAAAGCTTCTGGATTGTTTTTAATGAAAAAAATATGAGGAATACATTATCTTTACTGCACAGAATTTTGGAGTACAACCCAAACCTCAACACTTAAGAATCTCCAGCACTTGAGTTTAGCAGCAGGTCCAATTCCTGCTGATGACTCCAAACTGCCATCATGGTAAAGGTTTATGTCCTTCAGTAAAGACTTCATCCTGTAGCTTTAATCCTTCATGATTCTTCTAGATCATGGGCTCATGGGACATTGATGGCTACTTCTGTTTTAAATCTCCTCATATAATCCAAAGGATACTTCTTTACTGTAGCCTTTTGTATGACTGGAGTGGTGTTTTGTTTGTTTTGTTTTGATGGTTTTATTTTCTCTGGGTGTTAATACTCAGTTACCATTGTTATGGACAGAAGAGTATATATCTTCATTCAGTCACACAGTGCTTTTTCTGAAACAGGACTCTCAGGAACTTTGAAACTAATTATTTGCCATGTACTGGCTATGATACAGTTAAAATTATCCACAGCAGCCCATACAGTGGTGTGTTTTGGATCTGTGGCTAAAACTGTGTTGATAACGCACCGATGACCTCCCAGAAATGTGTGAGGTGTCAACACACTGCAGCCATTACAAGAAAACTATGGGAAAGAAGTCCATAGTCAATGCACTTAGAAAAAAGTGAAAATATCGTTCCAAAGAATAATAAGTGTGTGCCTTAAGTGACTTTGATGGTGCATGTCAGATATTAAATATGTCAGATATTGAAATAAACAAGGAACCTCTGCTGTACAGTTTTCCCCTAGTACAGATTACACAATTCCTCCTTGATGAGTCTGTTGTGGAAAAATGAATTACTTACTATTTAATATCAGCTTTTTCTCTTTGTTTTTAGCCCCTTGTGAAGCCAACACATTCTTTTGCCACAGTAATATGTGTATTAATAATACATTGGTCTGCAATGGACTCCAGAATTGTGTGTATCCTTGGGATGAAAACCACTGCAAAGGTAATGTGTAGGACTTAAACTGTCAACTCATCAGACTGCATGATATACAACATATTATTCTTAGTTTCTTGTTAATATCTGTCAGAGAGCTCAGGAGGAGTAATTCAGTATCAGCATGCATCAAGCAAGAGAAAATGGAGAGGATAAAATACAGATGGATTTTTCTTTCAGTGCTGCAATTGTTTTGCTTGGTGTTGATTTGTGGTGGTTATAGCTTTCTGGCGGGCTTTCTGATCACTTTGTTTCTGTACAATCTACAATGCAATTACAAGTAATGCTTTAGTTCCTTTGTCATAGTTACCTTTGTAGTGAATTAGCATATGCATAACAGGTGTCTTTTAGCTGCATGCCATGCCCATAATAAAAATCCCAGGTGAAGTAGAAAAAGCAGCCAAATCCGTATATAGTCCTCCAGTTAAAATGAAGTGCAAGGACAACACACAAAATTAGGCATAATGCCTATTTCATAGGTAGGGACTGATGTTCCCTACCAGCTGTTGACAATGATTTCTAAATATTACTCTGTATTTAAAAAAATAAAATAAAGTTAAAAATCATCAGCATTTCCTCCTTTGCTACAACAGATTTGTTCCTGAAAACATGGGTAATGCCAAATTTAGGAACTAATCAAGGAAATATTCAGAATGAGGATTAGAAGTCAGCCCATAAGTCTGCTGAAGCCTGTAAAATCATGACAAGCAATGCAGTAGGGTAAAACATAAATGAAATCATATTTCAAATGAACACAACAAAACTGTGACGTGAAATAATATTCTTCAAATGAACTAAACATGGGAAAGAAGTATATGTTCTCTGTTTCTTTAGCACAGAAGAAAACAGAAAACCTTCCCCTCTCTAATTTCCAAAATAATTTTCATCTTTTATTTGCTGAGTGTCTTTCTGTTGGTTCACGTGCATTTATCCTATCTTGTATTTCAGACTAGAAAAATGAGGTTTGCTGGTTACATGAAAAAAAAAAAAAAAAAAAAAGGTGTTTGTTGCCATGTTGCTTTTTCTAAATTGGCTCCTTCTGCAGAGTCTGTGTCAGTCAGAGAAACCCCAAATGAGTCTACAAGAGTAGGCACTAGGGAGTGCTGAAAAGTTCATTTTTGGTATCTATAAGATTATAAAGAGGTGAATGTTATTTTGGTGTCAATAATTTTTATTTTAAATTTTTTTTTTTTTTTTTTTTTTTTTTTCTCAAGTCCTTTGGTATGTTTTAGGTTGCCAGGAAAAATTACACTAAAGTGTGTGTTAAAACTTAATCAGAGATGTCAAGTCTTGAGATGCCTGTAAGAGACTGATGCGGGTGCTTTCAGCTTTGCTCAGTCACTGTTTTATCTGTCTGCAGCCATCTGAAAGCAAATCACAGAGAAATATGCAGAACAGGAGAGTGAAACTTTATATTATTTTACTGCATACTTTTTATTTTCCTTCATTCTCAATACTAAATTTGCTGGCCAACTTTCTAGCAGCCTCTGAGTAAAGGATAGTAAGTCTGATCAGCTTTTGGATTATTGAACATATTTTAAAAAGTTCTGGTAATTACTAAGTTATGAAAAAAATAAATAGCTTGCACACTTTTTTTTTTTTTTTTTCTGAAAACTCCTTTCCTTTCTGAATAACTTCTATTTTATGCAATTTAGTTTTAGTTTAGAGTACAGTCAACAGCCCCATTCAGCTCATAAATTGTAGGGGTTCAAAAAAGTTCCCAATGCAAAGAAGAATTTATTTTTAAAACATGTAAAGGCTTGTTGTTTCATTTATCCTAATGTTTTGGCAGCATATATTTACTAGAGAAGACAGTAAATAATGAAAGAAGCTCCTGCAGAAATCTTAGTGGCTTTAACAGGTGAATAGACTGTGACACTAAATCTATCTGTTTATTATGGTAGTTGTTTTTTATACATGAAATAACAACAACATCAAAAACACATAAATAATTATTTAATCTATTTAAATGAGCTTGAAAAAAAGCACTTACCAAGCCACTTAGTGGAGCCATATGTTTATTTGTTTTTCATGAATACTTGATATTTTTTCTTTCCCCAGTATTAATTAATGATTTTAATGATTAATGATTAATTGAACTCAGACATAGACTTGGCATGGCTTTGCAGTAATCTGTGAACCTCTCATGGCTGTTGTTATTTCTGAACTGCAACTAATTCTGTGCTTTTTTTCTTCTTCTTTATTTTTATTATTATTATTATTTTTTAACACAGAAAAAAGAAAAGCTAACTTATTGGACCAACTTACCAATACCAGTGGGACCATAATTGGGGTGACGTCTTGCATTGTTATCATCCTCATTGTTATCTCTGTGATAGTACAGATCAAGCAGCCTCGTAAAAAATTTGTCCAAAGGAAAACAGACTTTGATCAAACGGTATTCCAGGAGGTGTTTGAGCCTCCTCATTATGAGTTATGCACCCTCAGAGGGACAGGGCCTACAGCTGACCTTGCTGATGTTGCAGATGACTTTGAAAATTATCATAAACTGAGGAGATCATCTTCAAAATGCATTCATGACCATCACTGTGGATCTCAAGTGTCTAGCACTAAGGGCAGCCGTAGTAACCTCAGCACAAGAGATGCTTCTGTCTTGACAGAAATACAACCCCAACCTGTAAAACCACTCATTCAGCCCATGAACAGGAGAAATATCCTTGTCATGAAGCATAGCTACTCACAAGATGCTGCAGATGCGTGTGAGATAGATGAAATTGAAGAGGTACCAACCACAAGCCACAGGCTGTCCAGACATGATAAAGCTGTTCAGCGGTCAGTATCAATAGATTTTTGATGAAGACTCTTGTGTAAGGACTTGATTGCCCAAACATATTCACTCTTTATTCAGTAAAGACATATTTTGTTTCCTCTCCGTTTATTGTTTAAATTTCTGTTTCTTGATAGCACATACCATTATATTATCTTTCTCTGTCCCTCTCTCATCTCTGCTCCAGTTTCCTGGAAGCTTCTGTATCTGTTTTACCTTTCTATGTGATATCTTTCTTTTTCTTTTACTATTTTATATACATGTCCTCATACATTCATGCACTGGTCAACAGAGAACAAGTACATTTTTTTAAAAAACCAAAGAATATTTTGTGCAAGTCTTTTGACCGAGCCACATGCATGTGGCTTCCTTGAAACTGAGGTGGCCTTGAATATCATCCACTGTTGATATAACATTTCCAAATCAATACATCAGTAACTAAAAAACACATCTACCTATTTTAATGTAAGACACAATAAGAATCATTAACCTGGGGTAAGGAAACCCCCTTTCCCATGAAACATTATATTTTATACTACAAATGAAAATATTTGCAAAGCATTAATGTATCTGTTCCATTGATCACAGTATGTTTATATATATAAATATATATTAATTACAATATGAGACAGAATAGTAAATAGAGAATGCTCCTATATTTACATAGAAGAATGTAGTTAGAAGGAATCTTTCTAATGAATGAAAAAGTTGAGCATGATATTTTTAATAAAAAAGCTATTTCTACTGTATATTACACTCTGAATGACTGTAAATATGAATGATTAAAAGTAAAAGAAAAAGAAAAGGAGAAAGAGATATGAACCATTTATTTAGAAAAGCAAACAGAAACTTTTTTATATATTTGTGTTTTCTCTTGCATGCATTATTTATGCACTTCTTGTGACTGTTTACATGCTCTCCATATTTTCTTTGCACATTAAGGCACTTCTATCTGTTAAAAACAAGTTATTTTACTATTTTAACCTAACTGCATGCCAATGTAAATTTCTTCATGAATATTGATCAGATTATCAATGTGTGCAGTTTATAAAGTATCTATATGCATATATTTCTTTTTTTTTTTTCTATGCAAACATTATTATTTTGAATGAAATAGCCATAACATTCCAGGTTCTGCCTCATTGGGTCTCTAAGCAAACATGAGTCTGAGTACAACACAACTAGGGTCTAGGAGACAAACTTGAGGTAAGTAAACATACCTATACAACAAATGAACCATCTGTTCCATTCCATTTTATTTGTTATGTTGTTAAAATGTCTGTTAGTCCTCAAGCTATACACCGCCTTGTCCTTGCATGGAGAGAGCCAGGTTTTAATAATGA
>CM021698.1:96796143-96814799 GCA_011074415.1 Stictonetta naevosa
TTTTTTTTTTTTTTCACATCCATTCACAAATTTGTGGACACATTTAGGACAGATAAATCATTTAGTTACCATATAAAAAATGTCCATGTCCAACTCCAAGATTACCTCTGCTTTATGGAAACACTATATTGCAGACAACAAGTTGGTCTTTTGTGTTTTCTTGTCTTCTGCTTTCTTTATGTGGACTCTCCCTGCTACCACACAGAGATATTCTAGTTAAGGGAATATAGCCGACGACTCTTCTGATATAAAGAAGGAAAAGTGCATCATTCAGAATTGTTAAACATGCAAGTTTGTACCTGAACTTGGAGTCTCTTATCTCCTCACTCCTGACACGACATTTGATGTAAAGTCCTGGACTCATGGCTCCGCTTCTCTTCCTTGTCATTACTTCAGCATCATCTCTCTTTACTCTTTGATGATGATTTTGTGTTGTTCTCACTTTTACATTTCATTTTTGTCCACAGTGAATTTAGTTTTGTTCCACTCTCTCCATCAAATTCATTGAAAAATCAGCTCCTTGACCTTATTATACCCTTTAATTCACCTGGCTCTTCCCCATCTATCACTTCAGAGCCATCTTAACCTTCCCTTGTCCATAAACAGCAAAGTGAAGACATGATCACAGCATATCATAATTACCTTTAATTTATACAGCACGACAAAAACCATAAAGATGTGTTGGGAAGGTCTTGAGTAAGGACTTATTAAGGATACTGGATTTGTATCTTAATGACTGGGCCTCAGTGTTGTCTGGGCTTACTACCTCTGGGCTGGCATGCTTGCTCCTGCTGTAGCCATACCTCAGTGTGCTGCAATGAGAAACTCACCTCCATCTATTCCCTTCTCCCAGTGATACCTGCACCACCGTTAAAACAAATTTTGATTCAAGCACTTCTATGTTTTATCTCCTTCAACACAACATAAATCACCATCCTAGCTTCTTTTAAATGTCTAATAAAACACATTTTTGCTGCAAAACCTTGCAAACACCTGCCAGTGGTATGGCAGATCTAGCAGCAGCAAGGTAAGAACATCATTTACCAGGAGAAGCAGGAGCTGCTGCTTCCCTTTCATTTTCCTTCCCAAGAAAGAATCATGCTGTTCTGCAATCTCTGTGTCACCATAGGAGAAAGGGAAAATATATACAAACTGCAACTAAGAGTACAGACAATCCAAATGCTCATGATAAAAAAAAAAAAAAAAAAAAAGGAAGCAACAACATTGCTCAGATTTCATTATCAAAGTAACAGGCCTGACCAACACCATGCATAAACATTGCATCTCTTAATTCTCAGATAATGGAAGATTGCTGTGAAATCCTGCTTTATCCCAGGCAGCAGGACACCACAACTGTGAGTACTGACTCTGTGCAGTGATCTGCAAAGGACTTAGCAGCTGCTTATACAAGTGTAGGTAGACAAGGATTTAATGGGAGTATAGGGGCATTCTTGTGATGCCACATGCAGCAGATAGCTCTGCAATGTCTACTTATTTAATCCTTTCAAGCTTTCATTTCTTCAATCCATTCTCCTCAGCTTCAATGAAAGACACAGTAAACACAATCAACTATTTTTGAAATGGTGGCTTCACTGGAAAGTGGTCATTTGGCATTTAACTGTATTCATATATAAAAGACAAAAACGGTGCTTGCTGAAGGTATTGTAAAACAAAAATATTTGAAGTTTTTGCACAGATCCTCAATAAAGGTTAAATGAACCATTCAGCTGCAACAACTGCATCAGTTAAGGAGGACACCTTGCATCGGAGATTTTTCTAATAGAGCTGCAGGCTCTGATTCATGACCTATTCACATCATCCCTCTTGATCCTACTTTTCTCTCTTCAGTGAAAATTTTAATTAGGAAAAAGTAGTTTGTTGGAAGTGAATAGCTTTCACTGCCTTTAGTGAGGAACAGAATGCAATTTACATTGGGGAAGGAGAGCTTCTTTCCATGATTTTTTCCTTAGTGTTAAAGGACTTTTCAAAGTCAGTGAAGATATAGGTGAGCTGCTCTTTCTCTTTGTTTAACAAATCAGTGATTCAAAGAAAACGTAATGCTTTATGCTTAACTAAACCCTGTAAGGTAGAAAAGTAAATGCCTTTCAAACTTTTTTACTCCCACATTTTACTGGATATTTTGGAATAGAAAATGCACTTGGGATGGTTTTGTTCGATATTCTAAATGTATCTGGCACCTACTTAGACCAAGGTTGAAGAAATTCCTCCTGCAGGCAAAAATGTAATATATTGTTTCTTTACTAAGTTTCATGACTGAGGCCCAGAGACTTGTGCCATCATTTGAGAGTAACTTAAGTGACATAATGGATCTTGTTTACTTTTAGTGTGTTGGTGGAAATTCTTCACCAACCTAGGCAAATATTGAATATTTTGAGATAACTATTAATAATATATACTTCTAGAAATAATGTAACTATAGCATCTCCACTGGTAATGTCATCACCACTTTGGTGACTGAAAAAGAGAAGTGACATTAACTTCAAGAACTTTCAGTTCTTATCAGAAGGGAGCAAAAATGATGTGACATCATAAGTATTTTAAGAAGTGTGATTTTTCTCCCTAAATTCAGCTAGGATTCTTAGTTTTAGTCCTCCTCTCCCTTTCCTAATATAGACAGGTTTATGTCAATTGGGTGACTCAAAAGAAAAATAAAAAATAAAATAAATAAATAAATAAAACCCACATAAAACTACATTGTGATACAAGGTAATACACAGCTTTTTTTTTTTTTTTTTTTAAAAAAAAAAAAAAGTGCTATCAGATGTCATTAGAGTTTAGCTGAATCACTTAATGTGCTGCTGGAAAATGATTAGATCCAAGATGCATAAAAACAAAAACAGGAAAGTACTCTGGAAGCTCTGCATGATTTTACTTCTCTCAGTTTTTATTATTCAACTGGCTTTGATCAAAAGACAGAAAGCTCAACAAGCATAAACTTTTATAGAAATCTCTACAGGGACGTAAACTTCATATAGCATAAAGTTTTAAACACTCATCTGTTTCGAGTATATGGAGAAAAGAAAGAAAACATTCAGGAAATTTTTTAATGGTTTGAGAAAATGAGTCATTCTTCTGCCTCTCAGAACTAGTCAAACAGAATTTGCATAGGCTCCTGTCTGCACAGTTGATACATCATGATGAAATAAATATCTAAATAAGAACTATAAAATCAATCTTTAAGAAGCAAGAGAAGAAAAACGGTAAAAAAGACTGTTGAGAAGTATGGTGTGTGACATCAAACCTACTAAATACTACCCTGAAATACTGTAAAACTTGACACCTCCCTTTGTTTTTAGTTTTACTTTAAGCCTTATGGTTTAAAGCTGCCACATACTAAGAACCTAGTATACAGTGAAGACACAAACAAAACTATTTGCTTACTGAGGCTCTTGGCCAGCTCCTGAATCAAATCTTGTCATCCAGTCTGTGACAGTGGGCTCACTGCCCTTTGTTGCTGATGATACTAAATTGGCTAATGATACAGAGGTGATGTTCTTTGTCTTTGTTACAGTCTTATTGCTGACTTTGGTGGCACTTTCAATTCTACCTCCAGCTGTGATGATAATAACAGAAGTTAGCAGGTGATGGAGAACTTGTTTCAGTTAAGCCTTAACCACACAGACATCCATATCATCTGTATCTGCCTCTATATTTTAGCAGGCAAAGTAGAAATAACTAATTAAATTTAAAATAAATTATTGTTTATTCATATATTAATTATTTTAAATTAAAAGATTATTAAAATATTAAAAAAAAAAACAAAACAAAACACATTCTATCACCCTGTCTGGGTCTTCTTCACTATTTTTGAGATGTATTCATATCTGAAGTATTTCTTGTTGAATGCCATGATTCAAAGGACACTTTGAGCATGAAACTCTGAAGATCTTTTTTATTATTATTTTTATTTTTCCTGGGATTTTAAGGCTCTCCAAGCCAATCAGGAACTGCTATACTGTTCTGGACAGACTTGTTAATGCTGAGTATCAGCTGAGTCAAAAGAGAGAAGAATAAACATCTGAAGATTGCTAAAATATTTTCTCAATGTGAAGAATGATCTGAGTACTTGGATCCTCCATGTGGATCCTCCCAATATTAGGGGAAATAAAGAAACTAAAGTTCCAGACACCTATAGTTTTATTTCTTCCACATTAAAACTAGTTATCCTAGTTATCCTTATTTGCAAAGTAGATACAGGAGAAAGTGGAAAGCAAAGTGGCTGCTAAGAAAAAACACTGAAAAATCCATCAGTGGTAAGTAAATTAATTATTGTACACTTATACATACAATTAATCTACAACATGCTGTGGAATGGAAACACTTCTGTTTCTGTTGGAGAATTTGCAAATCATCTAAGTTTATTGCTTTTGGTTTTACACTTGGACAAGACATTGGCTGACAGCTTTTTACTTATGTTTATTTCATATAGTTCTAAGAATTACGATATCTCTATGTTCTTAAGTAGTCAGAAAGCTCAAAAACTTTCTGCTCTACATATTTTATAAATCCTTTAGAAACAGGATCTGTGCTATGGATTTCTTGTTGTGCCTTGCAAAACATTGCATAGATATGGCATCTAGCCAGTACTGTAGTCATAATACATCGTCTGATGGAGAAAAATGCAATGATGTAAAACAAAGTCACTTACAAGGATCCAATCCACACAACCTTGAAATGGACCTTTAAGTGAAAAGTCAGTGCGGAGTTATTTCTGAAGAGCTTGAATTTGTCCTTTTCCATAAACTGATGTCTCAAATGATTAGAGGAATTGTGAAGGAGAAAGGGAGAACAAAAAACATAATCCAGATTTTTTGCTTTCATGACAATAGTATTGCTTACCTTTATATCTGCTGCTTGGGTGATGTGCTGTTAGGAGAAAATTCTGTGCTGATACAGGCTTTTGATAATTACATAATTACTGATGCTTATACAAGCCTCCCCCGACCTTGCTATTGAAGGTTTTTAAAATTCATAAGTCCAATAAACATTTTTTTTTCAGAATATTACAGCATTTTGCCTTTGCTGTTTTCAACAGAAAAGAAAATCCAGATAAAAAATTCATAAGAAGCTTGAGTTTGAACAAAGATCATGAATCTCCCCTTAAATCATGCATGAAGAGGAGTTTAATACTGACTAATTTGTTAAATGTGGTGCATACGCTGACATATGCAATCAGTTTTGTAACATAGCATGCTTTCCATCATTTAGTATGCATACTTCACAGGTACATGGATACTTCAGAATGAACACAAGGGTTTATGTGTCCCCATACAGCAGTAAGCAGTCATCAGATTGCTGAAAATGGCAAATGTTCCCAAGTTAATGCTGTAAGTATTTGGACTGATATTGCACATAGAAGTTAGACTGAGAAATACAAAGAAAACCTCTCATTCATTGCCAGAATATTTCATGCTTGGTATTACAAAATGTATTTCATTTTCTATGATAATGAACATAAATTTAAAAGATTTATTAGTTTGCTTGCTGAAGTCGCTTGTAATGTTTTATTTGGGGGGGGAAGGGGGAAGGGAGGAGAGAAGAATATGTAGATAAAATGTCATGATGCTTAGAAAACATCTGTTCTACCAGATCATGACTAAAATATTTTATTTGTATTTTGCTATATTTTTTATACCTTTTAATTACTCTTAATGGCTGTTATAAGCTGCTAGTTAAGGATATGTAATATCTTGAAACTGAATCTTACTTCAGGAAGAGCTTCAATGGGTTGAACACTCACCAGGATAAGCTGAGCAGAACCGAAGGGAATGATGGGTACAAATGGCCTTCTCTGAAAAGTTCCTACATATCTTTTGTAATCTTTAATCTCAATGTAT
Source organism: Stictonetta naevosa (assembly GCA_011074415.1). Lineage (NCBI taxonomy): Eukaryota > Metazoa > Chordata > Aves > Anseriformes > Anatidae > Stictonetta > Stictonetta naevosa. The sequence goes on from CM021698.1 coordinate 96,802,002, forward strand.
GTTTGAAACCAAAGTACTGTAAAGAAAGACCCTCATCTCTAAAAGTACTTCTCTCACTGACTTCAAAGAAAATATGAGATGCAGATTCAATCTCTGCCTTTGTTATTCTGTTTTGTTAACAAGTTGTTGTCTGCATTAGTTTTCACAAGCAGAATTGGTCTCTCCTTAAACTGATCCATGAAGTTTGAACCTTAGTCTCCCACATGAAATGAAATGGCCTCTAACCACTGGGCTAAGGATTTATAGTCTTCCCTATTCCTCTACCTTCATTTTCCCTCTTGTTCTAATGAATGCTTGTTTTTAAACAGAAAGAAGAATAACTCTTATAACAGTAACTTGACAAAGAACTATGCAAGAACAGCTAGAGCTGCATTTGCAGGCAATTAGTTTTAGGATAATTCATTACTCCTGTTGCTTGAATTGCTTGAACTGGCAGCTTTGGGTAACAATATCTGAAACCTTCCAGTTAAAGGGGAACTCTGATATTGCATCCATCTTTCCATGTTTCAGTTCTACTACTGCATTGAATTTGAAATACTCATAAGTACTTATTTCCTTTGATCCAGGTCAAAATAAAGTCAATTACTTGCCTCTGTGACAGATTTAAATAATTTTTTGTTGTTTCTTTCTGCTAGAATAGGAATGTGAAGGAAAGAAAGTAACTTATTTTATCTGAAGTCATTTATTCATTCAATTAGAACTTCATCTTGGCCCCACTGAACTCACTGGGCTTTTTGCCAGGGGTTTAGTAAGGTTAGAATCAGAATCATAACACACAGTTTCTTATTTGTTCCAGATAACCAGTTAAAATATTAAGTATCTCGGGGTGAATGCTTCCTTCTCTTCTACCTCTCCCTTGATATTGTGTTATTGCTTTTTCTGTCCTTCATTAAGTTTTAATTAAGAGTTCCTTTGTTTGTAGGTAAGAGGAGTTATTTTATTTTCAAACTTTCCAGAATATGCTTCAGGTTTGATGGTTTTCTAAAGACAGAAAAACACAATTATGAACATGACTTTTCTAGTGGAGACCTAATCTACGAAATGTGTTTGCCTGAGGATGAAACGGGAAAATAAGGGGGATACGAGAGTAAGCATGCATTCTCTCTCCTCTTCTAATTAAAAAAAAAAAAATAAAAAAATATGCATTTGGTTAATAGAAATCCTGTTTATCATCCATCCTTTCCAAAGGAAATAGAAGACTATTCTATTTTCTATTGTGAAAACAAAAATAATATTACTGATACTCAACTTTATTTCTGAAGTCTCATTGCATTTTTATCGATTCATTCTTCTTGAGATCAGTGTTTATGATTTTACAACATTGTCAACTAAACATATTGCCTTTTGATGCAATTTGTAGCAGTATTTTCTGTGGCTGACAATACTAGTGAAAAGCATGTGATAACAAGGACTAGGGATTCAGATAAGAGAGTAAAGGAGGAGATGTGAGAGGAAAAAAAAAAAAAAAAAGAGAGAGAGAAAGGCAATGAGTTGATATGATGTTCACTTTGATTTGTTTTAGTGACCATGTACTTGGTACTTGTTGGGTTGCTGTGTATGTACCAGTAGTATTACATGAATTCATGTGTTTTGCCCTCATTTCAGGTACATATATGAAAATCATAACTTTGATCTATGTGAAGGTTTTACACTACAATTACTGACTTAGGCTTTGTTCAAGGCCAAAAAGATCAGTACTTGTCTCTCTTCTAAGTGCACACAACATATTGGAACATGCAATATGACAGTTGAAGACTTTTGTAGGGCACTTAAAAGTAATGAAAAAAATGCACTTCTACTTTCATTCAATATGAAGGGGAATATAAGAGATAGAGAAGGAGAAAGTAAAACCCAATCTACTGATTTGCAAAAGTAACAAGGGATTTCTAATGGCATAAAATGTAGCTTCTTCTGCTTTAAAAACTTGATTTATACAGTCTAAGGTTTTAGATGCATGATAGCAAGCCCTACTCCTCATAAGAATGAAATTGTTGGTTATTTACAAGGTTTTCCAATGAAAAAGCTGCCTGTGAATTCATTCCGGCCTTGTTTATTGATTTTTTTAGGTCTCTAGGGAATGTTACAAACTTACCAGAAATTTCTATTTCCAATGTACACTGAAAGACAGAACTGCTAATATATATATATATTTAATATACAAGTATCTCTGCCTAATTTTTTATTTTAAAACAAGCTTAAACAGTACAATGTATGTCTTCATGACATAATTTTTCCTCTGATGAGGTTAAGTATCCTGTGTGCTTTAAGTTTTTTGCTGTAGGAAGTAGACAAGGAAGAATTTTTTTCAAAGCAGATTTGTGCTGTGAAATCCTCTCTAGCAGTGCTGGACTAATACTTTGTCTGTCTGAAAGCCAATGGGGGGAGTTTTCTTTACATTGTACATCTTGGACAACTTCCACTATTTGAATTTTGGATAGTGTCACTACGAGATTTTAAGTGAAGGAATTTAACATTTATTTAGTTAAATAAAATGGGGGCTATAGATCAACACATTATTTATAATCTAATAACCCAGGCTAATTTTAGTAGCCAAGCTATGTATGCCTCAGGCAAGCAGTTGCTAAAACTTGCTTGAAAAGCCTTGATATCTGATAATCTTGCTGATGATAGCCACACTTTTAATCTGAAAAGTCATAAATGGATATTCTCAGATAATTTGAAAAACACATCAAAGCAAATTAATGGCTTTTGTTCAAATAGATGTGAAAAAATCTTTGATCTATATTGGCTTCAGACAACAGCATGTAAAATGCACATGCTTTCTTTTTTTTTTTTTTTTTCCAGCTAATCCAGGTGGTGGGAGGCTTTCACTTTTTCCATTAAATTTGAGACTACGGTTTGAATGAAATAGGATTGACTAGGCACTACTTTACACAAGAATGAAGGGAGGAAAAAATAAAGGGAGCTTGTACTTCATTTGTTCAGTGAACTTTAAACTTGGGTTAGCTTCTGTGTTAGTAAGTATTAGATTCTAAGCTGAAGTAGTGAATCTCACAGAATGACTGAGGTAAGAAGGGACCTCTGGAGGTCATCCAGTCCACACCCCTGGCAGGGCCACTTGGAGCAGGTTGCCCAGGACCATGTCCAAGTAGCTTTAGAAGATCACCAAGGAGGGAGAATCCATAACCTCTCTGGGCACCCTGTGCCAGTGGTCCATCACCTGGAGCTCTAGAGAAAGGCAAATTTCACTTTGCCAAAAAAAGAAAAAAAAAATAAATCACAAGATTTGTAAGTTTTACATACCTTTATTTTACAGCAAAATCAACACTGTTTTTGTTTTGTTTTGTTGTTTTGTTTTTGGTTTTTAATTCAACAAGAAAGAGAAATCCAGAACATCCAATTACATTCATAATTATAATATTCAAGTTTTTTGTTGTCTGACATGATTCATATTATGGATCCAAATATGATTTTTTCCTGTACTTCATAAGAGGTCTTGGATTAGCCAGTTTGTTATTATATTTAAGCAAAATTAAAATTACTTATCTTGAATAATCTGGAATTAATATACTTATCTGGTATATTTTGATGAAGAGATTTAAGACCTGATTTTTTTTTAATATCTGAAATTAATGAGTATAAATATTATCGACAGGTTATTGAGTTGGTTACAGTTAAATCTAACTGGTCAAACAGTGTTGCAGAAATACTTCTTGTAAAATACCTGAAGTAGAAATGTTTATCTACATTAATGCAAAGGCATTTTTTTTTTTTCAGCTCAAAACTTAGCTTAAATTAATCTATTCCACTAGCTTTGTGGGAGGACCATTATGTCACTTGTTTTGTTTGTCCATTCATTGATCACTGAATATGTTGATCTGTTAATAGTAAAGCCTGTTGAATGTACGGTAAACTTACATTTATTTATTTATTTATTTATTAAGACATAAAATATATCTTTAGAAATATCATTATTATATAGTGCACAACAACCTGGATTATATATATATATATATATTTGAGCCATTGTTGTCAATACGAATAAACAAGGTAAAATAAAGTATTGCTAATGAAAATTTAATGAAAGACTAACAATGGATAACACTGGGTTCTTTTGGAATGGCTGATTCGCCCAATTTTTTATTAGAAATATAAATTTTAAATAAGAAAAGCACAAAATATATATGTTTCAGATTTTTATTTTATATAAAACTGATCATTTATATATTTGTATCTGATTTATTGACACTGTAGTAATTCCATTCATTTACTGTCAAAGCTTATACTAATATAACATTATTTCAAAATTTATATGAGCAAGTTCAAAGAACTTAGGGATGTTATTACTGTTTGTAATGTTAATAACTTTCTGCCATTTTTCATTATGAACTTATTGTGCTTTGTTGTGCAAACTGAGAAAACACTTTGAGAATCTTTGTACCATGCCTTGTCTGTTAGCTTAAAAAGAAATAAAACTAAAACCCTTATATATTTAACTGTGCCATATATAACCTTTTAGCTTCTCCTGTATAGTCAGGCATTATGATTACCTCTTCAAAACCATTGTGTTGCATCTGTTTGTTGATCAAATCAGAGCCTACACTGTGTTTCTGAAGCATACATGTTCAGGACAACATATATTTCTTTAGCTTCACTTATTCTTGGTGTTTTCTCATTAGGATGCCTAAATATTTCTACTGAATCAGTGGGTTTGTCTATATCTAGGAAACAAAAATGCCCACAGTTAAAGTTTTCATATCATCCAAAAAAGACCTCAGCTTCATCTTTCAAATTTCAGTGGACAGCAGTCTAAAGTGAAATTGATGGAACCTTAGTTACTCCAGGCTACTGGACAGTCATCTTATTATTAATCCTGCATTAATGAAGAGTTTGGACTTAGGGCATGATCCAGAGCCCATTGTAGTCAATGGGATTCTTTTTCCATTGACTTTAGTGGGGTTTGGATCAGGCCTTTACTTCCTAAAATGAATAGACTCCTAGCAAAACTCTTCTCTAAGCAAGTGGCATCCTTTCCTCAGACCTTAGAAGATCTTGAAGATATAATAGCTGTGACGTGATTAGCAAAATGGTTATATGTATGGCTCACTTCTCGTATTCAGAATATGAATCAGAATCACATTCAGAATACTTGATCTAGAAAGCAGAAATTTATGTTCGTAAAATAAACTTGTAAAATGAGAAACAATGCAGATACATCATATCTAAGTATTTCTTAGTTCCCATGGGACAGGGGAGAATTTAAGTTTAAAATTCCCAGCACACTAGTATGTGAATACTTGACCTACAGACATAAAAATATTAATGATATCACTAGAGACTTGACTTCCTTTCACAAGCATTGTAATGAAAACTAATAGCACAACCAAGAGTTGTATATTTTATGAGAAATGACCATTTTCAAAATGTCTATTTGTATGAAAGGATTTTAGGCATGTTACAAATTGCAGGAAAATTTTTGAAGGAAAGATTTCTTTAAAAAAAAATGTTTTAGGGAGATAAAAATGTCCTTTTTTTTTTTTTTTTTTTTTTTTTTGGAATAACTTCAAAGATTTTTCCTAAAGTGAAGAGAAAGTAGTAAAATTAAATTCTCCCTTATCTCTTGAACCCATATACATTCAAATGGAAAAAGAAACAAACAACAACAAAAAAATGTATCAAGTCATGTAAATGTGTGAAATCCTGAATGCCTGGGAGCACAGACTGAGCTAATGAATTTAGGGCTTTTAGCTCCTCGTTCTTGACATGATGTCTGATTAAGACATCTGTAGGACTTTCTCAGCATCTGATCTAGTTGCCCAAGGTTTCTCTTATAGATTGTGTGGGCACTTTTGTAGCAGAAATCTTATCATGCTCATGAATTTATTTAAAGTAGATCTGATGAACTAAGACCCTAAACCACATCTCCCTCTCCACTGATTATGAAAACCATAAATATGACAACTCAAAATTACATGTCTACATTTGAGTACATGATTTGCTTCTGTTTCCCTCTCCAGTTGATATAAAAGAAGATCCTTAAAACTTTGTGACAAGGACCAACAAAAATCTCGTGCTCAAGGCTAGAGGCTCAAAAGATGTGTGGTTTGACTTCCAGTATGGACTTCCAGAAGTCATTATGGTAACAGTGAGAAAGCTTGGACACTGCCAATCATAATTTCCGTAGCTCTAAAACAAGTAATTTACAAAGGCAAGTAGAAGGAGCTTGAAAGGTTTCTGCCAGATGTGTCCCAAGTCCAGACACTCCTGATACTTTCTCTTTTTTCTCCTTCCACATAATGATGCTCATGTCCTTCCATTTCTGCCCAAAAACTTGAAGTAATCACTTTCTGGTACTTTGGAGAAAAGTCAAACAAAATTTTTCTCTTTTTAGCAGTGTTTGCTCTCCCTCTCCTAGGCATACAGATATGCATAGAGCGAAATAAAGTGCCTCAGAAACTCTTGTTCTATCTGGCACCTCTGAAGAGAGTAACCTGTATTTTTAAGCTAGCATAGTCTTCAATGGAACTAATCATTTCTGGTGAGCAAATAGTAAAAGGTGTATTCTTGCCAATGTGAGGTGGTTCCATCATCTAAGATACTTCCATAAACCATGAATCCTCTGGCTGACTGCAATGGGACTTTACAGGAAATCTGTTTTGGAAAGAAAATGATATAGTGGGACTCTTAAATAATTCTTGCATTTTTCCATTAGAAACAGAATGCATTATTTTTATCATTAATTCACAGAAATTTAACAGAAAACTTTATCATCAAATAATGCATCTTAATTGACATCACATATTTTGCCTGCTAATTTGTTTTCTTATAAAAAGTTGTGTTTCATACCAGGTGACTCTTGTGACAGTTCCTATTTCTCTTGATTGATGTGAGCCTAACTGACCCTGTTTGTGCTGTTAACAGTGTTGTATAGGTCAAAAAGACTCTCTGAACACTGGAAAATTGCACCACTGAGTTTTGCAAAGTTATATCCTGTGGGGCAGACTGGCATTACTGTAGATTATGACACAACCAAACTGTAAATCTGTATACATATATTGTAAATATATTCCTGAGGTTCACAGTGGCCTACTGGGTATTTGACGGTCGCTCTTATGTTATAGTTTTCTTTAAAAAATACACTTGTTCTTTTATTTTATATAGTGTCTTCACTTTGTTTTATCATTTTCTTATGGCTAGTTCTTAGACTTGAAGCAAGAACACAAATTAAGTCTATTAATATTATGCCTGACATAATGAATCTCTTTTCATAACTTGCAAGAGAATGTTGTTGGTATTCCACACTATATTATTAAAACAGCAAAACAAAACAAAACAAAACAAAACAACAACAGCAAAAACCACAACCTAGGATCACACTGCTGAAAAGTTTTGGAATATTATTATTTTATGCTATGTAAATTACTTTTGTCATCTGTATTGTTGAATTTAGTTCAGCAAAACTGAGTTAAACTATGAAAGGTACAGACTACAAACCTTTCATCAGTATTAGTAAGAAAAGTTACTCAAAGAAACTATTTGTACAAGTAAGAATGGGGATTTGAAGGACTATCTGTATGAGTGATGTTATAAAAGAAGTACTGCATTTAATATTATGGATAATGACACATCTTCAGCTTGAAAAAGTTTACACGTTTTTTACAAAATGTGATAATTTAAAAATTATAGGGATGTCAGTAAACTTCCTTTTGTGGTGTCTATATAAAATAAAAAACTTTCCCCTTCCCTTTCCCTTTTCCTTTCCCCTTCCTATTTCTCATTTTTTCTTCTTTGTGATAACATACAAATATGAAATGCTAGAATTCACTCAAGTATGCCATTGATGGTGTGTTATATTACATATTGTTTCTACTCAGATAGGATGCTCTGCAGAAATTTTACATTGTCTCTAGAATATCAATTACGATATCTACATGTAGATCACCTAAAACTTGTCATAGTCTTATCTTTAAGAATCTTTTGAGAATTGTTAACTATGTAGCTACCTTTAAAACCATCACTGTTTTGGATACATCAGGATATTGATGACAGGATACATCATCCTGCTAGTTTCTCACATCAGAGTAATGTTTGTGCATTAGCAGAGAATAGAGGTGCAATGGCTGGATATTAGAAAACCATTCTGAAGGGTAAGTTGGCAAAGAAAATTAACTGAAAATTATGAGGAACTGAATAGCTATAGATGTTTGTTATCTCATTAATTAAAGTTTATTTAGGAAAATAACCCAAACATATGCAGAAATATAATTCAACCTCTCATGTACAAAAGGAGAATGAATGTGTACTGATGTGGAAATTAATTGTTTAAATAACCATTACACACAGGGCTATTGAATGAAGCATAGTTCTTGGCAAACATGATTGATTTCTCTATATTGACATATAATGATTTAAATAAGACTATAAAACAATCCATTAATGTGAAGAGACTTCTCTTATGACTGCTAAAGTGTCAAAGTTGATTTTGTACACAAGGGATAAAAGTTAGGAGAGAAACCAAATCAAGACCTCTTAACCTGAGAGCTTCCATCACATGAGCAGAATAATTATTATGATTCAAAGTTGATAGTCTCAAATATATTTATGTAATTGTAAATTAGTTTCATTGTTCCTAGTTGGTATATCCCAAAGTACTACTATGTAGAGAATCCTGAATATTGAGAGCCTGAAAGAAAATCTCAGTTACCATGCTCACTTAAATATGCAATGAAAAAATGCTCTTCTTAACTGAGCTGTGGAAATGTGATACACACAGACACGCAGGCACACAGCTCCTGCCCACACACACAGATGATACTTTTACTATTCATTCTTTTGATGATTCAGATTCCGTACTTCTGATGTACTTTTTGAGAAGGAAGATGTACTTTTTGAGAAGGGAGGATGTACTTTTCTGAAGGGAGATCTTCCATGAATTGCACAGACAGCAGTAAGAGTTTGATTTTGGTACATGTAAGAGTTAAATTTAGGAACAGTTAAACTACAATTTCTGTGGTATATAGCCCTAGAAACACTTGTATGATATTACGGGATCCAACATGGTCTGCAGATATATAGCCAGCCTGGTAACCTGCATTGTTGGCTCTGTTAAACCTCTGTCCTGGAGAGTTTTACACAGAAACCTATATTTTTCAAAGGTTTAATTGTGCTTAAGAACTGCATCCTTTAAGTCTGTATAGTGACTTATTACTCTTATTACTCCTGTTATTACTCCTCTTATTACTCTTATTACTCCTGTAATTATCTTAGTATCATAGTATGGTTTGGGTTGGAAGAGACCTTAAAGGTAGTTCCAACAGTTTCAACCCCTCAGTCATGGGCAGGGACACCTTCCACTAGACCAGGTAGTGCAAAGGCCCTTCTAACCTGGCTTTGAACACTTCTAGGAATGGAGCATCCATAACATCTCTATGCAACCTGTTCCAGTGCCTCACCACCCTCATAATAAAGAACTTCTTTCTAATGTTCCACATTATTCCCAATTATTGGATAATTGAATTATTCCTAATTATAGAAACTGTCAAAAATAAATATTTTAATGTTAATTTCTTCCACATGCTTAATAAATTATTATCACTAGTAAATTCTGGAACTGCTAGATGTATATTGTTCCTGTCACAGACTGCCAGATGAAGCTGAAAATTGTTAATGTGATGCAAATAAGATGTTGAAGATGACGTGTTGTGAAATAGACAACTACTGCAACTATTAATTTAAATTTATATCATTATTTGATATCAGTACCACTTAATCTCCCTGACAAGCAGTGAAGTTGCATTATTATTTTTATTATTATTATTATTATTTTCATAGAGAATATCTGCCCATCTATTCACTAGGTATATTAGTTTGGAAACAAAGATGATGAAGGGTAGTTCAGGTTTAGACTAACAGATTAGAATATTTTTGTTTTAGTCTCTGCAAGCAGTAAAATCCTTAAATTGGACGGGGAAGAGAGATGTTTTTGTTGAACTACTTCACCTCAAATCCACTTCTATATTCTGTGAATCTTCTATATACCATGAAAATACAGGACATAATTTCGTAAGTTTTGAGAGGTGAGCTATCAAACATCTTTTCCTTTAAGTCTCTCAAAATCTTACCAGGTAATGACGAGGTAAAGGTTTCAACAAGGCTCCTCCATTTTGTCAGGTTTTCATCTGTCAGTGCGTATGTGTTCATCCTAAATTCCAATTTTTTTAGTTTAAGTCGCTCTTTCTTTCACACTTCTCATTTATATCTTTTCCAGGAGTGACCCAGAGAAAAAATACCAAAATGTAACATATTAATTGTCACAGCTCTAACATAAAAGCATAGATCCTTTTAGCCTGTGGATGTATTGAAAGTATTGCATTCTTTCATGATACCAGATGGTTTCTAATTACTAAGGCAGTTGCCTGAAAGAGCGTTTTTAGTCACTGACAAACAACTCACATCCATTTGCATTTAAATATCTCTCAGATGTGCCTAATAGCTTCACAATACGGTGTCAGTAGGGATGTAATTCTACATTTCAGTTCTATATAGCAGGTACGCATTTCAGCATACCGCATTGCTACCACATTGCAGCCTGTCTGAAATGTGAACATTTCTGATTGAGGTAAACATCTGTGGCTCTAGTGTGATGAGTAGTTACCTGCTCCTTTATTCTTCAGAACAGCTTCCAAGTCCAATAAGCAAACCTTTATTTTAACACCAAACATTCTTCTGACAACCTCTTACACCTTTCATTATAACTTTCTCAGGGCTAACATGGTTTTCCCTAACTAAGTGAATGACTTCCAAGTACTACAGGTACTGTGCTGATAAAAATCTTCCTCTTACTTTGAAGCAGAGGAAAAAAATCCCCATTTGTTTATGCAAAGCTTTAATCATAGCATTACCAATACACATTTATTATTGCATTTCATCTACAAACTGACTTAACTTCTGTTCAAAAATGATTTATCTTTGGTATAGGTTAACTTCATAGAATAGATTATACAAAACTGAACTTTGCTTCAAAGGCAACAACTTCATTGTGTTGCTTGCAAATTCTCTGTTGACAAAAAAAAAAAAAAAAATGTTTGGAGAATGTGTGTAATATAAAAATATAGATATTTAAAAGTTTAAGTAACCTGACACACAGAAATCAAATTGGTATTATTTCAAACATGCTTCTGAATTTGACTAATCTAAGACCACAAATTCAGAGATAATTGTTTCTGATTTGTGAAAATGAAGTTAGCAGGGTGTCTATTAAATGAATGTGATTCTGTCTTCATTGTATATGTTAAAAGGAAATCTGCATTATTTTTCTATATACAGAAGTTTCATTTGTTTGCAAATTTACCATAAGATTTTAAAAAGTATTTATGCTTATTATTATAATTCATAAAGATGAGAAAAACACCAACTCCTGATTGTTCTATCAGATCAGCTAATAGCATTAATTTACTTCTGCAAGCTCTTTCTTTTGAATTTCTGTTTCACTGATTACTCAATGCATCTATTTATATTGCTATAGCAGATTTACATATGGTTGCTGTTGAACAATTGCAATGTCAGCAAAACTCATGATCACTGTCTTGAACCTGTATGAAAGCCCATGCTGATATTAAAAGAATTCTAAGATGGGCAGGTAAATATTTTCATGTGAGGTATTGCTACTCTAAGTACTTCTAGTAACTTGAGGTTTTAGCCCAAAAAATGAGGGTCTTTTCTGAAGCAAAACCTCTGTAATATTATTCTATTGATGTCGATGTTACAAGGCTCACTCAACTCAATAGGCCAGATTTCACCTCTGGTATTTATACTCAGCATAGACTGAAGTAAAAGCAAAAGTGTTTATTTATTTATTTATTTATTTATATAGCTCTGCTTTTTGTTTCTGTTTCTGGTTTTTTTTTTTTTTTTTTTTTGACAGGGGTGGTGGTGGTGTGTTGGAATTAGACAGATATGATTGCAGACAGTCAGGACAGGATTGTTATCATGAGCAAATGAGTATGCATTATATACTGGATTGGGAAAATCAGCTGCTAGATTTTCCAGAACCTGCATCTTTAAAATAAATCTGTACTTTGCTGAGGCACATAATTATTGTATAATTGGAGACAGTAGTCCTACAGCTACCAGTTCACATGGTAGGGCTGGAGGCTTGACACATCTGTGAGCAGTGGGATTTTTTGTTCTCTAACTTCAGAATGGTTCTGGAATGAACTATTGGTCTTTTCTATTGTTTATCTATATATTGTTTTGCTGAGTTACCCCTGCAATCAGTGGAAAGCCATAGGTTTCTCTGAAGAGTGAATCATTCCATCCAAAGGCAAGTGTGAAGAAGTGTGTGGAGGATGATTCACCTGAATTATTTCCATCCATCCACTTTGAGGGGAACGAAAGACATGAGTAATAAGTCAAAGTCAAAGATTCAGATCTCCAATGACTCTTATAAATGGGCTCTTCAAAATATCTTACTGAAAAATCTGACATGAATAAATATATAAAAAAATTAAGTTTAAAATGTGACCTGCAATCACAGAATCACAGAATGGTTGAGGTCAGAAGGAACCTCTGGAGGTCATCTGGTCCAACCCCCTTGCTCAAACAGGGACACCTAGGGCAGCTGCCCAGGATCACGTCCAGGTAGCTTTTGAAGATCTCCAAGGAGGGAGACTCCACAACCTCTCTGAACAACCTGTGCCAGTGCTCTGTCACCCTCACTGTAAAAAAGTTTTTCCTGATATACAGATGGACCTTCTGTGTTTCAGTTTGTGCCCCTTGCTTCTTATCCTGGCACTGGGCACCACTGAAAAGAGCCTGGATCCATCTTCTTTAAACCCT
>CM021698.1:96824799-96847353 GCA_011074415.1 Stictonetta naevosa
TCTCTTCTCCTCTCTCCCTTCCCTTCCCTTCCCTTCCCTTCCTTCTTTCATATATTTCAGTTTTCCATATACAATCTTCTAATTAATATATAAATATATATTTATATACTGTGGTTTCTATGTTTTCCTAGTGTACCTTTTCCACAGAAAAAGAGAGAAAGGAGAAAGAATGAGGAAAAATAAAGGTCCCATTTCTCTTCTCCTCTCTCTCAGTAATTAAAGATCTCACACTCACAACACAGGAAAAACATGTGGAAATTAAAAATTGTTTTTCTTCCTCATTGAACAACTCTGTTCAAAAATAGCATATTACCAAACTTTTCACGTTTCTGCTCATCTGTGCTGATCCCTGCATCAAGTTTTCATTTAAACACTATATAATGTCATATAAGTGCTTATTTGCCTCTTCAATTTCAGTGTCAGAAAATACAAACCTTAGGAAAGAGTTTTGTCTAATACAGAGAAAAGCAAGCTCTTCAGTATAAAAAAAAAAAAAAAAAAAAGAGAGAGAGAGAAATTTAACATACAGAATATATTTCCATTTTTCCATGTCACAGTTCACTAAAGGTCATTTTCTTTATCGTGGACTTTACATGTGAAAAACATACTCACAGAGACAACAGACAAAATTGTGGGTTGTTGGGCTTCTTACACCTTTCTCCTTAGAGAATATCTATCAACTGACAAATCTTTCCTAGTCTAAAATTATGTGCCTGGTCTGACTAGGAGCTTTCCCCAACACTTACAACACCTCCTCCTTACAGTGAGCTTTTCAAGTTTCTAGTTTGTCAAGACCAATTTTAAATCTGTTTCATATAAACAGGATTGAGTCCTATGGTATCGTCATGTGAAAATATCATGTCATGTGCCAAGAGGCAGATGAAAAAAAAAAAAAAAAATTGAACAAGGAACCCTACCTGGACAAATTGTAAAATTGTTTTGATTTCAGACCCCATGAGCTACATGTCCACATGTGCCCAGAGGTGTCTGTTGATTTCAACTGTATCTTTAATCCTAACATCATCCTTAGCTTTAACCATAGATATGCAGCCCCTGTAAGTCTCAGACTAACTTGCTGCATCTGGAGATGCATGAGAGAAATTTATACTACTGCCCATTCTACAATCAGCTACACCTCTAGATTATCAGATGGCTGGAACTGTCATCCTGTACCAGTTTCATTTCTGGTACCAGTTTCATTTCAAACCAAGCCAAACCAACCAACCAACCAAACAAAAATCAGATTTTCCCTATAATCTATTTCTCTCAGAGGCAGCAACTAAGGGTGTGGGTCTCCAGTCCTGTCAGTCTGAACAACAGAACCATCCTTGGCAAACTCAGCAGATCAATGTGTCAACTATGGGTGTCATTTCAAAACTGGCTGCCTTAGACATCACTGCCAAAGGAGGCTTTCCAACCTTTGTTGCTTTTAGCACCAGTATTGAACTAGACAGTCTCTCTAAACACCTCCCTTAACATAATTTACACTTCTTTGTTAATCTGAACAATGTTTGCAATCCTACTCTTAGCTTTAATTATGTCCAGAGTCATTAGCAGTTTCAGAGCAACACAAAGCAAGCAGATCTCTGCTGATATATGTGTTGGTACTATAATGGTGAACTTAAAAGCATGCAAACATATTCTTACATAATTTGCCCTCTGTCCATCACTCTGCTCTGGTAATCTCTGTTAAACACAGAGCCAATTCTAGACTTGTCTCTGTAAGAAGCAGACTCAGAATAGAAAAAGCCTAGCAGCTCTTTCTGCACTAGACATAACTTTAGTTTATTAGCTTCTCCCCATTTGAACCTGACATTTATCCCTAGATGCAGGCTGAACACAATTCTAACATCTAGACTTGATGACAGTTTCCAAAACCTTTTCTCCACATGTAACACTTGGGGAAAAAAATGACCCAGATTGGGATTATTGCATCCTAACAATGAGGTAAAACGGCTGTTTACTAGGCTTTCAAGGGAAGGTAAAGTAGGTTGACTGTCCTTGACTTATTGAAGATTTTACAGGAAAAGGTTTTCAAATCTTTATTCCTTAAAAGTGGAAGCATGCAATACCTCAAACATGGCAAATGATTCCCACTTCCAAAGACCCACCAAGGAAAGAGACTGAAAAAGTGTCAAGCATGACATCCTTGTCCTATGTTTAAATATTTGCATTAATATTTATTTTGTTCTAGATCCATCAGCTGGATAAAAGGTTGCTTTATTAATATGCCAGCAAATAAGAATTACAGGTTTTATGAATGCAAAGAAGATTTCATGTTTTGTCTTGTATGTGTTGTTACTTTTGGTTTTTAAGTTTTATGTGCTCAAATCTAAAATCAATAGGTAATAATGGACCAGAGTTTCATTTCGAATAACTATGATACAGCGAAGATCAGCATTCAACATAAACAGAATATCTATCCATGAAGAAAACATGAAAAAAAAAGAAAAAAAGTAAAAATAAATATGAACAATATATTAATTTTTCCTTATCAGCTTAAGTAAAATAAACATTTTCATACATTTTCATTAGGAAAATAAAAAAGACTTGAGGACAAGTGACAGATATTAACAAACCATATTACAATATTACCTACATTGAAAGTCTTAACTGACGTTTTCAGTTTCCCCCCTCAACTCTGAACACCCTGTCCTACATAAAGAGACCTGAAAACTAATTTTTAAGGCAATTTCAGATCATTGCTATAGTAAGTAGCAGTGCAGAACAGTGAAAGCTTCCCAGACTAAACAATGTCAGTGTAAATGTAAATGAATATTGCAATAATATATTTATGTTGTTGGTGATTAAATTAGATTAGATAGAATGTGAAGGCTTAAAGGAAGACTGATCATTTTTTTTAGAACTTGTTTGTGGTGAAAGTATAACCATCTTTAAATTGTTGCAATCCATAGCTGAATTATTACCTTGCTAAAAAAATAACCTGTTTTCCAGGTGAAATGTGACAAGACGAAAGCTATCTCACCAATAAATTGTATACTAATTGTATACTTCTAATCAGTGAGGGGGTTGACATAATCTTTGTAAATAAAATTTGGAGAGCTTAGCTGAAAATAGAGGGGTTTTAGTGAAAACGAGGATATTCACATCCTATCATCATGTAAACAAGAGAGTATTCTTTATTTCCCTCTGTTTATATTTTTTTATGAAGCATTTATCAAATGCGCCTAATATGGAAGTAATACTGCTGTCTCATGATACTTTGCTGGGACTTGTGATTTTGTGAAACTTTGTAGCCATTCCTTTGCTGGAATTTTCAATTTCATCCCATTCTTGTGACTCAGTGGGTATCACCACTGGAAGAGAGGAAGAAGAAAAACCATAATTCCCTGCTGCCTCCCCTGCCCCCCCAAAAGTGGTAAATGACACCTAAATATGGTATGATTTCAGACATGGGCCTTGCAAAATACCTTCCAAATGGAACAGTACTATTGATGAGGAAAGAAAATAGTTTTCTATGAATCACTGAATTTATTTTATATGTCGCAATATATTGTTGAATTGGATTAACCTTGATCAACCAGAGGTCCTTAACATCTTTGAAGTTGTCTCTGCTTTAAACAGGAAGTTGGACTAAGAGACTTTCAAAGACACCTTCTGGCCCGTCTTTTTTTTGTGGTATGAGGTTTAAGAATACAAATTAGAGAGTATTACTCTTAATGTTTCTATTTAAGGCCTTTCGTAATCAAAATAGATTCTAGAATATATTGCTAGATGATTGTGTTGGTAGGAAAATAAATTAGCAGTAGAAACTTGATGGAGATAACCTATGTGACACGAAAAATCATTTTGTAAATCTTTATTTCAGTTTTGCAATTTGTGAGGTGGAGATAGCAGTCATCATCTCCTCTTCATAATGGTGATTGGAGTAATCAAGACAGCATTAAATATTGGTCCACTTGTGAAACTGGCTCCAAAATATGGTGGATCCCCTGCCAGGGAGCAAATGGATTTCTCCAGTTGCTTCCTTTCTGAAGAGAAAAAACAAAGCATGATATAACGAGTTTCCACAACAAGTGACAAGATGGGGTTGGTAGCATGGTAAATACTTTTTTTTTTTTTTTTTTTTTTTTTTTTTGTCATAGGCAAAAGAGAAAGACAATTATTTCAATTGAAAATGGTCTCTAAATTCTATGGTATACAGGGAAATTACATATTTTCATACATATTTTCAGCAAACAGCTCAATACATCAACACATATATTACTAAGCAGCTGAGATGGATGTTGGGGCAGCATTGAATAAACCACTGCTCCCACATGTACTTTACAGATGTGAAGTGCTGGCTGTGAATGACATGATTTTGCAAAATCAGTCATCTCTACCACTGTAGTTCTTGTGCTGTCAGAGTAATTGCCATGACATTCTCAATATTGTCAGCAATAACGCTCCATTGACAAAAAGAAAAGAATGGGGGCACATGTGGCCCCATCCAATGACATTTGCCTTTTTTGCCCTTCATAACATGACATGTGATGTTCACAGTTCTGTGCGTTGCCCTTTCTATGAAGAACTGCTTTGGGGAAGCTTATTTAATCTTCTGCATGACTGGGAAGGCACCCACCAGTAAAGCTGGCTTTCTTGTTCCTACATGTCAATCACACCAAACTGAAATTTGAATTATATTAGCCCTGTCATTGAAATTATACCTTCTATTGTAAAGCTCCTCTACCCCGAGCAAATCAAAACAAAAACATACAAACAAACAAATAAACAAAACACCACCATCATCACCAAAAAGATTTAAATTCTATCTTGATGCTTACTATGGAAATGGATACATGGCTGAGAAAGTGAATGCAAATTTCATAGTACTGTTGTCTTCCTGCTTGACCTCATTTTAATTGCCTACAGTGTTTCTGGAATTTTTCAACATTTTAAACACAAAGAAAATGTAAAAATTTAGGCTGCTCACTCTCCTCTCCTCCCCTCCCCCCAATGTCTTGAAAAAATTGTACTGAGAACAGGAATGTTTTTTTCCTGTCTTTGACTCTCTCTGGAAAGCATTGTGGGTTGTTTAATGGAGTATAGCCTGCTTTCAGATTTGAGAGACTCTGACATTTTTCCCAGTGCTTGTAAGTGATTTTGTCATCATAACAAAAACTGGTACCTTCTGGCACTGCATTTGGGGAGAGAGCTCTCAAGCAGTAAGACCGACATACCACCAGAGGGTGCCAATTACTTTCATAAGCAGGATCCTTGAAATTTTGTCAGATGAATGCTGCATTACCTACAGCACGGGCATGTTCAGAAGGTTGTGCTGGGCATTTTACTGATCACCAGAATCCTCCGGACGTGAGCACAGAAGTGAGGCCCTTGCCTTACTGAGCTGAAGCATGCAGTGCACAGCTGTGCGATAGAGGGCCATGTGGCAAATGCCTCTGGGTCTGATTTCAGAGACAGGATTAGGTGTTTGATGTGAATGACTACCTGCAAGAGCTATTTTAAAGCATATGATGTGTCACAGCCGAGAAAGCTGCAGGCAAACGGGTGATTAACAAGGTGTGAGGATGCAGTAATGAATTAGGACCTGTCTTCTTGCAGAGCAGTCAGTGAACTTGCAGTGTAGTATTTTAACTGTGGTATGTACAACAAGACTGTAATTTAAAGGAGCATGATGGCACGGGAGGTTTCCGTGTTACAGAGCAATGTGTTTGATAAGGATCTTATCTTCCTTTGCCCTTCTGTCTCTATTGCTGCAGCTGCTCTCTTCTGCAAATACTGCTATTACGAGCAGACCTAGTGCTTCTCTGAGCTGCCAAGACAGCCATTAGGTAGGAAACACAGAGAAAAGAAGACAGGTTTGGGGGTAATTTTATGGAAGGAACAATTTATGAATTATGAGTATTTTAAATTCATAGTAATCCCTTAGAGTTCTGCAATTATAGAGTATTGGACAGTGCTCCAACAAGCAGGATTTTTGTTTTGTTTATGTAATACGTACCCTGAATTTAAAAATTACATAATACACAAGCAGAGTATAATTGAAAAATACATTGATGGTTCTGTTTTTCTGGTTCTATTTTTTTCTTGGAGAGTGTGGGGAGTAGGTGTGGGTTGAG
Source organism: Stictonetta naevosa (assembly GCA_011074415.1). Classification (NCBI taxonomy): domain Eukaryota; kingdom Metazoa; phylum Chordata; class Aves; order Anseriformes; family Anatidae; genus Stictonetta; species Stictonetta naevosa. The sequence goes on from CM021698.1 coordinate 96,830,883, forward strand.
ATGTTTACCTTGGCCAGCTGCCTGATGCCCACCCAGCTGCCCTCTCAGCTCCCTTCCTAAACACAACAGGGAGTGAAAATAGGTCAGGAAAAACTAATGAGTCAAAACAGGGAGATCACTAAACAATTGCTATCATAGGCAAAACAGACTTAACTTGGGGAAGATTAATTTCATTTATTGCTGTTTAAGACTAGATTAGGATTGTAAGAAACAAATACAAACATAGAAATCTTTCCTCCTGCCCACTCTTTCTTCCCAGGTTTGATTTTGATCTTTCAAACCCTAGCTCCTCTACCTCCCCTTCCACATCCTAGTAGTATGGGTGGATGGGGAATGGATGTTGTGAACAGTCCATAACTCCTCTCTGCAGCTCCTTCCTCCTCACACTTTTCCCTCACTCCAGCAAGGGCTCTCCACAGGCTGTAGTTTCCGACTGGGCCCATCTACCTGTTGCAGCATGGAGTCCACTACAAGGTACAGTGTGGATATCTGTTCCAGCATAATCCTCCATTATGTTTACAGGTGAACAACCTGCTTCAACATGGTCCTCTGTACAGGCTGCAGGAATCTCTGCTCTGGAACCTGCAGTACTTTCTCTCCCACCTCCTTCTCTGACCTTGGTGTTCACAGGGCTGTTTCTCACAATTCACTTATTTATTTATTTATTTATTTTTTCAGCATTTCTCACTGCCATGAAGCATTTTTTCCCCTTTCTTAAGTCTTTTTTCCCATAGTGGCAGCTGGGCTCAGACATGCCCTGTGGTGTGGCCGTAGGAGCCGGCTGGAACCTGCTGTGTCTGGCACCAGGCAGCTCTGGTCTCTTCTCAAGGAGGAGCCCTGCCACCTACCATTGCCAACAGCTTTCCACCTATACACAATTCAGAGGATTAAGGGGAAAATTCAACATTTAAATACCAAGATGAGAGGAGAAATGGAGAACAGACTGAAGGGGCAAGGAGCAGATAATAAGTCAATCATGAGGCTGAGGTGTCTTGGCTCAAAGAGGGAGCTGCAGACTGTATAGCAGGGCACTTGGTCCTTCAGGACACTGGGTAGGTTGTGCTCTGAAGCTCTGGGAGAATTTTCTAAGGGTGAAATGGATGTCTGACAAAAGTAAGTGCTTTAAAAGCTGAATAATAACCTTATTTTAAAGGTTGTCTTATTCATTCTGAGAGATTATTTTTCCAAGGGAAAAAACAAATATTCAATTTATGGGGAAGATGGGTCAAGAAGAAAAGGGAAGTAAATTAATCTCAAGACTTCTTTGTTCCCTGTGGCAGTAAGGCAATCCTATCCTTTTGTAAAATTTCTAGTTAGTTTTACGTTTACTCTGTAAGGTTCTTCAGCATTTTATCTGTATGCGCATAAATTAATTTATGTGTCCAGTCACATCCTATGCCAAGCCACTGTCTGACCCAAGGTAATGTTATTGACATCTTTTCCACTTCTGAGCAATTAAGTTTCTTCCTGGACAACATTGATAAATCAATTAATTGTTTAGTGATTTAGTTTTAGAAAGGTTAAGAGCTGCAGGTAAACAAATATATTTGTGGTAAGTAGGAAATCTCATTCTTGGCTACTGGGACTGTTAGTAAGTAGTTTTTGCCGTAACCAAAATGCAGCAGGGAAGGATTTTCATATTGCCTGCTGCTGTAAAGCATCTAAGATGCCACTACTTTAACCATAAAATTTGTCCTATTTTGACTGTGGTAGGACTTGTTAAAGGCTTAAAGTTAAGCTTATGCCTTTGTTGAATCTAGGTCAAAATGATGCTAGGAAGGGGTTTGCATAACTAATATGTTTGTGGCACATTACCTCTGCATCCAGCTTCAGGAAGTGTCAGGTATTTCCACACAGCTGCCTTTGGTTCAATCTGACCAATCAGAGAGAGGAAATACATTAGAAATGAATAGTCTGCATGTCCAGAAATGTTAATTCTTACGTCCCTTTAAAACACAGTAAGTGCCCATTAATGAGGAAGTCATCCTTCTTTAATTGTTCTCAGGAGGAATATATCAACACTCGTTGCAGTGTTTGTGTTGCAGATGCTGACCTTGTTATGTGATCCATCCCTCAATTCCTTATCACTCCCTATCTGATCTGGAGCTCGTGACTGGGAATGTATTCAGAGAGAAAGAACAGCCCAGATTTGCAGGTGTAGTGAAACACCTACTTTTCCTCATTCTTCTTGATACGTAGGCACACAATTCCTTCTCCATCTGTCCACTCAAATTATAATTGTTTTTCATCAGTTTCAGGCTGCTTCTACTGCACATGGTAACGGCTCATTTTCTACTTATTGTCATTAGCAAGATGTAGGGTTGATTAGACTGCTAGGAGTGTGGTAGAATGGTTCAGAGAGATTGAGGCAGGAAATCACCTGTCTGGATTTGCATAGCATTCCTGAGACACTGACTACAGGTTCATTCATGTTACACAAAACTGTGTCTTTGTCTTCAGAGTCTTGGAGACAGCGAAGCCATATGAAGGAGCTGAGGGAACCACAAATGATTCTTGATGTCAGTGGGGCATAGAGGAGTTCATGAAGATCTTTTTGGGGATGGAAAGTGGTTTTAAGTAGATCAGCCATTATTTCTGACCTGATAAGAGTGTTTAAAATGTTATATGGAGGAGTTGCAAATTGATTTTGACTGATTGTCAGTTTGGCTGTGGGTGGGATTATACATGGAAAAGCATGTCATCCCCCAGTGTTAATGAAATTCTTCATATATTAGTATCCATATGAAATTCTTCAATGTTAGTATCTGACTTTAGTACTCTAAGAAAAGACTGCCCATAATTTATCTCTTTTGTTATTTCTGATGCCTTTTTGCTATAAATAGTACAACTTGATAGGAAAATGGCCATCAGGAAGGATGATATTTAAGACTTTTCCATCTTTATACATAATTATATAATGTTAGTTCCTTAAAAATTGGATCAGGCAAAGCCACTTGAAAGGGAGATTTTTACTTGCCTTTAGTGGCTACTGATCCTGGTCAAATACAGAAGATAGAGGAGATTGAAAGTGGTAGCAGGAACAGTGGTCAGTAGTTCAGACAGCAAGACTGCAAGGCTGCTGAAAGAGGTAGGGGAGGCCAATTATAGTGGAGAAGGATGGGTTTCTCTAAGCAGCTCAGAGTTACTGAGTGACTTCCTGCAGCTCAGAAAGTTACGGAGTGACTCAAATCAAGTCTGGAAGTAAGACTCATTTACAAGACAGTGGGTAAGTTGGACATGAACTGAAGCATCCATGCTATGCTTGCTCAAGTCATTTTGAATTTTCTTAACTGAAGTTCATGATCTTAGATTAGAGTCTAATAAAATTGGGTTTTCAGTATTTACAATCTTCCAGTTCTTTTGGGGAACTCTCTATAAGAGGATCTGGACACCTGAACATCTCAGAGCTCTTACCGGCTCAGGCATCCATCACAGGCTTTTAGGACATTTGCTGTTTCTGGTCTTTCTCTTTGTATATCTGAATTCTTCCTCTCTCTATTCGCTTCCTCAGTGTTCGTTTCTTCCTTTTTTTTTTTTTTCCCATTAAAATAATACAATTACTCTTGTTGATATTACAGCACAACTGCCAATTACTTTGTCAGCATATGTCCAGTTGATACCTGTGGGCTACAGTGAGATTTCTTCATTTAATTTTGTTTTTAACGATCATCAGCACTTTAAACTTAATAACTGAAAGTTATGGTAAGTTGCAAAAACCTAGTCTAATGGAATCTTACTTGTTTCTCTAAATTATCTGTTGAAATGTCTGAAAACTGAGGAAGACAAATATACAGTTACATTTACTTCTTCTTTGTTATCAAGGTCTTCCATTATAAACCAAAGAAACTAACATATATTAAAGAGAAAGGTTTAAGTGTTATTTTATCCTGCCATGCAAAATGGGCATAAATTTCCAAGAACCTGAATGAATAAAAATTTTAGGTCCATTTTCAAATCTATATTACCTCAGGCACAAGTGGCAAGTAGATATCTACTATCATATTTTATTCATACCCATCTCCAGATATGTAAGCAGTTCTCTATAAAACTTACTCATTTTAATTTACTTAATTTTAATTTAAGTTCTCTCTCTCTGAAGTTAATTAATCAAAATTTGAATGGAGAAAAATAGGTGCAAAGATGAAATATTATTTGACAAATATTTTTACCATTTAATTCAGAATAAAACAATTTATCAAAACCATTAAAAAAAAAAAGATATATCTAGAAACTAATTAGTAGGGTTGCAGATTTCATTCTCATTTTCTCTAAAAGTAACTTTAATTATCAAAAGGCCTTAATTTCAGGAAAGGACAATTTAAAGTGGCAAAACCCTGTGTTACATTTTAGGCCAACTGCAAAAAATGTAGCACAAAATGTAAATATATTTACATAATGTTCTCATAAATGATTCAGTGTTTAGACACCAATCTAATTTTGTTTAAACTGTATCACTTGTAGGCTACAAGATTTTGAAGTTTGAATTCAGCTAATGGGCAAAACAGACATAGCCTGTGGTTGGATTTTTTCCTTGTTTTTACACCGCATTATCTTCATTGTGGAGGAATAAAAAATAGCTTTTGAAGGAAGAAAAAAATAAGAATAGAGAAAGGTGTTCCCAAGTAAACAGCTTCTCATAAATTTGTCTCCATTTGACAGTATGTCCCCACTTAAAGCAGATGTTCTAGCTTTTTCTGCTGTCTCTCTCCTATACTTAGTATTTGCAGAGAAATAAAATAAAAAAAAAAAAATAAAAGTAGCATTTAGTAAATTCAGCTAAGCTTCTCAAAACACGCTGCAAATAGAAGTGATGATAATGAAAATAAATTCTGTGAAAATAAGGTGTATGAATTTAATTGATGCACTAGCTCTGTGCAGGTGAGTAGAATCTGCTGTGTTATGTTCTGTATTCCAACCTCAGGGCTGCTCAAGATTTTGAAGGGACACACTTTTTGCAAATTTCCTCTTTTGTACAGATGTGGAATGAAAACCTCTCCCAGAGAGAGAATATCTCCAAAACAGAGGAAGCCAAATACCTGGATGCTTGTGTAAAAGAAAATTTCCTCTTATGGAAAAAAGATTTCTCATTCCTTAATAAAGAAAATATGTTTCACTGAAAAGATATAAAGAGGTTTCCCATCCCTAGAAAGAAATGCACTTCAAAAAAATAGAAAGTGCTTTGGGGGACCTATCATTCTTTTGCTTTCAAAGCCACTTGAGTGTATATATGCTTTTTAAAAAGTATGAAATGCAATTTCTTTAATTATGGAAACTTGGTTATTTTTTAGTCTCTAAGAGTCTGTCTTTTTCTTGAAATTTTCTCACAAAAAGGCTATATTGCTCAACACTATTATTTTTACTTAATGTGCATGTTGGAGAGGTCTATTAAAATGCTTTTAATGTGCAAGTTACATGTGAAGGTTTCCTTCTACCCAATATTCTCTGTGTTTCCATTTCCAATGAGCAAAACAGGAGGCTCTGTGTGTGTAATTGTCCTAAAGAGAATGCTATGCTACAGCATTCAGTAAAATTATATCTTCTGTGTAATAGAGTCTCAGCAATGGGATAAGAATTTACCTTATGTACGAGAAAGTTTAATTAAAATACAGGAAGTGCCATGCAGAAGAACTGTTTTTTATTTATTTATTTATTTTAAATTGGCCCGTCAATTGAAAAAAACAAACAACAACAACAACAAAAAAAGAAAAAAAAGAAAAAGGTCAAAGCTGGTTCCCAGTTCCCATCCAAGTAAAGTTTGTTATTTTTAATTGTTAACGTTTTATATTTGTTTTGCAATTCTCTCAATGTTTCTGAAGGGGAAGAGAAAATCTCAGCAGGGCTTATTACCTCATCTGCAGGTTCCATCCATTTAGACAGAGATAAAACCTTTTCTTGTAAATTAGGTTGCCTGCAGTGGCTTTCCTCCCAGCTCCTACCCCAGCTTGATATGTGTGCAAATAAGTGTACAGAGTATTTCACTGGAGATTCCACAAGAGAACTGTGCAACAGCCATACTTCTTCCCTGTTTCAGCTCTGAATATTGTTTTCATTTATTTATTTATTTTCTTTCCTTTTTCCCTGACTAAAGGAAATGTTCCCTGTGATTTCAGTCATTCAGAACAAAATGACATTGGCTTTGTTGGTCTCTTTTGTATATCTGTTTTCCTGAATTCAGGCTTGAAGCCTTTTAACACCACTTCTGACAGTCTGAAACTTTTCATAAAGGAGAGTTTATATCCTTTTCCCTTACTGTTATTTTTTGTGCTCCCAGAATTTTGATTACAGTCTGATTATTAAACCTTTTCCTGTTGTTCCACAAAATGAAATCTGTGGGATCCAAAAATAATTGTAAGCATGATAAATCTCAGAAGAAACTAAAACTGAGTCTGTTGTTTTTTTTTGTTTTGTTTTGTTTTGTTTTTTGTTTTTTCTACAAACTCTTAGATCTGACAGACAGCACCTTCAGACATTAGCATTTGACTAGTCTGAGTACCCTGACATTTGAAGACATCATAAATAACAATATAACAGGCCTTGGATATCTGAACAATTCCTGAATAAAACTGTAGATGTGTCAAAACTGAATGGATAACATGATTGTTTTGATGGTTTACCTTTTTTATTTTTTTTTCCCCTCAGGCTTATTCTATAATATAATCTCAATTTCAACTTCAGACTCAAGATAGGTATTATTTATTAAGAAAAAAATATTAAAGACGTTTTGGTGGGGGAAGGAAGGAGGTCTGCTGATGAAGTGAGAGCATAATGAGTTGTACATTGTCATGATAGCTTAGGTCTGATACTCCAGAGATATTTGAGATATCTGGAAAGCTATAGGCTCTGGCAGCTATAGGTGACTATATAAGTTAAGCTAGACAGCATTTTCTTTAAATTTTTATACAGTTTTTTTTAATTTTTTATTTTTCGGTTAGTAATATGTTAATAATTATATGTACAGGGCTAATGAGTCTTGTCATACAACTGCCTGAAGTCTCATACTCGTACCATTATTAAAAAAAAAAATCTCCTTTCATGATAAAAACAATTGTCTTTAAAACAGCAGTAAAAGAAGATACAGAGCATATTAACCATGTCATTTTGGGAAAGATGTATTTTAATACAGTTTTATATAGTAAAAGAAACATTATACATAGAGTCTTTAATTAATAAAATAGCTTGTGTTCATAGTTAGGATATGTTTGTTATAAGGTTCCATTTTTTTTTCTGTCACATGCATAATACGAGGTTTAGATACTGAGCATTTCGATGATGACCTAATTTTCCCCAGAGCAAAATAAAGTATTATGCTGAGTCAGACTCCCTCTGTCTTCATGACTGAATGGCATAAACATTCATTTATATATTTATTTTCATTGTATTTACCTAACTTAGTATGTAATTGCCATTATTTGAAGTTTGTGCTGTTTTCAGCTAAAATATCTTAATGCAGCATTTATAATCATTGCCGAATGATAATTATTCAGTTTAGAGGATAAGAAATAGAAGAGACAAAGGGAAACAAATCATCAGTGTAACTCATGGTAATTAGGTGTTTTATTAAAATAACATAACAATGAGCTCTTAATACGTTCTGAAGGCAAAAGAGTAAAGTATATGGAACTGCCTTCTTCAAAACCACTGTAATGATGTCATCTCCTAATGTGCTTCTTATATTCATGTTTCCCTCAAGCACCATAATATTCAATCTATAAACTCTCATTGTTTCAAGTCTCATTGAAGATAGAGGCAGAGGTTTTACAAGCTAAAAGTTTGGCTTTCTTGCTTTCAGCACTTTTAAGTATTGTGTGTGAAAGGATGATGGAAGCAAATCCATGTCAGACTTTCTTAATGCACAACTTTACCCCATGTTATGGCTATGCTGTGAAAACAGCACTGAAGGATTCAGTCTTGAAGCATGCAAGCTTCGACCTCTTTCATAGTATCTGCTCTGAAGATACCAAGTCAGGTTTTGATTGTTATCCACAAAATATGAGGGCTAACTCAGTGTTAGCCCTCATATTAGTGTTAACTCACCTACAGTGAGGTGTTGCGGTAAATCACAGATGTCAGTCTCTTGGATTTCCTTAGTAGCTTAGTCCTAAAATGAAGGACAGCTGTCTTATCCATTGTTTTTGCGTTGCTCTTTTAAGCTCTACAATGGTGATTTATAATTCATAAATTATGGAATGTGAACTCTCTGCCCTGGTTATTTATAGAACTTCCTCTCCATTTTTGATAAGTATTTTAAATTAATAATGTAAAAATCTATTGATTTTACTTAAGCGTTTCATTTAATATACAGGAATATTTGTTGGGGCATTTATGGAATAGCAAAAATAACTCACATGGAGAGGTGATGGCTTATGTTTAAAGTCTGCTCTGGAGAGGAATTTGGATTATTGTGACATTAAATTATTCTTGTAACTTTTAATCCTCAAGACAGGGCTACGTACACAGACTATGAAGTACTTTAACTAAAAGGGAGATATTGCAACAGTTTATCTCACTCCTTTTAAACTGGTGAATTAGAATTCCCTGAAAAAAAATTAACCTTACATTATGAAATACAACATCAGAACACAATGGGTGCTGTTACCAGTTCTTGCAAATTTATAAGTCCTGTAGTTGTTAATGTTCTATTGCCTTTATATATTGATTACAGGAATTAAGTGGTCCTTGAAGAAAATCAGCACCAGATATATTTTGAGTCAAAGAGCAGGTGGACATTACTCCATACTCTGAAGAAGGACCATTTCAGGTGAGTTTAAGCAGGTATATTGTTCTGGCCACATTGGGTCTTCTGGTATGTAAGAGTATCTATTAACCAATATGACACAACTTTCTTGGCATATTGTGATGCATGCTCATCCACTGACACATTTTCCCTTGTACCTTATAGGTTGGTATTTCGTAAAAGTTAGTACAGCATTATAAATACTTTGGATAGAATCAATTTTAAGCTGTGTTCTTGTTTTCATTATGTTTTTCATAATATGCAAGATTAATGATAAATATTTTGCAAGAAATTATGAATTCTGTGTTGTCCAGATAATCTCCCTAGATAAGTTTGCTGCCAGCCTGGGGCCCACATTCGTGATACTACAAAGTGGTTACCCAAACTGGTGGAGCCAGAAGACTACCACTTGTTCCTACTCTTTCATGTAGAAACAAATGAGGTTGCAACAGAGAGACTCTGAAATATCAAAAGGGACTTTATGTCCCTTGGAAAGATGTTAAAGGGATCAAGATTCCCACAGCATTCTCCTGAAGAAACTGGCTGCTCAAAGCTTGGACTGGTGTACATTTCGTTGGGTTAAAAACTGGCTGGGTAGCTGGGCCCAAAGAGTCGTGGTGAATGAAGTTAAATCTAGTTGGAGGCCGGTCACTACTGGAGTCCACCAGGGCTCAGTATGAGGGCCAGTTCTCTTCACTATCTTTATCAATGATCTGGATAAGGCGATCGAGCACACCCTCAGTAAGTTTGCAGACAACACCAAGTTAGGTGCATGCTTCAATCTGCTTGAGGGTAGGAAAGGCTCTGCAGGAGGATCTGGATAGGCTGGACCGATGGGCTGAGGCCAGCTGTATGAATTTAACAAGGCCAGGTGCCGGGTCCTGCACCTGGGGCACAACAACCCTAAGCAGAGCTACAGGCTGGGAGATGTGTGGTTAGAAAGCTACCTGGCAGAGAAGGACCTGGGAGTATTGGTTGATAGTCATCTGAATATGAGCCAGCAGTGTGCTCAGGTGGCCAAGAAGGCCATTAGCATCCTGGCTTGTATAAGAAACAGCGTGGCCAGCAGGACTAGGGAAGTGATTGTCTGTACTCACCTGTACTCAGCTCTGGTGAGGCCGCACCTCGAGTATTGTGTTCAGTTTTGGGCCCCTCACTACAGGAAGGACATTGAGGTGGTCAAGCCTGTCAAGAGAAGGGTAACGAAGCTGGTGAGGGGTCTAGAGAACAAGTCTTATGAGGAGTGGCTGGGGAGGCTGGGGTTGTTCAGCCTGGAGATGAGGAGGCCTAGGGGTGACCTTATTGCTCTCTACAGGTACCTTAAAGGAGGCTGTAGCGAGGTGGGGATTGGTCTGTTCTCTCACATTACTGGTGACAGGACAAGGGTGAATGGACTAAAGTTGTGCCAGCGGCGGTTTAGGTTGGATATTGGGAAAAACTTTACTGAAAGGGTTGTTAGGCATTGGAATAGGCTGCCCAGGGAAGTGGTTGAGTCACCATCCCTGGAGGTATTTAAAAGATGTTTAGATGTAGAGGTTAGTGATATGGTTTAGTGGAGGACTTGTTAGTGTTAGGTCAGAGTTTGGACTAGGTGGTCTTGGAGGTCTCTTCCAACCTAAATGGTTCGGTGATTCTGTGAAGAGTACAAGCAGTGTTCTCCTCTATCCTCCTGATTGGTGAATGGGATGCAAGAAGAAGGAGACAAACAGACCAAGTGAACGATTAAATGCCTGATGAAAATGAACAAGTACAAGTTTATGAGGCCCAATGGCATGCATCCTAGAGTTCTGAGGGAACTGGCTGATGGAGTTGCCAAGCCTCTTTCCATAATATTTGAAGAGTCCTGGCAGTCAGGTGAAGTCCCTGGTGACTGGAAAAAAGGGAAACATCACTCACATTTTTATAAAGGGTAGAAAGAAGGATCCATGGAACTACAGACTGGTGAGAGTCAACACTATGCCTGGAAAGATCATGGAACAGATTTTTCTGGAAGCAATATCAAGGCACATGCAAGACAAGGAGGTGATCCACGATTGCCATCATGGCTGTCTGACCAATCAAATCATTCCTGACTGATCTGGTGGCCTTCTATGATAGAATGACTGCATAAGTTGACAAGAGAAGGCCTACTGATGTCATGTAACTGGACTTCTTCAAGGCCTTTGACATGGTCCCACATGACATCCTGATCTTCAAATTGGAGAGAGATGGACTTGATGGGTGGACCATCCTGTGGATAAGGTATTGGCTTGAAGGCCACCCCCAGGGAATGGTGGTCCATGGCTCTATGTCCAGGTTGAGGCTGGTGATGGGTGGTGTCCTTCAGGGGTCTTTCTAGGGATTGCTACTGTTTAATATCTTTATCAATAATGGGTTTGAGTGCAACCTCAGCAAGTTTGCAGATGACACCAAGCTGAGTGGTACAGTTGATAAAATGGAAGGGATGTCATCCAAAGGGACCTGGACAAGCTTGAGAAGTGGTCCCATGTGAACCAAATGAGGTTCAACAAGTCTAAGTGCTAGGTGCTGCACCTGGGCCAGGACAATCCCAGATATGAGTACAGACTGGGAGAAAAACTCAATGAGAGCAGCCCTGCAGAGAAGGACTTGGGGATTCTGGTGTACAAAAAGCTTGACATGAGCCAGCATTGCACAATTCCAGCCCAAAAAACCAACTGCATCCTGGGCTGCATCAAAAGAGGAGTGGACAGCAGGTCAAGGGAAGTGATTGTTTCCCCCTACTCTGCCCTTGTGAGACCCCAGTTTTAGTCCTGCATCCAGGTCTGGGGCCCCCAGCACAAGAAGAATCCATTAGAGCAGATCCAGAGGAGGGCCACAAAGATGATCAAAGGGCTGGAGCACCTCTCCTACAAAGAAAAGCTGAGAAAGATGGGGTTATTCAGCCTGAAGAAGAGAAGGCTCCTGGGAGGCCTCATTGCATCTTTTCAGTATTTAAAGGGGGCTTATAAAAAAGTTGGGGAGCAATTTTTTTTTTTTTTTTTCTCGGGCAGATAATGACAAGACAGGGGGGAATGGTTTTAAGGAGGGGAGATTTATATTAGATGTTAGGAGGAAATTCTTCACTTAGAGGGTGTTGAGGCACTGGAACAGGTTGCCCAGAGAGACTGTGTATGCCCTATCCCTGGAAGTGTTCAACACCAGGTTGGATGAAGCCCAAGGCTTCATCCCTAAACCAGCCCTAGGCTGATTTAGCGGATGGCATTCCTGCTCATGGCAGGGGGGTTGGTACTAGGTGATCTTTGAAGTCCCTTCAAACTCAAGTTGTTCTATGGTTCTATGAAAAATGAATACCTTTAAGGTAAGAATTAATACAGTACATTTCTGTTATTACTGAATGATTTGTGTTGCCTTGTGACTGAGGTTACACTCTTTTACAGGCCAAAGAGTGTCAAAATGCAATTTCTGTTATTTTTATGGACCAAACTCATATTAAGGGCAAAACTCAGATATTAAGCTCCAAACAAAACTGCAGATAAAAACAAAAACATCAAAAAAGCCATGTATAGGTCAAACAATTACTTATTTGGTACGGTATGTAATTATTGTCTACTGTGACCTTGTTTTGCAGCTGTTAATGTTTTTCTTAATTTCTTCAATGGAAATACAAATATTAAAATACAGAAGAAGGTCCTAAAAATGTTTTACATTCAGGTACAAAGGAAAGGATGTAAACGCGTTTTCACTGGGCTGTTTTCCCCTAGGCTGACACTTAATTTTGTGCTATTTTTTTTTTTTTTTTTTTTTTTTTGTGCATGAGCTGAGATGCTCAAATCACTGAATGTGAATCTGAGGAGATGCTAGTGCAAGTAGTAAAACTACACAAACTTATTTTTCAGATTTTAACTGTCTAAGATCTCTTACAAGTCAGACTTCTATCTGGGTGGTATGTCTATGTGCATGAGCAGAAGGTTTATTTATTTTTAATTCATGCCTTCTCAAGCAAATTTCACCTGATTACATGAGCTAGAAAATGCATTTCTAGCATTACTACATTCTTAGTATGGTGCAGCCAAATCTTTTTTGGTAATCAATAAGGTTCCTGTAGAAGGATTCACTTAAAGTATTGTACTGATTTCTTTGAACTCATAGGTTAAAAAAAATAAAAAATAAAAAATTCTAATTTCCTTTGCTCTTACAACACTGTTTGAAAGGCTTTTTTAGTCTTGAAGTGGCTAAATATATTCCATGATGATGTCTTGAAAAGCCTACCAAGGGGAAGACTTTCAGTGTCATATGTTTAAACAGTATTGTGGACAGAATTTTTATACTTATTTCTGATACCTACCAGAGAAACAAAGGAAATAGTAGTATTTCTAACTTGTCTAATGCTACATGGTTTGATCTATATGTGCTTTGTAAATATTACAAGTAAATATTGTCCTATTATGAGTAGTGGAAGTACCAAATCTGATTTCATCCTTTCATATTAATATTGGAGAAGCAAGACTGGAAATTTTGTTTCATTTGTATACCATTGCCTAAACGCATTTTCTCTCGAGTCATAGATTGTTGAATTGATTCTAGGGTAGAATAAGGTTAATGCAGCATCTCTGAGACCCAGGTATTTGGTTTGTGTGCCTGTAATCATGGGGGAAAAAAAAAGTCCTTGTTTATACAACAACAACAGAATAGTTGCATTGTTAATACTGCTAAATAGCAGGACCTTTTTATTTTTTATTTATTTATTTTTTCCCCTACGTCCTGGGTTGAAAGACTCTAGCATTCCAAAAGTTAAAATATCAAGACAGGCAATTATGTGTTAATTTCATTAGTCAGGTCAGCCTGACGTAGTTCTTAGAATTTGATTGCTGTCTTGTAGGCAAAACAACTTTCAGAATACCTACAAATCTTGCTTTATTTTGCTTGTATGTCTCAAATAACTACAACAATTTTTATAAAGAATAAAGCACACACCTTCAGTAATCTAATTTTATGTATACTCTCTTATTTTGCTACCTTTTGGTTTGTTTGTTTGTTTGTTGTTGTTTTTAATCAATGATGTTGCTCATATTTTTTGGGCTAAGGGTTATAATATATGTATCGTTGTTAATGACATGTTTCAACTTATCTGGTCTTCTCCTGACCTCTTTCCAAGTAGTAATAATAATAATAAAACTAAAACCAAAATGCTTATTCAAACTTTATAAAAAATGTTTTTTTCCGTCCCAACACAGCTATCACACCATTCATGCTTTTCTCAGTGAATGTTATCCACTAATTAATGCAGTTTTCTCCACAGTTACTTATTTGTCTCTGAGAGAGTACCAGAAGTCTTGATCGATTAGGTTAGGTAAAAATAAAGAAATTTGATTGTTAATAATAATACAGGAAATCAATGCATTAAGTTTTCTTTGTATTTGCCTGTTCCCACCTTTTTCAGCCAGATGTGGAAGTGCTTCTAATGTGCTTTCCATCTGGGAAAAGTGTTGACAGAGTATCCTTCTCCAGCGGATGCAATATATAGTGACAGCTTACTTAATTATGAGGCAGTATAGCAGCCAGAGACCATTATGAAGAGAAAAATCAAAATTCCAACTTGGGATTTCTCTGTGGTTTTCTCAAAACAAACATTGTCAGATAAAATATGCACAATTGTCAGATAGACAGAAAGCTCCCTCAATCTGTTAATTTAATTGGAAGGTAAAAGGAAAGGAAAAACTGAGTTTCACATTTCAGTACCTTCAGGCTCAATACATGTTCATAATAATGTGTCCTATCTTGCTGTTTGATTTAGAGTGCAAGCTAGTAGGATTTGCCTAGAACATTTTCCTTTTGTTGTAGATAGAAAATGTTAAATGGGTCTCAAAAACAATGACTTTTATATTGGGGAAAAAAAAATAAAAATCAAAAAAGAGTCCTAAGAGATAGCAATACTTAGAGCAGTTGAGGCCAGAGAAAAGTTTGAGCTGAACATTTTAACATTATTTTCATCTTTGTCAAATACATAAAACTCTAGCAAGATGTTGGGATTTGTTGTACATCCACAGAATGTACAGACTTTGTGTAAAAAATAATAATATTTTTTAAAAAAAATAATGAAAAAAGGTAAAGGTTGCTTAGGTCTAAAATGATACCATATTGCTTAAAGAAAATCATTTAGAACTTGCTCCTGGTAATATGTAGTATACGGTTGCTGAAGCTATGGCCAGACTCAAGAAGCACATAGGTGACTGGGAACACCAAACACAGGTTCAAAAAGGACAAATTATGCTTGGCCAACTTGACTACATCCTGTAATGAGATTATTGACACTACAAGGTGAGAGCCATGTATGTTGTTGACCTTGATTTCAGGAAGGCTTTTGACATGGCCTCCAGTTAGAGGCAAATTGGTGAGATAATGAATGGATAGATGAATGAGAAGCTTGATGGAAAATTACTGGAGCCCTGAATTGAGAGTTGTGATCAGAGTTACACAAGTGGGAGTCAGAAAGTAGAAGCATTTCTTAATTTCCCACTCTGGCCAATAATATTCAATGCCATTAATAACAACGTGGATAATTGTGCAGAATGCAACCTCAGGAAATTTTCAGATCATACCAAACTGGAGAGAACAGTCAATACTTTGGAATGCAGAGCTGCTCTTCAGAGGGACCTTTACAGGCTGGAGAGGTGGGCTGACAAAAAGCTAGAGGTTCAACAAAAGGAAATGAAAAATCCCATACCACATAGCCATAGAAAGCAGCTCGGTACAAAAGAACTTCAGTATCATGGTGGTCTGCAAGCAGAATGGGACAGCAGCATGCCCTTGTGGTGATGTACAGTTTGGGGCTCCCCAGTACATGAAAAACATGGACATACTCGAGTGGATCCAGCAGAGAGGCACCAAAAAGAACAAGGGAATGCAGCGCTTGAAGTGCAAAGAGAGGCTGAGAAAACTGGCTTTATTCAATCCTTAAAAAGAGAAGGTTAAGAGATCTAGCTGCTGCCTTCAAATATATCCTAATAAAAGGTACTGTTGAATATGGAGCCAGTCTGAAAGGCACAGGGACAGGATGAGAGGCATTAAAAAGAAAGAAAACCCTGTAACAAGTAAAATTCTGATTACATACTAGGTAAAAGTTTTTTTATTGTGAGAAAGTACAATATAGGTGATGAGCTGTCTGACCTAAATTGTCCCTGCTCTCAGAAGAAAGTTGAACCAGATAACCTCCAGAGGTCCCTCCAACCTAAATTATTTGGTAGTTATATGCTAAAATATATTTTCCCTTTCTGTGTGGATACTTAACTAATATTCAAGCTCATAAGATAGCTTTTTGTTAGATGTTCACCTGAATAATTTATTAGTACAGATCTGCTTATTTAGACAGAACATACAAAGAGGATATACTCTTTCCTTAAACCCAGCAGGGGCAAATAACAGAAAGCAGTTTCTTTGTTCATGGTTCAGGCTTCCTTTTCTATCCAACCTCTGTCAAAAGAAATTCAGAAATTCTCCATCATGGTCACCATGCTACAGATCCTCTTCCCCTGATTTCTCAAGTTTTTTGTTTGTTTGTTTGTTTTTGTTTGTTTTCTTTCTCTCTTTCAGCACACTCCACGTGACAGTATGCATCTTGCTCTTTCCCAACTTATTCCCAAGAAAATAAGAGTTAGTTTGGGCTGGTCCTTATTGTACTTATTTTGTGAAAGTGTATTTTGTTGTTTTTTTTTAATTCTTTTTTGTTCTTTCCTTCCTTCCTTCCTTCCTTCCTTCCTTCCTTCCTTCCTTCCTTCC